>OZ016547.1:14800000-16011000 GCA_963966675.1 Lasioglossum calceatum | reverse complement strand
AATGTTGCGGCTTCGGGTGTTTCGTAATGGACATATAGGTATCCGTGAATTCTCGCGAATATACCCTCGACCTCGCTCCACTCGAGCCGGTCCTACTCTAAGTCGTCGCATTGTGTATAATGGGCTTTGCAGCCCGCCGGCCTAATTCGAGCATCCTCGAGAAGTACTCCTCGGGATATATCCAAGAACGCCGCGCCGCGCCGCCGAATTCGCCAAGTAAGATCCAAGTTTCTCTCGCCACCTCGTTCTCTCGCCACCTCGGCTTCGATAAACTTCCGGAATGGTAAAGCTCCCAGATTGACCCGCTATCCCGGACCGTCGGAGAGGATTTCCGCGAGGGAATCCTTCCGCCTTGCTGGGAAGGAAACAATCGGGTATTCGGGCTAGCTCTCTCTCCCTCTCTCTGTCCTCGATGGAACGCTGTCGATAATTAGCTAGAGGTATCGGCGAAATCGAGTCTCGGAGAGCTGTTCGAATGGAAAATCCAGCCGACGGAGAATTGGTCGCGAGAACGCGTCTCCGCGTTCCAAAGAAAAGAGAAAGTGCAGAGAGTGACTAGCTAGACGTGCGCGCTCGGCGATGCATCGAGGCGCATCGTGCGTGCGTCACGTATGTGTGTTATGGCATCGTGGCCCGACACGTGTCACGAAAGTTACCCGTGTACTGTGACAAGAATAATACCCGCCGCTTTATTATCTTTTTTCCTACTCGACGAAGGAACACGGAGGTCCGACCAACCCTGATCGCGCGATCAACGACGACAGGCCCGACATGGTCATACATATGTTAATCTATCGATGCTACGCGCTTCCTAGATGCAAATACTGCGAGTCAGCCGGTAAACACGGAGGAAGTATCGCTGGGCGTTGACGCGGCCTCTGATTGGGCCCGAATTGACATTCATCCTTTGCATTCCCAATTCTTCGCAGTTAAACGAAATCAGAGTTGGGCAAAAATTTAATCGACGATTGACGAATAAATTTCTACTTCAATCGTTAACGTGCTTATATGTTTTTTTTTCGATGATTTCTTTTTTTAATAAACGATTGACGATTAACTTCATCAATCGATTGAATCAGTCACCGATTTTCCGATGATTTCTTTTTTTTAATCAACGATTGACGATTAACTTCATCAATCGATTGAATTAATCGTCCATTTCTCAATGATTACCTTTCTTCGTACACATTAATCAATCAATCAATCTTGATTAAAATTTTAATCGATTAATGCACAACTCTGAACGAAATGAATGAGCTGTTGCATTGGGAATAGTACAATTACATAATAATTGAGGCTACAAGGTCGATTAAATAGTCATTGACCCAGGGGTTAAGCAAAATGCGATTTCATTGAAAAGTTTTAACGTGACCTTGGCAGGACTGGACAAGGTCGTAGTGAAGTCAAACAATTATGAGCACGACGCGACGGTTCGATACAGGTTCCGAGACGCTTCTTTGCATTTGGAATGCTAGGGGGAATGATCGCGTGTGTACGTTTAAATCGGATAGCCTGTGTACGGCATCGGAGAGCGAAGTTGGTCGACGACGACGACGAGTCGGGGAGAAGAGAAGAGCTAGACACCGGAAACCGAAAGGAAAGTCAATCGGTGTCTCGGGGACAAATTGATATCGTGAGACGGCTTGCGACTTCCGGGACGTAGCAGCGAGGAGAAGCGAGGAGCATTTTTCCGAGCGGTTGTATAGGTGCGGGTGGATCGGCGAGGCGTGTCGAGCGACGTGCTGTTCGCGCGGTTCATTGGCTGACACATTGGCCCGAGGAACGGCGAAGAGATTGCCGGTATCGGCGAGCAAAAGGGACGAGTCCTGGGGTCAGCGTCGAATTACTATTCCCAAAGGGCGTTCACGGGGAAGCGGAAACGAGGGAACCGGGCTCGTTCATGAAACAGCGGGATGGTCGTGAAAATGACGATACGTCTCTCCGACACCCGATGTTTCTTCTTCGTCGATGGTTTCGCTGCTCCTTAGGCTGCTACCCTGTTCGATATCCCTCTCGCCGCGGTTCCACGGTGTTCCATGGCGTTCCACGCACTCTCGCGGCTACGTAGGAGCGCGCACGTGTGAGTAACCGGTGTACGACGCGGTCCCGTGAGACGTACCAAATTTAAATTTCAAATTTGGAGCGTGTCGCTGGGTGTGACGGTATGCATAGCGTTGCCTGCCGGCTCTAACTCACTCCACCGATCCTCCGTGTCTTTCTTCTCTCTCTCTCTCTCATTCTCTCATTCCTATCTCCAGAGCTCTATGCTGTGCCTCTCCCTTTCCTCCGGCCGCGTTCGACTCCCCAGCTCTCTCGCTCTCCTATCCTCTCTCGCTCGTCATATATCCGTCCATCTCCCAACCTCTCCCCCTACTCCATTTATCTGTCTACCTATCTTCCTTCCTGGCTCTTCCTCACCGGGATCGGAAGGAAGGACCGCGAGCAAGAGAGGGATCCTCGATTTTTCATATTATTCAAATGCGGAGGAGCGGTAACCCGGCGTCGATATGCGACTAGGAAAAAATCGGGAAGTCTACAGGATCTACGATCGAGTCCGTAGAAAATCATCGGCTGGAGTAATATCCCCGGAACCGTCGCCTCGAGGAGCCCCCGATACCACGATGTAGAGAATGTCATCAGACTGTGTACGAGGCATCGGCCGCAGATTGTCTCCTCTGTCTCTGACAACGTTTGCCCTCGGGAGCGGTGGATCTCGGAGGCCAGAGTTCGAGCGATTCAACCCGTTCCTCGCGCGCTCCTAGTTCCTCTCAACAATTTGGAAAATGTGTAAATTCTGTTTACAGAAAATCGGTTGATTGTTCCGGGGCAATCCGAAGCGGTCCCAGGGGATCGTCGTTCGCCGGCGCGGCGTCTCGGAGGGCTCATCGGTGAAGAAGTCCGAGCCGATTTCCAATTATTCTTGCGCAAGAAAGGCCCGGTGCTTTCTCCTGGATGCAGTAGTCGGTCGCGTCGTCTCGTCTCTCGATTCCGAGCCTGAGCAAGCACAATGGTTCTCCTCTAATCGGAGACGATCGCGGCACGCACACGCGGTACCACCGACGCGACAGCCCGAAAGAAACGAGAATGCCCGGTTCGACGATAAATCAATAGCCGAGGTCGCCGAAGGAGATGGATGAGTGACGTAACGAGCCTGTTCTTACTGTACGCTTGTAGGAGAGAGGTCGACTCTCTCTCGCGCGCGCGTATGTATCCCGAGCGACACGATTGAATCGCGCGAGCAGGCGAGGCGAGCTCGAGCGAGCTCTGGCGAGGCGAGCAGAGGCGCGCAGACCAGCCGGGGGAACCTGTTGCCCGATCCGAGAGACGAGCGGCTACTCGAAGGCGATTAAGATTACGATTTCGCCTCCTGCGCGGCGAGCGCACACGCACACCTGCACGCCGCTCGCCTCCGAGGATCGAGAGACGATCGTCGGGCCAGACTCGATCTTTCTCGATCTATAATACCCCGTCTCCGTACTCCTCGGTGACCGGCTGCCATTCACCGGGAACGATCGCGCGGCCGACGAGATTTTTAAATATCACGATTTACGATGTTTCGTATCCACGGGATGGGAACCGAAACATTGGAACGATCCGGCCAAATTCCGAACGGAACGGGCCAATAATCTTCAACCGGGGGATTTCAAGGAGGAAGAGAATCCGCTCGACAAGGGGGAGAGGACGCTTCGATTGGGCTCGCCGGAAATAGGTTATTGCCGATCTTATCTCGCGACGAAATTTACGTCGAGCATATAAGTCGAGCAAACCCGGCTCGTCCCCGATTCAGGTCTTATCTCTCTCTCTCTCTCTCGGTTCCGTCGTAACGACAAACTCGTCGAAATACTCGCGTTGCGTGCTTCCTCGTCGTTCGAACTATCGGGCTCCGCCTGCCCGGCTCTCCTCGATCGCACTCCCTGTAAATCGTGGACGATTCAATCTCTTAAGGCTGTAATGCGCTTTCGAGGAAAGATCGTCGAACGTGAGTCGGAAAGAAATGAAGGGACGGAGAGGTGAGGTACGAACGAAAACAGTCGTGGCTCCGCGATTGGATCGATCATTCGCGGATCGATCGGGGAGAAGGAAGAAGGGTCAAACGGGCGAATCGCGACAGCTCCTATATCATTCGAGGTAGAGAGGCGCGCGCGTTCGATCATCGACGCTCGCCTCGCTGCCGGCGTGTCGGGATCCGCGAGTTTTCGGTGGAGGGACGAAAACGGGAAGAGAGACAGAGAAAGGAGGAGGGGAAGAAGAAGGGGTGGTCGGCCAGAGAGACCACCTACGATCGTGGAGTGCGCGGCCAGCGAATATCCGACGGTGTACGTTTCTCGACTTTATTTCGGCTCTAAAAATGCCGAGTCGAGGATCGTCCTGACACGAGTGTCGCACGGCTCGTCTTTTTCCCGACTCAACTCTCGAGCCCTCCACGCGAAACGTCGAACCTCTTTTCCCTTTGCAGCGAGCGCGAGCGCGAGCGCGCGCGACGCCTCCGTGCCTTTGGCTTAACGGCCTTCCAATTTGTCAGGATCCCTCTTCCCGCTTTTGCCTTTCTTTCTCTCACTCTCATCCGGTTGCCCGCTGCCTCTCTTCTTCGCTCTTTCTCCGCGCCTTTTCTTCCTTTGCCACCCTTTCGTTCCTTTCTTTCCCTCTCCCCACCCCTGTGCCCGTCGACCTCCGCGGAGGAGAGAGCTCTGTTCTCCTCTTTCCGCTTCTCCTCTTCGTTCTGGTCGAGAGGGCTCTCCTCTTGCTCGCTCTCCTCCGGATCGGACATATCCTATCGCACCTCGAACCGTTCGCCAGGGTGTCGTTGACCTATCGGGCGCGCTTCGACCGCCGCCAAGGCCCGATCCTCTCTCGGTCCCACACCGACGAAAATTCGTGCATCGACGAATTCTCGGACGTCGAAGAGCAGGACGACAATGAGAGACCTGCCAGGAGGCTGGCTCTCTTAATTGTCGGCGCTCGTCTAGGAGCGAGAGAGAGAGAGAGAGAGTGTGTGAGGGGATGGGAGAAAGAGAAGGGAGGGGTGGTGCCACGCGGCCCTCTCGACTCTCCTCGCTCCTAATGACGGCTCTCGAGATCTTTTTAATTATGCTCCCGATCAAAGATCTGCCCCCGGTATCGGTCGCATCTCGAGCGAAACCATCATCTCTCTTCTCGTCTCTCACCTCGTCCTCACGGGCTATCGATTCCAGATAAATCAGCCGGGAACGTCTTGATCGCGAACGTTCGGGCCGGAGAGAGGATCGCCGAGAAGCATCTTTCGGGGGACAGGGGGCACCGTGGGAGGAATCTACCGAATCACCCCGAGATCCCATCGAAAGCGGAGAAAACGCGCGAACGAGGGGTCCAGGGGGGGCGCGACGGCGGCGGCCGCGAGAGGGCACGAGGGGGAGGGACGTGGAAAAAATATGAGGTGCTCGGAAACTTAACCCCAGTCCCCGTTCGCTGCGGGATCCCGTGGGCACCACCGTGGCCACGATCTTTGGGTCCAACTGGGCGGCACGGGGAGCCTAAGGGAACAGCCGGAACAGAGTGGAACAGAGTGGAACAGCGTGGAACAGAGAGAAACAGCGCGAGAGGAGGGAAGAGGGTGGATGAAGTTCCTGAACGCGGCTCTCGGCCCACGCCGCACGATGGGCCAGCACGCAGCCATCGCTGGAATTACCATTTACATAGCGTTATTATGTTTGTGCATAATGTATGTACACATGTTAAATCAATTATTTAAACAATATGAGGGTCCCGATGGTAGGGGGTGGAAGGCGCGGGCGACCCCAAGAAAGATACAAACGAGTGAGAGGGGAGGGGGAAAAAGGAGTCTGGATACTGCGTGTCCACGAGATGTTAGATTACCTGGTTTGCCTGATTCTTTCTTTCTACCTCCGCATGCTCTCTCTCGCCCTCTCTCGGCCCTCGCTCCCACCATGGGCGCGCGCGCCCGCCTAACTTCTGTCTCTCTCTCTCTCTCTCTCCGTCTCTCCTCTCTCTACATCTCTCACCGGTTCTCGCGAGGCTCTTTGCATATGGATCTTGAATTTCAATTGTGCTTTTCAAGTGCAGCTCCCTGCCCCTCTCCCTTTTGTTTCCCCCGTGCGTCTCGGTCGAACTGCCTTCACCCTCACCTTTATTCCCACCACCATCGCCGCGCGCCCTGCCCTCGCCTCGTCCCGGCCCGCCTCGCCTTGCCTCTCACCTCGCCTTCTTTCCCTTTCAATCCGGCTTTCCTCCTCGCGACAGAGACGCACGAGCGACAGACAACGCGATGAGCAGTACGAAACGCGAGTACGAAAGCACGCAAGAATAAAGAGCACCCAACGCGGAAGGGAGAGACGGTGCCGCGGCGATGGAGGCAGGGGTGTCCGGTTTCAGCCCAACTATGTTACCGTATCCTACTTGAATAGCGTTTAGTCAGCGACCATGAAATAGACTGCTGCTCGCGTAACCCTTCCTGCTTGCTGGCTTGCTCGCGATCGCGCCGCATTCGAGCCCCCAAGTAACCCGGTGAGATTCTGTGGGACAGGTAGGGGCAGGAATCAGGAGCAGGCCATAACGCTGGGAAAGAGCATGGCGGACTCCCGTTCGCAGGATGAAGGGTCTCTGGTTTAACACGTTCAATTTTGCTCCTGTTCCGCACAACTTTTTTATTGTCTAGTCGGTAGTTTCGTAACTCCGTATGAACGAACGCAACAGCAGTACAGCACGTAATTGAAACAATTGTGTGAATAATTGCGTACACAATTGCGTGCGGCCTATCAAGGTGACCCGGTGATCTTGGTCTCGAGTGTGGGCACGTATCGAGCGTGATTTGTCCCGCGGGGCAATTTGGAGCGGCCGAAGAGCGGCCTCGTTACGAGACTCCGGTAGAAGGTGAAACTCACGGCGACGCGACATCGATCATTCGCTGGACCGGAGCCAAATCATCCGAATACTTATTTGTTCCCGTGCACAGGGGCCGTGATGTACGTTCCGCCGGTCGGATAAATAAAACTGTTTCGTGACGCGCTCGTGTGCGAAGGAGACGGAGAGTGAGGGAGAGCGAGCGAGATCGTGGCGCTCTCCGAGCCTCGGCTCGTAAATTCGCTGGGCGGCGTTTAGCGCGACTATCCGGCGACGATGCTCTCGACTGACTTTTAATTTATCCCACGCCACCATCCGGCCTCTGGAAACGTCCTCGTCGTCCTCATCGTCGTCGTCGTCGTCGTCTTTTCTGGGCGTTCGCGCGAGCCGCGCGTCACCATTGGCCGCATTAGCATCTAAATCACCCGGCGCGAGAGACGTTTCGGGAAAGAATCGGTCGCGACGAAACAACAGCAATCAAATTCATTAGCTTAAAGAGGCCGTTTAGAGGGACAGACCGGGACAGACGGGGGAACCAGGGGGTTCTCGCGGGTCGACCCAAAACCCGACTCCACCGGTTCGCGAAACGAGCTAGCTTTCGATCCTCTTCCCCGAGCGGCAATTTGCGACGTCTACCTGGACCGACGAGACGCGACGTCGCGTCTCGATCCCAAAATATCCGAGAACGATTTTTCCTTTTGTCTTTCCTCGAACGTTCTCGCGGCCCCTCATCATCGCAACATTAGCATAGAAATTAGCGTGTTCAGGCCGCAATAATCAAATTAATCGGCCAGGAACAATCCGACGGTCGTTATCGAATCGAGACAAAAGTGCTCAGGCGTCTATCCTTTCACTTAATTCGTTCTCCGCTATATTCGTGTAATGTATCGTCATAAATAAATCATTGAGCATTTTTAAAAAATTGCTCCTCCTTAGAGGTCTCCCTAGACATATCCGCGAGGAACGAAATCGAACGGCATTCGCATAATTGTAATCGCGGACGAGCACCGATATCCGTTAACGGAACCCGCTTCCCGGATACGCCCCTTTATAGCTATATTTTTTTCATTCGATCGGTGTCTTCCCAGCTCGTCAACCGGCTATAAATTCCTCGTTACACCCTCGACGGTGTTCCAACGGGTTTTTTTTCCGAGTCGGTACATGGATTCGTCGAAGCGATCGCGATGGAAATCGCTGGAAAATTGATAGACCGGCGTCGCTCCGCTCGCGGAAACCTTTATTGGAAATTTATGCGGACCAGTAATTCTAGTATCGTCGATACTGTTAGGTATTCGAGGATCGTTGCGCCGCCGCTCGGAAGCATCGAGTCCGATATCGTTCCGCGGATTATACGGGACACGGCCGTGCGCGCGCGAGTTAATTAATAAAATGAAAGAGGGACGCGCCGCAGAAAAAACTATTCCGTGTCGCGGTGGCCGGTGTTGCCGGCGGAGCCGAGAGAACGAGAGAGAGAGAGAGAGAGAGAGAGAGAGAGAGAGAGAGAGAGAGAGAGAGAGAGAAGGAGAGAGGCCAAAGCCTGTTGTCGTTGTCGGTTCCCGGCAATCTGTGCTCGGCCATCGATGTGCGAGCAAGCGTGTGCCCGTTTTCTCGAGTCCATTTGTCGGCCACCTGTCCGATCGGCAATTTATGCCGCACGGTAATTTCACATACCGAGAATATTAGACATCGACACGTTCCTCGCTACCATGCGCGACCGAGGCTGGCGACTCGCGATCGCACACGCCGTTGCAACGTGCTCGATCTTGCGCTCCGTACGCTGCCTGCGTGCAACTCTCTCGGAAACGAAGAGAGAACGATACGGAGAGAGAGAGAGAGAGAGAGAGAGAGAGAGAGAGAGAGAGAGAGAGAGAGAGAGAGAGAGGAGAACCTATACCGTCTTACGCACGGCGGCGCGGACACACACAGAATTCCGTGTGTCCCGTAGCGGCTGTACACTCATGTTCGTCGCACACCAACCTCTCTTCTCCCTCTCTCTCTCTCTCTTTCTTTCGTTCTCTCCGTGTTCGGTGTGTATACACGCCATACACCCTGCGCGACCGCGATTTATCTCGACCGGTTAATGCGTTCCGAGAATCTATTACTGGCCTCCCAATATTATAATTATTTTATTAGCGGGTCGCTCATTATTCTCGTTTTTACGACCGCCCGGAGTGATTACGATTATTTTTCCTCCCCTGCTACTCATACATATCTTCCACTCCATTTTTTCCCTCGTTCTCCGTGCGATGAATCAAAAGTGTCTTTTCTACCATCGCCGTCATCGCAGCACGAGGAATTCCTCTGTAATCGAACTCGGGACAGCGGGCGTTTTGATCGCGCCCGCACCGCGGTAGACAGCTCATCGAGCCTCTATATCGTTTAGGTATTAACCGTAATGGTTCCGGCGAACCTTCTGACTCACTGGCTTGTCTCGCGTTCGGGGGATAACGGGCCGGAGGACAAATCGTTTCTGGAAATGCTCGCGGAAGCGCGATCGAGTCGCCGAAATTCCGTCGCGGACCCGACGACTGTGCTCGAGAGGATCGATCCGTGAGGTCGGAGGCTTCTCGATTCCTTCGAGGAGTCGTTAATCATCGCGACGAGGGCGACGAACGACGGCCTCGGAGAGTTCATTAGCAAAGACTTCGTAGGAAATATTTGCGGGTTCGCCCGGTCCTTCCTCCCCTTTTCTCTTTTTCTCACTGCACCTCTCCCTCTCCCCTTGGTCCCTTCCAGCTGGCAGGAATCTTTTAATTCCGTGCGACGGGAGGAGGCGGACAGGGTATATTCCCGCGTGTGTTGTTAAGCCGGAGATTTTACGACACGATCCGAAATAACGAGAAACCTGAGTCATCCGCGCGCGCATAACTTATCTCGTCTCGTTTCACGTTCGAGTTTACCATTCAGGGCTCCATTTGCGTGACCCCAGCGGACCGCGGCTCTTCTCAGAGAAAAGTCACGATTGTAATCCCGCGGAGGGAGCGTCGCGCGCCCTAGATATCCCGTCCATATCGCGGCGCCTTAATTCAATTGCCTTTCTCCCGGGCCGGAGAGTTCTCGTTTTCTTTTTTTCCCTCCCCGCGGCCTGGACGGTCGAATTGAAAATAATTACCGCGGACAGAAACGGCCGGAACAAGATGAATCGAGCTGTACCGCCGCGCCGCGTCGCACAGGCACCGACCGCTGTCACGATCTCACGAGGATTACGAACATTTGCAATTTGCTATTCACGAATCACGGCGCGGGGGACCCGCCGGCCTGCGGAAGGTGGAGCCGAGCGCGAGGAGCAAGAGGTGGAGCGGAGATCGCTCGTTGGCCCTGTTCGCTCGGGTATTATCATAATTGAAAAATATAATCCGCGCGATGCTATCGTTCGCCGCGGTATGTATGCGTGAATCCTCGCTCCTATTACTTCGACGCTCCCCGAATCACCTTTTTTCCAATCAAACGAGCGAGAGGTCTTACGAACACGCTACCAACTTCACACGATTACATCGTTTGCTGGAACCATCGCCCCGTGGGCCACTGCTCCGGGCTCCGTTCAAGCCTGGAGCTACGAAACCACGCCTACTTTTCATCGAAGAACTAAGGAGCACTCCTTCATCATTGTACAGCTTGGAGGATCCAAGGAAAAAATGATTGTAGTCCTAGATTTTTAAGGATATCGGCGCCAGGAAGAGCAAGATAAAGATCCGCAGTGAATCATCGCAGAGAAGTAGAGTGAAAAAATGATCGTGCTGTTCGGAGCTAGATTTTTAAAGATATAAGCTCTAGGAAGAGCAAGATGGCCAGTCTCTTCTATTGCGAGAGCCAAGCCACCCCACTCTGCTCTGACGCTATTTGCCCCCAGGGTAATCTAAACCGCCCCTAAGGCAAAGAGCATACTATAGGGCAAAGAGCATATCATTTATCCCGTTCCACTCGAAGCTTCTTTATCGCCGAAAATTTCGACCATGAAACAACAATTTCTTATATTAACTTGCCGTGTTGCTGTTGTTGTTGTATACGTCAAATCTTGCAATCGAATTTTCTATCTATTCCGACACTAATTTTATAATTGAAGAAATTTTGAACTAATTGCTTAAAATTTTGTGGAAAAATATCCGGTATCTCATGGAGAACCAGGAAAAAAATTATTTTCTCCTTTCTAGTGCATTTTCATACAAGCGTGGTTTTCAAGAAGTATTTTTCTTACATACAACAAGTTGCCACTCCAGTGCAAAGACTAACATTTCTACGAATTCCGTAATTCTCAATGGAACACCGAATCAACTGATCCTTTTCCCAACGTAAGGCATTTTTAAGAGGTAACAAGGATCGTTGGAAACGCAAGCAAAGCGGAGCAGGTGAGAGAAGGTTCCGCGAAGGTGCAGACTCAGCGATCGCCGTGGAAATTCGCTGCGGAATAAGGCGAGTATCGAGCGTCGTCGTCGTCGTTGTCGCCGGCTACCTAAACGCCAGTCCATTATGCTACCTTGGAAACACATGGACGCGCACCTGCGCTCGACGTCGCGTCGCGCAGCCACGGTATCAAACTCGTTCCGAATGCGTTCGCGAGGCCTTCGCCAAGCCAGATCTGGGCATTCCATTTGTTCCCGAACCTTGTACAAGCTTATTACGTTCGTGCGCTATCTCTAATGTCTGATTTCCTGGGAACTCGCTAATTTTCCCTCCTCAGAGCGGCGCGACGCGACAACACTCTCTTCACAACGATCCTGACGGTTTCTTTGTTCTTTCCGCACGGAGCATTGTCAGCGTACGCTCCCGGGGAATCATTAGATCTCCGAGAGAACGGTTACCGCAATCGAGGGGCGATATGCATATACTGTTCCTATGAAATCGAAACGAGTGAAGGATTATCCTAGAATGATTTGTGCAACTATCTTCGAGGAGCGTACGTGGATTAAATGGCATCAGAAATGTTGTGACTCTTGCAGATAAGATAACGTTTAAGCTGAGAATAAGAATCTTATCAAATACATTATTGCGAACGCTCTCAAGGTCGAGAGAGTGATTGCCTTCGGTTAACAGCAGATCTTTGTCATAAAGGCGATAAAAGTGTTGAATTTTTGTGGCGAAAATGGGCGTCGCGGCGCGCACAGTGCGCCAGGAGGCACTGCGCGCGAATACGAGCTTGAACGCGAACGAAAAGCGAAACTAACGGTAGTTGGCTGGTCGTAAAAGCCACCAGCAGGGCTAATAGACCTATCCTGGCCAGGTTACGGGACGAGAGGAAGAAAGAGCCGGAGGAAGAGCGCGAACGATGAACGAGGACCAGGGCATAGGTGGCAAGAAGCGAAAGAAAGGAACGCTTTATCTCGGAAAAGGGAAAATTTAGGGATCCCTTTTACCACTTCTCTCTCTCTCTCTCTCTTTTTCTCTCTCCACCGCAACGCCGCCTATATTCCTCTCGACGGCAGTCTGCCATATTATCACCGGCCTCGAACTACCTGTATTATTAATGGTCGCCTCCGGGTACAATGGGACGAAAAACAGCCTTGGGTTATCTCGCCTCGTAAAATTCTATTGGTTGTGACGTATACCGGGAAACACACTGTGCCGTGGCTGCTGCTCTCCTCTGGTTTCTTCCACTATTTTCTTATCTGCCCCGTTCCTACCTTTTCTTCGACGGTGTTTCTCTTCGCGGCGAACGTTGCCAGTCGCCAACGGAAAGTCTTCCGCGGCTCTTTAAACCACGTTTCCGCGTAGCGTCCGACAGCGAAAGTGGCAGCGGGGACATTCTCGTTATCCAAGGCCGCGAGAGCCACCCGATCGAGAACGTCGCGGAACCAACGGGAGACGTCCGGAGACCGATAACGCGGCCCCGAAATGACGCGATACGTCCTCGGAGGAGAGCCTTATCCGCGCGGACATCGCGAAACGATAAACGATGATTCCCCGGATTCGGGGAACGGTGAATCGACACAGGAAAAGGGGCGATGCTCGATCGTTCGATGAGATAACCGAGCTATCGATGCAGCGGGATCGGAGAACGGAAAACCGAGCACGGTGGAACAGAGCGAGAGAGCGAGAACCGGAGAAGATAGCGGGGACTACATAAACTCGCATGAGCGATCCGATCAGAAATCGTATATGATCGAGCAATAAAATCGCTGTCGGGGGAAGAAGCTTCCCAGATTTCGCAGTTGGGTTCGAAATGTTTGGTCGATGAGTCAGACAATTATAACTTAAAGCGGGTTTCGGACGGGTTAAAGAATATTTGGGAATGTGTAAAGAAGCAGACGAGACGGGTCTCTTCATTTATCGCGGGCGAGAGAGTCGCGGCAGAGGCAGAGAGGCCGATAGAGAGAATCCAGCAGAGAGGCAGGTAGAGAAAGAAATCCCTTCTTCTCGTGGATGTCGCGCTTTCGCGGATGCGGCTGCCGGATGACGGAGGGAAGTCACAAATTTTTTCATTAATATGCAGCGAGACACCCTCCTAACTCCCTTGCTCGGGAAAGGTAATGTAGTAGTAGCAGCAGGGGTAAAAAGGGAGAAAATGCAGTCTGGTGGCGCGCTGGTTCTCTCTCTCTCTCTCTCTCTGGCTCGTTCCCTCTCTGGTGTCTGCGCGCGGTCCTTCCCTTCGCGTGTGTTCTCTCGCGTCCGTGAGCCGCCAGGGCACCGCGTGGGTGTAAGAGAGAAATAATGGTCTGCTAGGAAATGTAACCAGCCGACGCTCACGCCCTCGTCGCGACGCCTCGAGAGACTTTACGGGCGGCGGCGGAGGGATCGAAGAAAAGCGGGCGAGAGACAAAACTGGATAAAAGGGGACCGGGGGGGTTGAACGAAGGGACGGGAAAACGGGGGTGCGAACCGGCAAAGAATACCTAACGCGAAACGTTGTACCGATATCTGCTCGGATAGACGGCGCACCGCGCCGCCGCCGCGCCGCACCGCTTCGCGTTCAGGGAACGTTTCTCCTCGCCGCGTCCCCGTTATTTCCCTGCGAATCGGAGGTGTCCGTCCGGTGAAATATTCCCTGCACCTTGGGTTTCCGTGGAAATTAAATTCCGCGGGAATTCGACTACCTGAGGAATACGGTAAACGATATTAAAAACTCCGCCCGTGCCGCACCGCTCCGCTCCGTACTGAGCTCTCTCGGAGCTGTTTCGCCGGGCGCGAGCAGAAACCGAGGAGAGCAGACATCGATCTCCCCCGGCGGGAAAATCGACGGTGATCCTCTATCCCGACGTCTCAGACCGTCTCGGGATCAGAGCCAAGGAAAGTTCTTCTCGCGGAGCAAGGATCGCGCGAATTCTGGCGGTCGTAGCGGAGAAGAGAGGAGAAGAGCGGAGAGTAGAGGAGAGCTCGAGAAAGCGAGAAACACGTAATACGGGCTCTCCTCTTTCGATGCTCGTCGCTGGCTCTCGTACTTGGAGCCCCGCTATTCGAGAGGCGTTTTACTCGTCGGCATACCTAACCTCTCTATATATCTCTATACCCGTCTCCTCCTTTCCTTATCCAGCCCGGTCGGCCGGCACCGCTCTCTCCGTTCCTCCTGCTCGAGATTTTTCTCGGCGATTAAAATTTATGCTCACTCGTGTTCCCGGTGCGTGCATATCGCGTTTCGTCTCGCGCGATGCTCGTTTTGCGCCGGGTTACGCACACGCCCAGCATCGCGCGGCTCTTTTTCTCCGCGTTACATGCCCGAGCCTAACAGAGTGCCTGACTACTCTCTACCCGCCTGCCAGCCAACGAGAGCCGCGCCGCAGAGAGAGAGAGAGAGAGAGAGAGCGAGGTGTACCTGAAATCACGGCGATATCCCGTGAATAGATCTTCCCTGACCTCCGACGTCCAACAGGAAACGGAATCACTCGGTGCTCCCACGGAGACGTCGCCGATGTCCGCGATCCGGTGACCGATTTTTCCGAGAGAAGCTCGGGATTAGCGTAACGAGCTCTCGTTATCGACGCTCAGGAAACCACAGAAGCTAAGCTACGACCCCGAAAATCGCAGCGAGCTTCTTACGGGCTCCAGAAATTGCCATACTTTGTTACAGAATACCTCAGAAATAGCTCAAGCCTTAACGCTTGTTCGGGGAACTTGCACATTTAGATTCTGATACGTTCTAAATCTTTCGCACTAATTTTAAATAAAGTTGAAATCGGCGTATCACAGTAGAGAGAGAGCGCAGGTTGCGAATATTCGTCTACGGAAGTTCGTCGAGACGATACCCGATTGTTTCGACGTCGGTTCACCGAAAAAGCGAGCATCTAGGGTAGGCTGCGTCTGGGACGAGTGGTTTCTGCCCAACCGGTCTAGCAATAAAGGGTAAACCGTAGAGAGCAATAGCTGGGTAGAATACCAGGATTTCCCGGGATCGATCGGACGATCTGACACACGCCGACTTTTTTTTTTCGACGTTCCCGGAACCCAAAGGATCCCATTTGTCGACCGCGGATCGAGTCACCCGCAGGACGGTCTGTCTCTCGGGGCAAAGGGACCGCCGATGACGACTCCCTTTTGTCGATTGCACGGATTGCGGCGGGAGCTGATGGCTATTGCCCCGAAACCAAATAAGATTGGCATTAAAAAGCGAAGGACGCGGTTATGTCGGATCCGGCCGGGTCGCTTCCACCCGGCCGGAAATATTGATTTTTAATCGGGCCAGTTATACCGCACCTTTGTGACCCGGTGGCGAGAGGCGAGAAACGAATATTGCACCGCGGCGACGGCCGAGGCATATCGAAAAAATTTAAATCGAGCCGAACCGTGCGACGAGCGACGAACAGGGAAATATCGGGACGCGCGCGGGAGAACTCGTACGAGTTCGAAACTGCGAAACGCGTCAGAAAAAGGGCTCCGCAACGAACAGAGAGGCACATAGAGAGCCGCGAATGAAATACAATCGGTCCCCTCTGGGATTAAGGTAACTGTACCTCGGTACCGGCGCGGTACCGCTTCGAAAATTCCTGGCGGCTGAGAGTCGACTCGACTCGGCTCGTTTCTCGGCTGCCGAGTCGATCGAGAGGATCACGGCTGTGAAGAGGATAAACGAACAGTCGGCGGTTTCCTCGCGGAGAATAGTCTCGATCGGAAGGCGGGCGGCGGGATCGGTCGGAATTCTCTTCTCGTCCCGTTCTCTCTGGCGCGAGACGGCGAGTATCTCCGTCTCGTTCGCTCGCACGGCAAGAGCCATACTTCTCTCGGGCTCGGTCAATGAGAGAGTAGCCTACATTCGTTCGTGTGATCTTTTGCTCGCGCGAACGCAGGCTCGCACGCACTCACAACCAACGAACCAGCCAGCTAGCCAGCCAACCAGCCAGCCAGCCAGCCAGGTAAGCGAGCAGGGAAGCGAGCAGACAAGAGAGGCACGCACACACCTGGCCGTTTGAGGAACCGAGCGGTGTTGGTCGACCGTCGGTGGTGCACGCTCGGTCCGCGAGCATGGACGCGGGATCGCGCACCCGTAGGCGCGTACAAAAGGACACGAACTCACGAACGGGCACACGTACGGCGTTCTCTGCCGTGAGAAGAGACAGCGGAGCGCACGCAAACACGTCGCGGCGAGCGAGCCGCGCGCGGCAGCACGCACCAGAGGGCCCGTGTGTGCTTGCTCCGTCTTGCTTTCTCTTTCCGGCGTTCCTACTGCCTGGCTTGGCTGGCTGGATGGCTGGTTGCTTGGCTGGCTGGTCGACCGGCCGGCCGGCTAGGTCTTCGTCGCTCAACCGGCAGGGGGCAAGTTTCAGTCCGTCCTTGTCAGCTCGATAGGATGCTGCCAGGCTTCGTACGACCGAGGCCTGGACCTGGAGTAGTAGGCTGTACAGGTATGCACGCGGTGGGCTGGCCGGGCATTCCTGCGGCGTTGCCGCGTCTCTTACTCACCGTGGCCCCGTGGACTAAGAATAAGAGAGAGAAACGCGGAGATATAGCCAGCAGGGACGAAGCGAGAGAACCACCGACACCCGGGGCCGAGGGGAATGCCAGAGAAAGAGGGAACCCGACGGGAGGAACGAGTGTGGAACCGAGCAGCCGAGAGGCTCGAACCCACCGCAGCCTCCGAACGAGTCTTTCTGCCTTTTCGTGGAGGCAATCGAGTTTGCTCGGGAGAGGAAAGCCTGCCTGCCTCCCTGGCATCGCTCTCTCGACCTGCTCCCGAGACTTCTCCCGTGCTGCTTCTCTCTGCTCCTGCTACGGCTCCCGCTCTTACCGGACCGTTTCTCTCTCTCTCTCTGTCTCTCATTCTCCACAGACCCCTGACCGCGACGCGTTTCCTTCGATTTCCTCTTCTATCTCGTCCTCGCCCGGATCTCTTCTCCTTCCGATCGCCTTTGGGAAACGTCTCCTCTTGCAGATATACGAGGAATTGCCGGGTTGGTTCCGCGATCGCGAGAAATTGACGGGCGCAAACGTGATTCGCTGGACTTCTGTTCCCATTTTGCCGTACACACAGGCGAAGCACTTGGTCGCGCGGAATCGCATTAGACGATCCGCCAGTTTCGCCGGGGGTTTCGTTACGGTCCACGGTTAAAGGGAATTCGTGGAAAGGAGGGATTCGAGAGGGTGGAGGCGGCGCAGGGTAATCGAGCCCTAAGCGAGTCCACGTACCGAACGAACCGTAGCGGTTCGAATAGTAGCCTGCTCGCCGCTCCAGAAAGTAATCGAGTTTCGAGCGGCGTGTTATTGCGTTCGAACCCTCCGAGGAGAGGAGAGAGAGAGAGAGAGAGAGAGAGAGAGAGAGAGAGAGAGAGAGATCCTGTTCGATGTGAAGGAGCCAAAGACACATATCCAGCAGGCGCGGCTCAGCTCGGAGCGCGTCCTCCTGTCCGCTGGTAGAAATTGATTTTGCGCATCGAACCGATTCCGGGGTCCAAAGGGAACTCTCTCTTTCCTATCCCCCTCGCCCTCTCCTCCTCGTTCCCATTGGTCGGCTTTAAATTTTCAAACGTCCGAGTCGGAAGCGAGGATCGGGGTCCGGGTTAGAAAACTGTTGGCTCGACAAATTCGCCTCGGCCGCGGAGAGTTTATCGTCGAGGAGGATCGGTGTTTACGAGTCCACCGGCAGATACGGTAATACGAGTCGTCTCTCTCTCCCTCGCTGGCCGGGATCCGGTCGAAGAATGAAATTCAGAGATATAACGGGAGAAGTCGAGGAGAGCGAGGCATGAGCCGAGATATCCAATAGGCGAGGGTAACGAGGAGCTCGGGTTTCGTGCAGGTCGAAGGAAACCGAGTTAGCCGTCTCTATTGCGCAGACACGGTCCACCGGGAACGCGTATCCTTGGGAAGTTCCATTAAACGCGTTACGTACAGAGGAAACTCCCGGGGGTGTGCATCGTGCAGGAACTTGCCGGCAGATTATTCACCAGCCGAGCAGTCTGAGAGGGGATAGAGACTGAGATATAGTACGAGGGAGAGACGACTATAATCCGTCGAAAAAAAAATCGTAAAACTATCTTGAGATAAGTGCGAAGCAGTTTCGGAGCGGGGGCGGCTTCCGTGCGAGTCGGATTGCCGTTAAAATTTCATGAAATCGCTCCGCTCGGTTTTTCGAAATGGTAACGGTGTCCGTGATGAGAATCTACGGGTAGAACGCGAGTGCCCCCTTGCCTCGGCTGCCGGTCTATATCGCGTCGCGCAACCACCAGAAGGAACACCGTTCATCCAGAAATCGACTCACGTAGAGTAAACAGGCCCTGCTGAGTTTGCCGGTCAATTTCGGGGAGGCGTCTTTCTCCCTCTATCTCGCTCCGCGTGCCCCCACCTAACAGCGCCGACCCTAGCCTCCTTCCTTTCCTTTCCGTCCGGAGAACGCGCGTCGAAATGATCCCCTTTTAATGCCGCAGCACTAACTACCGGCACACCTCGAACGATCCCGCAATTCGGAAGATTGGCCCACATTACGAAATTATCGTTATTCCACCGGCCCGGAGAGGGATGAAGGGGTTGCGGAGACGGACGGACCCCTCTATCCCGGACCCCGGGGCGCCAGGGATCTTCTTTTCGGCATAAATATGGAAAACGTTCCGGGTAGCTCGTCCGAGAAGACGATCACCGTAGGAACTCTGAGTTTAAAGCCAACCACGAGATAGGAAGAGAGAGAGAGAGAGAGAGAGAGAGACAGAGAGAGCCCCATTCTTCCCGTCGCTCGAATAAATCTCCGGCTCTCCTCTTGCGGTTATAGACCATGACACATCCGTCGTCCACGCGGTCCGATCGTTAAAAAGCGATCACGGAGACAACCTGTCCCGTGGAAGGAGCCCCGGCTGCTGAATCGACGATGCTAAAAAATCCGTGTACCGCCGTAAGTACGAACCCTTTGGTCCCCTATCGGCGCCCGTTCGCGAGCCGAACGATATCTCTGTATGTATTCTTTCTTCGTCTGTCTCGTTCGCCGTGAAACGACCGTAGAAGAGCGAGAGAGACTTCGGAGCCAGCTCCCTCGGAGCCAGCCACCGCCAAGAGAAATTCTCTCCGGGCGAGTTTTCTCGGGACGAGTAAATATTCGACAGAGTACAGATCGAGTTCTCGGCAAATATCGCCGCACTAGGCTACGAGAATACCGATTAAGTCGCGTACGTTCGAGGGTTCTATATAGTCTTGGCTAACATCGACCGAGTTTCCCTCGGCGGAGCTTGATTCCCTGCATCTTCGATGGAGCAGGCAGCACGCCGACCCTGCATATCGATGCATATCGATTCCTCCGCGCGCGCGCGCGCGCGCGATTCCGCAAACACACGGAAACCCCGGGCTAATCTCAACGATACACAGCAATATCTCGGGATCATTGCGTTAGCAGCCGGAGGATAATCGCGTTTCTAAAACGCGCACCGATTCGGTGCACGAGGCCGAGGCCAATTCCGGTCGAACAAGCAACAACAGTCCCCGAGAGCAATATTTAACGATCGTCGCGCGGTGCTAACTTCGAGATTCGAGCCGCCGAACCCTCGACACGCCGCGCCGCCCCGCCGTTTCCATAAAATAGCCGTGTCGTGAAACAAGTTGAAATTAGGTCTGCTCGTGCGCCCCTACTCGATTGAGATACGCTGCGCCGGGCACGATAACGTTGTATCTGATCGCATCTGTTAAATAAACAGCGCACAGTCGGCATTCTCACGAAAGAACGTATCAGGCGTCAACAAAATACGAGAAACATTAGATGAATCTGGTGTTTCTTATTATAGAAATTACAGAATCGAGTTCTACAACCTCGAAGACCATCCAGCGCGCGATTGACAATGTATAATTAACTATGAATTCTGCCCAGCCTTTTACGTCTCTGGCCCACTGCGTACGGAACGGTAAACCCGTTCGCACAACGCTAATTAAGTTATTTACGGCGGATCCAGCGGTATCGAGTAAATCTATCGGGGCTCGTCTCGGATCGGCTGGAAAAAATAGGGAACGTATCTCGGAAGCGTAGGAACTAGTTCTCTCGGCGAGGCTAGCAATTACGTCGCCCGCGGAACAACTGGAAACGCTGCCGCGCGCAGAGAGCCCCGTCTATCCTGAGAGACTTTCCAAGCGGAATAGTCCCGGGGTACGTCTGGTTGCGCGCGTACGACTTAATCGATGCATCTGGCTAAGTATACAGAAGGAAGTTGCAATCGCATCGGTGTATCGTGTCCCGAGGTGTCGTCCGGGACTATCATCTCGGTTGATGATCCCTGGATAGAGACCGCGGCGCAACCTGTACAGCTCGATCCAACGCGAGCACCGTCGGCTATCCTCTCGATCTACCGGAAGTGTCTCGGCAACGTCTATAATTGGCGCGGCGAGAGCACAGCGGTCTCGCTGGGACCGCGTCGAGCCTGGCCCTATTTGATTTCAACGAAATATGTCCGGATGATGGATCCGTATCTACAGTAATTATAGACGCGGACTCGTCGAGCTAAGTTTTATTAAAATCAGTGGGGTAATGTCCGAGCCTTGATAAGTTCGAAAGAAAACACGAGATTGCTATTCTGGCTCCGTGGAAGCGTCCAGGGCAACTAAGCCACGCCCACCGAAGGCAGGCCACACCCACTCTCCACAGGAAGAACAAGCAGACACGCTTTCGCTAATGTGATGGGACTAAGCGCGCGTTTATGATGGATCGAGTTGTAGAATAAGACAGCAAGCGACCCAAGTTTCGGCGGCCCGATTTTGAATGAAGCTGTAGGGTGAAAGAAGATGATGGAGGGGTTACCTTGTTCGGCGTGGGTCCCTCGCGGGCAGATCAGCAACAGCAACAACGGCAGAAGGTGGGCAGCGGAAGCAGCAGCCGCGGCGCAGGTGGCTAGAAGGCCTGCTACGCCCGCCATATTGAAGGGGGCCATTCTTATCGCAGCCCCACCGTGGGGCCGCCGGTCCTCTCACGATCTGTGCGAGGCTGCAGCACCGGCAGCGTCGTCACTCTCTCCTCCTCATGCCTCCTCCACGGTTCGTCTGCTCTTTCCGCACGTCACGCGACGACGACGACGCGCAACCACCCTCGTCGCTTCCCGACTCCTCCAGCTTCAACGCTACCACCGCCTCCTCCTCCTCCTGCCACGTCCTCTTCCTCCTGCTCCTGCTCCAGGTCGCGAGACCCTTCCGGAAGCGCCGGAGACCCAACGGCGCTTTTCTTGCCTCCTAGAATAGTTGCCTGGCTCTCTGTTTTCCTCTCACTCTCTTTCTCTCCCCGACAGCAAACCTGGCCAACCCTCTCTCTCTTGCTTGTCGTTCCACGAGTCCTCCGGTCTAGGCAGGGTGGAGGAGACGGATCGCAGAGGACGGAGAACACACTCTGTTTTTATCCTCCGGTCGTAGAAAACGATCTCGTTTACCGGTCGACCTTATGCCATTTAACATCGATTAGGCCGGCGTTACGCCCACGGAAAAAAAAGAGGTTCGTTGTCTGTCAAGGACGAGTGATTAGGCTCCGGTTCTCTTCGTTTTGCATCGACTCTCGGGGGAGGGAGGCTGACGCGTCGCTGTAACCGGAAACAGTCGGGCGACGACGATGCACACACACACACAAGCCTGTCGGAAACAAGTTCGATTTTTCCCCCGACGTTTCACCTACAAAGGGTTGCTGCTTCTCCCTTAATGACGAGCCGAGATTCGTCGCATTTCCTCCCTCTCACTCTCTCTCCCTCTCTTTTCACTCTTTCAACAGGGGGTGCTGGCACTGCCGTTGCCTCCCGCGCCTCCGTCGAAGCCTGAATTTCTCGCAGACGCGCGACTCCACCGGCTGCCTCGTCTGAAAGAAACAAAGATGAACCGCATTAATTAAAATCCGCGAAATATCCTTCTCCCCATTCGATGGTTCCCACACCGTTTCACCACCCCACCCAGCAGCCCGCGCACGGGGCTTGCCAGCCGAATAGACCGGCGACTCGCTATTTCCATCCCCTTTCGCGCGCGCGGATTACCGACCCGCCTCTAATGACATCCCTAAATGGAAACAACGGCGAGGTCGTTTTTTGGCTCGTTTTTCGCGACTCGATCGGTAGACACGCTCGAACCAACCGAAAACCAGCAGTGGTTTCGTCTTTCCGTGTATATATGTGTGTTCACCAATCCAAACCCCTTGCGCGAGAACCAGCCCGCGTACACGCGACCCTTTGTCTTCAACTTTGGACGCATTAAATGGTCCGAGCGTGCGGGCGCGCTCTCTCTCTCTCTATCGCGGTTCGCCGAAACTTCCGGGATTTATGAAGCGTGCCCGGCGAACGGCCACCGCGATTCCCCACTTTTTTCCGGACACAATACGAGTCGGGAAACGGGAGGAGAAAAGTTGCGAGCGGGCAAGAACGTTACCGTGGAGAACCTACTTCGAGCGGCTATTTATTTATATCCGCGGGAAAGGAGTTTGCTCTTTGCTCACCCCGTTCTTCACCGGGGTTGGTCTCTCTCCCCCGGGCGAATTTCTGTACGCGGAAGATAAGGGCGCGCGCAGCTGTTTACGAACGAAAGCCGGCAAATATAAATATTACCGTCGGCGAACAAGGTTTCATAATTCCGGGGCTCTGAATGCCGCGCGGGATCCATCGTCGAGGAACTTTCGCTCGCGAAGGTTAAGAAGGACACGGGCTGCTCTCGCGGCCAGCAGCGGTTCCGATCAAGTTAAACCGGCGGCCGAACGGGAAACTTTGAAGACGCCTTTGCGCGGCTTTTGCCGAGTGGTTTACTTTCATCGGGCCGCTACCAACCAAGTCTCTACTCTCCTCCCCTCTCTCTCTCTCTTTCTTTCCCCACGCCACCCTCGACTCGGTCCGCGGCGAATAAACTCGAATAAACTCGTGCCCCTCGTGCCGGGACCTCGTACACCGAGATTCATCGAGTGGAAACGAGCTTCTTTTGTGACTAGAACGCGAACGATCGTTCTCGTCCACCCTACCCCCTCCTCCCCGTAACGGCCCGCACCACAATCGAACGTTTCCGTCGTGCCGAACCGAGCCGAGCCGAGCCGCGCGCGGTTCATGAAAATCAACCGGCGAATATTGGCTGGGATCTCGGTCGACTGGCTGCTGCCCGGCCGTTAACCACCGCCGCGATCCACGACCGTTTGGCACCTGTACTGTTAAACCCGATGACTCGGCAGGCATCATTGTTTCTCCGGATATTCCTCGGAGCGTGCCAAATGACGCGCTGCGAGGCAGATGGACGGCCCGACCCTCTCCGCTCCGCACTCTGCGTGCTCGCCGATCATAAACCGACGAGAGAGCCTCTCCGGCGTCTTCGCTCCACCGGTTCTCTCGGTCTTTCAACGCTGCCGATCGCTTCCGCGCGTCACTCGATGCGTATCGATCATTCCGGCAGCTCGCCCTTTCACGATCCTCGCCGATGGTTAACCCTCGCCCACAGCACCGGGTCCGGCATGACCCTAAACGAAACGGTTGGGCATGTTCTCTGGCCCTTGTTATCGCTCTAGGTTTATTTGTACACACTACTTGTATATGTAGTTTCAAGGAAAACAATCAGAAGCTTCAGCGATTGTTTGACCTACTAATTTTTTGTGATAACTGCATAAAACCCGCAGTCAAATAACCAATGAGGGTCGATTTAATGTCGCAACTAGAATCAACAGGATCAAAGCATATTCCCAAAAGTACGAGTGATGAAACGTTTTCAACGCACGCGGTTAATAATCCCACCGGCTGAAAAGTTTAATAAACTGCACGAGCCGCACGAGAACAGTACAATGGCTTCCACGGGGTCGACAGGATTACGTCGTTCGGCTTTCTCACGGTCCGACGTCGATTATTTCGGTGTAAGGCAGAAATCGAGAGTGTGGTAGGAAAATTTTCGCGCAGGTGTAGGGGGAGGAGCGCAGGAAAGAGTGCGCGGAAACAAAAGAGCGGCGCGGATACGTGGCCGAGACTAATTCCAAGTTCAAGGTCGACTCGTATCACACACGAGGCATGCATCTAAGCTCGGCGAGATAGTCGCTCGACCAGTCATCTAGCCCCGAGTCTAAAAGGGGGAAATGCCGAAAGCGAGAAGAAAGGGAGGAGGAAGAGAGAGGAAGAGCGAGAGACCGAACGCAACTTTGGGGATCGTTGGCGCGGTGGAAGGGATGCTAGGTGGTGGGATGGGATGAGGAGCAAGGGGTTTTAGGATCAATACCATGCGTTTATCCGTCTCTCTTCCTCTCTCTCGCTCTGTTCCCTCTCGGGCATACATAGAACCGCGAGACAGAGCGCGCGAGGAAGAGAGACCGGGAACATGGGACGAAGAGAGGGACGAGAAGCGAGAGAGAGAGAGAGAGAGAGAGAGGGGCAGGGAGCATCCGTCGTCTTCTTTCGACCAAGCTTTTGGTCGATCTCTTTTGCTCCGGTAGGCCGCAGGGTCTGGCCGACGTCTCGCCATTCTTCGACGAAAAGAGACGAATAAGGGAGAAGAGAAGGGAAGACGAGGCGCAGAGAGAGGATGGGAATAGAAGAACAGATGGGTAGGGAAGGGAAGAGATAGAGGGCTTCGTGTACGAGAGGTGAAGGGTTCGAAGACGAGGAGGGGCGGGCTGGGCAGAGGGCTGAAGGAAGCACGAAATTCTAGAGTACCAAAATATAGTAGAGTGGAAAGGTGGATCGAGGGAGAAAGGGGTGGAAGGCGCGCTTTAGGAGTTCTTCTAAAGCGGGCAAAGACCTTCCTCTCCTTCCCTCGCGTTCTCCTGCTCTAGCCAGACCAGCCAAGATGCATCCGCGAAATTGCAGACTTCAGTGAAATGCTGCCGGTCGGCGTGCAGCGCCTCCTAGGTCTATGGTGCTTGCCTTCTTCCGTTGCCATTGCTCACGAGTGGTCTCGTAAAAAATTTAAGATGTCCTCCTCCCCCTCCACACCCGCCCACCCCTTCCGCCCGCCGCCGAGCTTCTTCGTCTCCCTCCAGCCACCCCCGAAACCGTTCTCTCCCACTTTCTCTCTCTCTCTGTCCCTAGTTCTCCGCCCTTCTTTTCTCGCTCTCGTCCTTCTCTCTCTTCTCCTCCGCTTTCTCATCCTTCAGTGACTCGACCGGTCTAGAAATCCGTAGTGCCTCTTTTCACCGGGCCTCTCTCTTTCAACTTTTTGACAAGACCCGGTAGCAATTGCCGAAAACAGCTTCGCGTCTCGAGAGAAGGAGAGAGAGAAAAAGACGAAGAGAAGAGAGCTCGAGGAGCCTGACAGGGGGTGGAACCCACCCCCTGGGTATCTAGCCTCCTTTGATAAGCCACGATTTCCCATTTTTTCCCTCATTTTTCACCGCCTCCCCCTCCCCCCGTTTCGCCCACCGCCCGGTTACTTTTGCTTCCTTCGGAGCAGATGTAAACACGATGAGGATCGTCTGGAAGCGGGTCGCCCACTCAGAAGGTGGTTGGCCACCTTCTTCAGCGTGCAAAGGCCTCGTTCTTTTTCCATTCTCTTCCGGCGTAGACTTTCTTTTCCAAGTACCTGCTTACGATGGATCCCGCCAAATTGCAGATTTCGGCAACGGGTAGGAGCGGGCCGAAGCGGCCGTGAGGGAGAGGACCGGCCTCGAGAGGCTCGTGAAAATTTTAAGCCGTCTCTAATAGTACTCGAACAGGTGCAACCGAGGCTACACAACGTTCGCCACCGCGGCTGCCTCTAACGAGCACTACTTCTTCTTCCCGTCCACAGGGCGAGAGCATTATAAAACGTCCTTTGAACCTCGCCAGGCCCGAGCCAAGATATAACTCCGATATTTAAAATTTTAATACAACCCGAAAACCTCGACGTTCGTTCCTCGTTCCGTGCCACGAGAACATTCCCAGCCGGCAACCGTTCGCTCCACGAGAGAGAGAGCGCCATGCTACTACCATCGTGGCGCTCCGTCGTAAAATACAACGCGAATATTTTAACATTTCGATCCCGATCGTAAATCAGGCGGGCGGGTTTGTGTTTTCGTTTTCCTTCGAGAAAATTAAATTCTCCCCACCGCCGGCTCCGGACTCTGCTCGTTTCTCACCATCCGCGACGATCCTCCTCGGCAAACGCCGACACGTGGAAAACTCACCCCCTCCCCCACCCTCTTTTTACCCACAGTGTTCCGTCGCTGACGGTGTGCACGTTGGTTCGCCGCGACATTACGGATTCTCTCGATGCGTCCCGAGCTTTTTCCGCCGCGCGAAGCTTCTTCTTCTCCTTCTTCTTCTTTCGTTTCTCGCCTCGCGCCATTGCCTTCCGTGACCGCCTCGGGACAAATTCTATTTCCGGTTGAATTTAAGACCCTCCGGAATATACGGATTTATTTCACGGCTGCGCTCCGCTCCGCTCGCTAGAAAACGAGAGGGACGAACCGACAGAGAAAAAACCAGCCGAAGCAGGAGAACAGGGGTGTGGGTGGGTGGAAGCGTGGCAGAGGGTGGAGGTTTTTACTCCGGATCCGAGGAGGCTCGTAAACGTAACAAAGGGAAGACGTACACTCCGGAGACGAGGAAGAAAAAATATATAGAGCGAGACTGGGGGGGGGGGAGGGTAGAGGACCGGGTAGAAGAGCTGCTGCCGAGGGGACCGGGGGCCGGAAAGTTCCCCGAAATTATTATACCTCGGACGATCGCCACTCTCGACGAGGACGCTCACTTTTATTTTCCCGAAACTCTCCGGGCGCCGCGCGGCTTCCCTTCTCGTCCCAGCCCCGTACTTTTCTCCACTCGAATCCCTTTCTTTGTCTATCGGGGCTCGATGTCGCGAGACACGGACCGCAAAAGACGTCTGCGGGACAAATTCCCTTTCCGATGGACCCGAGGCGATCGTCAACGGATGCGGAATAACCACCGAGAACCGAACAAACTGCTACACTCTGAAGTATTTCTAAACACTGGCAAAAAGTCGGTTCGAGAAATGTTGCCTGAACTGTAAAATTTACAGAAAACACTGTTCCAATGCATTTCTTGCGTTTCAGAAATCTTAAAAAATAAACCAGGCCTTTTACTATTTTTTTCTCGCAAGTGACATTCGCGGAACAAGCCACGTTCCCAATGAATTCAAGCGCAACAACCACGAAGAACGAGGGAATCCGTGCTCGGATTTACGAGGCGAATTAACCGGAGCCCTGTTTTGAGATAGAGACGATTCACGCGAGATCGCGAGATCGTGCAAAAAATAAACACGGCTTCAAACTATTTTTAGCGGCTCGTAATAAAATCGAGACCACTGTCGCGATAATCCCGGATGTCAAATGCGCGTCGTCGGGTTAAAAAACGCGCCTAGCATTTTCCCAGAATTCTGTCCCCGTCTCTCGCGTCGTGTTCCGGCAGGCTTGGCGGATTTAAAAAACAGCCCTTTGAATTTCGAACGTTCTCCCGCCCTTTCGCTCCTGAGCTCGCCAAGGAGAGGAGCGAGTTGGAGAGGACGCGAGAATAATAGAATTTTTTCGACGTCTCGACGCGAGTGCACCGCGCGATACGCGGCCCGCCGCGCCGGTTTTTCGCGACGCTTCTAATTAAAAACAATAACGTCGGGACCGTGCGACGCCGCGCATCGGTATTTTCGTTTCCCCCGCGAAAACACGTCCGCGCCCCCGACCCCGGCAATCGAACGTTACGAAAACACGCGTGTACGTGTGTGCGCGCCTACACACAGGAGGGATGGGACGATAGCTAGGCGACCGGCTCTCGATGGCTCTCGAAAACACGGCCTTTCAACCTCGTTCGACTGTCGTTTCGATTAACGAAGCCCGTAAATCACTCGCGCGTCGCCTACAATATTTGTAACGTTTATCCTGTTTACGCGGTGCACGCGTGTCCAGCTCTCCGGGATCCGGCTAGCCGGTTGATCCCGGAACAAACATTTGCACGACCGGTGTCCTAAAATACGCGGACACACGCCCAGCGTGCTCGAGAGGGAAAGAGAGAGAGCAGGTGATACCTCTCGAACAAAAATAAATCAAAACTCTCTCGAATGATATTTTTCTCGATCCAATTCCACGGGTTTCGTGTGTCTCGCAGGATAGCGGAGTCGCGTTTTATAGCGTCCGGTGTACTGCCGCGAGTTACGATGTTGTTTCAAGGCGCGGAGCACAATTCCTAATGGCTCGCTTCCTCCCAATCGACGATCGAGACCCGCGAAATCGACCGGCCACTAACTCGCACAGGATGGAGAAATAATATATCCGGTACGCTGCACCAGCGCAGTCAAAAATGAATTATCCAGTAAACAATCGTTATCGGTCCACCCTGTATGTTCTAGTCGGTTAACCCTCATACGCACCTCGGAAATAGTTACACGAAAGATCCTCGGGTGATATTTCACCCATTTTCGATCTCCACTTCAATTAATGTGATTAGGAATCTATTATAATTTCATTAAAAGTTTTAATGAAATTCGTGAATTTCTTTGTTTTACAAGGTGGTTCACGCAACTTGCACACCTATATAACTTCTAACTAAACTAAAAGTTTTGTATACGGTATCTTGCAATTACTATGTACATATATAAATAGCATTTTTATGCTCGCCAAATACATTTTTCTTACAAATATCGACTTGTGCGTTACATATAATATATTTTAGACGAATACACCAAGTTATAACACATTTCGAAAGAAATCGAACATAACACAGTATCTAGAAACAGAAAAACGGTCAATTTTCCCCCGAGGAGCGTATGAGGGTTAAATAGAGTTTTCCATTGGCACGCAGCGTAGGGTGTTCGACAAGCAAAGAATCCGAGCGCGAGCCGAACAATGGGCGATTTTTGGTGGGCACGCGGAAAGGAACGGCGCATAACAATGACATAACGTGTCCCCGACGCTTTCTATCTGGGCAAGAAGGAGTGAAAATTCTTCCCATGAAACGCAGCCGTGACGTTTTATTCGCGCAATAATTCCGCGTTATCCGAGGTCGCGGCGCGCACCTTTCCTCTCTTTCGCAGCAGCGGTAGTCTGGAAGTAGAGGCTCGCTATCGATGCAGAGAACCACGACGATTTCGCAACCGACCGCGCGCAGAACACGCGCCCGTTTCCAAGCGAGTGAAAGTAAGTCGCGGCGGGCTGCGCTCCGCGAGCCTCGAGCCTCGGAGAGACCCGAAGGATCGATCCCCGCCTTCGAGCTTAATTAAGAACGTACGAGTCATTAGAGCCGGCCGAGCGTTATATCGAGACCGCGCGCGATAATTATAAGTTCGAACTCTGTACGCAAATCGCGGTAAGCGTAAACGAATAATTAACCCGACGCGGTATGTATCTCTTTTGTCTCGCTTTCACTGGACCGGGCTCGTCGGCCGTCGCGAACGAACGGCGGCATCGCGCCCCTTCACACGGGAAATTAGCGCTCGATTTCCGGTTCCCTCACCTACGGCCCGGTTTCGATTTTCTGACCGTCGATTACGAGAGCATCGCGCTAATGATCGGTGTGCGAGAACGGAATGAAGCTGTAACACAACCGCTCCGCATCCACGCAAGGGAAGCGAACGTTTAGCAGCCCGCACCGAGAGCAAAACAACCAAACCAGATATCCACGTTCCTCTATAATCACCGACTCGCTTCCGCAATAACGGCCCCGGTCTCTAAACGTATTTTTCTCGCGCCTCGCAGAAGGCCCTCACCCCTTTCGATCCAGCTCCTCGAAATCTCTACACCCCCGACCATAAGCCGCGGGACAACGTTAGTAAGAAATAGCTAAGGTTACCCACTCGCTTCCGGGTATAAGCTGTGGCCGCGAGGAACGCTTCCGATTTCTAAACTTGTAAATAGAATTATCGAGCACTGTTTGCGATACTTTAGAAAAATCGCAAGGGTAGGTGCGCGATAGTAACGAGCCCTCTCTAGCATTGTAACTCGTGGAAATCCACATTTTCAGAAGGACCTGTATAACGGATTTCGTTTACGTCGAGGTATCGGGCATGGCTTTCCGAGAATTTTCGAAAAATCGTGGTGAGTGTCTCGGTATTTATGGGCAGTGTTACAGCCGGGGGGAAAGGTAAAAAACGAGCTCGGGACAGAAAGAAAGCGAAATTCCAGGCTTGCTATCGGGTATTGTCCGGTGCGCGAGTCGCGGGTCCGATGATAAAGCTAATGGCATCCTTCTCCGCCCCCGTCAAGTCCATCAGTGATCAGTCACGCGATCCCGAGGAGCCTCGTGGCTCCTGGCTGTCCCGTTCGGTTCGGTCCTGTTCGTTTTCTGTGCACGGTAGCGAGAGCAGAGAGGAGTCGAGTGGAGAGGAGAGTGGAGGAGAGAGAAAGAGGAGCGGTGCGCGCGTTCGCTCTTGTGCTCGGTGCAACGGAACAAGCCGTTATCGGGTTTTCGCCACTGCGCCAGGTGACCGAACGACGTGGAAAAAGAAGAGAGCAGCGTTCCGAAGAGGGAAGAAGCGAAAGGAGCAGGAGAAGAAGGAGGGATAGAGCGAAAGAAACAGCAGAAGAAGGGAGAAGAGAGCGAGCAGAAGGAAGAGTGTACTGCTGCAGGTGATAGGCTAATGGTAATCCGCGTTCCTCTCCTTATCCGGCAGCGGTGACAAACGTCTTGTACGGCCGATCGCATGCGTCAAAATAGTTCGACCATTAGTGGTCTCCGGCGTGGTTTCGCCGGGTATCGGGGATCGTCGCGCATGCCGGAAAACGAGGGAAACCGGGGAAAATAGGGAAGAGGGAGCGTGGGACTGGCTTGTTGTAGCGGGGCCGCCTCGTAATTTATACGGCTCTAATCTGGACGATAAGCTGCTCGTCGTTCGCGCCTCGGGGCTCCGTTAAATGCCAGGAACGCGTTTTTCCGTTCGAGCCGGGTCGAAGACGTCGAGAGGGAGAGCGGGAGAAGAAAGTACGAGTGCGTGGGTGATATACTCGTGTCTTTTGCGGCAATAACGCTCCAGCCTCGAGAGTCTCGCGTGCCTCGTAACTTTCGGCGCGGCGCGGCGGCGCGAGGCCTAGTAGCCCTATATTTCACGGAGGGTTGCTGCCCAAACTTCCTCGGCCCTCTCCCCATCCCCATCCCCTCCGGTTCTAGAACCGCGCCCCAACCCCCGCGCTATTCCTTCGAGAAATTCTCGTTTCTTTCGGGCGTGGGCACACGCTCCTACTCGAGAGAGGGCCATATGGCTCTCGTTTCCTCTCGGCCGAGTTATCTTCTTCCTCGGTCTTTTTCTCGCCCGCGGCATCCACCTCGCGGATCTTCTTTTGCTCTATATTTGGAACCGAGGCGGATAACTTCCTCGAACACCGCGCTGGCCCGCCGACGGACCACCCTGAGCAGTTCGCAGCACGTCGTTACCGCTGTTTATTGCCGGTCGGATGTTTTTTTAACGACTAACATTAATAATGCGCGGTCCGGCGCCCGGCTAACCCCTCGCCCACCACCTCCAAGCCGAGTTCCTCCCCCCGTTCCACCGTTCGCTGGGAGATCGAATTTTAATCCTCTTAGAATCTTAAACGGCCCGCGCCCCCGTCCGCGCGCGCGCGATTCGAATTTATAACAGTGTAATAACTTACGAAGCTTACCGCGTATCTTTCCTCGGCTCGTTTCCTACCCAGTCATCGAGATGCAAATCGAGCCGATCAATTTTTCTTACTCGGACCCCGAGACGATCGAGGCCGCCTACCACTGCGCTATTTCCGCCGTCAATCGCACCCATTAACCCGTCTATTGTGCACCGCTAATTGCTGCATTTACGTCGCCTCCGCCAAACCGCGGCCCGAGTACATAATTGCAAAGTTTGTCAATCTCCGCGTTGCGATTCGTGGACATAAGGCTCGGATAAGATCTAGTTAACCCTTGTTCTCTACGACGTTCAATCGCATTCTACTGGACCGGCTGCTGGGAGTTTCGTCACGTTTTTGCAACACAACAAAATCGACATTTTTTATAAACTTTGTCATCTATAAGATTGAGAAGTAATTTAGCCACTAAAAGACATATTGTACCATGTTTCAATCATACATAGTCTGCAAGCTGAATGGCCAACTAAAAAATCGGGATAAAATCTGTAAGGTGTATCTCGAAGATGTGTCTACGTATCGAATGCTTTGCACAAGGTTCGCATGCAAATAAGTAGGGGAAAATGGACCAAGAGAATCGATCATCCGATTTTTCCCTCTGTATCTGGAGACGTACGATTCAAGCTTGGTTCAATCAAAGTTCTATTCGGTTCAGGAGTCTTCCTGACCCCCTTATCTATCCTTTGTCGAGGCTAGTAATTTCGCGGAAGCTCGCCGGATCATCCCGCCATAGTTCCGGGCGCGCGGGCGACACGTTGCGAAAATTGAATTCCGTCCGCGAGATTCCGAGACTTTGTAATCCGACGTCTCGTCGATAAAGCGGGGCCGTCCCAGGCTTTTTAATTACCGAGAATATTAATGTTTAAAGTTAAATTGCGTCTAACGAAGGACGAGGATGGCAGAAGAGTGTTTCAGGGGTCGTCTCCTTGTCTCTACCCCTTGAGTCGACGACAACGACGACGACGACCAGGATGACGACGCGTACACTTACTTTATCCAATAAATACAGGCAAACGAAAGTTCTCGACTGGAAAGTTTGAAGCTTTTGTCGGCCTCGTCTCTCTCTCCCGGCCGGAGTTCCTCGAAACGAAATTATTTCTCAAAGGACCCCGTTTACTGTTTTCCACCCCACTCTCTCTCTCTCTCTCTCGAGCATTATCAGGCTTGTCTGGCGTAACGGTCGGGGCACAATGCGTATCCTCTCCAAATTATTTCTTCTTCCCATGGAAACGATCAAATTTGTCGCCCACATCCCCGCCCGCCCCGTCTTCCTTTCTTTTGTCGCTGAAAACTGCTGGAACAGGAGCTCGCGGCAGGAAACGATTCGTCGTGGAATTCTAGTCGTCGCTTCCGGATTATCTTTCTCCCTCTCTTCGTCTCTCTTTTGCTCTCTTTCTCTTTCCAGCCACCCTGTTTCTTTTTTCAGTTGCTGGCGGCGGAAGGCTCGTGCGTGAATGTACGCTCGACTCCCACGGCCGTTTCGCCCCGCATTTTTGCGCAGATCAGACAACCGAGCGGCGTTCCGACGTTAGGGTAGCATCATCCCGTGACATATGGAGGGTCCCTGAACGTCGTGTTTTCCCCGGATCCCTCGGGGATTCGGGATGTATCTCGCTGACCGACCAGATACACAACTTTGCTCCCGGTCCCTACGACAAGGGCTCGACCTTCCACTCCTCCAGACTGCCCGGATATATTCTTCCCCGATGTTTTTTCTTGCTCTCTCTCTCTCTCTCTCTTTCTCTCTCTTTTGGAGAAGATCGAGGACGGAGCTAGGCAGCGCGACCCAGACGGGAGAGAATTATGAAAAGACCAGAGGGATTTGTCCGAGGGAGAATCGGGGATCGTCCGGATAATCTCTGTTTCCTTAAACTCGAGCGACGAACGTCTGGACTCGGGGACAAGGCCGCGGAGACCCCGCTCGAAAATTCCACCGGCAGGGAGCGAAAACCGGAATATTTCCCGGTTGTGCCGGATGAATTTTCCGCGCGATAAATCCCCGCCATTGACAAAGGGACCGGACCAGTTCGAATCGTTGAATTTTAATACGGCCGCCGGCGGTGCACGGCCGATGCAAATTCCCGCTCGGTAGTCCGGTTGCCCGATAAAAATTCATTTCGAATACCACCGAAATCCCCGATCCGAGTTGCGAACCCGGTCGCGGTGGCTGCTATCAGCTCGGTCGAATATGCACCGCGAAATTGCACCAAGCCCGCGAGAAACAAAAGACCGGGCAACGGTTAATGACGGTGGCCCAGCGATTTTTCCCGGGGATAAACGACTGACAACTGGAATCTGGCTGTCTTAATCGCTCAGATAATCTGATGAAACTGGACTGGCGTCTACCTACCCTAAAAATCGAACTTCGGAGATAATTTCATTGTTAAACTTTATCATTGCAAAATGGTCCCATGGCTCCTCAGATTCACCGCTCAACCGTAGAGAGTTAAATTGATATCCGCTGTATTTACAGAGTTCGAGAAGTCAAACATTTGGAAATTCAATTATCGAAGTCTTCGGATCAGCAATCGAGGAATGAATCTTTTTAAAAAGTTTCGTTCGCAAGCATCTGCGCTCAGCTTCATCGGAGAGCATCAACTTCGCGGGTCAAGGGTTTCCGGAGATTCATTCGAATGCAGTTTCAGATTTATCTGTGCGGGGAGCAACAGACGGCGCGTTTTGGTCGATGATTCGTAACGATTCCTTCCCTTTCTGCGGCCGGAGAAAAAAAATATACGGGCTAGCCAATCTCCTCGATGAGTGCAACGAGATCGCGGGGATGACGTTTCCCGCAAACGACACCCAAGTGTCCACGGAACGGAACAGAACAGAATGGAACGGTGGAGGGAACGCGGAGATTGGTGAGTCGTAAAGGGGGTCTCCCACGGACGATCGGTGCGTCAGGCTGATCCCAGAGGAAGCAAAGGCAGCATGGGGTTTCCGCCCGCAGCCCCATACCCGGCCGGGCTCGGCCACCGATCCACAATGGGGGAATCGTTCCATTAACGAGCCACCGTTCATTAGCCGTGCACTCGCTCCGACGATGCTCGCGTCGAGGTCAAGTTGGCCTGGCGATTCTCTGCGTGGCTCCGCACCTGACGTCCTCTCCGAGATTCTGCCTCGTGTTCCCTGAATTCTCGGGGGTGAACCTTCCAGACAGTTACCTACCCCCAATCTCGATGATTTTCATCTGTTTTTATTATATATTTGTTTTACGTCGCATTAATTGCTACGGTCATTCGCGACGGGAACTACAGTTTTGTTAAAGTGGAATCGGAGCCACTTTGGACACCACAGTTTCTCATATCACATGGAATGAGATATTCCAATGAGAAGACTGCATCGGAAATATTTCCAACCACTGCAAGAGCTCGATGATTTTTGTATATGTCATACGAAAAATTCACTTTTAATTATTATGAGCACATTTCTGATTATCGTATGAATTACTAACACGGAGTCGGCATAATTTCTTCCGACTCCGACGCACGAACAGGTTCACCCGGTCGGATGGTAGGAAAAACCGCGGGCACCGGCTGTCTTCTGAATTTCTGCGTTTCACCGGCGCATTCTTCGAACGACCGTGAAAGCTAACGACACGCGTTTCCGGCGTCGAAGGAACGAAACGAGAGGGGGGGGGGGCACCTACGCGAGAGAGCGAGTGGCGCAGAGCGTCGAACGGGGTTTCGTTCGCGTGCAACCAGTTTCTGCGAGCTCGACTCCGGCTCGGTTCTTGGCTCTTGGCTCGGCAATTCCCTCGGAAAGGAGACGACCGAGAACTTGCCGCGAGCTTCGGTGACAACATTATTGCCGGCTGGCATTGGGAGAGTCCGTAAGCGAACGAGCGAGCACAGAGAGTCCCATTTTGATGGACACCGTGGCTCGTCGCGACTAACGACGTTGCCAACTCTGCCGGTCGACCTTCGCCAAGAAGGCGTTCGCTCGGAACTGATATTCTTCCTTTTTTACCGTCCATCTGGAATCGCCGGCGATCCGGATAGCCATCTCTCTGTCGTCGGGAACGATCGCTCGATCGAGGGACCGACTTCCGGTGTGTCTGCGCGATCGTACCCGGCCGCAGAGCGGTGTGCTAGCCTCTCGAGGATCAATGAACCCGCTCGCGACCGCGATTCCAGCGCGCCGCGCGAACCGTGGAAAATTGAGAGAAGAACCGGAGAGAAAGAGAGAGAGAGGGGATGGGAAATAGGAACCGAGGAAAAGGAAAAGAACAAGAGAGAAAAAACCACCGCGAGCTGGAACTCTTGGCAGACGAGTTTTCTCGCGACACCACGCAACGCCCGATGTTTCTGGGTCGAGTATTATGAGAATACAGGCAAGACTTCGTCAGGCCGAAGGACAAAAGCTGCTCGGGCTCTGTGGTGGCAGAGCGGTGCAGAGCGCGGTGGTGCGCGCGAACGGATGATTAATCCTCCGGGAATGAGAAAGAGGGACGAACGACGACGACGAGGCTCTCCTCCGCTCACGAGAATACACGTCCGCGGAGCGCGATCGTAGTGGGATCTCGCGTGCCGGTGGCTTTCGAAGGCCTTTCTGTTTTCAATTAAACCAGCCGAGGACCGGCCGCGACCAGTTATCCGGCTATCCGGGGCTATCCAGCTTGGCCAGCCGGCGCGCGCTGCGGAAGACTTTCACCTCGGCTAGATAAGACTCCGTTAGAGGCAGGATCGCGGCGTCGATCACGACCAGATGGAGCCGAAACTTTCACTCGTCATCGATTCGCTTCTTCACCGAGGAAGACAACCAACGTCGACGACCACGAAGACGAAGAAGAAGACGTCAAAAGACTTAGCTACCGCCGAGCCGAGAGCCGACTCTCGTATCTGGACTCTCTCGGAGTAATGGGTTCTTTTATTGCGCCCGCACCGAACACGGCTGCTCGGGCTCCGCCGAGGAACATTGCCGGCTAACAATCGTTATTCGAGTCGAGTCCACGCCGATTACCACGCAAACTGCATACCTTTTTGTATGCCGGGACACAGAGCGGAGAAGAAGCCAGTCCCGAGCGCTGAAACGCCTTGATATATACCCCGGACGTAGATATAATTTTCTCCGTTGTATTCGGGGGCACGTAATTTCATCGCGGCCGTTTCCGCGTATATTCGTCCGGATCTAACTATAGCATCGCGGCACGTTATGTCATTTTCTCGAAAAACACGCCGACAGCGAGGACCTGGACGGGGGCACGGGGCATACGTGCCCGGAATTACGATCCTTCCATCATCGTCGAGACGCCGGACCGTCTTCGTCGTCGTCGTTGTCGTCGTCGCGACGTTCGCGGGAGCACGCGCACGACCCCCTCTCGTTCCCCTTAACCCCCACCCCCTTGTGTTCATTCTCGTTCCCCATTCGGTGAACCGTATGGCTCGAGACGACGCCACCTGCCAGCCCCGCGGCTCCTAGTTTATATTTAGTTTCCCGAGTTTGGAAAACTCTTAATGGATTCTTAATGACCTGGAAGCGGGTCCGCGCTCGCGCGATGGATGCACTCGAAGACGAGCAGCAGACGCGCCGGGAGTGGAGAGCAACAGCTGATACAGCGGCACGCAGCCTGCAGACGACGCACAGTTCGGCCCGACAAACTGGCCAAGATATCATTTTAAAATGTTCGTCTAACAAGAAACTTTCTCGTATGCTAAGACATTCGAATACCTTGAAAGTATGAAACACATTCGAAAAGATTGCGCAAATAGGAGAAGAACGTATGAAATTATTAAAAAAATTTTGGCCAGGTTTCCAGACCGAAATACTCCGTTGTGCAACGTGTGCGTCTCTACTGCTGCCACAACCACAGTTGTTTCGTCCTCTTCTGGTTGTGTGCGCGCGTTCGTCGCACGACTGATGACGATGGCGATTACCGGCTCGTCAGGGACGAAGGGCCACGGTTCTGAGCGCTTCACGCTCGATTTCGAACGACCGTGCGAGTCCCGGGACACGCAGAACGCGGCGCGGCGAATTCCGCCTTAATCTTCGGAGCGGAGCGCGTTTTTCCTCGCCGGTGAACGGTCCGTTTCGCGCGCGCAGAAACAAGAACGGCAATTGGCCCGGTCCGCGGTGTAAAAAAAACGATTAACGAGAGAGGTGTTCCTCCCCCTCTTTTTCCCGGAGAGAGCGAGAGAGCGAGAGAGAGCGCTACTCTACTCTGAAGCCAGAAAAACTCGGTATTAATTCTAATGGGGCGATATTTTATCGGGATAAAGCTGTCATTCGACGCGGAGGACATTCGTTATAATCTCGGGAGGCCGGAAGAGAGATTACCGTCTACTTTGCGCGCGCGTACCCAGAGATCTCAACCCTTCAACCACCATATCCCGGGCGGTTCTTCGGCCCCCGAACGATCCCACTTAAGACGATAATGAAGATCGACGGAATTCCCACGTAATCCTTTTCTCGTCGCCCCGGATGAGAAATGCCCGTTCCGTCTCGCTCTCTTTCTCTCTTTTGCCTCGTCTTGCATCGAACAGAGCAGCTATCGTAATAAATTTTTCACGACGAATTTCGAGCGAACCGAGGCTATCGTGCCCCCTCGACTCGCTCTATTCGTCTCCCGTGCAATTTAAAAGGTCTACGCGAGCTTCGGAAGCATTTTTCCGGAGTAAAACGATTGGAGGGTGGAAAGAGAGAAAGAGAGGGAACGTGAAAACGAGGGGAACACGCGAGTATCTCGGTTCCAAGGGAGAGCAGAGGAGGTTTTCCCGAGTTTATCGAGGCGTCTGATTCCTTTTTTTTCCCTCGATTGGCATCGATTTGCCTCTCCCAACCGTATATAGGCGACCATCGGTTGTACGGTGTTCGCGAACGATAAAAAAGGGAGCAGGAAAATTGGTGGAGAGAGAGACAACCGAGAGACAGAGGGGAATGAGAGTGAGAGAGAGAACGTGTGCGGTTATAACCGCGCAACTCAGCCGCTTAAATAATGTCGAGCGACCAACGAGGCGTAATTCACGTCGGATGAGCTATCGGCTCCGATATTTCCCTCGTCGAGGAGCCGAAAAAAAGGACGAGGAACCACCCCGGATCGAAAGGGTGCAACCGGGGGGTTGCGAACGGGTGGCAGGGATGGTTGAGGGGGCAGGGGTGGGCGAATCCGTGGAGGATCGATCACGCAATTATCGGAAATGCAGCGATCGTTGGCTGCCGCTCTTCGGCAACCAGCCGGAACGCATCGACGAGCCTCGTCGCGTCTGGGAAAAGCAACCCGCGCGGCGGATTACTCGCGGACGACTTGCCCGCTTGCTCGCTTTGCTCGTGGATTTCGTGCCCGTCCTTAAAATCCGGGAATCGCGTGGACACGTAACGCGGCCGAGAACGCCGCCTCGTCGGGCCTCGGGAATAATGCGAACCCGCGAGTTATAATTTACAAGTCGCGAAACGAGGTCGCGACCGTCTCGAGTCCGGTTCAACAACTCGCTCGAGCGAGCCGAAGCCGACACGCTCGATAACCGATGCTTTCCTACCAAAACCGTTTCTTCACCCCTTGCAACATTCCACCCAAATATACACAGTGGTCCTGCACTTTATTATCTTCACTGTTTCCGAAAATCTGAAAAAACATTATCGGCCAAAGTTTTTCGGTATAAAGAGGACTACAATAAGTGATTAAAGAACCGAATTTATTCGATTGAATCTTATCGATCCCGCGAGGGTAAAGCAAAGTTCCCAATCATAGAAATTTGTTGACGAAGAACTTTATTTTAACGGGACCGAGGCCGTCGAAGCTGAATTGAATCCGATCGGCGCTCTCTCACGGGCCACTGCAGTTATTCGAACAGTTTTCAAGTGTCCGGGATAGAAACAGCGGTTGAAAAGTAACGATAACGTAATTGAGGCCTTGAAGGGTTACGCGAGTGCCGATCCCCGGAGAAGCTGAATTCGAGAGACCGCGGGATTTCCAATCATTTCCAACGGTGAATGTCTTTTTACTTCGTTCCCAGCGTTCCGCGAGACTGATTGGGAACGATCGAAACACCCGGGCCAGCGCGGTATTTAAATAATCAACGCCTACCGAGACTCGGGGATTAAGACGGCGAGAGAATCTTGGCCGAGAGAATTGGAAGATCTTCGAGGCGGAATGGGCGAAAGAGAGAAAGCTCCGATCTTTAGTTAAATTGCGGCCGGAATGGTCGCCGACGCCTTAAGACAACCCGTCCGGCGCGGTTCTCGAGGAAGAACCCTTAAATTCAATGAATGCGGCTTTCGAGGGATGAAAATAACGAGCCGAGGAAAGTCGTCGGTAACCCGAGACAATCGGCAATAAGCGTTTCTATGCAAAAGCAGCCGAGACTCGCCGCGCCGCGCCGCGCCGCGTCTGTACACGCGCGAACGAAAAGCTTAAGAAGTGGTTACGCGCGGCGGGGAACAACGCTGATGAAAAAGTCACCTATGCTTTCGGTTAACTGGGACAGTAAAATACGCCATTCAACGCCGCGCCGGCGAACAGGACGGAGGGAGAGAACGGAGCAGACGAGAACGCGTAGTAACGAGTTCCTCCACGCTGCACGAGACTGGAATACAGTTTCGGTGTTTTAGGGAAGAGAGCAACAACCTACGCTTCGTACAAAAGCTTCTGCTCGGCCCGTGGTCGTTTCCTCGTTAATTGCGTGCGTTCTTTTAGATTCGGCAGCTCCGGTGTTGCAGATACGAGGATTTTTCGAAATTGTAGTGGAGAGAGGGATGGATTGGTCGGAAATCCATAATCCAAGATCGACGGAAGCAGCGGCAACCTTGCTGCGGGAGCATCGCGAGAAGGCCTCGAGGACGAAGGACGTAACGCGGCGAGCGAGTCCATCGAGTCTGCACGCTCCGTTTCTCCGAGGAGCCGGCCGTAGAACGAAGGACCGAGAGAGCATGTCACGCCAATTACGAGAGACGCCGATGGAGGAAGAAGGAGAGGTGGAGAAGGGGAGGAGGAGGAGGAGGTCCGCACCGCGCAAGAAAGAAAGAAAGAAAGAAGTTTCAAGGGATAGAGAAGGTCGGGTTGTGGGGAAGAGAGAGAGAGAGAAGGCCACGGATACTCAGGTACACCCAAGTCGGTTCGAGCGAGAAGACGAACAAGAGAGCAGGAGAGAGTAAGGGAGAAAGAGATGGAGGCTGCGGAGAGACGGAGAAGCTCGAGAGTGCTGTTCCGAGAGATGCTGGAACGCTGAGCTTCACCGAGACGCTCCGCGCCGGGCCACGAAACCGAGCGGGAAAGAGAATACACGGCCGAGAGCAAGAAAGGTGGAAGGCAGAGAAGGTGGAAGGAGGGAGGATAAAGAAGAAAGGTGGGCCGAGGAGGGTCGGAGGACGAGGAAACGAAAAAAGGAACGATCGAGCTGCTCCCGACTCAGCGGCTCTCATATTTAATGATATACTCCAGCGTGCCAGAGTCCCGCTAATGCACGGACACTACAATATGCCAGCCCCTTTTCTCTCCTTCCACGACCGATGGCTTTTCTCTTCGCGCTCTCCTCTCGTTTTCTGCCGACACCGGCCGATAATGCGTCGCTGAGAGTCGTGTGTGCTCTCTTCTGCTCAGACTCCGCTCGGCTCTGCTCAACGCCAAGCCGAGCAGAGAACTCTTCGTAATTCGGCGCGCACCTCGAACCAGACCGATCGAGCAACTCTGCCGTGGATCTCGATCGAGGAACACTCGCGTCGAACGGAGACATCGACGACCGGATAGAACAGATCGCGCCCCCGGAAAATCGATCCCGAGAGACTCGACGAATTTCTCGCGCGCTTTACTAGATCACGGTTACCAGCGCACACTCGCCTGCCTTTCCCTCTAAAATTGGAGATTAATATTGCAGACCGCGTTAAAGTATTCAGCGTAATTCGACTGCGGATCTTTAGGCATTTATGGCGTGTGTGAATACGTGAAATACGGGACAATGCGTCCGCTACGGAAAATTAATGGAGCTTTTACTTTATTTCTGCTCTTCGGCCGATTCTCTAGATTTTGTAGGTCGAGTCACAGTAACCCGAAGCGCAAAATATGCAAGATAATTGAGGAGAGCAGCAAGATGGAGGAGGGGCCGACCTCGTGGTCCTCGATAATTATTAATTGTTGTCCCGGTAGCAAGGAATGAAGGAATTAACGGTACCGCGTTGATCGTGGCTGCACGGGTTCGAAAGGACGATCGGATACAGGCTGCGGAGGAAATTAAATACAGCGGCGCGAGCTTTTTTCGGTCAGGATTTCGCGTGGTACGGTCACGCCGTGGCGGTGGCTTACGACAAGTAGAAGAAGGTGCGAGAGAAGACCTTTCGAGTCGCCTTTTTTACAACGAGCCCGCTCCGTCCCCCCTTTCCTTCCCTTTTTCGGTTCCAGCGCGTAATGGGGCCTCCACGAATGAATGATCCCGACAATGAAAGCCACTCCGGGCGATAATTAATCGAGCTCTGGGAATAGTAGCCGCCGAACGAGCCCGAGAGACCGAGCCTGCTGCTGGTGCGAGAGATGTTCGAATTTTTAATTACTGGAAAAATAAACCGGGTGCCCTTTCTCTCGAAGGAGAGTTCTCGAGCGCGGGCGTTCTCTCTTCCTCTCTCTCTCTCTCTCTCTGTTTCCCGGTTCCTTCTCTAGCGTCTCTCCCCAATTAAGGACTGTGTGTGCCGCTCGACGTTGTTCGCTCTCGCGCGGGATGCCGGAAACTATGACAAATCGGCCCTTTTAAAATTCCTACGAGACACCCGAAGTAGCGGACTCGTAAAGGACCAAACTCGTTTTCATTTCGTCGGCTTGTGTTCCGCCGGGAAACAGTCGGACTCTCGCCCCGAGACCGAGAGCGAGAGAACGAGAATATAAATTGAGACGCTCTCCTTTTCTTTTTTACCGAGAACCACGGAGAGAGAAGGAGAGACTGTAGGAGGAGGGAAGTACATTTCCAAGGACCGAGCATTGTAGCATCGGCCGATGTTTGCGGATAAATTAAAAAGCGGCTCGTCGGCGTCCGCGAGGAACGCGTCTCGAAGTCTCGCGACGCTCGGCCCCCGGGCCTTGTAAAATATTTAGCGGTCGAAACCCTAGAACAAAAAGTCGCTAAATCGCAAATATTTGCGGCGAAGAGATTCTCCGTGTTTTCGGCCGTGCGCTGGACACCGTCGCCGGTGGTAATGGATTCTGGCGGTCTCCGCAGCAGACCAAACAAAAATCAACTAGCGAGAGCCTCGTTCTCCGATTTCCCTTCGAAATCGCTCGCGCCGGGATTGATTAATTTTTGTGCAACTTGGGGAGGGAATGTTCAGATCGCTGTTCGCAACGTGTTGCGAGGAGAGGGCTCGGCGGTTTCCGAGAATGATCGAGACGAGAATCGCGGGTCGACCGGGACCGGGTTGCGGCGAAGAACGCGGGTGCCGTGTTCCTTGATTATTTGGAGGCTCGGTGGCAGAGCGCGGTTTAAGGAAGAAGCAAAGCGGCGAAAAAGGAAAGTAATTGTAACGCGTCGCGCTACACGAGAGTGCACTTTGGGGTTGGTCGAGGGGATGGAATTTCGAAAATAGACCGGGTCGCCGGGGAGTGATCGCGCGTATACGTGGTCTGAATTGCCTCTGGTCACAAATACATGCACCGACGGGCGAACGAGCAGGAGAGGGACGTTGGACGAGTGTGCACGGAGAGCGCGCAACGCTCTCGCAGCCAGCAGCAGCCGAGCTCAGGCTCCCAGGAGCGCTGTAAAAGTGACTTTTAACGCGTATCTGGAAAACAGCTGGCGGTACGTGGTCCACGCGCACGAAGAGATCACCGGAGAACGCCGAGATCCCGAGAGCACAAAAGCGACCGGGGACAAGAGAAAAACTTTCCGGTCGAACGAGCAGAAAATTCGAAACGATGGGACCCACCCGACCGGGAGGAGCACGGTGCCGCGAAACTGGTTTCTTTCCTCGGCTCTCTGGCTTTCTCGTGACTCGACAACTTTGAAACGCGACGTCCTCTCTGTGTTTTTCACCGACCAGTCGCCATTTAGGCGACGACGCCCGACGGGGTGTTTGCGCGATCCAGCTGACACATACTCGCTCTCTCCGAGCTCCTTCCTAATCAAATCATGTCCCCTAAATCACTGGCAAAAACCTGGCTCTGTTTCGATCGTCATCTTGAGAAAAGGCAATTTGTCTCGAACAAGTCAGCTGCGGGGACAAAGAATTTCTTTGAGAAGCTGCTGTAAAAGTCTCGGAGGACTGTGAACCAGACACGTACCGAGCAAATTGAACAATTTCGTGGAGCTAGATGGGACAAACGCGACGAGCTCGAAGCAGCTGGTCTCTGGACGTCCTCGAGGAAAGGTTAAAGTTCCGCGAGCCGTGGCTTCGTCGCGACGCGGCTGCAGGAAAGACGGAAAACGAAGAGACGGTGTATCGGTTTGATCGTTTTCGCTTCCACGAAATCTCCTCTTTCTTTCATTAGACCGAGAGTGAAAGTGAAGACGAAACTGGTCGGAAAGGCCGCGAGCGTACAACGGTTGGTCGTCTCTCTGTCGCTCGCTCAGCCTGGTCGGCTCGCTCGCGCGTATAACGTCGAAGTCGTAACTCGTAGCTCGTCGTTGCGTCGCGTTACGGCTTCACCGGCGCGCGCGGTTCGCTCGGGCAGCAGTTTTTACGACTTCACCGAGACTTTTACGAGGCCCGTACCCTCCTCGATTTTTCAGCTCGCGCGCACCACCCGCCGTTTGTTTTCGTTGCCGAGCAGAGACAGAGTAGAGAAGGAGCATTTCGCGAGCGAGCGAGAACAACAACGCCCCGAAATCTCGAAACGCGCGTTGGTACATCCGTGTATCCGTGGCGATCGAGGTGGGCGTTTTATTTTATTCATTCCGCGCCCGCGCGGCCCTTTTATTTCGAATCGAAGAGAAGGAACGTCCGTGTCGCAGGACCGGCTCGCGCTCGTTTACGACGAGAGCTCTAATAATAGATGCTGGAATTATACTGGTGCCGGGCTGACATAAAAAGGACTTATACGCCGCCGCACCGTAATTGGCGCCATAAATTCATTATGAATAGTTACAGATTATTCCGAAGGATGCCGACGATCTTATTTTAAGAGGATTAAACCGGGGAAATCTCCGGGCCACGTTGTAAATATTGAACGGTGCCTCGTGGACCGCTCGCGTTTGGCGAAAGGATATATCACCGGTTAAAATAGCCGCAAAAAAAGCCGCCGGATAAACGGTTCGCGGAGCTTTTCCTCGGGATTTTCTATGAAACCGGCTATCCCCATACCTCTACCACCATCCCTCTATCTCTCTTTCTCCCTGTCCCGTTTGAACCAACCCCCTCGACGCGCTCAGAAGTTTGCGAGAGCCCGTGCTACCCGCGGAAAAGAGAGAGAGAGAGAGCGCGCGAGTGCCGAGAGCCAGAGAGTAGCATGCTCGTTAATGTGAATGGCGTTTACATTGGGAACTTGCTCGCAGGTTTATTTATTTAAACGACAAACCCACTCACCCCTGCCGGCCCGATTCTCCAGCGACAATGGGGGAACCGAAGCGAAATGTTTGGAGAATTTCCGGGGCAATCTAGTATATGCGCGCGGCGCACGCGGACACGCGTGAAATAATATTTGCATGTTTGTTGGTTTATCCGGCGACATTAGGGCAATGGGGTGTCTCGGCAGGCGCCGGTTACATAAATATCGCGAATAACCGTGGACCAGTTTCACCGCAGAAAAATATCACACCGGTGGGAACCGGTTTCATTATTTATTCAGCCAGGGGTATCTCGCCGTTTACGTATAATTCAATAATTCCTCGGCAAACAATCCCCCGCGAAACACCGACGCCGCTCGCCCCATTTTCGCGAATCGTCCCGTGCTCCAGGCCGACACGGGGTTTTAGTTGAACGATCGGTTCGTTTCCCGAACGCAAACAGCTCGATCAATCGTCGATACATTTATTAAAAACAGTGCGGTTCTATTGAAGTGTTCCGCGAAACGGTAATCTCCCGTTTGTCGACGGCTATCCCTGGATTGAAGATATGAAAAATTCGGAATTTAGCACGTTTCTCGGAAAATCCAATTTGCAAAAAGATCCGCCTAGTACTCGAATAAGTGGAGCTCGTCTTGCCAGGCGTAACGAACCAATTACACCTCGATCAAATTTCAGAAAATCCTCCATAATTCAAACCAACAAGAAACGGAATGCTTCGACGATCGCCGAGCGCTTTCTCAAAAATAGCGTTACACTCGAGCAGCGACCGTTCCGCATAATGTATGCACACCCCTTAACAGGACAAACATTTTTGCCGCGGAGAGTGTCTCGCGTGAGCCAGTTTATCGAGTGCTTTCGCGGTCACGGTATACTTTTTACCGGCGAGCTCGTTAGGTGTCGGACGGGACACGTTTCCAGAGTTCGACGGCGGGAACGCTCGAGGATGATCATCGACGCGGTGCGGGCATTTCGCATAACTCCTCGGGAGCCCGGGGGGTAGGTGGACCCTCGTAAAAGACGCGTGTTTCTTGCGTTACCGTTCGTCTGAGTATAAAAAGTGTGAAGTCAGAGCTACTTTCGCTGAGAGAGGACGAAGAAATAGTAAATTGAGGATATGCGTGCACACGTGCGAGTTGGACGCATGCGAGCAGCGGTGGAAAATCGCGAGTAGGAAATCGCAGATTGAGAAGGGCTGGAAAAGCTGCGGAAAGACAGAAGCTCGATGTACGACGAGCAACGACGACGCCCCGCTCCTCTCTTTCTCTCTCTACACATTATCGCGTCCAGGGCGTCGTGGAATCGCGGTCGCCTCGGGACAGGAAGAGGGTTCGTAGACACGTAACTACGGGGACACCGGCTACAATGGCGCGCTACTTTACATACGAAATTACAGTGCAACGCGTGACACGTATATTTCTCTATGCACGACATTGTCATTACGTTTATTAGGTTCCGCTCGTTTTGCCGGGCACGGTACGCGTACAAATTATTACTTCGCACTCGGCACCGACAACCGGCCGAGCCCCGTATCCTCTTGGACATTGTAAGAAGTAGGTCCGTGTCAAAGATCTTTTTGCTAAACCGCGATAGCTATTAACTCCCTCTATCTCCCCTCCCTCTATCTTTCTCTTTTGCTAACATACTCTCTAGTGCGATCGGACGTTTTATTCCGCTCTATCGGGACCGCTGACGTCCAATGAGTCGCGTGTCTAATTGGAAATCGACAAAAATCCCAACTCGTCTCGGCGGCAGCCATATGTTCTTCTCGTTTCCCTGTCGAGGATAATTAGTACCCTCGCCGGCGAGATAATCGACGCGCGAACACGTCTCGACGGACAACCGTTCCGCCGCGAGATCATGCTTCGCGGACTCCTGCCGTTCTGCAGATCCGACGCAGATCTCGCCGGGCCAGGATGTGGAAATCGCTTTTGGAATGACATCGGGTGAAGTGGAACTCTATGGTTGCGAAACTCTGATGATAGTCCTCGGAGCACAGGTTTCAGTCAGCGACTGAAAACTTTTTAGCAACGCACTGCACTTGTAAGACAATCCTTATTCGGAAGCAACTTGTCCTAGCTGGTCCAATTATCGTCGACGGAGACAATCGTTCGTTTGAACGGCGGATTCCCGGCTGGTGAATGATGGCGGAGTAAAAGGTCGCGTCGGCGGAGGTCGGGATCCACAGGGTCCCGAAGATTGAGAAATCAGGAGCGTGGATCGGTGCGTGTGTGCACCGTGCGTGTGCGCTGGCCCCCGTCCGCTCCTCGGACCCCGTGTTCCCTGTTGCCTTCTGGTTCTTCTTCTCGTTCCACCGGCAGGATATATATACAGAGGGCACGTCTACCTTACTATCGGGCGGCTACATTAGCCTTTGTAGATAGCGCTAAGTGCCCCTGGATATTTCCAGGCCTGCCAATGCCAGCGGATCAACCGGATATCAGCGGAGTGGTACGTGCAAGCGGTTCCTCGTCACGAGCCGACCGGTAATAACCGCTGCCTCCTCAAGGAGACAACTTCTTTTTCGAGAAGGGGTGTCGCGTTACTCGGACACGAATCGTGTCACCGTCCTCGTCGGCCCGGGACTCCGAGAAATTCCATTTAAAGATCGCCCGCGCGCTATCCTCTCGGACTCCTCGCCCCGTTTGCTCCTCGAGAACGTCCAGGGAACGTAATCGGAGCGGTCGCGTGGAAATCTCGCTCGTTCGTGGACGGAATTTCATTCGCGGGTCGAGAAACGAGCAAGACCCCGGCCCGTTCCCTCGAGCTTCTTCCGCGATCCGCTGGCAGTGGTTCAACACGCGAAATGGACGACGATTTTTTCCCTTTTCGCAGTATCCACACAGAATTCGAGAAATTCCATTGAGGACGCCCTACTCGATTCACACGTTCTCCGGAGAGCACGCGCTCGCTATGATACTGGGGATCTGATAATAGTTTCAAACTTTATCTCTCAAACATACCCCAACTATTTGCGTAGCTTGGAACCACCCCTCGGCTTCATGATAGTCTACATTGTATTCTTCCAATTCATATGGAATTGTAGGTTCACGAATCACAAAATGAATGAACAAAGTCGTCGCGCAATCGGAGCGTATCGCTGATAATAATTTCTCGAGAACCGGAAACACCGCGAAACGATAACAAAAAGTCTGAATCATCGATAAACTATAGCAATATCCGCGTATCATCAGTGAATCGGGTGTCGTCCCCGAAGGGTTTCACCTCGCCTAAGCATTCTCCTAAGTTCGTAGGAGCTGTCGGTAGGACCCGTTTCGATGGGATAATTTACAAGGTGTAAATCACAGCCAACTATTCCGATTTTTATAGCCGTCGATCCGACCGCCGACGTTTACGCCTGTCCACGAATTCCCAGGCGAACCACCAGCGATACTGTAAAAACGAGCGTAAATCACGCCTAACGAAGCGACGTCCCCTGCCTACGACGCAAAACCTAGCAACTGGATAATTATAAACAAATAGGCAAGCCGGGGGACCGTTAGTCGACGGAGACAGCCCCGTCAGCACTGTATACCTACTGTTGGACAAATTCAGAGACGCGTGCTGCGCTCGAGAGCAAACAGGAAAACCTCGGCAAAACGCAAATCCAAAGGGTGTACCCTTTCAGGGAAAAGGAGAGACGGGTTTCCCCTTTGCTCCTCCTACTCGCGTAATGCGCCACTTGATTCCTTCGGCGACCAATTTAGCAGACAAGTTGCCGCTAACTGTGCTTTTCCCGATCGATCGGGAAAAATGCGCTTGTTGCGAATCAAAGATATGAAAAAAGCTATTTTGACTCAGTCGGAGGATTTATCTCGGAAGTAGAATGGAAAGAATGCAGGAATTGTTCCACCGATTCGGAGCCGTTGTTTCAGCGAAATTCGGAGCGGCATAAAATGGAGTAATTTGAGTTGCGTGATTGTTGCGGCGACTGTGAACCGGTACGTGCCAACGGGCCGGTTGCGCGGGACAATTGTGCTGACTTTGCGGCGACCGATAAGTGTGTGATCGATAAATTTCAGATAATGATATGAGAAGGTTACTCCGTTTGCCGGGGCGTGCGGCAGCGCAGCGGTTCGGGGACCGCTCCTCGCTTCATAAATCCGAAATAAATGATCGACGCCGCGCGCCGGGGCCGCCCCCTGTTTATCGAGTGTTCGCTGTTTGTTTTAATGAGTAGTACATGGTTCCGAAACTTTCTTCGCGTTATGCCCTGTATAAATAGCACGGGGAGGCGAGAGCGAGCGAGCGAGCTACCGTTGCTGCGTATAAATACGCTCGCCTCGCTATATTTCCTTTCATCTTTTCTTCGGCCATCGTCGGAGAGCTCGGAATCATTAACCTTTCGAGAGTCTCGCTCGCTCGCTCGCGGATGGGTATCGCAATCATCGGAGCCTCGCTCGACCTTATCAGCTCCTCGACTTCGCTTGTCGAGAGTGAAAGAGAGGAGGAGAGCCAGTGGGAAAGGGAAAGAACGAAGCCGAGAGAGAGGAGATCTCCGAACACAGTCCGTAGGAGCCTGCCCCGGTAATAGACCTTTTTAAATCGTCTTCTTTTCGAGCATTGACTTAACCCACTTCCCTCGGAACGCGAGCGGGCGCGCGGGGGCGGCTGTGTCGAGGGACGAACAAAAAAAGCCGAGGAGAAGAGAAAGAAAAATGACGAGGGGGAAAATACCGGGGACAAAGACGGAACGGAAACGGAATATGGGATTGATCCCGCTGAATCCAATTGCGCCTTACGAGCCTCCTCCTCCACCTCCTCTCATCCCTTATCTCCCGCGACGTTGATAATGAATATAGATAAGAGCCACCGGCTGCCTTGTAATAGCGTTTTTCGGTATTATTAATACGCTATCTGCTCTCCGTGTCGGATAAAGGAAAAAACAAGAATTGAATCATCGCTTCTAAGAACAGTGAAATGAGCATCGCCGATAACGATCGCAGCTCGACAGCCTCGCCTTCGTGCCTGTACACGTGCACAACCCCTTCGCGACCATTGGGACATCCAATGGTTCTGTAAACGGATTGTGTTTCATCTTTCTCGCGTAGCAGGCTGCTGCGTTGGAAAATCGGCTTGTTAATGCTTCATTGTGTTACAATTTTCAATTTAGTTTACGTTCGTTCGCAACGGCAGACAAATTTGTCCACGCTGAAACAGGATCGAATAAAAGAAGAAGCAAGCGACGACAAAAGGTTGTGCGATGCTGCCTCAGTGTGGACATAGCTTAACGCTAGTGCTCGAGGGTGTACATGGACACACGGGCGTGTATCGAATTAAACGAGGAATGGAGGCAAGGCAAGAGAGAGAGAGAGAGAGAGAGAGAGAACGGGGGTGCGAGATGAAAGAGGGAAATGGATCGGTGGAAACTTTGTGCGCGTAAAACGCGTGGACAATGGGATCAGCCCTGCGTTTCGAAATCGTGCGGACAAATTGACCTGCGGAGGCAGGAGGATCCTCAACGCGGGCGCGCGCCCCTCTCCCATTTTCCGCTCGGCTTTTACACGAGCGGACGGCTTTGAATCCTCGTCGTCGGTCGGCCACGGGTGGTGTCGATTGGAGAAAATCGTCCGAGGGATCCCAGGTGTCCCGCGGCACCGTTCACACGCGCAAACGTGCCACAAAAGTGAACGAGACCGAACAAAAGGCCCGTGAAGGAAAGCCAACCTCTGTGCGCGCCGTTCCGAAAAACACCTAAGCGCCGGCACGCTCTCGTAACGCCGGAAAATCGGTTCTCGCAACGCCGGAGTCGATTCAGGAATTTCCGCGCGGTAAACGAACATCATGACAAAAGCGCAACCGGCTCGGCTATTTGCACCGGGGCCGGCCGTTTCTCACACCTCGCCGACGACCAAACGATCGGTCGCTCGTTCCCCGTTAAACACCGTGAAATTTCGGTGAAATTGCCCGATCCTCCCCGTAGCCGAAAGGCGGTTGCATAGACGGTTATTGCGACGAAGATTTTTTGAAATCTTGCACCAGGCTAAAATTTTATGCATTTCTAAAAACATAAAATTGCTTCGGTTTCACAAGCACTGTCCACGCGAAACGTTGTCTCGAATTCCTTTCGAAAAATCGGCCACTATTTTTCTATTCATACGGGGAGGAAATTGGGAAGAGAATCACCTGGACGGCTTTAATGGATATCGGCTGGTAACAGGTTTGGTACAGAGCAGATGGCCGGTAGTATTGGCGGGTATAGCTAGTCGTCGTACCCGAAACTCCATTACGTTCCGAGGATGGCTCTCCGATCTACGGGGAGTCGACCGTGAAAACAGAGTAATGAAATCGACGCGCGGCGAAAAGCGAGATAAATCTGTGGACGGTCGCCCGATTTCCAGCGGAGGCTGGGTAGGTACCTATATCTCGGTCTGAAAAGATCCTGTCTCTCTCTCCGTGGAACTTTTATTTGATCAAGCCCTCCCTCCGGGGGCAATAATAAAGCCGGTAATTTCAATTGCCTCGGCCTCGGATGTGTGTATCGGGGATTCATTCCGCGCGGCCGCTTCTTGGTCAGCTGCAAATTGCTTCGACGGTTTCGCGTGTATGCAGTTTTCACGGTGCGAATGATCGCGTGCTCCGGCGAAATTAATTTGGTCGCTGTTTCGCGGGAACAAAAGTTAGCCAGGCCAGGCCGACTCGCGGTTCGCCGCGCGAGCTCCTCGTAAATCGAGCCTGGCGAATCGAATTCGTATCGAGTCCTCGTTAATCTCGTACCCGGGGCCCTGGCGCTCTCCTCTCTTTCTCTCTTCGGAGAGAGAGAGAGAAGAGAAGAAGAGAAAAAAAAGGAAACGAGGCCCGGCGGTACAGTGATTTCGTAACGATCGAAATCTCGCCATGCGTCACGCGGACGCCGAGAATCTCGGAGTCGCAGCTGTTCCCCGCGTCAAATATTTATTCGAAGATTCACGACGCGACGGTTTGCTCGGCAAGCAGAGGAGCCGCGAGCTACAATAAAAGAACCAACCGAGAGAAGCTACCTTTCGATTCTTCCTGAATTTTTCTTGGTAAGGGCGAAAGGAGCAGAGGAACGTCTGGGACCGAAGGATCCCGGTGAGCAAACAACGTCGGAGAACGGTCGTAGCCGCCGCCGCTACCGATCGTTCGGTTTTTCTGCTCGATGGCATTCTCGGCTTTCGATTAACGCGCGGCTCGATCCGTGAATTTTCAAAGTTCCCTCGGTCTTCTCTCTCGCCACGGTCTAACGAGCCCGCGCGCAGCTCGGCTCCGAGAAAAACGAGGAAATTGGAAAGCCAACGGATCTCGCTCGTTGTTGGCGAAGTGCAAATAAAGGATGTCGCCGTAAGAACGGATGCGCGGATACGCTCGTTTATCCTGCCGTCGAATCGATCGAACCTCGAGGTAAATGGCCAAGGTAAATCCTCTCTGGCTTCCCTCTCCTTCTCTTTATCCTCTCCTCGGCCGAGAGAGATTCGATTAAAATATTTCGCAAAAATTAAATCCGCCACCGGGGAGCTGGCCCAGTGAGAGACGGAGTGGGCCACGAGTGGAAAAAAGATATCGCGGAATTGGAGGAAAAGGCACGAAATTAATCGCAGGTGCCTTGGACGACGAGGTAGAGATTAACCTCGACCCGAATCTTTTGATCCTCTCCGTGAGATAACCGTTCGCGAGAGACCGAGGAAAGAGAGGCATGGAAGCACCAGTTCTAACGGTTCATTCTCCCTGCCTCCGCGGCACACCGTGCGCCCTTCTCTCTTCCCTTCCCTTCTCTTCTCTCCACTCTCGTGCGGAATTCTTCCTGAAAACGCGTTTCGCCCGATGCGATGACGCGAGCGAACCCAACCGGAGCCTCTCTTATCCACCATTGCCGCAGCTTTTCGCAAAACCACTGGCTCCGGAACCTGTGTCGCTCGCGAAACCATTTTTATCTCTGGCAGAGACTGTACAGGTACATCGGACCGTGTACAGTGGCACGCAAAAGTGCTCGCATGCGAGGATCAAGTTCATTCAATTCAACTCTTCGCAAAGTCCGCGTTATTCCCCACGCTACCAGGATTTATTTCCTCTTCGCTAATAAATTATTGTATGATTACTAGACTGCGGATTTTTATGCGTAACAAAACAATTCACTTCTCCTTAAAAATCCTCTTGCCTCTACAAAAATCTGAACGTTTATGTGCACGAAGTTCGATAAGAAAGAGCATGCCGGACCAGCAGCGCCAGCTTTTCCAGGCAAAGGCCAATTGAACTAAGGCTCCGCGTGTATTTTCGAGGTTCGCAGATATTTTTCGTCGGTTTCGAAACGACTTGGAGTGGCGGAACCCGAAGCGTCCCGACGAACCTCGTGGAACAGAGGATCGGAAAAATAATTAGGCGTACTGTGTACCGCTCGGAGGCCGCATCGGCTCTCGGCTTGGTGGTGCCCGGGGGGAAAAGTAATGCTCGCGGATGAGGAAATCATTAATTCGAGCGTGTCGAAGCCAAGTAGAGAGAACTCGCTCGATACAGACCACGTAAAAGGGTCTTTCCTCTTTCTCTCCCTCTCTCTTTCGTCGTTCCTTTGATCGCGCACAAAAAATGTCCCTTTGTCTCGAGCCACAATGCGAGCGAGCCTTTCTTTCGACCGGGCCAACCTAACCTGTACTTTACGGCTTTTTCGAATGAAATTGGCCGACCAGAGAGCGCGCGGGGCTACGCTCTCTCGTCGTCGTCGGCGTCGACGAATCTCCTACGTATCTCGAGCCACTCTCCCAGGTGACGAGCGAAACGATGGCCGGCGACCGTCCCTTCGACCTTCCGTCCAGCTCTCCTAATGGCCCTTGCCGCTGATGGTGCCTCTATCGTGGCCCTTTGCTGTCCTGCGTTCGGTTTCGATGCAATATTTTGCAAGAAATTAACACGTGAACATTTAGCAATCTATTAAAGACATTTAGTACTGCTGGAATTCTCAGCGGTGCCTTAGCGGAGACAGTCGAGTGCAAAGGTTTAAGCCTTGTTCCCAGCTTGCTCGACCGTTATCTGGTCCTCGGGTAGCATAAGCGGACGCAGGTCGTTACGGTGGATCGTCGACGAGCACGCGTCGGCTGGATCGTGAACGCGTATCGACGCGACGGTCGCATGTCTCGAGAGAACACGGTTTGAAACGCGAGTAAGATACGGGGGCTCGGCCACCGAGATATTAATTATCAATTATTCTAACTAGCTGGCGGACGAGGCGAGCCGCGGAACCGATTTACAAGAAACCGAGCTCTTCTCGTAGCACACGTGTGCGTTGCGGAGAGAGAGCGAGCGAGCGTGCACGCGCGAGCCCGCAGAGCACACACGCAGCCACGCATACCAGTTCGGGTACATTCTTGGCGAGTGCAAGAAGAAGACGAAGACGACGATGGAGCAGAAGAAGAAGAAGAAGAGGACGACTACGATGAAGGAGATGGAAAAAGAGGAAAAGAAGAGGAGGAGGATCAGCAGGACGGAGAAGAAGAATCAAACAGGGCGGAACACAATGGTCCGAAAACCGGAAAGAGGTACGCCCACTTCCCAAAAAAATGGTCCCTCGAATGAAAACGAAAAAACGCAGCCATATGTACATCGCTAACTGCATGCCTGTGCAAGAAAGGCGCGGGGAGAGGGGCACGGCCATTGGCCAGATTCCCATGAAACTCGAGCACCGAATATAAGGCGAATCTCCATTCACGCTCGCCCTGTCAACGAGAAAATAAACTCGAATCCCATCGAGCGACCGACTCGGCCGCCTGCCTGCCCTGCCCTGCCCCTTGCCCTGCTCTCTGCTCTCTCTACTCTCTTCTCTCTCTCTCTCTCTTTCTCTCTTTCCATCTCCCGTGTGCTCTCTGTACCGGAGCATAATCGCAGCCGACCGAAATCCTGGCAATTACTGGCATTGTTCCGCCGATTCGCCGACGTGTGCGCCAAGCCATCCACCCGAAACAATGAACATCGCGAACATTATACTTTAAATTCCGAATTAGCAGCTGGTGCCTCTCCGCGATTCGCAGCCGAGAGGCTGCAACCAACGAAAAAGAAGAACGAACGTCGAGAGTACGATGTACGAAGTACGATGCCAACGAGAAGGTTGTTTTCTACGGGAAAAATCGATTTGCAACTATCATCGGGAAGATAGAGGACTCCGTCGAACAAAAGGACAGGGAAAAGAGTCTCGGAGTCGAACGGTTTTTCAGCCGACACAAAAACGTCCCTTACCTGCTGCTGGCCGCTTCCCCTTTCCTGCGCTGCATTATAATAATAATGCGGTGCATAATCGGCGGTGCCTCCGGCAGGAAGGACTTAATTCTCGTACCCGTTTCTGTTTCTGGAGCCTCGCTTATCCGAACACTTACGAGGGAGTCACCTCGATTGTACCGCTTTCATTCCGACGAGCTTTTGTGATTGCAGGTCCACGATGAGGTTTATGAAAGACATAGTTATCTGATAGTCTCGAAGGTGTTTTCGGCGGAGCGACTTGTATTAGAGTCGCCTACGCTTATAGCGAAGAGATATGTATTTTTAATTGTTGGGCCCACGGGTATGGGAAACGTGTTCGAATAATGGAAGTCCCTGCGACACTGTGGAACGTTGGATACTTCTCCGATTCTGTTGATGCCTCCTGCGAGGTATTAGTACAACAAATAAATCAGAAACGAAGGAATGCATCCCCCCATCCGATGCATTATTCATTTTCAGTGAAACATCACCTGAGGATCTTTTGTGGAACGATTTCCTGGGAGCGCGCGAGGGTTAAGCAAACCGATTTAACAGGATCCATCGTCCCGTTTCCAAGGAAGAGCGGATCCCTATAATCGGTAATCCGGCGTCTGAGCGACATCTTTGATCGGCTATCAAAGCGACACGTGGACGATCGACGTGTCCCGGTTCGCCGCCACGTGGACACAATGAATCGACGTTTATCCTCGGGCCGGAAAATTCATGAGGCGAGGCGAGAGACTAGGATAATTCTCACTGCGCCGTCGACAATGACGAAAACGACGATGTTAATCGACCGTGGAGAGATTTTAATCAGTCTCGTTATCGACTAAATAGAGAACAGAGAGAGAGAGAGAGAGAGAGAGAGAGAGAGAGAGAGAGAGAGAGAGAGAGAGAGAGGCGCTATCATCAACGTCCGATAACATCGTAATAAATTCCCCGGATGCGTCTGCGTTCACCAATTTATGCGAGGCTGTCTTCGTCGCCGATAAGTTTTTCCGCGGGCAAAAGCCCGTCGTAACTGGAGCAAAAGAGGACTCGTCGACTCGATAATCGATCGGGAACGACTTTCGATGCCTCGCGAATAAAGATCAACGACGAGTGGCCTCGATAAGCTTCTCATAAATTCGCAACGATCCTGTCCGTCTCTCTAAATTTAACCGACCGATAAAATCCTCTTCTATGTCGGGAACGTCTGCTAGATAACTGGGTCGGGAGACCTTTCACCCTCAAACCGGGCGATACCCGAGTATCCGCAGCATACATATAGCGCAAGCAGCAGGGAGCAGGCGTTTCGCAACGCGTTGCACTCCGCTCGTTAATTGTTATCGTTGGCTGTTTGTTCTTCCGGCAACTCGCGCCTATTCGAGTCCCAGCTCGATTCGGTTTCACGTTCACGGAGGCCGTCGCCTCGGATTTTCTCACAGTCGAGACAGAGAGAGGAGAGGCGAGAGGATAGAACGAGCGACAGGTCGTACGGGGCAATAAAGATTCACGCAGCCTCCTCTCACCCGGCTACCCGGCGGAATAAAAAATCCCTATGTAAATGAAATTGCGCAAGACCGTTTCTCGCGATTTGCGGCGGGTACTTTGACCGTTCGCGTATTTTTTCGTTTTTTCTCTCGTTCGGGACGGAATTAATAATGCCACGGGCCCACGGCGCTTTTTCCCGAGCATCGCGCGCTCTCGCGCCAAGTGAAATTTGATACGCATCGGGTCGAGGAGAAACGTCTTCGCGAAACGAGCACCTTTCCTCGCGCGGGAATCTCGAACGGTATTACATTCGAATCCTGCAAGATGGTATCGTGACTAATATGTTCGCGGCGACAAATGAAAGTCTATCTGCCGCGGTTACGGCCCGGGGAGCGTAATCAACGGTTTATTAATTCACCTCGTGGCGGAATTATTAATTCTCGGGCCGCCTTCGCGAGCGCGCGACCGGCCCGATCCGAATCTTCTCGCGGGTATGGAAATCAGCGGGGCTTCATTAAGGATTCCGGTAGCGAGAGGCGCTTACACGTGTGCCGGAGCTCTGCACGGCTGTAATCTGCTCGAGTGAATAGACGGGGAATAGGGCAACCGTCGGCGTCGCTCGCGAGCCAATCGAAACTTTTGAATACAGATGCGATATCGATTCTTCGCGAGAGTGCCGGACGAGGCCGAATAGATAAGTTCGAGAAAAAGGAACGTAGGGGCGGGGGAAGGTTGAAGGAGGAAGGACAGGCCCCTTCGGGCGGCTTCAAATTGAATTTTCACGGAGCGCGGAAATGGCGATCTTATCGGCGATATCTGTCTTGGTATCTCCGGTGCAGCCTGGGTCGTGCCGGTCCGGGTCAAAACGCGACCTTGCGAATAGTGTAATAATATCCCGAGAGGAGGAAGAAGATGAGCGTGTACACCGGGGGTCCGGTAAGTGCGCGCATTGGACCTACAGGTAAGTCTAGATCCTAGATCGACGCCGGAGATTAGCGAGGAAGGGGACCTGTCGCCCCCGTCGCGTCGCGTCGTTGGAAACGTGGAACGAGATTCGAATCGACCTGTCGACGATGGACGGGTCGGGTCGTTGTTGTTTCCTAAAGTTTCAGAAGGTGCGCCGGTCTGTCTAGGGTCGCGAACACGATGGGTGTACCCTTCGGGTTTCCGCTCCAATTTGGGGGAAACCTCGGGAGAGAGAGAGAGAGAGAGAGAGAAAGAGGGTGAGAGCAGGAGGAGCCGCGTCCCGTTAACAGTTCCCAGGCAGAACAAAAAGGCAACACGGTGTACACATGATCGGAAGAGCATACACGCCGAGAAGACGAAAAGGCGAGCACAGCTTGGCGAAGAGCACGGGAATGTAAAGAGTTGGATCGCTTTGTAAGCGTAACTCGATCACGGCCGGCCAAAGAAAATCACCGCGTCGCTACGAGAAAGAGAGAGAGAGAGAGAGAGAGAAGAAGAAGAGAGAGCAAAGGTGGGTACGACGCAGGGTACAAGTGGTTTTCAAAGGACGAGCCAGGTGGTTGCACTACTTTCACTATTTCCACGGGTCTGGCTACGAGGAGCGGAGCGGCGAGGCCGGTCGATCGAGCGACGCGTTTCCACAGGGCCGACGTGAATCGCTTTGTAACACTTTCACGATGCAATTACGCGCCAGTATGCGCAGAACGCCACGGTCTCTGAATCGCGGCGTATCTAACGACGGGCTCGACACGCGTGCACACACGCGCGCCAATCGATAAGCGCACCGAGCCGCGCCGGCTCTACCCGCGCCTCTAATAACACCGCCGATCATAATTAATTGCTCGAATCCTCTCGATACCGGCAGCAGATTGCTATCCTCGAGAAACGCCCCGCTCGACCCGCCCCGGACAGGGCTCGTTGCCCTCTGGGGCACTGGCCTGGCTCCGTCGAAAGCGAGAGCTGCCAGACCACGCCTACCAAAAACACTCCATACCAAAATTTTATTGCGGTCCGTGGCGTTGATCTCCGAGAATCATTACGATCTTTACAGCTGTACGTTCTCGGAGAACGAGGCTGAATGTGGGCAGAGATTGCTCCTCCGGGCACTATTCCAGAGCTACTTTAACATCAGGAGCAATTAAACCACGCCTAAACACTCCGAGACAGCGAACGGGATAGATAATCATCGACGATAAACGGAATTCAGGAAAAATTTAACGAACTATTAGGATCTGTATAGAGGCAGACGTGGGCAGAGATTATCGTTCGAAGTAACTATCTTAGATCCGTTAAAACGAAGAACAACAAAATACCACCTGCTCGGGCCACCCGAGAGTGGCAACAAGGATACCTAGTTCTCGTCTGTTTCCTTCTCTAACATCATTTACCGTGAAGAGTGGCTCTCGGAGCAAACGCGAAGCGCTCCCAGAGCATATACAGAGCCTGGTGTGTAACGGTTCGCCGATTATCGGACAGATCTGACGAAAGACGGAGAAAGAGGTGTCTCGGAGACAAACGCCGGAGATCCGTTTCCTCGCGACTAGCATGCGAAAGAAGGAACAATGACGGCAGGTACATAGAAAGAAAGACGAAGACGGCGAGAGAAATTCTATACCACGAATCAGCGGCTTTCAGACGGAACTCCGAATCGAGGCTAATCGCTATGAATGTCTCCGGCGAGCGCTCGCACGCTGGAAAATGAAATTAAGCTCTAACGACGAAGACTCATCGATCCCAGTATTAAATTACTCGCGCTCCGGCCTTCCTCCGCTCGAACGCTCCATTCCCAGATTATGCGAGCCGAGCTCCGAGAGAACCTAGCCGAGACACCATCGCTGCCGACAATCCCGAAATCCCACGAGCATCGCCGAAAGTCTCTCGGAATCGTTAATTAGACCATTCGTACGACAACCGGTGTTGTCTTTCTATCCCCCGAGGTGGCCGGAAAACCAGGATTTCTCCAATTTCCGTCACGTCCGAGAAGAGACTCGATAAACCGGGGCTTAGGCGAGCTCCGGACCAGAAGCTACCTGTGTGCCAACAGGTAGAAAGGCGCCAGGGTTGCTGCCTTTTTTTCACCCAACCGCGCTGCCCGTCGTAAAGTTACCATTCTACCTGGCCACGACACTGCAACCGCGATACCGATCGACTACCTCGAAACTGCCATTCGTGACGACCGGCCCTCGGAAAATTCATTCCCCTAGCCCTAGCCTAACCTGCGTCCTCTATCCTGCCCAGACCGATCAACTATTCCCTTTCGAGACCGGGAAACGTTTCCTAAAGGTATCTTGTTCCCGCCGACAATGGCAACGGATTGCGTCTATAGGAGACGACAAACCTTCGCCCAACCGTGTCCCATGGCGCGGTTGATTCAAGGGCTTTCGCAATGGTCCAGAAAATTGCGACGCAATCGACCTTCTTCTCTAGGCAGCGCTTCTGCATTTATCTAGTAATGTAAGAACAATTTAAGACCTCCTAACATCATAAAAAAATTAAAGTGACCGCAGATAATCTGTGACGACAGCCTGCTGTTAACAAGAGCAAACTTCTGTGCCTGGGAGACGAAGGGTCAGCAGGTGGAACGTGATCGAGCGGCAAAAATATCGGTCCCCTTGTCAGAAGGTTAACGAATAGTAAGGAGGATCAGGATGATCCCGGGATCCACGAGGAAATCCCGTTCCTGACGGCGCGAGCGTCTTCCCGGGTTCTTCTAGGAGGGCTAGATCGTTCGTGGCTAGTGTTTGCCTGCGCAAAATATTTGCACGAAGAGGCGAGCTCAAACACGCCGGCTCTCCGCCGATGGCCTGTCATTTTCCGAGTAGTACACGTATGCAAGCTATCCGGGGGGAGGGTTCTCTCGTCGGTGATCGAGCGAGACTCGGCTGCCATAGTCCTCGAACCGCACCGGCTCGGCGCACCGCGCGTTTGGCACGTTTAGGCGCGTGCGAAAGCGCGTGTGTGCTCTCTCAGCCGACTGTGCATACACGCGTTACCTGTGTACACATCGCATCGGCCGGCTTAGCGTGGCCGCGTGTGTATATGTGTGTTCGTCATCCGGACTTTCAAATATATATATATGTCCCGCGACCCCCGCTCGGTGAAGCCCGGGATTTATTTGCATGATTACGGAATCGTCGCTTACCGCGCCGGAATGAAAAAAACCGTCCAAGGTCCGAGAGCAAATCGAAAAGTCCCTTCTCTCTTCCGGGCGAGCAGGAATTTCGGTGTTTTTTTTCGTCCCCGGAACGAATCGGTGATCAAACGAGCGCGCTCGATCACCGTTTCTCGCGCGCTTTGATCCGCGTCCAGCTTTATTATCCAATAAAAAGGAGCGCGCAGTGTATGTAATCGATGCGTATCGCGTTTCGCGGAATATATTTTATTAACAGGCCAGTTAACTGCTGGCCGGCCCGAGAACGGTGGTTGGCCGGCCGGCGCGGCGTTCGGGTAGATTCCGCGGCGATTCCCGTTTCAATTTACGCTGTTTTCAACGATAAATTCCAGCGCGTACCCTCGCCTCCATTAATTACTCTATTCAGTGTCGTAGATGGACGGGGACTCGTTCGGAGCGGGGAACACGCTCGACGACAACGACAACGGGGACCTGGGAATGTTTCTCAAGAGCACGGAACCCCGTCTCGCGAAGAGAAGAGTGAGAAAGAGAGAGAGAGAATCGACGAGTCGTAATATCGTTTCGCAAAAATTCAATACGGCTGGAAAAAGAACCGGGGGGGATTTCGCATGCATGCACGCTCGCTCTCGCGGAGCACAGCGCGGCCCGAGAGTCGCGAGAGACTCGAAAGAACGCGCAGATTGCGAATATTCGACGGCGAGAAGAGCGTTGTGTTACGGGGACGGGGAAGGTAACGCGGGTAAAACGGCAAACCTGTTCGGACGGAATCCACGCTCCTGACACGGCGCAGTCTGAGGTTCGACGAATCAATGCCTTTCACTGGGATCGTTAATATCTCCGGTGTCGTAAGCCGCCGGATAACGAACGGAAAACGAACATTTTCTCCGTCGCTGCCTCGCGCCGTACCGCGGCGTAGCAGATTTATCGTGATCAAGACGGTGCGCTGCTGTTGCCCGGCTATGAAAAAGCCGCGATTCGCCGCGCGATCGTAAAAACCACCCCGCGTAAACAATAACCCCCTGCCGCTGTCGGGGGCAACACCACCCGAGGAACGGTGGCGCAAATCGTTGATTACGCGCAGCTCGTTTTTACCCGTTGCCCCGCGATAATCGCTTTGGTTATTCGCTGGCAGGTTTATCATCCCTCTTGATTACGCCGAGCGTAGCCAACCCTTTCGACACGGCTCGACTCGACGCAGATGCGCGCCGATGTACCCGGCTAACGATGCTAGTGTACCTCGACTTAGGGTTATTGCACTCCCAAATTGGCCCGCGACCGAACAATCCCTTTCACGGGAGCTGTCCGGAAATTTTATACGTTTATGGCAAAAGGTATTGTGCCTAATTGGATTAGTGGAAACAGCCGAACCTTGAGAATAGATGAATAGAAGAATCTAATGCCGGGGATATAAATACAATACACTGCTGATTTGTGCGATGTCGAGAAGCTGGTAATGGTTTTATAATGGTCCACAATGGTGCGAAGGTTGCAGAGTATTGCGTCTCGGGAGGATTAACAAAAGGATACGCGTATTAGTTTAGGGCATTTGAAACAAACACACACAATATATTTCACTTTAATATCTATTATTTGAACAAGGAAGGCACGTCTTTACTTGTCGAATGACACACTGCCGTCGTGGACGAAGATTTTGCGCGTATTTACTGACCTTATCGGTCGTTCTCGTAGAAACAACAAAAACTAAGTGCTACAGGTACGTGGACCCATCCCGGTTGTATTGAAATTTGGGCGTGAAAGAAAGAGAGAAAGAAAAGATCATTTCTGTATACACATATATATTCATAAGATAGACCTTCATAAAATAAAAGAAAAATCAACAACGCGAGGTAGCCGAAGAGTTGCAGCTTCATCGAAAATATGGTACCGAAAATGCATTCGTCGACTTGCCACAGCGGTGGTGGCTAAAGGGTTAATACCCGCGAGTGAACCAGCTTGTGTTGGCGTTTTCGAGCAGCCGCAAAACCCTGCCGAGCCTCAATAATACACGGTGGAAACAACCCCTTGTAAACAATAAGCCCCGGGGTCGACGGACCGCGATCTACCCCGAGAAACGGTGGCGTAAAATCGTCGATCACAAGGAGCTAGATTTTGTTCGCTATTCGCCAGACGTGCTAGCGAAATCAACCCCTCTTAATTAACCCGCGCGTACCCGGTATGTACTCGGCGAGCGTGCTAGCTGCGTGTGTATAATTACGGTGTTCGAGGAACAGTCCTCTATAAAAGATCGAAAACTAGGTGTACCGTACTATTAACCGTCAATTAAACGTAACTAGATCCTAGCTGTCGAGTCTAGTCTTTATTCTCGCTGCGATTTTCCTCTCTCTCTCTCTCTCGTGTGTCGAATATGAACTTCTGTCGATTTAGCAGCGGCATCGAGATTATATTCGTACCGGTCGTGGATCAAATTATACGCTGCTATATTGTACCAGTGAATCACGTCGAATCATTTGCAGACATACTTAAGCGGACAAATCATTTGTGACGAGGTTAATACCCGCGGGTAAACTAGCTGCGTGTACATAATTACGTTTTCGAGGAATTATCCTCAACGAAAGACTGCAAACGTCGGTGCATCGTATCGTGGATCGTTAATCAAAAGAAGAGTGATTTTATTCGCTACTAGCCGGACTCGCCGCCGCCGCAACCAGTCAACCACCCTCTCTTGATTACCCGCTAGTATAAGTCAGCTGCGTGTGTGTAATTACTCGTTCGAGAAACAATTCTCCATAAAAGATCGAGGCCCGCGTATATATACGTACGTGTACCACAAACCATTGATCAAAAGTAGCGAAATTTCACTCGCTATTCCCAATACGCCATGGTAACCACCCTCTAAATTACCCCCGTGCACTTAGTACCCGCTAGCACGCTGTACCCTGCGTGCGTATAATTACGTGTTCTAGGAACGATTCTCTATGGAAGATTGAAAACTAGGTGCATCGTACCTCGAACTGGAAAAAATAACTGGATTTGCTGTACCCGTGTGGCAAATCAACCATTCCCCGAACTACCCTCCACCGAGCTACCGGAGAATACTTTCGTGTTCGAGGAACGATTTACCATCAAAGATCGAGACTGGAGAATATCGCATCCGGAGACCGTTGATCAAGGGTAACTAAATTTCACTCGACATCCTACAGTAACCACCCTCTAGATTACCCGCGCGCAGTTAGTACAGCTGCGTGCGTACAATTACGTGTTCTACCAACGTATCGTAGATGATGGAAAACTAGGTGCACCGTATTCCGAGCATAAAACCTAACTGGATTCGACTCGCCGTTCGGTGTACAATCCCGAGGATTTCCTCCGGAAGATTGAGAACAGCAAATACCAAAACTACCGCGATTCGATTAATACATTAATACGCCCATCCTGACCACCCGGTTCTCCGTGTTTCCAACTACCCGTTGCGAGAAACGATTCTCGATGGAAGATCAAAAAGTAGGTGTATCGTATTTACCTGTCTGGTAGCGGGTCCGCCTTCCTGGAACTCCAATCCGATTCGGTCGCAGAACTCCAATCCGTTTCCAGCTTCGAAAATTCCACTCCACTGCGCGAAGGGGGCGAGATCACACAAAATCTTGTTTCTTCCAGGGGTACCTATAACCCCGTGTACATATGTTGCACGTATATCCACGTTGTTTCGTATGTGTGTGGTGTAGGTGTGCGTGTATATCGCGGGGTGCTTCGATTCGCGGACAAAAAGAACGCAGCAAACGATGGAAACAACGGGTAGCAAACACACCGTCGCGGGGTGTTGGTGGTGGGAGACGGGGGGGAATAGAGGGGGTGGGGAGGTGGGACTGAGAGGAGGGTGTCGGTGTGTGAAAAAGGGGGGAAAAACGGTGCCGCGAAAAATGTTCAGCCGCTTAAAAACGTCGCGGCGAGTGGCGTCGACGCGAATTCGTCGTCGGATTGTTTGTCACGGTCGATAGAGGCACACGGAGGAAAGCAAGCGCCATTTTATCCCGTGCACTCGCGGCAACGCGAAAGGTGGACGGAGAGGACGGTGCACCGCGGGGCTGCGACGGCTATACCGATGTACGCTTTCTCTCTTTCGTCTGTGTATTCGTGTATCTCCCTCCCGCCGGTTCTTGTGTGTATCTCTCTTTTTCCCCCGCACGGTATCTCGTTCCCACCGTGGTCGTCCTCGGTCCCTTTCTCGCCGTGCCGAAGATTCACCGTGGCAGAGAGAGCGTTCCTCTGCGAATCGATCGCTCGATTATCGGGAACGGGAACGGTAACGCGCCGCGGCCGTGGATCGTCGCACGATGCAGATTCCCGCACTCTGTTCACCCCACTTGTACTTTTACTCTATACGCTTTTGTATATATGATGTATATATACTCTTTCTTTCTATCTGGCTCTTTTTCTCTCGTTCTTACGTGCTGTATATATCTCTTTCTCTCGTTGTACACAAGTCACTGAAACGAAACTCGATCGCAGACCGGCCGCCGGGGAACACTACGACCTCGTGCGTCGTTATCGCGAGACACGCGTCCCTCCGGTTGTAATACGGTTCTCGATTTTATACGGTTTTCAACTCGGCTCTCTCTTTCTCTTGCTGTTCGAATTCGACGCGGCACAGTAGAGTCCGTCGCGTTTCGCGCACGCGGGAACCACCGTAATCGAGAGGCAAGGCTCGTGTGCTAGTTCGACCACCGAGCTTGCGATAGTTCTCCTCTACCTCCTCTCTTCTCTATGTTGTTCTCTCTGTCCGTCTATCTCTCTCTCTCTCCCTTTCGGTAACAGAGAACGCGAGACGCGCGACACCGAGCTCGAACCACGTCCGTCGTGTGCAGCGAGAGGACACGAACTGAAGCGGCGAGCCGAAGCCGAGGCGAGCCGAGCCGAGCAGCTTGCTCGGCTGGTTTCACCGTACCGCTATTCGGCCGTGTTACACCAGCGCCGCCACCGGGGCTGCACCCTCACCGTCCATTTTCCTCGATCCTGTCCTCCTCGCTCCTTGTCCGCTTGATTTCTCGTACCAACGATCTCTCGTGCACGCCGACCGCCACCGCGGTTCCTCGATCCTGCACCGGCGTACGATCGCCGGAAAGATCGGCCGCACGAAACTTTATCGGCCTGTAAATAATAATGACGCGAAACACCGGAGCCCACGACAGAGAGCGGGGTCATTGATTTTTTGAGCCCGTCAAGTGTAAGCCGCGCGCATGCGCGATCGCGCCACCGGCGTGACATCGGCCGTTCTCATACTCGTCCGCCGATGTTCCGGACTTGAATTTCTGGTGACTTTCGCCGCGCCGCCGGCGCACCCGGCGAAATATTGTTTGAAATCGGCTCCGGTTTTCTTCGGAGCTTCCCCCCCTCCCTTTCCCCTCTCCGCACCTGTCTTCTTCTTACGACTCACCTTCACGGGCACCGGCGACCCGACTGGACCCGACGTCGCTACCTCGCTGGTCCTAGTCCATGCTATGCACCGGGTTCCGAAATATGCGGATTCGAATGCGACGTATTCCCACAGGATCTTGCGACGATACGGAATCGTTTGAACGTTCTTGGCGGTTCACTTTTCTCTATCTTTTTAGCTTCTCTCAATCTCGAGAGAAAGAGACACACGCAGAAACACTTGTTTAACCGCGAAGTACACCGCGTCACGTGACATCGGACTTCGATTGCATGCTGGGAAATATCTTGAAACTTCAATCACGTGACCGTACATCCGTAAATACTTACCTCTGATTTGTCTATTCAACGGTCACGTGATTAGTGCTCTGAGGTTTATGATTTCAAACGGGAAATTAATGTCGCGGTACGATACTCATGAATAGACTGCGGATCTTTATGCAAAATAAAAATCGTCTGCATCGACTGCAAGAAACAGAAACTAAATCGAGGAGAAATAATATATTCAATTTCGAATTTCATCTACACAGTTTTGCTGTGAATGCATAAAAATCCACAGTCTGCTCATGATCAATGCCTGTGCGTAACCTCGGCGAACGCGAGCGGCTGTTTCAGCGTTGTTTCGGAACGTTTTACCGTGCGAAATCGTTCGTCGTGCTCGGCGATCCGTGACAACGTCTTTTTTCATCGACAGTTTGCTAAACGATCCCGTTCGGGAATTATGCGACCTCGCGATCGATTTGTATTTCACGTTCGACGGGGAACTCGTTGAAATACAGGTTAACCTGTTAACTGGGTTAATTTTCGATCGTACGTTGCGTAGTAGTCTGACGCAACGGAATAAGAATCGCGAGTATAGTTTACAGTCACGACGATACGATAGAGAATGCAAGCCGCGATTAGTTGAATAAACAAGAAAACGATCTGCGCGAGATATTCGAAACGTCCCGTCGTCCGCCCCGGTTAACAGGTTAACAATGTGCCGAGTGACAAAGTGTCGGTGCATCAAAGGGGAGAAAGACGGTCAGTCGAAGGGGGAGCCAGTTCCAGAACAATCGTTATCGCGAACCTGCAAACATTTTTATCTCATCGATCGTGGGACTGGAATTAAAAGGCAACTGGCGGCGAATTCAACGTAACTCTATCATCCGGACATCGACTGGCTGAGCCGCTTGTTGCTTCTTCTCCATGGTGGTTCCTGCTTCCATGCACGGCTATAAAGTCTCGCCATGATCTTTTTCCGATGTAAGTATTCTTTCAAGTGCCGGTTATTACCGACCATTTCTCTCTTTCAATTCCTCTTGCATGTTAACAATGGACACTGATAACAGTGCTGTACCGATGCGCTATCTCTTATCGCAAATCGTTTCGCAGATAAAAAAAATGGTCAATCGGTCTTTCTTAGCCTCTGATTAACATTGTTAAACGGAAAGAGATTGTTCATTCTTCAGGAATATGTCAGTGGTTCCTAAAGATTTTTAGTTGGTATATAAATCCAGATCAAGGACCGTGGTGGGGTTAATAGGTTAGGAAGAGCACGGAAGGAGGATCGCTAGCACGAATGATCGAACTCTGTAGAATCGTTCTGGAAATAGTTCAAAGAACGATTATTTTTAGCGCGCATGACTCTGTAGTCCTGTTGCATGTCGCATAAACAGCTGCTGAAAAGCTTTTAGTATGTACCCAGAAACCCTGGGGCCCTAGGCGGGTCCCAGTGGCTCTCATTTGCCAATATAGTCCCTCGCGGATACTCTGGATCGTTGGGCCCCTTCAGGGTCCATTGCATTTTATCAAGGACTTGTCGGTGGTTTCACGGCTCGGTGGGATCTTTGGAAGCTTAACCAGAACTACTGAAACTGGCCAATATACAATAGACCTTACAATATTAATACTAAATGTTATAAACGCATCAACTTAATCTCCAGTAGCCAGGCAAAAGAGTATAAGACAAATGTCGGTCTAACCTAAATAGTCCTAACGATTATCCAGGATTTACGCCATAAAGTACAACGCCGTTACCGATCGCAAGAAACAGCACCACTTTTACCACGTCCGCATTTTCCGTTTACTTTTCATTTACGAGGAAAACGCCACTCGCGCGGACAGCCTGTAATTCTAAGCTGGCCGTAAACCGAGGCTAGTTTACTTGCTAAAACCGCGAATCGTTGCCAGTTGTTGTTAAACAAAACCGCGGCATAAATTAGCCGAAGGGATTCCACGTTTCACCGGGCCAGTATTCGGAATCATAATGTTTTTCGATCATCTTCGGAGCTCGTAGGGACCGCAGTCTATCTTATAGATACCAGATGGTCGCCTTGTCGGCGGCGGCGCCAGACGGGCCCGTTTAAAATTAAAGAATAATCGCGGGCTGCTGCTCCGATCGGTTCGGTAACTCGAGCTGCATCCGAGAACAGATTCTCAGTCACGGACAAAAAACCGATTCATCGATGCCGGAACAAAAACCAAAAACAAAATGCAAATCGTCTCGATTTCAATCCGACATCAGAACGCGAGATCGTTGAGATCTTCTCTAGCGAGAACGATAATACAGTCGTGGAGAAAAACTGATTCGATGCAACAGTAAACGCGGTAAAGCAAAATTGCAAGTCCATTGTTCTTGGTGTAATCGTCATCTCGATTTCGAAAGCACGGGGCAACGTTGTTGCGTTGATAAGGTTGATGTATCGGAGCCTTGAAGCTCGAGTAGCGATAATACTATCAATCGTGGATAACTGATTCATCGATGAAATATCATGAATCAAAATAGAACTGTTGATTCGCTGTACTCGGTGCAGTTTGCTCGATTCCGATTCGAAAGCTGGACGCTATCGCATTGGCAGCGTTGATCTATTGCCTCTTTGAAGAACGAGTAACGAGAATACTCTCCAGTCATGGACGAAAATCAATTCATTGATGCAATAGCAAAAACCGTAAGAAAAATGCAAATCCGCTGTAGCTGGTGCAATAGCGTGGCCATCGAGTCGAGAACAGGGCGCAAGATTTTTGCGTTGGCAGCGTTGATCTATCGGCTCTTTGGAAGCCCAGTAACGAGGTAATCGGCCGAGCGATCAAGATCCCCAAAGGTTGGTTCCCCTTTCTCTGTCTCGCGGCGGCAGCTCTATAAGCATAGTCGGACGGACGGACGGACGGATGGCTATTTCCGCATGACATCACACCGCCCGCATTTAGGAGCGGAGCACGATTTTCTATTTTCTTGTCGGTCTACATTGGTGGCCCGTGAAGACCTGCAAGGTCAGCCCCACCGAGATGCGCCCCCGGTCCCCCTGATCGCTTTTTATTCCCCGTTGTTTTATTCGTCTCTTCGTCCCGGGTCCGGTCTGCGCTCCGGCCGACTGTTACTCTTTTTCCACACACCGGCGAAATTCGCAAAAACGTCTTATTAAAGCGGGTTGCCGCGAAATTTCCGCGATTAAACGGACCGCGATGCGCACACATCCCTTCTCTCTCTCTCTTTCTCTCGAGATATTCTTCTCTTCGGCTCCCTGTAACGCGACCCGGGGATGCCTTGGTAGCTAAGCCGGTCCAAGCCGATCTCTCCTAATCGAGAAATAATTGTACGAATTTGTCCGAGACCTGGCGAACGGGACAGAGAGAAAGAGAGGAGAGGAGATCCTTGTTGTTCACGTTGCCTCGGCCACTGCCACCCGGAGGCTGTTTTTTACCAATTCATACTCTCAGGTGGAACAATGGATTCGGCGAGACAAAGGAGCGGCTGCTCTTGCTCGACGGAGGTACCGTTCCTCGCGCTAACTCGATTAGCCGTTCGTTAGCGGAATTAGAAATGAAGGTCCGCGCGCGAAAAGAAAATTCGCGGGCAGGCCCAAGAGAGAAAGAGAGAGAGACGTTCGACGTGCTCTCTTTCCGTTTCGAGCCGGTCCGATTCTTGGGGGAATTGTTAAATAGAACATTTAATTAGCGGCGTTCGCTGCGGGGCATTCTTTCGTCGTTGCCCCGGCGTGTTTTGAATAACTGAGCACGCGGAACTATAAAACGATCGTCTTCTCCCTCGGTTGTTGCTAGTAGCTTTTTTCCAAGAGGAAACTAGAGAGAGAGAGAGAGAGCTACCGGCACGGCCTATACACGATCGATCGGTATCTTATAGCTCTGCGGAGCGTGGCCACTGTGCGAGACGATACGCCGATCGATACGTTCCGCTAATAAAGTGGATCCACGCGACCGCGGAAGAGGATTTCTGCGCGAATAACTTCATAACCGGCGCTCGTAAGCATTACACGTCGACTTGCGCTTTTATACGTTCCTACCGGTTATTTACTTCGCCGCAGAGAAATTTATTATAGTACCCGGAGCCCGGCGAACGATTCCGTGCGGGCAGGAAAAAAGCTCAAGTATCGGCTACGTAGAGCTCGTTTCGTAACTAGTTAAGAGCCTCCCCTAGTGAATCGACGTCGGTCTGAATTTTCGTGGCTACGCTACGTCTCGATCGCCGGTGTATCGATTGAATCCCTTGATGATCTGCTTCGTTTCACCGTGCAGTCATGGTGGCCGGCTACGCACCCGACGAATCGAGGTAGATCGTCCGCTTCCTCGCCGTGACCGCTAGAAAATGTTCCCAGAAATTCTTCCGAGTCATCCGGAGGAATTCCACCGAATTTCGGAGAGCGGATGCGCGCCGGTGATTAATCAGTTTTTACGCGCATTACAACCTGGCCGCGTAACCAATCGATTTCTCTTACTTGCAGGTCGTTCTCCTAGAAGGACGAGAGGCGAGAAAAAGGACGAGGTGGAGAGAAGGAAAACCACGGAGAAGGACCTCCGCCACCCGGGAGTCCGTCCTGCTCGGCAGCTCCAACAGGACTTTTTCGTAGAGCACCCCTATTTATGTATTCGGTCACACGAGCGTTGATAGCTCTGCGAACTTTGACAGCGCTCAGTGGTGCCTGCGGAAATTCGTTGTAACAGTCTAAGGATGTACCATAGACAGGACTGAAGTCTGTACGATCGACAAAATACGTTTATTTGCACTAAAACATTATCTTTACACTCCGATACAATTTGTCATCTAGAGGAGGAATGTCTTAAACGATTTTTACTGTAATCTCCATTAACACTGAAAAATTAATATAACAGGATATGAGAATCGATAAGATAAAGTTAGAATGACATCGTTCGCGTGGCTCACTGATAACGACTCGACAGCTTGCTCTTAAGAAATTGAGGAGGATATGTAATAAACCTTAATGAGGAACGCATTAACACGAACGTAATAATTAAAAGATTTTCTGTACATGAATAACTCTTATGCCAGACGACGGCTTGGTCCGATTACATCGTTTTTGCCTACAGTAGTAGTAGGAGCGAGCAATAGCCAATCAGAACGGCGTTCCATTACCTAGGCACAGCTTCTCATCCCGGCGCAAGTGGTACTCACCTTTTCCGGTTAATGTTGCGCAAAATAGACAGTCCTCGGGCGATTGCCGGGCGTAAAAACCAACAGCGGAAAGGGAATAGTAGCGCGTAGGTATGCGTGTACACGAGAGGAGACGGGACAAGATGGAAAAGGGATTTCGGTGATGTCGTGACGGCGGAGGTGGAGGAGGAGATGAGGAGCAGGAGGAGTTAAACGAGGAGAGGAGAGCAGACGATGCGAGGAATAAAAAGAAGGGGACACGTTAAACGTGGAACCAGGGGTCATAAAAATCCGAAGCGCAGGTATAAACCAACGATCTACAAGTCCGTGGCGAGGACGATCCTAATCTCTAGCCTGCTGCCGGGCTAGCGGGAGTTGAGGCACCGGGGAACGGAAAGCTAAAAAGAACCGGCCGAAGAAAATAGTTGGCCCGCTAAATTGCCGCGGCGCGAGTTTGTTAGAAAATCGGCGGAATGCAGACACCGGTGACAAGGGGGTGGTGGAGAGGAACTCCACTATTCCATAGGAATTTTCTGGACACGAGACCTATGACCACCTAGACTCCTTGGTCCTCTTTTAATAGCCCTTGAGGTGCTCTTGAAGTTTTTTTACGGAGAATTCCGTTTGGTCCTAACGACGACTAATTCTTTAATTCCGAGATACGACGAAAGTTTGACGTGCGCGGCGCGGTGGTTCGTCCGGGCTCCTCTTCGAGGAACACATCGCTGCTGCCCGTTTTTGGCAGTATCCATGAACCGGGCTCCTCGGTTCGTTCCCGTCGGGTTGATTCATGCTTTACAACAGCGACATTTTTATTTGGTCGCCAGCGCTGTCGAAAGATTTGTGATATTCATCGCACGGGAAGTGACAGTAAAAACAGGCTGGAAACGTTGATCCGTCATACGCGTCTTAGGAAGGTAATTAATAGAGGAGAGCCGGAGAGCCACGGTGTGGCGTGGCGTGTTCGCTCGGCCATAAATTTAGCGGAAGGCCGAGAGACTGAACGACGCATAAATTTCACGTGGACGCGATAAACGCGCGTGCTCGTATACACGCTCGTGTACGATTTCGCGAAATCGAGTATTATGGCGCGCGCGCGCGGGAGACCAACCAACGACTGCGACCAAACAAGACACGAGACGAGTCGAGTTGCGATGAGACGCGCATCGTCACGCGCGGAGAGCGTTCAAGCTAATGGTTTCGTAATTGAATAAATGTGGCCGATTAGTCGCGTAGCCTCCGAGAGACATTTAACGAGCTACCGTCGAAATAACCGTTCGGTTTACTGCAAATCGAATTTAGAGTTAATCGGCATTTAATTTAAATACGCTGCTCAAGGGCTTAACAGATTTATCTTTCCCATCAGTCGCGCGACGATCGCATCTATCTTCGCAGTAATTCATAATCCCCGGCGGTCGCAGAGAACGTCTCGAGTCGATCGGTCGCACGAGAGGTTGCTGACTTGCCTCACGGCTGATCGTGAGCTGATCGTGTTCGTTGCATGGTTGACAAGAGTTAACATTGATACGCGTTCGTATCGAACAAGAGATTTATTTCGTTTCTCCAGATAGACCGTTGCGCGTCGCTTCGACGCGACGACAATACGCACGCGTAACCGGCAAAATGAGAGACAAGTGCTCGGTGAACATGAAGAACAGGCGATGAGATTTAGCGTGCAACGCTCCTTCTTCTCCTCCTCCTCCCCTTTCTCCTGGTCTTATTTCTTCTTGAATCGTGCTTTCTTCGACACCACCGCCGCGTTCGACGGCGACTTCGGGTTCGACTGGTTTTTGTGTTTCTTGCTCTCCACGTGCTGGGCGAACATGCTCTCCGAGTTTAGCGACAAGTTGCACGGCGCACAGTAATATTGGCCTGGAAACGAAACGAATTTTCAATCACATATTCCTAGACGGCATTACAATCGCAAAAGCTTAAGCTTCGGTATTTTCGATCGACTAGAATGCGTATTGTCTACATCAAACATGAGCAACGAGCGTCGGTTGCCTTAGGAACGCCTTGAATTGCCCCTGCGGGCAAGAGATAAATCTTTACGCTTGGTCTAGACTCTACGTCCTCTAAAAAGTTAACTGTAAAGCTTGTGACATGTGACTTTAATGTTAATGGTGACAGAAGACCATCTATTCTGTCCTGTTTGTCTAAAGTGGGTGTGGCCTGTCGTACGTAGGCGTGGTTTTGTGGCTCACGTTCTAAATAAGAGCTCGCACAGTGTCCTACAAAGCAACAATTGCTCATGCCCGATATAGACACTAGAAACTACAGCCTGTGCTTCAGAGGAAGAGACTTGGGCTTCACTAAAAGTACTTTTCTTCGCAGACAATGCCATCGATTGATCAATGATCCATCTGAGCCGTCGTACGATCGATTCTCTCGTACGATTGGGGAGAGTCGCCAAATTTAAACCAGCTGCTAGATTGAATCACCATGTATCTTGAACAAGAAAAACATTTGCACTATTATTGGCGACATTAAGCGACTGCCGGTCCAATCTAGGACCAATTCAGGTCCAAATTCGACTCTCTCCCACTCGGCAGTTGTTCAGAGGGTGTCCTTACCCGACGGGGTCCGATAGATCGAGTAGTCTATGGGTCCAGGTGTTGTGGGGCTGGTGTCGTTCTCGGTGGCTGAAAAATTCGAAGGGTACAATCGATTCTCGCAACCGTTTTACGCGGCAAAAGTTTAATCTTTTTGATAACCCTTGAAGCTTCAAAATCCAAAGTAATAACCATTTTAGATAATTAACCTTCAGTTACTCGCACTCGCAAATTTTTATCGAATAAAATAACTATTTCAATGCAAAATAAATATTTGCTAGCGTAGTCGACACGTTTGTTTATTCTTGAAACCCTAAATTTCAAGTGTTGAGACTGTAAGTATCATATGCGAGTAATTAAAAGCGAAAAATGAATGCTTACCAGGCTCAGGGACAGGTAGCCCGTTCAACCTGAGCATTCGCAGGTGCCTAGCACCGCGCTTGTGCGTTTCCAGCTGGTCCTGGCGATTAGCCGACACTCCGCACAGATCGCAACGCAAAGGTGTCGGATATGGCGGTGGTGTGTATAAGGTTGCCGCTCCTGGCGTCGGTAGTGCTGCAGCACCGTCAGGTACAACGGGTTGCGGCGGTGCAGGGGGCTGCACCTCCGGTTGGAAGCCAGTTCCTATCCCGAACCGTCCAGTGGGATCTATTTGATTGTACTGACTTTGACTTTGCGACTTCTTCGATGGCCTGCACAAGTGAACGCTGTGGTGAACTCGTGCAAACTCCGTGTGAACTCGTGTGAACTCCGACGAACTCGGTCGACACGGTTAATTATTAAATTGAGCAGTAAGTCCGTCCGGGTTTCAACATTTTTCATCAAATCTTTGTATGAACTGATTTGGGTTTTCTTCAATCCAATTGGTAATTTGAAAGGACTTCCTACTCAAGCCAATGTAATTGCAGACAAACACTATAGGAAGCCGAAAAGTTAGCAGTCAGGACACTGTGAGCGGTAGTTGTCAGATCCACCTGCCCTCTTCTTTGATCTAAGCGCTTTGACATAGTGCTTAAACTCTATGCATCTGTCGACGAAGATTGTCCGACTGAATTAGAGCGAATCACAGCTGACTGCCACCTTTTCGGCCCCTAATACGTATAGGTCTTTATACCTCGCTCGACGTCCTCCGTTCGCTGCTCTAATGTGCTTTTTGCCGGCATAGTGCTGCGTCGCGTCCGTTTGCGACGTGAACCACGTCTTACAAATCTACGAAAGAATCAAGAGATCAAGATGACGACCTGAAAGTTCCATTGCAAATGATTTTTATTGTTCCTCACGTCGCAGTAGTTTTGCCAGTCGTTGGTCGTGCTCGTAACCTGTCCGTCATCCGTCTTCTGCTTCTTAACGCTCTGGTTCAAGAACATAGACACCTTCTTCTGATGCGGCTTGCCATCGTAGTGTAGTTTCGCCTGTAGTGTCGAGTTCATCTGGAAACCATTCGCCCGTAAAAATCATGCAGATTTGCGCGTCGTTCATCGCGTTAGACGCCTAGAGACCCTATTCCCGTAGAGGGTCTCCGCTCGCGATTTTTATCGGATAAAGTAATCGAGCCTTACAACTGCGTTGCACAGATCGCATTTCAGCGGTTTCATTAGCGCTGACAGTTCCCTCTGGGCGCTCGCGACTTTCTCTGCGAAAACGAAAACATAAATCAATCTTTAATTAGCTAACAGCTGCCATAGGAATCTGGACTCCGATTGCCCAACGATAATTCGATGCACAACCGGCAGCTAACGAATAGCAAAAGAGAGCTCCGAGCCACACTGTGGGGCATTTGTGTTCCAAACGCGAGAAGTTTTCTTCCAAATGTCCAATTAACCATCTTTAACATTTAGCACTCGAATGGTCATTCCAAGGCGCCGATAAAAATTGCTGTACCGTTATTCAGAATATTATTTACATTGATAAATATATCTGTATCTAATCAATCACTAAACATTTAGGTATTCGGAAGAAATGTTTCATTTGCTCAAATGCTGTACAGTGCGGCAGGCCAGTAGCATGATCGCACTTACCTGCATCTTGCGCGGGATCGATGAACTCGTTCTTGCGTTTGTGATGCTTGGTCTTCGTCTTGCCGACCTGGATCGCAGGTGCAACCACCGCTGCAGCCGCAGCTGCAGCTTTGTAGGTCGTGTCGTACCATCGAGCGTAGAGATCCGAGGTGTCCGCGTCAGTGGGTAGCCACCACGGAGTGGCTGGTTGTCCAGGTGTTTGAGGCTGCATCGCGGGGTGCATCATGTACGGGGCAGGTACAGGAAGGTTCGGGAACGGTGCAACAGGAGCTGGCACCGTCATAGGCGGCGTATCATTGGGGCAAGTGCTGGATGCAGTCTCGGTCGAGTTTGCTTCCGGCTGTAGTTTGTCCGCGGAGCTCTGAACATTGTTGCTCTTCGGCGATGCAACCGGTGGAGGCGGTGGCGGTGGTGGCGGCAGGAAGCATTCTAATCCTAGAACGAGTACTATGATCCTAAGTACAGTAGACTGCCTCTTATTAATGTTCAATAGTTTAGTGTACCGAGTTAGAGACGATGTTCCGGGAACGGAACCCGGAACAATCGACAGGAAAGGACCCTTTCAGAGGACATCGGCAATTGAATGGTTTACGAGCATCGATTATTATTGCTATCTGCGCTCCTAAGAGAGAGTTATGGATCGGGGAACGATAGATCGTAAAGATCTTTGTTGGCTATTCGCGGAATCCTTTGGCGCTTAAAAAACGACGATAAAAAATGATTTTTGACTCGTCTAGTATCGCGAGTCCGATACCGAACGATAATAACACATGATACGATGATAATAATATAATAGGAACGCAGATTTGAGAAGCGTCGCAGAACCGATACCGAGAGACCGATGAATGGCGAGTGGCTGCGTTACGCGTCCGATTTATGATGGCGATAAAAACCACGGACAGTTTAAGCACGCCCCGAGCTATGCATGAAAATGCATACCAGATAAAATATCGGAAACGGCCGGCGATAAAGTGCCGGCGTAAATATCCGCAAGACGAGATGCGTATCGACGCAATTTGCCCTCGGATCCGATTTAATTGCCCCACCAAGCTAATACTGATTTCCCTAATTTCGAGCGACCCTGCCCGTAATGCCCGCCATTTTTATCGGGAACGCGGAAGATACATCCTGCGGGGTCGGAGCCGCACTCATCGATAGCCCCAACCGAGGATCATGTTCGGCCCTTCGTTTTATTGCTCGTGTCCTCAACAAAATTGCAAACTGTTTGCCAACCGCTCTGCCACCGTTTTTCATACCCCCTCGATCGCGGTGACTCGCTAGAAATTTTTAATTATTTGCGCTAGAAGCACCGGCCCACTCAAAGTCGCTGACTTGTGCTTTTTTTTATACGAATTACCGGACGCGTTGCATTCACGACGGCTTTGATCGATTTCCCGGTCTGACACACCTATTCCGCTGCTTATCTTATCTTGTTCAAATATTTTGTTGAATACAACATATGTATTTACTTCCTCTACGAAATATTGAAGCATTTTAGCAGAAGAATTGGGTGTATAAAATTAATTTAATTATTTCAATTAATGATCGTGTCAAGTTTGCGGACAACTCACCAGTGGATTTAGAATGATCGTATTTATAGGATTTCGAGGTGATCAGATTTCGAAGTCGCTCGCAGCACGCTCCCATCGCTACTTATTGACTGTACGGTGCACTTCAACATGTGCAAGCTGCATCAGCGGCCACGATCGAGATAAACCGAGAAACTTATCGAGCGGATTCGCAGAGAAATTAACATTACGCGAATCGAGTAAAATCGATCGGGCTAATTATACCGCAGACGGTCGAGCATTTACAGGCGAACGTACTTTCGAGATGCACCGAGGCGAAGATTTCCGTTAACGAAGCAGATCAATCCTTTTTCGATTACAGCCGTAAAAAAGTTGTAATCTCAAACGATGCGATACTCGCAACAGTTTTTAACGAGGACGGATAACGAGCACGCGTGCACAAAATTAATCCAATATTCAGCATGCGATTCAAATTAAAATTTCACTAATTTCTAATGAAGATTATAGAAATCTCCAAACAATCTTCTCGGATCCATTGCTTTCACTATTCTAATATTGGTTGGATTTTACGCATTTTTCAAGTTCGGTTGCGCCGGTCAGCTATGAAATCATCATCAAAAAGTTTAGTGCCGGTCAGTAGTGACCACCACGGCAGTGAACATGTTAATGAGTTTACCTGATCGGGCAATTAATTCAGTATTACCTGCATGTGTTCGCGGATTTAATCGGAAGCGGGAAAGGCGGCCGAAAGACGACATTGTCTTTGCACGCACGTGACCGATGCACTTCGATATTTTAAGAAGTCAGCTGATTTCGACGGCGAAGTATTAACTGAAATTCGACGGTGAATGCATGCTGGTCGGGGACGATCTCTGGACTTCATTCTCCATAGGGTCGACGTGGGTCGCGATAGTCGGTTCTGACAGTAATTGTTTCGATAATTGGTTCACGTAGACATGCTACAAGTCGCATCCGGTCGATGGGAGACCGTTCGCGATTGTACGTGGGCGGCTTTCTGATTACGCTCACGCGATGTGCCCTTCGAAATCGTCAAATTCCTCGAGCAATGAATAATAAAGAATATTCTATTTGTTTCCGCGATCGATTCCCACCGTGAACCGAAAAAGTTCGCCTCGCTTGTTCATGCAGAATGTAGGAGAATATTTGGGGTCTGATTCGAACAACGTGAATCAATGAACGGGATCGAATAGTTTAGGTTGTGAAAAGAGGGCCAAACTCACCGGGTATCTCTGGATTCTCGATGATTTTCGTGCTGGACATTTTCCGGCTCGAACACGATGATGTTCTCTGTTATTGTCCGAAGAATGTTGACAGTGCGCGATAATTACGGCACGATAATAGTCCTTGTTTTCGGTTTCCCTCGCACGCGCGAACAGCTTTCGCCGGTATAGTTCCGCGGCTGTTACGTTTCGCTTGGGCACGGTACCATTACCATTTCTCCGTCGTCCACGACTGTCAATTATTCAGCGAAATAGAAAAGTTAGTGAGGTTAATAGGCGAGTTTGACAAGCGACCGGACGACATTACGCGATAGTGAACCGAGATGCAAGATGGCCGCGGACACTACGCTCGTCGGCCGTGGTCTATCCGAAATTATTCGGATAGCCGAGGGAAAACGGGATCTCCCATGGCGAATCGGCTGGATCCCGTTCGCACGTGAACGATGGAGGACAGGGTCGAGCTGTTCAAATGCCTCGAGGAAAAAATCAAGAATGGCAGAGCCACTATAGATCGACTGAAACTCCTCGGCAAGATCGATGGAGTTGAGAAGCTCATGCGAAAATTTCAGCAGGAAATTCGATTTTTGGAAAAGGTACGTTCGTCTCTCTGGCTTCAAAAAAATTTCGTATCGCCACGTACTGTTTTTAGAACACGCGTGCACGTAATTTTGGGTACGAATATCAGATGCCATATGGGTTAGCAAGAGTTTCACACACGTCTGAATCCATAGCAACAGAATTGTAACTGTACGCTGTTCTCACAAAGGTACAATCTACAGGAAACGTAAAGAAGGAGCATCTACAGAGCACGAATCTGATTCATCTGAATGCCATTGCGGCACGGCTGTTCCATGCCAGCGAGCCCACCAATGTCATGAAACCGTTCAAGTACCAGAAGTCCAGGCTGGAGGTTGACATCGTGTGTAATGGAGGCGCGTCCTGGGTGAAAGTCATTGCTAGGAATGCCAAAGCTCTCACTTTGATTTCAATGGGTAACGGGGAGTATGGGCAGAAATCCGTGTTGGATCAAGCGACCTGTTTCCTGCAGTGCGCCAAGAGCTATCCACATTTGTACAGACCACCAGATGTTGTGTTTCATTTTGCTTATGGCATAGAGGTACCCTTAGCTACACATTTGGAGAGAATGGGGGTGGTCGTGGAAGGAGATCGCATAGACTGCGATGATAAAAGCACAAGCATACAAGGTAACTTTGTTCCGGCGAAATATGACTTAATGTACATCTAGAAAAAATATTGATTGTTTTATCTATCACAATACAGAAGCGGACGATAAATTTTCCACCTTGATCGCGTCAGATCCCTCGGAAGAACCTCCAGATGACTGCAAAGAAAGCATAAGCTCGGATTTGGAGACTTTAAACACTTCTTCTCTGGCCACAGAAATAAACATACTTAATTTAGACGTGTCGACATTATTGGCTTATGTGACGAACATGACGAACGGGTACGATCATTTCATTTACCGAGAGCCTCTGCTCACCCAGCAAGCTGAAATGGAGCGAAAGCGGCCAGTCAAACCAATTCTAGAGAAACTATTTAATAGCAAAGAGCTGATCGTCTGCCAGACTGCTTACGATAATTTTATGAACATCATAGAAGTGATCGGCGGTCCCAAAGAGTCTCTCAGAGCGAAAGAATTATTGAGCAGGGTTCGAATCGTTGATGATCTACCCACAGGCAGGATCATGGAGAAATTGAGCCTGGGAGGGAAAATTAAAGACAGGTCTCGATTGGTTTTTGCCAGTGGCGAGAACATGAAGAGCATCACTGTGTCTGCGAATGAGGGTTTCGTCAGAGCAGCACGCATGCAGGTACAAATCGATTTCTTTACCACCAAAAAAGACTGATTAATTTGATCAATGATTTTTTCAGGACATTGAGTGCACAGTTTTCCTGCATGAGCCTAGATCTCTGTCGGAGATCAAGGAGGGTTTCGCAACAAAAATAAGCTCATCTTGATATCGATTCAATGCATTTTAGATAGCTACAAAATGGAATATACACAGCAGATGGGAAATACTAAGGTGTTCTATAAATAGTGTCGCTTCTCACTCTTCGGCGTTTGCCGTTAAATTAAAAACTTTAAAAAATTAAAAAATCGAAGGACGTCAGTGAAAACGATGCCCACTCTTTAATATTTAAATGTATTTTTATTTTACACTTAAAGTTACCATTATAAAACGACACGATTTATGGTACGATCTAACATTTCTATTTCGATGGCCAAAAACACGTCCAACACGATCATCGAATCACACCTCGTGATCGATGTCCGCGTCCATGTTCTCTTCGAACTCTGCAAGAAGAAGAGCCCGAGTACAATCTGATTACGATAGACATGTGTCGAGTGTTAAAGAACATGGATATTACCGTCAATAAATTTGTTGAAGCGTGGATTTCTCTCTCTGGCTAATTGAATGTACTCTGTGTACTTCACCTCGTCTCCAAGGAGTTTGTAACACTTCGCGCTGTTCAAAAGGGCCTTGATGTTCGCGTCGTGAATTTTCAAAGCCCACTCGCAGTCCTGCAGAGCTTTTTCGTACAATCCGAGATTGATGTAAGCTAGTGCTCTGTTGTTCCACAAAACGGACGAGTCTTTCCGCTGCTCTATAGCTTTCGAGTAATAAGTCACCGCTTTCTCATAGTTCTCCTCTTTGAACGCTCCGTTTCCGATCCTCTTCATTGTATCTGCTCTCTCATTCCTCGCCTTTCGATTCTCTGACCTCTCTTTTGCGTCTTTTTCCACGCTTCTCATAAACGCCTCTGTTCCATGGAAATTCAGATAATTAATAGACTGCGGATTTTATGCATTTGACGAAAATAGAAAAGTAATGAAGTACCTCGCGACATTTCTTCTTTGCTAGCGGGTTCATTTTTGGTGCATTTATTGATCAACGTGCGGTTGGTTTTAACTTTGAGCTCGCAGTCCTCGTCGATTATGGTCTCGTATTTCCTGTCCAAAATTTCATCCGCCAAGATTTGACCGTGCTTCTGTTCCTCAGGGTCCTTCGAAGCCAGCTTCTTCACGATTTTCTCTTAAACATTAGCAAAAGTGAGTAATTGTGTTCGGGATCCAGGAAGATTAATACTCACCGATTTCGGTAGCGCGATGCATGAAATTTTGGAACTCCTCCTCCGTTACTCGTTTATCAACCATCGAATCGTCGATAATTTTCTGGCCTTCGATGAATTTTTCCTCCATCTCGTTAGCAAGCTCGTGTGCCTCGTAACTCTCGTCGCGAAGAATCATTACATTCGAGACTAATTGATACAGGTTTCCATAGAGACGTATGTGATATAGTGTTACAATTGTGTGTAGTGGTAGAAAGAGATTTGTACAATACTACTAGCACGGCGGCGAATCGTTTGTTATATCGGGAAAAACGGTATATAATGTAGTCAGGTTGAACTGGTTTATTAGAAAAACAAACAGGGCTGTGTAACAAGGTAATGAACAAGATGGTAGATTACGCTTAACATGTACATGTCGAAATCTTTGCAGAGTTTGCTCGGCGAAAGAAAAGATTCGCAATCAAGAAAACAACTTTATTCGATCTAAGCATTATTCTCCAACACGTGATTCTGTTTTAGTTTTTGGTCGCAGATTACTTTCTCTGCTAACCGTTCGAACCCTTTCTCGGTGGGAATTCAGGAAGGGAGCCTGTGTTAAAAATCTGATCGATGTTCGTGTAAGAAAACCTTTGGGAGGAGCCTGCAATATCATCAGGACTTTCGTTCTCCACCTCTTCCACTTCCAGGGGATCCATATAATCGTCTTCGTCTTGCTCAGGAGATATATCTACTTCGTCTTTTATGAATACTGCGCATTTCATGGTCTGAATGGGTTCTGAACTGGTCCCTTGTTTTCTCCTGTCCAGAGGGTTGTTCCACATAGAATCCTGAGTAACGTTAATAGGTTTCCCTGCTGTGATCTCGACTTCGTCCATGATGCACAGTTTTTTCAATGGCAAGGGCTGGTCCTTGGATATAGCGGAAAGTATTCTGGGCCAGGTGATAGCATGCTCGGGAAGCTCCTTCCTTTTCTGAGGCTGCAGGTTGGGGATGCCCCTGCTGGTGCTAGGCATATCGTTAGCATCCAAAATACTGATCCCAGACTTACCGGTCTCCAACCGTTGGCTCAATAAATTGATTCCCTCTTCGCTCTTCTTGCCAACTTCCTGAGGCTTGAGCCCAGATTTGAGGACAGAGGAGATGGACCTGGTGGTAGGACAGGTCTTGGTCTGGGGTCTAGCGGTGTTAGGCTCGTGTTCAGGTACAGTTTTGGGCAGTCCTTTGGTTTCGTCGATCTTTGGTCGTGAAACCGTGGCAGTCTTCCGGGCCGGATCGTGGGAAGCATTGCTGTTGGTCTCTCCGCCAAGGACCTTGGTCTGAATATGTCTAAGCCCGGTAACCTCGAGGATCTCCGCGAGCTTCAGCAACCGTCTAACCTCACTCTGGACCACTTGTATCTCGCCGCAGTACATGAAGTTGACGATGGTTTTCAGATCGTCCGCTTCGATGTCGTGCAATATAATCATAGGGTGAGGATGATCGTTGGCGACCAATAGCCGGCGAAAGAACGAGCTCGAATTGGCCAACACCATCTTGTGACACTTCAGGATCGTCCCGTCTTTGCACACGAGCGATAGGTCTACAAACTGTTGCTTCTCGTAGCATGTGTCCAACGAAACCGCCAAATGAGACGGGAAACTTTGCCACTTTAAGCTGAGCACCGTCTCTTCCCTCATCGCGACGATTCTAATTAATAAACGGCTTTTTGATTATGCTGCGAACAGGCTCAGGCTACGCGACTTTCGCTTATGACAACGCTACTCGCCATGACACGTGCTGCTGTCATCACGGATTCGGTTTCAAGGATCTGTAATCTGACACCGACACTCCCGCGTAATTTTCACCGCAGTCTTTACTTCTCAGGAAGCACAGTCGACTTCGAAGTTCGAAGAGGAAGTCGAAACGAGTCCCCGGACACTTTTCGAGAAAAGTTAGTTGGCCGAGTGGGGGTCCCGCTTTTTAAAAATACTCTGTATAGGAATCGATTTCCGCCAGACAGCTGCTAGCGTTATCTACCAGGTAGCCGGCAAACTGCAGGCTCGGATACGTGCTCCAAAAATAAAACCACCTACTCCGAGACCCTGCCGAAAAATCCGGGGAAAATTTTAGGAGCCCCTGGGGAACCATCCAGGAAACAATAAGTTCATTTTATTCGATAGGACACTTCGTTTCGTTCTCTTATTTTTTACATTTATTTCGTGGTTATGTACATCCTTTACACATTTATTCAATCATTTATGCAAGATAAAAATTCTCTACCCAAATTGCAAGAAACTGGAACAAAATAAAAATTGATTTCCGCTACCAGAATTTATTTCAGCACCAGCCTTCATGGTTACATTATTCCATTGAATCCAATGTATTCTCCTGCTTATGCTATACATTACAATTTTAAATAAGGACATGCATAAAATTGCCTCGGTTATCTTGATGTATTGTACAAAATTTAATTACATCCTGCCCAAACCAGAACATCGAGCTTTACATAACCAATTCCAATCAAGAGTATACGCTATAACGACATTATTGTTCTATTAAAAAGACAGACTAAAAATTGCGGGAGTTTTCAATTTCGGAAAGAACAGACGCTGTATCTTTCAGAGAGTTTGAATCTTGGCGCCATAGAAAGGGGCGCGAACGTCGACGGAAGTCGAGATATTTCGATGGCTCGAGAGGAGGTGGTACGATTGTTTCGAGGGGTCGACCTGGCAATTGGTTTCGATAATAGCAAATGGTCGTTTAATAACAGATGATTGAACGCGTTCGACGGCGCGGCCTAGCATTTATCTGTCAAAAGTGGTGACGGCCGGGCCGATCGGCGATGAGCCGGTTCACGGTCGCCTGTTGATCATCTCAGCTCGCGAATCGACTGCGTGGTTGATCGAGACGAGAGACGAGAGCACGCGTTGCTGCCGTGAGAGGAGACGCGCACATTGTTGTCCAGATTTCCCCCGTTCGCATAGGATCAGAAACACACGGCGACCGACCGAAGTATATACGTGGTTCTCGGTTTTTTTTCGTTTGTTTTCTCTCTCTCTCTCTCTCTCTCTCTGTGTGTTCTCGACTCGGCGAGGCTAGGCGGCGTGAACAGCCGGGGACCCGGCCCGAGTAAGTGGCAAAACAGCTCTCGCCGAGAGACGGATCGGCCGCGTTATTGTTTATTATGTGATCGTGAACCGTACCTTGATCGATAGTCAGCACCGGGACACACGGAACGAAGGAACGAACGAAGGCAAACAGACAGGCAAAGTCAGTCAGGAAAATGCGACACGTCCGGGCCGATGTGTTCTGCTATCTCATCGTGGCGGTTCTTTTTCTAGCGCCGTTCAGTCATGCAGGTAAGCACCGAACGATTCGAAATATTTATACATACTCCGATATCTCTGCTCGCCAGTAAATTCCGTACACCGAAATTGCTCGTCGAAACCATTTGGGGTCACCCCTGCTAAGGCCACAATAGTCTTCTTCCGCTTTTTCTCCGTCTCTCTTCCCCTCGCCTCTCTTGCTCGACTCTCACTCGAGCCTTTCCTCTCTTTCTCTACCGTCGCTCGCGTTCTCTCCCTCTTTCTCTGCCTATCTTTGTGTCTGCCTCTCTCTTTCTCCCTCGCTACAGACCATACTCGTCGCGTGTCTCTTCTCCTCCCGGTCTTCTTTTGGTCCAGAAATTAAGTCCCCTCCGGTCCTCTGTGTTTCTCGGTATACTACGTCGCCAATATGCGCCTCACGCATTACGCACACGTTACCCTCCAACACGGCTACGATTTCACGCGGATACCGTGCGATCGATTCTCGCCCGCGATTATCGTCGACCAAATTTCACGATTACCGCGGGCCGTCGCACAACCGGAGCCTCGGTCTCGTTATCGAGGATCCGTCTCCGATGCTTTGAAAACTAGTCGCAACCGGTTGATGTTTACATCGATGACGATAGCTTTCGGAGCACCCTGTGCATGCTCGAGACACAATCGCTGCCCGAGGGACTTGGCGAAGATTGTGCAACCAGGTTGGGCAGAATGTAATTCGATTTGCACATTGATAGCAATTATATGCTGATTGTATTACGAGACTGTTTAGGATGCTAATGTTCAGGAAAATGCAGGTTGATAGCGAGGAGCGAAATTTCGCTCTTCAGTTCTTCTCAATATTTTCCATAGACGCATATTTAGAATGTTTCATCCAGTTATTGAATTTTGCTTTGCCACACAGGAGAGATATTTGGCGAAGAATCGAACAAAAACGTGGTTCCTCTACCGTGCTGGATGCCCCAATACAATCTCGTTATATTCTATTAACCTTTTGACTGCGAACAGTCCAGTGAAAGACGCTTCCCTGGTGCGAGCGGCGTCTAAAGGCGCTCAATGCACGGTACACTCTTTTATTAACATGTGAGGAAGTAACTTTGAGATGTTCTCTTTGTAACAAAAGCCCGTTTGTGAGCTTAGTCCGTCTGCCTTTCACGTGCAATTCTCGTGCGCCTCTGACTTCGAATTTGGTAACGTTGCCGATGATGCGGGTCCACGCCGATTTCGATGACGTTGAAATATGTTATAGAACTTAACATTTTGAAGAACTCTTTCCTTTAAAATCGTTGTTTCTGCCGCACATATGAATTTACAAGACCATAAAAATCGAATTTTTTATCATATTGTCTCATACCCCTTGTCCGGATTTCGAGAGGATTCGAAAATAAAATGTTCGCTAAGACACAGCGAGGGTTAGAATCCTCATCGTGGTTTATCTCCTCAGACTCTGCCGCACAGGGATTCCCGAGAACAGTATTGTTCTCGACGAAGATCCGAGTCGCAGCGATTACTCCGTGGAAAAACCACGGGTCTGAATAACCGAGCGGTGGCAGGAACGGTTGAGAGAAGCGTCGTCGAGAGCCGGAATTATCAATGGCCGACGCAGAAGTCGAATTAATCGTTCAATCTGTGAAAGCGGATCCCACGAGTGTGTGCATGGAATCGTTCGCAAAGGAAACAGCTGATAATCGGGTTGACGGGACCGCAGGACGGCTGTAATGCCACGAGAGCCACGAGATGCATCTCGACAGAAGGGAACAATCGTCGATCGAACGGGAGCCGACGAGCGGGATCGCGATGCAACCAGAAACGCAACGGTTCATTTAATCGTGGAGAGCAGCCGCTAATGAGAGTAGATAGGGAACGAGGCTTTCCTGTTTCGAGTTACCAATAACTTATCGGAATATTTCAACTCGATCTCCCGGGTTCTCTGGCACCGTAGGCGTCGTTTCTGAGAAAAGAATGAAAAGATACGCATATATATCGGTCAAATTAACAACAAAGATAAATGAGAAGCTGATATAGACATGCGGCTACTTCTTCCGCGGTCGCGATAAGATCTCGTCAAGTACGCTGGGTATTCACCGGCGACATAAAATAATAATACAAAATTTTTATTGCGGGGATACCCGACACTCGCGGAAGAGACCGCTCGTTAATCAAACGATGGGGCCTGATTGTTCATCGCAAAAAATAAAAGTCACGAGGAAATCCACAGAAACGCTTGTTATCGGCTCCATAAATCTTGCTCGATAATGGTTAATGAACAGCGCAAAAAAAGCAAAGATGCAGCGTGTATCGGACCGGTCGAACAAATTACAATAAATTACGTGCTGCTCGGAAAATTACGATCACGCGTAGAGAATGGTCCTCGGGATGATCATCTTTCGCTGCATCCATGATTCGTGAGAAACGCGAGCCTAGGACCTGTGGGAAGCAGAAGCTGAATTCTCTTTTCTCGAAAAATTAGGCAACCTATTTTCGTAAGCGAAATAAAAGATTGTGAGACGATTCGGTCGTTGCTCAATTTGCGAGAAAGCAGCCTCGCCGCGAGTTCGACATTTTCGCTCGGCCAGTTCCACAAGGACGCCGAACGTTTTGCTCGCAATTAACCAGATGACTCAACCCGATAACAAAGTCACACGTATCCGTTTCATTCGTGTGCAAGCGATAAATGGAGTACGTAAACGCGTGTCGCCTTGCCAAAAGTCACGTCCCACCGCGAAGGCGATTTTTTCGCGATACGTGTGCTATCGATACCACGCATCCAACAGAACAATTTCCCACGATTCCGTTAACCTTTTTGCATCGAATCGCGCATATTCCCGCTATTTTACTGCCGACCAGCCGCGCTCAAGTCGCCTACGCTCAATTTTTATTACGGTAGACTTTCGCATGGCTTATATCTGTTTTATCTAGTAGCAAGAATTATTTGAAGAGAAACGTACACACGTTAAACAATTTCTTGACCGCGTTATATGGAAATTGACTGGATTAAGAGAGCAAGTTGCCTTCGCGGAAGGCATTGAGTTGGCACGGACTTAGAAAGAGGATGAGTCAACGTTGCAGCCGTCATTATCGATAAATATGTCGAGCGAGCATTTTATTAAGTGACACAAAAACAGGATGTTGTGAGAAAAAATGTAATTGTAGCAGGAAAATTCCAATAAGATTAACGAGTTTCGCAGAAAAACGGAGAGGATTGTTAATGATCATCATTTGCCGTTCTACCTTGCGATGCGAACGGGTTGATCGTCCTCGTAATTCTACTCGGCGGAACAGTCTCGCGTACGGACACTGTATCCCATTTCTCTCGGTTGCGTAATTTCGGCGCCAAACCGCGACGGGACATTCTACTCGCAGACGATATCGTTACGTAATTTCTGTCGTCTCGATCCGGTCTCGTCAGGGAAACCAAGAATCCAACAGAAGGACGGAGAAGCATCACGGGGCCCATGGATCAAACGATCCATTGTCCGATTGATCCGTGAAATCCTCGGCGTTATCGCGCGTAAGTTCATCGGCCCGCATCGACCCTGCGAATCGATCGCAGCTACGCGAAAAGCTTTGATAGAATTTTGACCTCGAGGCTGGCTGATTATATTCGACGGTTCGATTTTCGCGTCGCGCTGTTATCGGCACTTTATTTTACTATGCAAATGCTTGTGCGTTCGATAGCATATTCCGATCGGTGGACAGACAACTTGCGCGCAGATTATTTACGGAGTCGAGTGTTGTTCGAGTTGTTTGTTCGTTTTATCGGAGATTTTATCGCATCGCGATGAAGATAACGATCTCATTAATCTGTTGGATTACGATTTCTCTGTGTCCACACCGATCAGAATTTCTTTGTCGTTTGTAATTGCCTGGGTGAAAAAGACAACTTGTATTGTTTGTTCTCCCGCGTGCTCCCGTGAAGATCATATTTATTTTGCATTGAGAACCGCAGACTATTGATCAGCGATTGGGGTGACCGAATCGAGGTTCGTCTGACGATCACCGAGAGGATCGTCGCGGTTGTTTATCGGATTAATGCGTATCAAAAGCAGCCTGCCTAATTTGCTTGGCTGAACCTTGGTTTAACCCCTTACGCTAACCCCTGTATTCCGTCTGATAAAATTAATTCGTCTCAATTAACTGATTCAGCCAATCTCGGCGCGCGCGGACTCGATACGCTCGCGAAAACACCGCGCCCGCGCGTCCGAGACCCGTCGTGTTCCTTTGTCCGATGAAAAAAGAACAACCGATAACGAGTAGATAATGGTCGCGTCGCGTGATCGCCGATCAAGAAATGAAAATTCGCGGGGAAAATTGTGACGGGATGTATCGAACGATAACGATTGACAGAGCGAACCGGAAGATTGAATGGTCTCTTTGTTTCCTTTGTAACCCTGGCAATCGCTCCCGGCACGCTTACGACCGTGTTATCGTGCGTCTCGAGCTGTCCAACCGTCCTCACCGATACCCACGCATCCGTATCTATTAGGTAGCAACATAAATAAGTTCGGTTGCCAGTAGAATCACGCTGCGACGCCAAGAAGTTGAGCATGACTGGTTGCGAACGCTCGAATCGATGATTAACGAGAAGCCACTTTCGAATACAAGAAAATATTCAATACGGCCGACTCTAACAAGTTGATTTTTATTTTCAGCCGAGAGCAAGGAACGACTGTGCTTAGTGAACGTGGCGCAAGACCAATGCGGACCCAACCAAAGATGCGTAAAGTCGAAGGACGAGAAAGAGTTCTGTCAGTGCTTGAGGGACTACTATGCGCTATCGAATGGCCAGTGTGTTCAACACGCACCGCCTCCGGTCACTAACGCGACCACCGCTCAGCAGCTCGAGTCCTCAGGTAAATAGTCCCGTCGAAGATTGGACATTGGATTGTGCATAGACGGAGTTTAGTTTCGTTGATTCAATGAAGCAGAATTTTGTCCAGCCGATTGTCTCATTCGAACCAACGTGAACCATAGCAAAATATTGCGATTGTGTCGTCGACTCTGTTCAGAACCGAGTTAACGCTCTCTGTTCTAGATCGATGATTTTACGGATGGCAGGCCTATGTATAATAAATGAGCTCGACCGCCTCGGAGAGCTTTCCACGATAGATAAATTGATCTGTTCTCCCCTGAACGTTTTCTCGGTCCGATAAGTGTCCGGTCGCATTGATTTGTTAGTGGTTGACGTTGATAGGATAGAATCGAGGCAACAGCTGCACGCATAGACACTGCTAACACGCCACGCATACACACGCTCTTATTCCTTTGTGAATCTCTTTCTAGGTGGTTCTGTAGCCGCCGGATTGCTAATACCGACCTTCCTCATAGTAGCCGGCGTGCTGCTGTATCTTGGGGCGAGGCGATACAAATGGCTACAACGATTCCGACTGCTCCGTTCGAATCGTCACGGCGATATCCTAGTCACGAGGGACGACGACGACGACGATGATGACCCGCCGATCGGGTAAGCCGGTGTACCGACAGACTCTCTGCGTACAGTGCGAACAACCATAAATCCCGCGAATTAAATAGTCATACCGATGGTGCACGCTCGGTTACACGCTGCGGATTGAACAGCGGCAAGCTTTGAGACAGCTCGCGAGAAGCATTCCTCGCAGATCTCTCTTTCCTCTTAACACTTAACTTTCCACGGAACACTAACGTCTAACCAGCTTTGCTACCCGGGTGGTCCTCCACGAGACTCTTTGCTCGCACTGACTCTTATCGTTCGCTTTCTAGGATTTGAAGATAGCTAGGTTAATTATTGTAACATCATCATCCCCGGAGGGTTAAAGAGGGTTTCTGAAAAACCCCATGTTTGCATTATCGAGAAATGCACGCTCCCGCAATCTTAGAAACGAGACCACCCCCTTAACCAGAATCTCTGAAAGAGTTTAGAAACTCGATCCCCGATTTGCCTGTACCGGAATGGGACCACTTGGGTAGCAATCATTTGCACGAAAGGGATTCTCCGTCGATGACACTAATTATATTCCACAGGACACGTTGCGCACCCGTGTGAAAGTCTCCTCGAAGCTTGCCCGCGCTTAGGGAACAATGTTGTGTAACTTTGTGTACATATCGAGCAGGAGTTTAGATAGAAGGTACGTACAAGGGGATACATCGTCGAACTGATTTAAGAGGCTACATTGTAAAGAGGTGTTAGTGTAAGTAGACGTGTTTTTGTGCGGACCCGCGAGAGCGTCTTTTTCCTTTAATCGGTTCCGATCATCGACGCTTCTGCATAATTTTATAAAACGACGATTATTATTAGACGTAAGACGCGAATTCGATTGATTTTTAACAAGTGATCTTATAGAAATTTCTCTGCCGCATCGATATTCATACTGACCGACTGTTTTCCTTGCATATCGTTTATCTGCGCGCATGAAGGTGCTACTACTTACACGATCGCTGCTCACACACGTTTACAGACGAATGGTTGTAACACGGGGAATAATCGACTGCGTTTTTCGATAGCTTTTTAAGAGCCCACGGGAAACATAATTTTTTACGACGTAATATTAAGAAGCTGGTCAGTAAATTTTAACTCGCGTGACTCACGCGTGTATAGAACGCGGTGACCGCCGGAGCATCCGCGCGAAACATTGCGCGATATTTTCGAGAATCCTGTCAGGACGAAAACGTTGTCTGCTCTCTATAGTAATTCTGGTACGAGGAACCTCGAGCACGAGCTTCGTCACGGATATTCCATGAATTTTCCCGAGCTAATATTTTTTTAAACACACACGCTAATTAATTCCTGTTAGTGTACCTCTGAAACTGCGAATCGAGGGAATGCGGGGAATATCCGTGAATGTCTCGCGGTCGGAAAGTTTCCTCGTTCACTCCGAATGTGAAACGGTACAATGACGTCACATGACCAAAGACCAAGGATTCCAGGACCTAAATTCTACCGTCGTGTAGTTCCAAAGGAGAATCGCTCGTCCGAAATGGCAATTGAACATTCTTGCGGCGAGAAACGGAAGATTTGGTGATTATGCTCGTTGGGGACAGCCTCGTCGATTTCTATCACCGTAAAACATAAAATTGCACGTACTATTATAATTATCGCAAGACGTGTCGTAATCTACAGAACTCATGTTTACGAGTGGACTGCAGATCTTGGTGCAAGATAAAAATTCTCTGCAGCAGTTAAGACGAACAGATTCCTCCTTCTGATAATTTGAATGAGTTTAACGTAACAACATTCTCGAATTCAAATTCAAGCGAAATCTGCAGTCTATTTCTGATCCGAACTGTGAAATCGTAGTCTAATTAATCGATGAGTCAGTCCTTGGGGTGTATAATTAATTAAGACCGAATTGGATGGAGGAGTAATGGAATTTGAAGCGAACGATCGACGATTCCGGCGAACTGCAAGACGTCTAGAAGCAGCTGCGTCCACACCAAAAGAAGAATGCACCTGTAACCGTGCTCGATTTCGTCGTCTTGTAATATATAAGGGATCTTGTAAATAACCCAGGCCCGTCTCTGGGGCCGCGTATTCTTGCCAGCCAATCATTCTCTCTCCTATAGTTTGTAATTCGAGTTAAACGTGATTACCGGTAACAAGAGATCGCATTGTCTATATTTATATTCATAAGGCTCGCGGATGATTGTCGAGACGTACATATGCGAGATTTATATAAATATAAATATATATATTAGATATTTAACCTATTCTTGTACTCTATCATTTTTGTACAGTACTTTATTCGCACTAGAAGCTAACCATAGTAATCGTAGTCGGTGCTCGAGATCGATCCCGGATTCGTTAGGCCGCTCGGTATAGCGAGACGACGAGACTCCATATTTTTATAGTTCGCAGGGGCGAATTTGAACGGCGCGACCAGCTAAAAATTCAATTGTTCAGAAATAGAAGTTAGATTATTAAATATGTTGGTATCTAATCAACTACTAAAAATTTAAGTATTGTATTAAGTGTTACTGCAAAGGGTTGATATCTTTAAATCCATTTTATCTTTTGACTCTTCCAAATTTTAAATTAGTATCGAATCCGCAGCTTACCGATGAGATTAGTTAAATTGTTAAATGCTGAAATTTTGCGAAAAATTGATCGAACCAAGCAGCGCTCCGTTCAGATGCGAATCTGATTCTGTGATGTATTTTACGTTATCCACGACAGACCACCCGTCATCGATTAAGTCGCACTCACTTGGCACAATCTGTTACGGCTATCAGCTCCACCGTGAAAACCTATTATGTATTCTTCGGCTCTGTTGGACGAGCACGCGTTACAGTCTGGACGAAATTCTGCCGTCTGTCTGTCCGACAACGAAACACTGTTCCGGCGTTCGCAAGATCCGCGAGAATCGAAAATCGAATCAGCGAAACCAGGTCGACACCGACCGCAACGAAGAATGTGTAAATATATGAATATCGATAAAATATGGAATCGAAAATAAAGAAAATAACAGTCGCACAGCATTGCTGCCATTACTCTCGACAAAACCGGTGTGCGTCTAACTATTAGGTTGGAGGGAAAGTTTTGTCGTATTTTAAAGAAAACGTTTGAACGGATTTATAAAAATATATGTTCAATATTATTCAATGATATAATCAATTATTTCAAGTACGACAGAACTTTCCTTCCAGCCTAATATAAGCTAGACTGACAAGAGGAGAAGAAAGAATCGATGTATTTAGTCAGTTTTTAATATCGTACGTCACATGTTGATATAATTTACAAGACATTCCGTGTATATACTCGAGAACGCTTACTCGCTACTAATATCGAAAGAGAGAAAATCGAGACGACGAATGTGCTTTCGTTGAAAACCGTGTACACGTGTTCTTGCATGTTAATAATTTAACGCGAGATACAATCTCATAAAATGACGCGGCGGTAATCGTGCGAATATTTACAAGCTCGGCCGAAAGTAGAAATAATTGGGATCGCTTAGCGTGATAACACAGATCGCGAAGAAGCGCCGCTGAGAAGAAAAAAAAAGAACGAATTCGACTAACTTCTAGAGACACTTCTCGACTGTTTGATCATCTCGAATCTCGAAGAGGAAGAAAAAGTAGAAGAAGAAGAAGAAGACGCGGAGAGCACGATTAGGCATCGCTTTTTTATATCGATCGTGTTGCTACGCTCGATGCTTGTCAACATCACGGCGATTATTTGATTACTTTATTATATTCTTTTTCTACCGAAGATCCGGAGCAACGAAGCGATCCGTTGTCCCGGAGCCTCGCATTGAAAGACATCGAGAGAAAGACCGACCGAGGACTCTCGCCGACTTCGCTCGTACCTGAAGAGATCCGATCATATCAACCGTTCTCTCAAGAACGAGCGAACGAGAGGCGCTTTCTAGTGTTCCAAGGTCGACTCGATTCCGCGGTTACAGCTCGGTAGCTTTTTAGCGTAAACGACGTTGAACCCTTTCAGTAACCGGTGTAATCTTGCCACGGTCCTCTTTGCGGTCTGTACTGAGCACCGCTGAGCTGAATGGTCTCGGCGGGTCTGTAGTAGACGGTCCTCAGCCTGTCGTTGCTGGAGACAGAGGGCAGAAATTGAGGACTGGCAACGAAAGGCTTCTGCTGCGGCTGCGACTGCTGCTGATTCACGGGTCTCGAGACCTTGTAGTTGTTCTCGGAGGGCTGGAGGACCGTGTCCCTCCCCAGCTGTTGCCTGTGGAGAGGCAGAACGAACCCGCTCGGCAAGTTAGCTTCCTGATTCAACGTGGGAGTCAGAGCGTCGTTCAGAGTGACATCGTACTCGCTCTCTGGGATGTCCTGCAGCCGATGGGTCACCTCGTTAATTCTCTGCTTGAACCTGAAGTTCCCTGGCCCGGTCGGATGTTCCGGAGTCTCCTCGTTCTTCACCGTAGGACCATAAACATTAGGATTCTCGTTCACTCTCCCCTTACTTCGAGAGGGAGCGCTACCCTCGCTATTTTGGGCGGCGGAATAGTCCTCGGCGGGCCACTTAGGCAGTGCCTCCTCGTAACTCTGTCGGTGTTGCTCCTCGTGCTTCTCTTCCTCCCTCTGCCTGTCACCTGGTCTGCGAACAGCGGGTCTGACGATAGAAGAGTCGTACTCTTCCGGCCTACGATCACGTTGACTATCCTGATTGTTCAGGACCGTCTTGTACGCGTCGTAAGTCTCCTTCTCCTCCTGCCGCGGTTTCGATTGATGAGTATGCTCTGGGGGACGATCCTGGGTCTCCTCGTGCGCGTAATAACTCTTCGGCCTATCAGTCACTCTCTCTTCCTCTCGTCTAGGCGTGGTTGCCTTCGACCCAACCGGTGACAACCCTCTAGGGTTCGCGTTTCCGCCTCTGGACGGCAAGAACGGTCGCTTCACTATGCGAACCGGGGTTCTCGGCGAAGGAGCCGGAGGATCTTCGGGTTCATCGTAGTACTCTTGCGAGTACTCGTCCGCTAGAGGCTGGTATTGGCCTTGGTCTCGCCTGTCCTCGTGCTCCCTCTCCTGATAGTCATGCTGAGCTCTATGAGGTTCATCGACGTCTAACGGCGCTCGAGTCGTTGTGCCCGGTCTCTGAGATCTTTCAGGAGGTCTTTCTAAAGGTCTCTCAGACCTGTCCGACTCCTTGGCGTCCGATTCTACTTTATGGACCAGTTGTTCCGGCAGACAGGTGGTGGTAGTCGCAACAGTGGTTGGTCTCTCGTAACCGTTGCCTCTTCTGGGTGGAGCGTCCGTGGGATCCTGTAGATCCTTCGATCTCGAGCCTGTTCTAGGACGATCCTCTCGATCCCTGTCCGCGGGTCGCGAAGAGTACGGTCTCTCCTGCTTCTCGGTTTCCTGCGTTCGTCCTCTGTCGCGATCCGCAGGCCTGTCCGTCGCTCGATCCTTCCCACGATCCAGGGATCGGTCTCTGCCGCGGTCGGCTCCTCGATCCCTGTCCCGATCGTAGTAGCGATCTCTCGAGCGATCGGAGTGCTTCCATGGCCGCAGGTCCTCCTCCTCGTCTCTGTAACGCGGTCTGAAACGACCAATCCTTTAATCGTTCTACCAAGGATCAAGGTGCTTCGTTCTGTATGGGTATCGACAATGGTACAGTGTGATTACGTTCTTGTATCGTTGTTAGGAGCGTGTGTTAGGGCACGTTCACGTCGGAGCTGAACGATCGGACCGACGATAACGACGTACGAATCATTCTATTGTTTTATAGTGGACGTGTCGGAGCAACGAGCGGGGCAATGATTGCTAAATGACCAGGGACACAAGTGTTCAGAATTCAGCATTACTTCCGCGTTGTTATTATCTCGCTGATTTTATCATTGACTCCGAAGCTTACTGTTGATGCAGACAAATTAATAAAGGAACAAAACTGGGACTATAAATGCAACAAGTTAACTTTCATCGCCGTACTGATGGACGGTTTATCGGCTTTTATTGCAGTCGCGACGCGAACGTGCCCAACGTGAGTGCGGCGATATCTGTCGTCATGATACCGTGTAATCTGATTAATCACGACAGAATATAATTGTATCAGTGTTGTGTACGTACGTCACCCTACCTGAAGGGTCGATCTCTGTCCCTGTCCCTCGTATCGTAGAAATCTCGGTCTCTGTCCCGATAAGACGGCCTCCTTCTTATCGGTCTTCTCATCGGTCTGAAGTCCTCTTCGTATTCGTACTCGTCCTCTGCGTCCATCGGTCGTCTCCTGGGCTCCTCGGCTTTTAATTGAGTGGCATAACGTGAACAATCACCCAATCAAACATCGCACAAATATTTTCACATTGTTGAAACTTTAAACTGCGTCGAACCAGACGAGGCAATCAAGTTAGACAAACAAAGTTACTGTCCAGAGAAAGAGTGTAAACTAGCAGGACGGGAACGGGGCCAGAGGAACAAAAAGGCAATATGAATGGTCGGGCTTCTTTCCCCGTTCCCGTCCCGCTAGTTTACACCCTTTCTCTGCACAGTTCATGTCTCATATATGTCGAGTTACCTGTCGATGGAACAGTAGTAGCTTTGTAAGCGTATTTGTCTTGCTCAGACAGCGGCACGGGTCTCCTGATCTTGGGAGGAGCTCTAGGCCTAGCATAAACCGAAGCTGCAGGTGCAGCAGGCTTCACCAGTCCATCGGCGCTTGCAACGGACGCTGCAGAAGACGATGCAGCCTCTTTATCATCGTACTCGTCCCTGTATCTGTTAAGAAATCACCTTCAGTACAAGATCGATCCAAAACTAAAGTATTCGTCAAGAAGAGTCCTCTATCAAACCACCTTTTGTCGGAATAGCGACGATCCTCAGTCCGTCGATCCTCCAACTCGATGTCATCGACTTCCCTGGACCTTGATCCTTGATCAGGGTCCCTAGGCCTGACCCTGGCATCTTCATCGAGAGGATCTCTCGTTCTGCTCGAGTCTCTCCTATTGTTCCTGCTCGGGTATCTGTCCCTGGCACTGGTATCTCGATCTCGATCGTCTCTGGCGACCCCGTCTCTAGTTCTGGGCGCATCCCTGTCCCTGAAGTCACGATCCCGATCCCGGAACTCTCGATCTCGATTCCTCACGTACTTTCTGTCGTCGTAGTCGTCGTAGTCGTCTCTACTGTAACCCCTCGGCCGACTGTAATCGTCGTCGTACTCGTCATAGTATTCGTAAACCGGTCGCCTTCTCTGTGGTCTTCTTCTCCTGGGAGGATCTCTGTCTCTAGAGGAGGAGCGTCCAGCAGGAGTCACCGGAGCTGGCGTCGTTGTCGTCGTCGACGTGGACGTCGTGGACGTCGTCGCAGCTTTGTACAGGGCGTCGTTCCTGTGCCAGTAGTTTTTCGAGTTCGCGCAGTCTATCTCCGAGACGAAGTGGCAGATGAACGTCTTCTGGTCGAAGGCAGTGAAGTTCGCGCAGAGGAAGTCGTAGCGCGTGCCGTACAGGCAGTGATGGTACACCTTGAAGAGAAAAGTACAGTGTCAGTGCTTATTGGAGATTTTTGAAAATTTCTGGTTCGCAGCTTGCGATCACAAAAATCATATGCAATGGAATCATTCTAGGTCGGAAGAAATGTTTTATTTTCGAGTTAAAACAGCTCCGACTGCTGAGGGTTAAAAAGAGGAAGCGAAGATTGGGGAACACGGCGTCTAGCTCGAAGACTGGGCCAGCTGCAGCGACAGTGTTAACACACTTTTCACAGACGCTGCTAGACAGTGGTTGCAGCTTTCACACCGAGAATACGTGCGCGCAGGTAATTGCTTCGAGGCGCACGAGTGTGCATCGCGCAATGTGGAGTGCACGAGTGACTTGTCTCTGTAAGGAGATCCGCGATTGTCCGACACGTATCGCCACACCGGATTATCTTCAGGAATCATCTAGAATCATTCAGAGCACGTCCTCGCTCGGAGCTCGGTTTCGTTTCTCGAAAACGAGCTTCTCGACGAATCAATCGCAACGATGCGCTCTAATCGAGGCCCGCATCCTCCTTCCTTCTAATTGCCTCGGTTTTTTCCCTCCTCGTCATTCCATTTATTCACTCTCCTTAACAGGATAACCTCCTTTTTTATACACATCGTCGAACACAGTTTTTCGAAGCAGTTGAGGGGAAACCAATTCATAATTATCTAATCTATTTACCCTATCTATCGGAGACAGTTTGCTGTTCCTTTTCCCTTTCTTTCCTCGAACGCAACAGGAGTTTAAGAGACTCAGTAAATAGAAATCTCTCCACGTCACTCGGAGGAAGCAATAGAAATTAGTGTGATTAGCAAATCGCCGAGTTAGATAATCCAGCGACAATATCGCCGAGTGCCTGGTAGATGTTTGAGGAGAATGCATAACTATGTCTGCGTAGATCTGCATCTTTCCAGGAACTTTTCTACGTATTTACTTTCGTGCAGACGTTTTTCTTTTTGTAAGCAAATCAAGTAATTTGCTCATCGGTGCGCGACTCTATGGTAGACTCCAGTTCTTTGGAAAGTCGTCTTCCGGATTACAGGGAGCAGTCGGTTGCGTATTTGCATAGCGAGAATGCACTCTGCTCAAAACGACTCGGAACTCTGGTCGGTAAGCATCTCGGCGTGGCCTGGTCGCTTGAGCGATTTCGCGATGACGGATCGCGTTGCCCAACGAGCGCCGCGCCGCCTCGTTAAATGTCAAAACCCAGGCTTTTGCCCAACGATCGCCCAGTTTCAAGAGCCTTCCTTGAAAACCGAGAGAGATCGTTAGAGAACAGAGTCTATCGGGACGTTTGTTGAAGTCGCGCGGAACTGGATCTTTTTCGATCGGTATCCGGCTAGCTCGGAGGGGAAGGAAGCGAGAACCGTGAACATTTGCATGACAATGGACCGTTCGCTTGGTAGCCCGGGCAAAACAATCGATAAGGAACGACGGAAAAGGGGTACGCCGTGCAATCGCTTTCACAATCGCGGGATCGAGGAGCGCGAATCTCGGAACGGTCAGGGACGGGAAGCGTATCGGACCGCGAAGCTCCTCTTCGCGTTGTTCCGCGGCTTCTTGAACCGTCGACAGACTCCTTTGTCCGCTGGCTAAGCTGCGGTTAGGCTAGCCGTGATTTTTGACCGCATCATGGTCGCTGCATTCGGTCCGATGCGTTTTGAATGCGTCCAAATCGTTCCTGCGACGATCTCATCAAATACTTGCATTATTCTACACGTCAATCCTCTTCTTGCTGCCAATTCACTTCTCGTACATTGGCTGACGTAGTTTCTCTATTGAACAATATAAGGGGATCCGGCACAGCCATATCGGTTGACGTTCCAATTACATCTTCGTCGGTTACTTGATCACTCCTTGATGGTTACTTCATCATCAAAGTCTCCTGGATCGAATCCCAGTATTCCGACACGGCGATTATGCGATTGCGGATTTATACATTTGAAATATAAAAAGGTGAAAATATTAGACGATTTAAAAAACATGATTCTATTGAATTGTGTGTGTTCAGTTTCGAGGAATTATTTGAGAAAAGCTCGATCGAAATTCGCAGTGCCATTTTGAACTACCGACGATCGTACATACATCTTGGTGATCGAGGATCGACGGTTTCTCGCGCGGTCTACGCCTCCGCCGCGATCTAGCTGCCAAGTGAAACGATCCGCCGGCGTAGAGCGTTGCAGTTTTTTGCATCCGCATCTTGCTCGAGGACTCGCTTTCGTTCACGGTTTTCCGTAGTCACGGGGCATCGCGGTAGAAATCTGAAAGGCCGTCGCACGTTTCGTCTGCTATACGATCGCGATTGGGATCGCGAATCGCAAATGGCCGGCTGGAAGGGAGGCGCGGCGACGTCACGGATCGTTGACATCCGTTCATTACGCGAGTGGACGACACACCTTGTCAGAAAATCTTTCTCCAGCGCTCGTCCAGATGACACTGACTTTCCTTTTCACTAGAGCGGTCACGATACCCGCTTTTACTCCCGGCCTGCGATCGAGCTGGACGAAGAAGTGCTTCTTCAGGATCTCTATTCCTGTTCACTTGGAAATTCGTTCTCTCGAACGGTGTCGTGTGACCCTCATCTGTCCCTCGTGACAATTTTACACAGCTTTCCCGAAAGAAGTTGTGCTGTTGTGTACACGAAACTTCGTGACTTTTATTTATAAACTGTTGAATAAAATTATCACTGTGTCAATTCGACACCGAGGGACAGACTCAGTCCGCGAACCGAGGGACAGGCGAGAGTTAAGCAAATGCGAGAGTGGGATTCACCGTGGTGGGCGAGAAGATGTGAGAACCGTTACGATATAGATCACGATCCACCGTACCTTATTACTTCGAGTCAAAAAAGGCTCGTTCCCGATCGCAGCGTGGAACCCGTCTAACCCAGAAGAACTGCTTTCCCACACAGATTCGCGCGTCCTTCGTCCCGCAATTTTCAACGCGACTCACGCCACAGATTTTCGTTTCGAGGTCTCCGGGACAGGGAGCGAATAATCTTTTGCTCAATTACGAAGGCGGCCCCCGTGCCGAATAATAAAACAGAAAGATGGAGGGCGAACCGCTGGGTGCAGTAAATCCTTGAATTTCTGGGATCAAACCCGAGCTGAAGGTCTTAAAACCGGGGCTAAAGTGAGCAAAGTCATGAATTTTGATGTCTTTGTTCTTGGCAATGCTTGTGTGACCATCAGCTGGGTAGTCCATTCGAATCGGAATCTAACGAACAGTATTGTTGGCCTTTTTCTGAGCATTAGAGGTTTAATTACACTTTCTCGAATCATTTACCGGGCACTCTAAGTTTATTAGTTACGGAAGTAATTATTACTCCGTTTAAGTGGAATCTGACCATGAAATTGTATCGAGACAGGACATTTTTAAGTACTGTAATTGAAAGAGATATCTGAGTTGCCGGCTTATGGTTTATTCACCCATGTGGTCGAGCCGCTTCAAATTTTTTGCGTCCGGCGAAAGGAGAGACAAATCATCGTAATAAGTCGATGACAGATTCTCCGTTTGCGTCGCTAATAATAGCCTATTCTTCGGCGCGGAGTATCGGTGTCGCGTCGCGTCGTCTGGTGCAATTACGCAGCGCGGCGTCTCTCACCTGACATTTGTGAGGAACGCTGGCGTAGAATCCGTCGTGCAGTCCGTCGCATTTGAAGTCGATGTCCTCGGGTATGCTGTTGTAGAACGGGTAATCGCTGAGATTGTAGCCGTTCAGTTCGCGGGGCAGATTAGGGTCCCAGATATAGTCTATCTGAGGGATGCCGGTGAGAACGTGGCCGGTGGTCGCGTTCGCCTCGGTGGTCGCTGACGTGGTGGTCGTGGTCGGCTGCAACAAATTAAAGGAATCGTTCCATCACGGGTTTAATCGTTCTGCTATGTACTCGGTCCCACAATGCAGCTCTCTAGAAACTAAGCTAGGCCAATAAGAAAACGTTGATTTCCACGAGATATCCAAAAAGAAATCTGATGGTAGGCAGTAGGGTTGTTATACTTTCCTTCGAAGGTCGAACATTTTGAAGCTTCGATTTCTGAAACTTCGAAGGTGATGAGTAGACTGCGGATCTTTATGCAAAATAAAAATATTTAACGACTTTGCTCGTTTAAAAGCAACATTACAACATTCTTGAATTTTTAAAATCTTTTACCATTTTATATTTCGTCCAATCATTTTCCTCATAAATGCATAAAGATCCGCAGTCTAATCATGACATAACATGAACTCGTAAGTTGCAACTTCATACGATTCGAAGACTTCGAAACTCCGCACACTTCGAAGTTCCCTTCGTCCCTTCGAATCTTCGAGGAGTCGAAGCTTCGGAAAAGCAACAGCCCTAGAAGCTATCTGCATCGCGAGCGTGACTACGATGAGCCGCTGCTGGCGCTCTTTGATGATGTCACGTTCCTTCGCGAAGGTGAACCTGTCTAGCTCGTCACCGAGACGATGGGATTAGCTACGAGTTAATTGATTTCGCGTCACCGTGGTCCAATTATAGAACCACGTCGGCCAGATTGAAAGACATTCCAGAAAGAAAGAAAATGTCCGAAGATAATTGTATGCTGTATTTTAAGTTCTCCTGTCAGCTACTCGAAGATGCACCTGGCCAGCAGAAATAGATGCGTGGGGTGTCGTGACTGCAGTCGGCACGATTTGCATCATCGAAAGATAAACGATCTGCCTGGTCTATTCCGGTACACGTAAATAATGCAATCGGTGATGTTACCCGCGATGCTATCGTTCCTAACTATCTACCAGCGAAGCAATCGAGTATACGCGAGCAGTTGGAGCAGCGTTCTCCAAACTATAATTCACTGTCCAATGAAACATGGATACTGCGAGGAAGTTGAGACTTCGCTGCGGTGTTGTGCAAATAGTTTAATTCGACGGTACGTCCTATCCTTTCGCCATAAGTTTCATTTGAATAGTAATTCTAGAGGATTTACCTCGCCATCTTCGTTCTCGTTCGCAGTGCTCTCCTCGGTGGTGGTTGTGGTGGAGGTGGTCGCGATCTTGAATTTCGGCCTGGTCCCCTTGAGCGCAGCCGAAACTACATTGGCCAGAACGAGTCCTGGAATTCGGAGGAATGATCAGCGAAACCGGTCGCGAACGTGGATCGAGGATCACACCGTTGATCCGTCGATCCATCCGTTTCGGTGGACGCGCTCCCTACCAGTCGGTTAAAGGCAACGGGACAGGTTCGTATTCGTTTAAATACTGGAACGGGACACGGCGAGGCTCGTCGCCTAGAAAGACAATCAAACCGCGGTACACGCGTCCGCGAGATCTTGCGTAAATCGCGAAGAAGCGTCGCCATTGCGAAAGAGCCGCGCGGAGAAGAGTTGTGTGTCGCAATTTTTCGCGCGGCGTTGGTGAACGCGTTCGTTCATTCGGTTGGGTAATTGTTTTCAAGCGGATCAAGGCTGTCGATCGATCATTTCTCTCCCTCCGGAGGCTTTCGTTGATCTATGCGCCAGGTTGATCCACGATCGCGCGCGCGATCCTATTATAATACCTACCCGCGAACCATTATCATCTGCTCCGCTCGGCTGGTGTTCATTACCGCAGAATCTTTGCCTGCGAGCTCAGCCTAATTAATCCGAACCGGTTCAAGGTCGACGGATCGACGGGAATGGATCGAACCAGGCGGAACAACCTGTCGTCCGCCGGGAAAGAACGAAATACTTTCGCCGCACCCAGCTTTCTAGGGAACACTGGTCCGCGGGGTGAAATGTCTCGGGCTCTTAATTAATTTGGCGCATCTGAGGGAAGAACCGGTACCGATAAACAAGCTCGCGATAGGTCCCATGGCGCTCCGTGGCGGTTATTAATTTTCCCCGTTTTATTTTCATGGGAAACATGGGCGACAAGCGAAAAATCATTTAGAACGTAAAGGGCTAACTTCTTGTTTTTATTAGGAAATCTCTTGTGAGACTTATCACGACATAATGTACATTACAGAGTATTACAGGTGAGTGATAAAAGAAGAAAGACCCTTAGAAATCCTGCGAAAGGGCTAACTTTCTGGCAAAGAATGGTGATCGATCGGATCGCCGAAATTGGGAGTGGGCGTCTGAAAACCACGACTGGTAACGGGATCGGCAACGAGCGCCATCGGCCGCGTTGCATAAAAAGGAATTATGGGAACGCGCTCGCATTCCGTTTGTGGGAAACGCTCGCGTGGGCACGCCCCTACGGGAAACGTAACGGCGAAACGGATTTTCGTGACGAAACACATGGCGTCGTTGCGCTGGTTATAAACAAATCATTGCCTCACCTCGATCCCGTATCGCCCCTCGACGATTGTCTACGATCCGATTTTCCCACTCGAATGGGAATGTCTTGACATTTTCGATAAAAAGGGCGTGACGACATTGCCGAGCTACCCGGATCGCGGCGATGGGCGTCGTCGGTTCCGATTACCGATTCTGGAGCTCGAAGCACGACTCCGTTGTTCTTCAGAAGCAATCAGAAACAACGATGCGTGCAATGAATTTTATGTAACGCCTTCAGTAAATTACGGTACAAACAGCACCCCTGTGACTGGGACGAACGCATGGCTAATGATCGCAGATACCGATGCAGATTTATAGCACATGCTCGGAGAACCACGGCAAGACAACAATTAAAAGATTTATCCCGAGACAATGTGTGCAACGAATCTGCATATAAGTTCGCAGATATCGAGTGGTAGAAAGTGCAGTATTCAGCGCGATGCAGAACGGAAAAGAATCCGCGGGATTTGCATATGTATCGGTGGAGCGATCGTTTATCTCGCGCCAGAGGAGCTTTTACGAGCGCCAAACAAATGGAAGGAGAGCGATTGTAATTTATCGCGTGCTAGGGGCGAGGATCGGTTCAAAGGACTGCACGAACAGTCGGCCCTGGAGCATGGTCTCTCGGGATAGGGATCACGAAGGTCAGGATCGTTCGGGAGTAGCTCGCGGCGCGGTAGACGGGGATTTTTGTGGTCCCCGGGAAGGCGGTGGTCGTGGCAGCTACCGATTCTTTCAGCGAGTCGCTTTCAAACGAGTTTTCGAAGGCCTCGACTGTCTCTGCGCGAGCGGTATAGTGTTCGACGCAGTCGTCGAACGGGTGAAAATGTCAGAATCCGCTTTAAATGTTAACACCGGGTTACGTGGCTCGAAGCGTTCCGCTGGACACGGTTGTTGCGCGATCGGGCCAGCTGTCCGAACGAGTTTGACCGTCCCGCGGTCGGGTTTTCCCCCCCGAAAAGCCAGCAATCAGTCGATTTAACAATCTTTCCGCGAGGCGTCCAATTTTTCGTATCCGAGATAGTTGAACACACGAGGAATCGTGAAAGTTAAGAGATTTAATGAGACGCCTTTCATTCTTAACCACTTTCTGAAGCGTCATTCGCTGATTGGTGATTTTTACATGTTTTCAGAGAATCCTGTAAATTCTTGCGTTATTCTGGCGACGAAAATGGAGGTCGCTCTGACCTTTTTAAATATTAAAATATATTTTTTAAATTGATTGGGTGTAATATAAAACTGCAACAGATTAGAAAAATTTAAGAACACTGTAACGTTGTGTTTAATGCAACAAAGTCATCAAGGGATGAAATCAATTTTTATTTTCTGCATCGATTGAAGGAAGAGGTAGTTAAATAAAAATTCATTGCACCCCTTAATAGTCTTGTTACGTTGAAAACAACATGACAATTATCATATTTTTTATATTTTTCACTGTTTTATATTTCACCCAGTTAGTTCCTTCATAAATGCATAAAAATCCGCAGTCTAACCATAACGTTGAAGCTGACACGAATACTCCGCGTCCCGGACAGTTTGTTTTCTCGATCGAGGGATTCGGAACCGTCTCCCTCGGGACAAAGGAACCCGGCCTCGTTGGTATTCCCGATGCCAACGCCTCTTCTTTCGTGGAATCTTCGTCGTAAAAGCTGTTTCGCGCGTCACGCGTCCCGGTCGTGCATCCTGCATACGAAACGCAGGATTTTTCTGGCGCGCCTCGTCGGTGCAGCCTGAGGCCCCGAAACCGATCGGTGTGAACGAACCTTGAGCGAGCCGATGCAAAACTCGAGTGGAAGGTATGGGTGGAAGGTCGACCTGTCTTCGGCATTCCTTTCCGGATATGGAAAGTCCAAAAATACAAGGGACTGTTTATCGAGACGGAGGCAGCGCCGGCGCCGATCCGCTTCGTGCAGGACTTTTACTCGCGTAGAAAGCCGCTCGAGGACTCGAAGTCGATCGCGTTATCGACGAAGTCCTCGGACCACGAACCGAACCCATTACCGGCGATCCCCGGTAATTTCCTCGGGATTTATCCTCCAAACGAAACACGCGGCTCTCTTTGGACCTTTCAGCCGGGGTAATGAGTTTACTCTCGAAGGTAAAGTTTCTTCTTTATCCGGCGAATAATTTACCGAATTTATAGTTCTTGTGTTTACACTGCTGTAAACCTTGCTTTACGTCTTCGTGAACATAAAAGTGCATTGCATGCAACGTATGCAACAGCTATAAATCGCCGGGAAGATGCAATAGCGAGTAGGTAAACGATTCGTATGCCTGCCGAGACTGGTCCACAAGGTAGCTAAGTTGCAACTTACCGTACAGAGCGAGCAGAAGCCACCTTTTCTCCCGCATGTTGGTGCAACTGCAACAGACAAACGAGAAAGGCTTTCAATCTGAAATTTTCCGATCCGTATTCCGGCTGGGACTCGGTTTGTCAATATCTAAATTTGCGCGAATCGTTGCGTATCTAGGTGCCGCGATATTGAGTTGTGCCGAGCATAATCGAGACACGTAGTTCCAGCCGTCGTAGACCGTGCAGCCACTCGAGCATATGGGAACGAATAGGAACTTTCTCTGTGCTGTCACCACTGCTAACCATATAATGCAAGGATAATGTGGGTGTTATATAAATGCACGATCACGTAATACCGGGTGTGACTTTGTCGTCACCGGCAGTCGCTTCTATTAATTATTAAAACCAACTAGAGAGACTTCGCCTTTCGCTCTGCATAATACTTCTTGATGATCATTATCGAAAGAAGAAGAAACCCATCGGGTGCCGCAATCCGTCCTTGCGCGAGCAAACAGAGTACCGTGTCGGGCAAACATTTCGTCCGCTCGTGTTCCGATGAACCTACCCGACGGCCTTCGGTGTTCGATCTCTCGTGATCCTCGACGAAAGAGAATCTGGTGAAAGCGACCTTGCGGCCTCACGATTTTGACTACTCCGGCTAGAGATTTCTTCGAGCCTCTCGGCGCAAGCCGAGTGCCGCGAGGCCCAGTTCACAGCTTCGATAGTAGCGAGGAGAAAACCCCGATCTCTTATTAATGATTACTGGACTGCGGATCCTTATGCGTTTATAGCAAAATTGAGCGCGTGACATTCAAAATTGTTGAAAAATTTCAAGAATTCGAGATGTCACTATATGATTTCTCCTCTATCGATGCAGACAATTTTTATTTTGCATGAAGATCCGTAGTCTAATGATAACTTCAACACTACTGTCGAGGCGGAACGTAATGCGAGAACCACGAAACTGTCTCTAGAATTTCACACCAAGTCTCAAAGTACTTCGACCACCCGACTAGAGGAAATAAATTAGTCTAAGAGTCGGAGGCTCTTTCCGGCGCCATGACATTAACAATTTAAGACAGCGTCTGGACCATTCCTACAGCTCCCACTATTCTGTACCACCTCCACCACGATTTTCACATCCCTTAGAACACATCTTTCCGTTCTAGTCTTCAGTCTTCAACAAGTCTTCCAGAAAATTGTACAGTCGGCCTGCCTAAAATGAGAGATGTCGAGATCACCGATCTTTTCCATCTACGCCCGTACAACAGCCTCAAGAAAAATCTTTTCTCAGCGATATTTACGATAAAGTATCTTTCAAAATTTTACATTGTTTTACTCTGAAAATTCACCCTCCAGGCCGGCGTTCCCGCGTGAAAAATGTAGACCACTCGATCGCTTTCGACGGCGCGGCATATTTTCGCATTAATTAAGCGGTCTATCGCGCTCCACTTCGCAGACGGCTCGTTATCGTTCGCGTAAAAGCGGCAGGAAAAGAGGGCCGCTGGTGGGAGGACGCCGCTGGAGATGGAAAATCTCCGCGCGGTTACACAAGTTTCGTTTTGTTGCTTTCTTCCGTCGGTGTCGCGGCTGAGAACCGAGAAGAGCCGCTGGGAAATTCTGTCGGATCTCTGTATCCGGAAATCGCTGGCGGTTGGCATTCCGGCGGCGAAACGATCGCGAAATATGTGCGATCCTGTGCGCGTTCGACTGCGAAATAAATGGCTGCGATTCGAGCGTACCGTTTCCTTCGGTTTGATTCCTCCGCTTCCCGGGGATTTTATCGAGCAGCGAGAGCTCGCGGATCGTTTCCTTACGATCGTGAATTACACTGCGCGGAATGAATAGCCACGAAGCGGGTTGTACCGTTTCCTTAAATTTAATTCCCCGGTTCGAGAAGATTCCCGGTTTAAGTCTCGAGGAACGAGACACTCGCGACGTTACCTTACGGTAAATTACGTTACGTTACGACACACGTAACGGTCATCCCGCGGCCGCTAAAGGTCACCGGAAACAACGACGGCTGGCACGACCAGTTGCACGCATCGAATCGACTCGACTCCTCTGGTGTCATCGTCGTCATCGACACGATTTTCTCGGCCACCGTTTTCCCTCTTTCCACGAACCGCAAGCTTCCATACAGATTCATGAGAAAAACCGAGAGTCGATCTCTCGATATGGAATTCTTTTGTGTCGATGTCGAATTCGGATCGGGGAAATTGTCTCGGCCGCATTGCTTCCCCTTGTTTTTCTGCCGCGAGACTGGCTGCCGCGATTTTTCAGATCGACAATGCACGGAGGCGTGGTTGCAAAACCCGATAGCCTTCAAAAGCAGAACAGGCCGCCGCTCGGCAGGCTTTCATTTCCTTATGTTCGCCGCTCGAACGCCAGGCGACGTACCATTATCCGGAAAATCGCTGCGATGAGTCCTACGGAATAATTACTAGTTTCAATTTCAATTTTCTTTCACTTTCGTTAACGCTCCGTGTCAAAATAGACTCAAGCACCGGCGCAAAACCGTTTTCCTTTTGCAAAATCAGCGTGACAAAATCTATCTGCAAGTTCAACGCAGGTTTTCAATGTTAAAAAACATTTCAGCATTAATTAAAAAAAAAATCATCACTCTAAATCATCTCTGTCGAAAGTTCTTTGATTCTGTCACAGAATTCATCGGTTCACCCCGCTGTGCGGCGTCATGGAGTCGAACAAAATTCCGCGGGAACAAAGAAGTGCCATTTTTCACGATTTCTATACGAAATCACGCGTGATTACGGCCGGATTATTGACGCAAGAGGTTTTGTCTTCCACGTTCGGCGTCTCGCGTTTTCCACGGGAAACATAATTAGTTCGAACGAGGGCGTGAGAATCGGATGCGTGTTGCCGTTATTGCAGTTCGGTGCACGAGTGCGGAAAGACCGAAGAAATGGAGCGTACACCGGAAAAGCGAATCCGTGCGTCGACAGTAGAATCGGCCGACTGAAGTCAGCCGTCCGCTTATCAATACGCGACACCGGCGTGCAGCAGATTCCGATCGTCTCGATCGGACATTCCTTCGAAACGTTTTTCCCAGCGAGGTCATTTACTTTCTCGCGGGAGTAGAATTTCCCGAGGCCAATCCCGCGGATTCAGATGATCGTTAGGTAACCTTATTGGCATCGTTTCGATCCCGGCTACGTTCGAACGGCAAATCGACGCTGTTTCCGCGACACGCAACGAATCGCGCGAGGTCAAGGCACTGGACAATTAATGCTTCGTTCTGGAATGCTAATGTCGGCCGACAACGCGGCATTACTTAAGGCGAACGCGATCTGCATCCGGAAAATTGCTGAACTTCACCATCGCATTTTCTTCGAGATACTCGAAGAAAAAGATGAGAAAAGTAGGCGCCGGTAAACATTGCCTGTATTCGATAAGATAAATTGTAACAAGCTCAACTGTTGTATGGGAAAACAGGTTCAATTCGATGTGCACAATATAAGAAAGATTACATAGAATAAAATTGATGTGGGTTGAAATAAATCTCTTGATTTTGAAATTAAAATAGCCAGTGTCTTCAGTGCTGTATCAGGACCCGTCATAAAAAATTTCATAAATCTTACATTCGTAGATCCTGAGAAGATCTATTTTTCCTGGTACAGTGGTCTTTTATTACCAAACCTCTTCCCATATTCGAATCTTGCTGAAATTTTGTATACACACTTGCTTCCGATGACAATAAAAGTAGAAAATAAAATGTATAAAAAAAAATTTTTTTAAACCGCGCTTATGTTAAAATGTATTCAAAAGGAGAAAATAATTTTTTTCCAGGTTTTCCATAAAATACCGAATCCAGTTAAATGATTAATAATATTCTTCCCCAAAATTTTAAGCAATTAGTTCAAAAATTCTTCTGTTATAAAATTAGTGTCGGAATAGATAGAAAAATTTAATATAAAATTGAACTAATTGCTTAACATTTCGGGGAAAAATATTATTAATCATTTAACTGGATTCGATATTTTTTGGAGAACCAGGAAAAAAATTATTTTCTCCTTTTTACTGCATTTCAATACAAGCGTAATTTTTAAAAAGTTTTTTTATATATGTTTTAAAGAATAAAGTGTACCTCCAGCGTTCAGGATTGAATAAACTTTTACCGAACCGTATGGAGAAATGTGTATTGCAAGAATCGGGGACAAAAGGATTGAGTTGAGTTACGGGTGTTGGTAATAATGAAACAGTCGGCGTATCGTGTTCGCCGTTGCGCGGATTACGGTGTCGCGGATAGAAAGTGTCTCATCCGAGCAATCGCCTTGGTAATGTAGAATTCGTGCAGCCGTTGATTGTCGTAACTCGTTAGGGGAACGTCAGCATTCGGCTGGCAGACTGCACAGTAGATCGAGACGTATCTGGTCAGACGTAGCGCGATTCACTCCCGCGTACATCGGTACATTGAGACACGCGACTTCGTAAAACCAGGTGATATTTCATCGATATTACGTAAACCGTGATGGTCTCTTGATATTGTATTAGCAAAAGTATGTACGCCGGGGCGCACGTAGGTGCTATTTACATAACCATTCCGCCCGTGTACTTTCTACACGGTGTTTTATTCAAAACAAAATTAATTGAAGGCAGTAGTTTTGTAACACGGCTGATCTATAGTTAGGAGCACTTCATTTCGTTGCACATCGACTGCGGGCTACGTAACAACAGTCGGCGAATGCATTCTTCGGAGTCTAACTCTTTGCACTCGCAAACATTTCTTCTCCCCTAGAATATTTTCATTCCATACGATCTTTTCATCGTATGCATATGAAACTGCTATAATACCTCGTGCAGTACTTAAATGGTCATAACGTGAACAGTATTTTAAATAATGGTATTGCAATTTTTCCTATTTCAAATTAAACGCCCGAATTTATGCGTTGAATTTATTTCAAAAGAGCTACACGATCAACATTTCAATTGTCTGAAACCCGTGACATTCTCCGGATGTTTGTCCTCGGCCAGCCCTGGCTTCTGCTGCCGCCGTGACACTAGATTATTAATAAAACAGGTTCAAAGCATTAGCATAGTGTTTACAGTGACCGGCAGCGAGTCCGTTCGAAAGGCCGGGGTGACGTTACACCGCGAATGCGGTTTTCCTTTGCGTCGTCGGCGTTTTGCGTCGTTTAACAGAGGGAATCGCCACTTTGTATGTAGAAAGTGTTCGATTGTGCAGGCGAACGTGCCCGGCCGGTTCGTTCGTAGAATATGGAACAAGCGCGACCGTATTGCGATCGATTTTGCTCAGGTGTTCGACCGGTCTGTCGTAACCCGTCGAAATTGAAGCTCGACGGGATCGATCGCCGATCGCCGCGCCGTGCCGATTTCAAGCAGTTTCCCCTGAAAAACCAGACCTTGAGTCCTCGGGAAAGGCTCGGGCGAGTCCTGTCCGCCTTCGAGACATGAAAATCGAGCATCGTTGCGGGGAAGGTGCGCCTTAATGCTCGCTGGCTTTTCGTGTCAAGGCGCCGGAATCGACCGGATCGGACACAGCTCGCAAACTAGCGAACCCAACGCGCGAGGAATCGTCCAATCCGCTCGTCAACTTTTCTTAAACAGCCTCATCTATTCTAACGAGAGTCCAGAAACTCATTCCGGAAAAATTTCTTTCTTCACCGAAAACGGTGACCATCTTTCACCAGGTTCAGCAATCCGTTTCTTTTTAACACTAAACCTACCGAGCGCTAAAAGCGATTAAAATGATCTTAGTTACAAAAATTACAAGATACTATTTATTTAGATTCTGTGCAATTTTTAGAACAATATGTGCTTGGATAAAGAAACTTATCGAATCAATTGCAACGTCAGCAACTTCATAATTTCAATAATTGTGAAATGCAAAATATAAAACCGGTCATTTGACCGGCAGTGGTAGGATTAGTGTTAATTCGGGGCCACCAGTGACTCGGCACAGCTGCATCTGTTGCATTACACGCGAAAATTGCAGTTTCTGTTCATCCTCGATTCATTCGAACTCACTTTGATCGTGTAGTGAGAGAGCCACGAATTCTTTCGCCACAAACAATCGCTGATCGCACCAAAACACATGTAACCTTCTCGAAAGCTGACAATAGACCAAACATTCTTCAGGCATGTTTACCAACACAACAACGACAAAAATGGCGTGAATCGGACTAATACAACCCGCGAAATTACAAAATTCCCGTTGCTTTTTGAACGCACCTCGTATATTCCAAGAAACCGAATGTTTAGGAGGAAGAAAATTTAAAGCAGTATCTGCTACGACCAGTTCCGACTTTCCAGGTTCGCTTTCATTGATTAAATTGCCAGATTTCGCGGGACCTTTTCTACTCGACACTCGTCGCGTTAGCATTTTGAAACCGGTGATTTATCGGAGTTTTACGGACACGATGATTTCCAGCTCGGGTCGCGAACTGAAATGCAAGCATCGACCACGATCGTTCTCCGTGGTTCGGTAAGAGCGATCCGTCTTACGTAATCGGTTGTCCATTGATCGGTAATCGTTCCCGGAGCGGTAGAACGCGATCATCGCGCCGTGGATTTCTAAATTCGCGGGTCTTCCGGTCCGGTTCGGTTCGTTCAACCAGGAATCGAGCAGAGAACACGGTCTAATTGAAAAGCGCCGAATTTTTGCGATGCCGATCGTGGCGACGCTCGTATACAACCGTGAGCGGTGGTGTTCGCGTTCGAGAACCGGCTTCGGGAATAAATGATTTCACTCTCCGGCGGCGAATAAAATTTATTCGACCGTAAAGCGGCGTTCGCGTCGTTTTGTCGGCACATTGTGCAAGCCAGCAACGTTACGGCTCCTGGACGGGAGGAGTCCAGCAAGTTTCGACGGATCCTGTCTTGTTCAGCGCCGATTTTACGAGTTTTCACGCTGGGAACGTCATCCCGGCATTTCTGCCGCTAATTACGCTTATAATAAGCCGGCCTTATGTCTTCGCGGCGAGCTCGGGTTCGCGAAACACCAGAAAACCCGAAGTTTACGAACGCGCATAATTTTTTACGATTTAAAAACCAACCGATCGAGACCGCGCAAATTCTTTCGCATTTTTAATTGCAAGATTAATTGTCCCGATACGAACGTCTGCGAATCTTTCATTTCGCTTTCTCAATCATCTTCCTGCAATTTTGATAATTTTCAAAAAATGCGAGGATATAAAATACGACAGAATTTACTACGATTTTCATTTATCTCGGATCTACAAAGGCTACTACCACGGAAAGTAAGAGTTCATTTGATTCGAGTTACTTCAAAATTCATTTTCCGACGACCTAATAATTTCTTGTGACAGTAATTCGTCCACAAGATGACGAGTGCAGGCAATGAAAATAATATTTGAACCGAAATTCTCTCCAGCGGATAAACTTCACACCAGCCACAAACTGGAATTTCGCAACCGGTGATTCCCAAATAGCAGACCCGTCATCCCAGCGGGAAAACCCCCATACAAACAAGAAACTTCTTCCCTGAGAGGAACAGAGAGAAAGGCGCAGAGTCTCCCCTGTATAATTAGCGCAATTAATGTGTCGTGAAGTCTAGCTCTTTCTCCGAGGTGTAGGAGCAACAATCGTTCCTCGAGAGAGCATAACGAGGCTGATGCCGAATCGTACAAGAGATATTTCGCCGGCGCTTCCTGTCGCTTTAGAAATTACAGCCGCGTCCGTAGATTGCACGGAGTATCGGGACAACACGGTTCATCGGCGTCGAGCGATTACCGAACAGCCGAAGGGGTATTGCCTGTGGGTGAAAATCTTCGTTGTCGATCGTTCTCTCCGCCACCGAATTCTTTCTCTCTCGCCTGTCCTCGGCGCAATTATCTCCGAGATGATTGCGATACGTCCGAGCGATTGCGCGTATTACTTGAATTGCGCAACCGTGCCTTCGTCTTGCAGATCCAGCTCGTGGCCGCTCAAAAATATCTTTTGCATCTTGCTGATTTCTTATGGAACATCCGATCAACGGTTCGCTTATTAATTTGCGTCCTTGTCAATCCGGTTATTATTACCGAGTCGACTGCCGATCTTTATGCAAAATGAAAATCGTCTGCGTCTCTCGCACAGCACAGAAGTCACATTTAAGAATACTGCTGTATTCTTTTCAACTCGATAAAATTATTGAGACAGGTATAGCGTTTTCAAACTCGCACCGAGGATTTAGTTCTTCAATGTAAATACATATTTAATTTGATTACATCCACAGTTCCGCAGAATTTGCGGGATTTGGCATCACCTATTTAAGAAATGCGGGACCAAGACAGGAAATGAAGGTCTACGTGTCTCGCAGCTAATTTCTTGTGCAGAGGTCCTCCTCAATCTGATAATAATAGGCAGAGTGTGGCTGGTGTCATCGAAAGCGGACAATCGCGCAATATTCACGCGTGTCTCGTAGAGCAGCCTGACACACTTTGAGCCCCGTTTCGAAAGCGATGCTCAAATTTCGCTTTATCCTAAGGCGTCCACGGAATAATCCGCTCTTTCTCCGTGTTCTTCCACTATTTATTTCCCGGAAGCCTATCGTTCACAGCTAGTTCCTCGTAGCGAATTCAAATATATTTGGGAATGTTGTCCCGAGGACCCGTGACATCGGGTCAGTAATACCAGAATCGACAAGCGACGTGATTTAAGAGAAGAAGAGTTTCGACACAGCGTTGTCCGACTCATCGCGACAAGAATCTAGAGAGGCGATAAATTTTCAAACCGTTGATGAGGTTCATGATGTTCCCCTTCGATTTCAGACTCTTTAAAAGGACTGCCTTGCGTGGCTTCGCCGACCTCCAACAACCACCGTACAAAGCGGAACCCTTCGATTACCGCACTCTTAAGTGGAGATGCCGTGAAACTGCGGCGGGATCTAACGTTATTAGCGTGTCTTCTTTGGTCGGCAATTATTCGATGTAAACACGGTGCTGGCAATATGCAGGAGGGTGCAGCAAGATGTTTTAAAACCTGACCCAGAAACTCTGGTACACCGCAGTTCGAACTAAGACTGCTGATGAGGCGTGCGAGCCACGTAAATGGAATAACAACGCTTCGCTGTGCTAAAGTACACTATAATTTACATTAACTGCTTGGGAGGCCAGAGTGTGATTCAATCCACAAAATACTGTGCTGGAACTGCGTTTCATTTTCTTGATTGAGTGTGTTCTTTGCAAGACAGGGTTCATTAGAGCTCTTACGGTTTCGTTCTTGCTTCAATGGGTCCTTTACCAGACAGGGTATGGCAATCTTCTACTTCGATGCTGAAAGTTAACACTTATAGGAGAGTAGTCAAGATATGAAAATATCTGAACACATAAACAGAACACATTAAGGCAAGAATGAAAAGGCGAGAACTCTAATGAACCCTGTCTTGTAAAGAACACATTAAAGCAAGAATAAAAAGCAAGAATTTTAATGAACTCTGTCTTGTAAAGAACACATTAAAGCAAGAATGAAAGAGTAAGAATTCTAATGACAGAGTTTACGGGGCTGTTAAAAGTGTGACTTTTCTCTATTTGTATATATTAGGTTGGCAACCAAGTTCGCCACCTCCACATTGCCTCAAACAAAGTCATTTATATATATTTTTTTAAGCACGAGTACTTTCCAATGATATACAGTTCAAAAGGAATGGTCACCGAACGAGGTTGTAATGATACAATAAAAGAAATTACGAAACAAAAGGTCGTGAATTTAGTTGCCAACCTAATACATTCTAAAGTGCATATACATATTTCTTGTTCGGAAAGTAATTTCGTTTTTCATGTAGCGTCCACTTGTTATTAATGAACCTTGTTTCACATCGCAAAAATTGTGGTACATCTCGACAGCAAGAATTATTCTCTAATTCTTGCTTCCCATTACATTATCCAGGAATCTGATAGCGTGATTCACGGATTGAACTTGATGGCGTAGCGGCGGCTAGCGTTAACCTTTCGACAGCTGCGAGTAGGATGAATTCGAACGACGAGCGAACATGTGGCGAAACTCGTCTTCGCCATCCAATTACACGTCCGTCAAAGAGCGTGTGCGGCCATTACGCGCAATTATCCGTCGGTCGCGCGTCGCCGTTTATTCACTCGATCGGAATCCGGCCTGAGAGGCAGAAATTCGCTCGGTTTTCGCAGCGAATCGCGATCGTCCATTAAGCCTATTCCGGCGGCGCGATTACGGCGAAGTCGCTCGTTTATTTTTCCGGCGGCGTAGAGCGGGAGAAAGCAGAGCAAGCGTTCGCGAGCGAGCAAGCGGGTAAGCGAACGAGCGCGTTCTCGTGTCGTAACGCTGCCTGTTATACTGTTATATTGTTTATCGAAACGGATTTGACAAAATCGCCATAGACGCGGGAATGTCCGCTATTCCTTCAGGAAACGTTCGCTGCTATTCACTTACAATTTCGAGGAGATTGCTCGGTATCTCCCAAACAGACCATACGTTTATCTTTCCTGATCGATTTTCTCCTTCCTCAATTTATTTCCCATTTATTTTCCAACGTTGATCTCTACTTAGAGCCAATTGTGCAAACGATATTTGCGGTATTCGTATCATTTCTCTTTCGTAGATTGATTCGATATGTTGCGGTTTTTTCGTAATTTTAAATTGTAACTCTACAGGATATAGAACTAACATTTAATTCCGTTTAACCACTACACTCGTACGGTCGCGCTCTAATAATTCTGAAGAATGGACGCAATTAACCCACGTGTTGTTCGAGCATTCTTGAAGTAAGCGTGTACAACAAATAAAGCGGCGAGAGCTGGGAATGATATAATTCGGGACGTGCGGATTAAAAACGAAGTAAAGTGATACACAAATCGTTTTCCCACCGATGAATACGTGCGGATTTTTATGCATTTATGAGGAAATTTCTATTTTACGTGAAGATCCGCAGTGTAGCGATCACAAATTGCTTTCTTTCGATGATTTCGTGGTCCTGGAGTAATTAGGCCGACTAGGCGTGTCTAACGGGCAGCGGGCAAATAAATTCACTTTCAAGCCTGTGTACATACAATCGGCCGCGGAATCCGTCGATCGAAAGTGAACGTGGACGCGTTAGAATGCGATAAGGAGGAAGGAGAGAACGAAAGGGACAGACGGAGAGAAAAAGAGAAAGAGAGAAAGAGAGTGTGTGAGTGGCGTTGGTCACACTGTCGAGGTTACGGAAAACGCAAGGGATCGATCGTCAAACTGGTCTGTCTCTCGTTCCGTTGATTTCCATAGATCGAGGACAAAAATCATGGCAATATACAATTAATTAACAGATGTCAGGGTTCATTTATTGCTACAACTCTCCTGGAAACGAGTCTAGTTACCTCAAAGTTACCTATTCCACTAGGCCGTGTGTTTTAATTAGGAAAGAACTTCAATCATATCCTTCAACGGGATCGATTATCGGCTTCATTACTATCGCTTCTCCCTGCTCGTTCCGCAAGTGTTGTAACGCGGGAAACGGGTGATTCGACAATGGAACGATCGGCGGGAAGCATAAATCGCGTTTACGGCTTGTTCCGAGCGATCGAGTGCGTGAGAACGGAATCGAGGTTGCGTGTGTATCTCGGCGATGATCTCGCAGGATGCGCCCGTCGAGGATTTCATTTCCTCGTGCGTATATCGTTCCGTACGACTGTTGGGTCAACGGGAACACGGCCGGGAAAAAATGTTCGCTGTTTTCCTGGTAGAGCGTGGCTCCGTTGCGTGCGCCGCGGCGCTGGTCCCTCGACACGTGCAACACCCGTTTCCTAAAACGAAACTCTCGACCGCGGCGCTCTTGCTCGTTAGCGATTCGATCCCCGGATAGAAATTCGCGATCCGTCGAGCCTAGGCTAGGTTCCTCGACTCTCTTTCAGCGATCGCGCGAAAACGCGAGCGCGAGCTTGTGCCTTGCGGTGCAAACCTACCCACCACCGATATTTTTTTCCTTTCACCTTATTAAATATCGCCGGGCACACGCCGGGCGTAGGAGTCGCGCTCCTTTACTTTTCTTCTCTCTCTCTCTCTCTCTCTCTCTCTCTCTCTCTCTCTCTCCCTCTTCCTCTCTCGCGTTGAGGAAAAGGAACGAGTGGAAAGTTGGGCGGCCGGCGAATTCGTGGATAGAACCAGTTCGCTTTCGTTGTCATCCGGAGGTGTAAAAACGTCCGGAGGATGCGACAGCCGGAGCGAAAGTCCTGACGCTTTTATCTCGAGAGCCACTCGACGATCCTCTCGCGATCTCCTTGCTCTCCCACGGGTCGTTCGGTCTTCGAAAAATCGAGTTTTCGACGTTTCACGAGCGCTCGATCTCGCGCGTTCGAGCCCGCGAGTGAAACAGCGTCGCGAAACCGGGAGAAAAGCGTTGTCGACGGCTGGCAACAGAGAGCGGTCGCGGTCTCCGCTGTTTTCTCTTCTTACGAAAATTTCGCGCGTCTAAATACCAGAGCGTTGCGTTACGCTTCCAATCTGCTCTTTTTTCGACTATATCGGGCGGAGCGGGGCCGTGGCTAGGACTAGACGAGGCGAGGCGAGACGGTTTCACTACTAGCCGCGAGGCGTACGGGTTTACCAGGCTCTCGGCTCACGTGGTGGAGGAACTGTCGCAAGAAAACGCTGACATTCCGCCCGCGGTATGGATGGATGGAAGCCGTGCTCCGCGCGCGCCGCTTCTTCTCCGTCAAACGCGAAACACTGTGATTACCGGCGCGTTTAGGTAATCCAAATTTCATTCGGACTCGGCCTAAGCTACGCTGTCTGCCCGGCCACCGACTTTCGCCGCGGCACCGTCACGCGCCAGACCTAGGGCAATCGACACGATCGAGATCGCCGATCTATACACTCTTGTTTCCACCAGGCAGCAGTTTCTGGCGAAAAATCCTCTCGATCTTCGTTAACCTCCCCGAAAAGCACCGACTTGTCTCTCGATTCGGAACGATCTAGATTTACACACTCCTGTATCAATAAGACAGCAGTTGATTACGAAAAATCGCTGCGAATCTTCGCAAGAACTTCGATCCAGTAGTAGAAGGTAGTTAAACCAACGTGCAGATGAAACGATCGAGATCTACACACTCCTGTTTCGATAGGACAGCAGTTTCTGGAGAAAAATTGTTCTCGATCTCCGCGAGAATGTCTATCGAGTAGTGGAAGCTAATTAAACCAAGATGTGGATGAAACGACAGCAGTTTCTGGCGAAAAATTGCTCTGGATCCTCGCGAGAACGTCTACCGGGTCGAGGGAGATAATAAGAACGTTCGGACGTTATGATAGAAAATTACAGACCTGTCTCTCGGCTCCGTTGATTGTCTCTTCTTTTAATCCCTCATGAAAGCACCGTCCTCACATCGAGGCGCACTGGAAATACAATTTCTCACACTGGTACACCGCGGGCGGATTGCTCTCTCGTCGCAGGCGATCCTAGAACCTCGATCTCGATCGGTAAACACTGTGAATCGGCGACTGGAAGTGGTGGCGATCGAACAGGGGTTGGTTTCACGGAACGTCTCTTCGGAATCGGGATTTTTCGTGAGGTACCACGGGGCAAGACCGCGTCCGGTCCGGCAACAAGACTGCGCGATGGAAGTGGAAAAGCCAGCAGCAGGAGCGTTGTGCTCCGGCCAGCGTCGTCTGGTCGAGCTTTCTACGACCGAGGATAAGGTCGAGGAGGGGGTCCCGAGGCCCACGGGCGTAGAACACAGGCCCCGCATTGGCGCAGACCATCTCGAAGACCTGGCCCAACCGAGGGAAGGGAAAGGCGAGCTGAACCGAGAGCGGCACCTGCGTCGCCACCTGATCGAGTCGCGATCGAGCCGCTCGAATCGAATCCACTGTCCTACGGAGCCTTTCAAACTTGACTCGATCGCAAACAGCTAGAAGGCCATTTTCCATCGTACCATGGTGTCCTTACTTTTACCAGGACTTTTCCAAACACCCTTGCACCGTTTCACGGATGGACGCGCCGCGACACAGCCAAAAAGCACTGGCACACTCGCGCAGTTTCACAAGAACGAATCGGACGACGATTTCTGCCCGCAATTATGAAAGCGGTCCAAGTCATTTCTTGTTTCGAGATATTTAATGGAAAAGGATATTAACACTAAATGAATTCCATATAATGTTGAAATAACAAGCGCTGGCTAATGATTCATTTTTGACAATATCGTAAAAATTACATTGAATTCATTTAGTTTAAAATTGTCTTCACTTTCATAATTCTGGGCACGTATACATGTTCCTGCTTGATACGGAAGATGGGGGATCCTTCTAGAAAATCCTCCAAAGAGTTACAACTCGAAGAATCGTAAGATTTCGTGGGACACAGCGGAATGAGCTCAGAACGAGGCAAAGGATCTCGCGCAGGATCCAGGCCGGATCGCAAGGGTGGATCCAGATCGAAAGGTCTCGCGGCGCCTTCAGGGGATTCTTGATTCCCGGTGTTTTTTCGACCGAGCCCATCGAATTCTCCGGGGTCGTTGAAAGTTTTCGAAAGATCGATCGAAGAAACGAAGTGAAAGTGGAACGCGCTGCTCCGCTGACAAAGGACATCGACGAGGACAAAAGCGGCGTCCGCGGACGAACGTGTGCATCGCGCTTCGCAAAAGGGGATCCTATTAATCGATAAGAATCGCGAGCGGTTCGTCCGTCTCTTTCCCTCCTTCTCTCTGTCTTTCTCTTCGGGCGATGGTCGTGCATAGTTGTTTAGAAATAGGAAGTTCGGTTTCCCGTGACGCTTGCGCGACGATTCCTTTCGTAATCGAACGGCGCGGGGCGTCGTGCTTGAAAAAAGTGATCGACTCTCACCGAGATCGGCTTTTCAATAAATTACGTTCAGGGTCGACGCCGCCGCCGTTGCGCCGAGCGAATTGAGTCGTTGATACCGAATCGAGCGTCGTTTAACTACGCTCTGGGATTTTAAACGGTTAGCTGTCCTATACCGAACCGGCTTTAAAAGGATCCTCTATCGCGGTGGATCCTACTTTCGAAACCAAAAGAACAAGCGATCGGTGAGCTATCTGCTTTCTCTGAAGGTCCTTTCTTCCTGCAGGTCCAACTGCATCCAGCTCCTCTCTCTCCATTTTTTCATCTTCTTGTAGAAACAAAACTGCAGGACTTTTTGAGTCGAGGGACTCTCTCGATTCCTGTCGGAGAGGCGACGTGATCTATCGAGGCATCTTTTGTGATAACTAGACTGCGGATTTTATGCGTTTGTGACAAAAATGGGTGAGCACAGTTTAAAGCAGTGGACATATTAAAAAGATTTAACACTAAAACTACCGAGCACTGAAAGCGATTAAAATGTTTTAGGTGATAAAAATCACAAGGCTCTATTTATTTAGATTTCATGCAATTTTTATTGCAATATCCTAACATAATTTCAATAATTATAAAATTAAAAATGTAATTCCGGCCATTTGACCGTAGGTTTAGTGTTAAAGACATCAGCGTATTGGTTTCAGCATAATCAGATAAAGATCCGCAGTCTAGCGATAACGTTGAAGGATTAGCATACAGGATGTCCCTTCTATTCTGAGTGGTGTTAAGAATGTTTCAGGGAAGGAGTGTCACGAATATAAAATTCTAAAAGAAAATGGAATAGACTGAAAGTCCTTCGAGCCGCGGCATTTCAAGTATTGTTCGATTAAAACATATTTAAAAGGAGAGAAGACAGTCCCAGATTCTTTGTTCTCCAAAAGCCACATATCTTTGATCGACACGCCCGGTGATCTTTGCAAGTGGATCTCGAAGAATTCGCGACCGGGGCGTTGGGTCCGTGGTATTTGCGTCCGAGGTCCTTTCGAGGAGCGTCGCTTTGTTTTTCACGCCCGCGGAATATCAACCGAAGACATGCAAATCTGAATAACCCCTTCGATCGTTCGCAACATCTTCGCCGTTAATAATAGCCCGTGACAGCTGCCATTAGCCGGTTGCGTTAGGCGCGTTCTAACAGTTAATCACGCGGATCTGACGGAACTGAACGGCGAGGATCGGTCGTTTTCTCATTTGAATCGCGTCGTCGCGCAACGAACGGGCACGTCATCGGAATAACGGCTTGGCTCGGTGACTTTGGCCTTGCCGATCGAAAAAATTGCTTTCCGAACGCGGAAGCCGCCGCGTGTCGTAAGTTGGGCGCGCCAAAATTTCTATTCGTTTACGTAACGACGAGTCGCAACGCGGCGACGTTCGAAATTCCACATAGTAATTATTGATGCGCAATGGAGGCACGGCTGGGAGGCTTCGAGGACACCTTTCAAACTTCGTGTCGCGGATGAATGAGCAAAACGCGACGAGACGAGCATGCCGAGTACGTCAACGGAAAAGCATCGTCGCGTCGTCGCGTCGAGGCTCGTTTCTTCAACGGGGAAAAGGCCGGGAACGAATCGGCCGGCTAGCGACGGCCGCTCACTTTCTATTGTCCAATCATGCCAAGAAATTGTCAGCCGTGATTTCGACTTTTGCGCGAGATCGAGCCGTTTTTCCCGGTTTCGAGATCGTTGCACCGAATTCGTTTTCGCTCGGTGCTGGGGGAAAAAACGAGGACGTGTTGGATCGGATCGGATTAAACCGTGGCGTGGTGGTCACGGTTTCTTGGTACGGTATCTGGCTTGATTGCTTGATTTAGTCGGGTGGTTGATGCATCAGTTTTGTTTTATTGAATAGTCGAAGGTTCGTTATAACAGCTATTTTGCAGGATCGGTCTTGTCGGAGTAAACTGTGTGCGGTAGAGAATTTTCGACGGTTCTATATATTGAAGGGGGAAAACGGACAGTATGTGGTGTGGTGGTGTTTGTGGGTTGAAAGTGTATGTATCTACAAGTTCGAACAGCTTTCGGGACAGTCGGTTGCCATCGCGTGGAATTTAGCGTCCGAGAGTACTGCAGCGGCCTGTTTTCTTCTGTTCGCGTAAGCGCTTCCTCCGCCGGCAAGCTAGGAACTCACAACTCGCTGGACGAATCTCCTCTTCTTTATTCCTGTTATCTCGTCCCATCGTTCTCCTACCCCTACCCAAAGTAGAGACTGTTGTGTACAGAATCGTCGCATCGTTCGCCCGCGTTCTCGTCCGTTCACAGGAGCACGGTCGTCGTTAGATCTTGTTCCCGTTCACGTCCCTGTACAGGTCGTCGTTGATCCCGTACAGTCTCGGCGAGTCGTTGCAATCGACCTACGATAACATAGTACTCGATCAAACATCTCCATCAATTTTCCATAAACAAGTTAGCTGAATGTCTACCTTGAACCACCAATCACAGACGCGAGCCGACTGGCTGAAAACGGTTCCGTTCGGACAGAGGAAGCTGAACATGCGCCCGCTCGGCAGACACCAATGCCAGACCTAAAGAACCAACAGTTGCACACCTTGCTTAAACATATCTAGTGGAAATTATTGCTAGGAACATCCTCTGCATCAACAATTCTTCCCATCCCTTTTGATTTCTCTGCATTGAGACCCTAAAGTTTCAATATATCGGTACACTAGCAAATTGTACGAAAAAATGTTCACTTGGTCTTATCAGTAATCTTCATTATTTGAAGTGTATACTCTTGAGTTGATTTGAAGTGTAATATCTTTCGTGATATTACGGAAAAATGAAAACGTTACATTCACAGCTTTGAAACGCCGCGCCGGTATGCTTATAAGCAGACTGCGGATGTTCATGCAATTTTCGATTTTTCTAGGTTAATTTTAAGAAAGAGGAATTAAATGAAATCTTATTTTCAATGGTAGTAGCCTTTGTAGATCCGAAATAAATCAAAATCGTACTAAATTCTGTTGAATTGATAATTTGTATAAACCATATAAATGCATAAAGATCAAATTCAATTCCTTATACAAAATTTCTATACAAAATTAATTTTCATCAATTTTTTATTTCAAAAAAGCTTAATCATTTGTATAGATAAATTCCAATAAAAAAATTCAGAGAATTGCTTCAAGGTATCCTCTTTCGAAGAATTCTTTTCACCGATTTTGTAGAAAAAAATTCGCAGACCGATCAAATTATGCGGCACGAGTATAGATGCTGATTTACCTGACATCTGGCTTCAGGATCGGCATAGTAGCCGGGCAGCTTGCCTCCGCAGGTAAACGTGAGGCCGAAAGGTACGGTGTCGTAGATCGGGTAGTCCACGCCAGGTGTGTAACCGTCTACTTGCTGGAAAGGCGCGTGAAACATTGATTCGTGAGGCGCTCCGTAACAGATAACATCTTAATTAACATTCATTATTTGGCCGAGCGTTTCGCTGTTTGAAATTCAAACGAGCGCGGCGGGTTGCGCGACTCGCAACACCGTTGCATCTCGCGGTTTCCGTCGGAACAAAGGCGATCTCTTTCGCGAGATGCAATTAACGGGAGCACCGTTTGCACCTTCGCGGCTTGCACCGGCGAGAACCTCTGTCGAAACACAGCGGACTTTCGTCACGTATCGTCGTTCACAATGGAATGTGGACCGAGAGCGAGGATGCACGCCGCGATTCATACTTCCTCTCGGCGTTAACGCGTCTCGCGCGTTGCGCATTCTGTGCATCGGGTGTCCGTTAAATTGCATTCATTTGCGCCCGTTAGACGGGCACTGCTTCTCTTTCGAACGCATGCCTGCGCCTGGCAATCGCGATTTTGTTTGATTAAATCGTGTTTCAACCCTCTTGCGTCTGACGCGCTCTAGACAATTTTTAACCGATCTTAACCTTCGGTTACTCGCAGTCCACTTTCTACATAAAATAACTACTTCAATTTGCTAGTGTAGTTGTTTGTTTATGCTTGAAGCATTAAATTTAAAGTTTTGAGACTGTAAGTATCATATGCGAGTAATTAAAAGTCCAATCCAATGCTCTATGAAAGGAAAATTCAAATAAACCAACTATATTCATGGAAAATTGATCACTGCACTGCGGATCTTCATGCAAAATAAAAATTATCTCCATCGATTGCAAGGATTAGAAACTGAGTTCAATGTTACTTCTTCCCGTAATGATTTTAATAGAGGAGAAATCATAGATTGACATCTTCAATTTTAAAAACTTGCCAACAATTTTGAATTTCATCTACTCAATTTTTCTATAAATGCATAAAGATCCGCAGTCTATTGATCACTCGTAAAAAGGCCCCGTTCTGACTATCAAGGAACGAATTTCGCAGTTCGAAATTGATGTTCGGACTTACTGTTTTTAGAATTGAATAGGGCCCGAAAGCAAGCAAGCTTTCGAGCCCGATCGCAGGATAAACAGATGCATTTCCGGTGGTAAGAAAGGGTTCTAAAAACGAGGAGGGGGATTGAGCCCCCGGAACAGCGGTTAATGATCCAAGCGACGTCCGATCACCGTCTAGATCGGTGTTCGAACTCCGGGGAGGATCTATCCGCGGGATCTTTTTCGCAATTGGCTATCGGCCGAGATGAGAGGAAAAAAGGAGGCCGTTGCGACACACGAAACGCCGGATCGAGCCAGTCCAGTGCGTGCACGTGCCGTGCCGGTGTCTGACCGGAAGTCGGGTTACATTGTTCCCCGCAAGCGGATGCGCATCTCCGTGCCTTTGTATTCGATCTCTCTCCTGTTCAGCATGGTAGGCGTGTGTACGCGAACGCACGCGCGCGCTCGCAACCGCGAAACACGGCCTCCACCCTTCACGACGCGACCGGTGATTTCGACGCTTGGTTAAGAACGCTCGAGAGGAGATTCGGCTAGGTCAGGGTTCTTCCCGCACCTTATCATCGAATCTTGAATTTTTCCAAAAGTTGTCATGCACTTTTAACCTTAAGGCGTCAGTAAAAATTGCCATACCATTATTCAAAACAGTGTTAACTCCTTGCCCTACGATTTATTTTACAGTTTCGGTGATTAGAACTTCCTTTGTAGTTCATAATTTCCTAACAAAGGAGAAAATTTATATCTATTGTATGCCTACATGTTCTACAATAACTATACATTCACGAAACCAAAATAGAATTCTCGGTTTAAAGGAAATTAACAACATACATATTTATTAGACTGTTCTGAATCTTCATCACGAGTCTGAGTCAAAGGGTTAATATTCTTAAATTCGTCTGTATTCTATAAATTGTAAAAAGGTCAACCGTTGTACGAGAAAACAGGTTCAATTAAAATAGAATAAAAATTACCTGGGTTGAAAGAAGTGTCTTGACTTTAGAATTGAAATTGCTTCGAGTCAAAGGACAATCAATTTTTCCATCACGCAGCACGGTCCGATAGTTTTACAGTGGTTATTCCTTGAAAGCGTGAATTTTCGTAACAGCGAGAACGGATCGGGACGATTGGGCGTTGGAAGCCCGCGGTTTTCGATTGCGTTGATCTCGGGGCTAAAGGAGAATTTCCAGAGTCGCGTACCGTGAATGTTAACCGAGATTGGGATCAAGGGATTCATTAATCATTTTCATTTTTCTGGCCGCTGGCTAGCAGGCGGCATTGAAAATTCGGTTCCGTCGTCCGTTTCGAGGCGCGTTCACGGTCACCGTTTCCGGTGAAAATGAAAATGAACGCGATGGGATCGCGGACAATGGCGTTATTGGCAACGCGTACACAACGCCGAGACGAATTAGCCTGCGGCTCTTTTGCAATTACTCGTTGATCGTCGTCTCCTTTATTCGCCAAGTCTTTTCGATTCGCGAATCGGAGGATTGGATATATTCGCGTGCGAGTTCGTTCTTTCGACGGACGAGTTTGTTTAACGGAGCGGCAGCTCGCGGGAAAGCACGCTCGCGTTCACGCAACAGGGGTTAATTAATGAATTACTTCACGCTGCCATCTGGAGGAGATGACGCGAGCAGATACCGTCCCTCCCTCTGTCATTGTTGCACGTGAGAAAACGCCGTGAATATAATAATTTCGTGCTTTGATTCCTACGCGAGTTTCGTAAAAGGCATTGTGCCTGCGAAATGATACCTCGGTTGGTTAGGTGTTGGGATTGCGCAACCACGCTCGACTTATTTTTCGACCGAACCCTTCCCTCGTCGCCACGCGGATTCTACTTACCGCCATCGCCTGGTACAACAAGACCGCGCCGTATGCCAGGATCGCGCACAGAATTTGGTACCGCGAAATCATCTAAAAAAACAAGGACAAATAGACAATCCCTTCTCTATAACAATTTTGCAAAATTGGGGCAACGAGCATTTCCAATTGAATCCCCGTCAAATAAGTAAACTCTTGCTTGCAAATTAAATTCGGGGAGCTAAGAGACTTTCTTAGGAGACAAAAAAATGTCTAAAGTACTCGAAGAGGTCGACTAAAAATTTTTACCAACCAAATCAAAAATCCCTTAAGAGTCCAAAAATCTCCGAAGAAGCCCACCAAAAATTTTGCACAGTAGATTGAAGAAACGTGAACCTTTGCTACTAAATTGACCCACAGAAGCAGAAGTTACTCTTCGAAGAGGCCCTCGAAAAATCGAGGTTGTCGCGGCAGGGCGGACAGGACGGACTCACCTTATCGTACAGAATCCTATCACCTTAATCCTTAGTGTCTTTCCGCGTGGTGTACATTTATCTCCGGGTGGAGTCCTTGTCACAACGCACTGACCGGTCCTGGCTCGATGGACCTCCGCCTGCACAAAGTCTCGGTCTCCACGGTGTTACCGGCAATGTTTCTTTCTCGAAGGATGCTACCACGAAGTGGTGGTATATATATGGCTTTAGAGATCGAGCAACACCTAGGGGGGGTTCTTGAGAGCCCCTCTTTACCGGGGCTCCCACACCGGACGAACGGAGAAAGAGAAGATCCCAGGGAGGTAGGGGAGGGATCCACTTCTGCGATGCCGCAGATTCTTCTCTTACGCAATCCCTTCGTGCTCTTACACCCGTGAAAACAGTCGTAACGATCGTACTTGAACCAGGGTTGCGACGTTTTCTATACAACCCGACGGAAACCATCGGCACCTGCTTTCGCGAGCCACCCTTGGCTTCCATCTTCTCTCTAAATTCATTCTCTGGCCCAAAATGATCCACAAAATTAATTTCAATGGCAAACGAATCGTTTGTACTTTATTGAAAATCTGCGCTCGAAACATTTCGAATAATTGTTTCCTCTTAAGAAAGTTGAAAAGCGTGCAGAGGTAGTTTTCCATTCAGTGGATTAAGTCATTCATGATCAGACCGCGATAACGATCGTCTACTGTTTCAGTACATCCTTGCAATTTGTGTAATAAAGTACAAGCTTGCCACTCTAATTATGTAGCACTTCTTCGTATTCAATTTAATTATCAAACGAGCCACGCAGAGAGGATACAAAGCCTCTGGACCAAGAAATAAGACAATCGCGAACAACTAAAAACTTCATCCATCTAACTGAGGCTTCATGCGTCTCAATCATCGTCCCAAAGGATCTAGAATTGCAGAACAGAAGGTTCAATACTTGTCAAACGAGCCACGCAGAGAGAACATAAAGCCTCTGGACCAAAAAAAAGGACAATTACGAACAACTCAAAAATTCATCCAGCTAATTGAGGCCCCCAAAGGATCTAGAATCGCAGAGGCCGCAGAACACAAGGTTCCAGCGGTCCTTTCCCCTCTGAAACGCCATCATTGTCCTCGAAAGTCCTGCAGCCGGACACGACGATAGCAGGAAACGGGCCCGACAGTTCTGACCTACTAATCTCGTTATTTTTTCACCACTAAGTGGACGTTGGTCGAAGGTTTTGCGCAACGCCTCGTGCTTTAGCAACCGTGAAAACGATCGCGCAGCAAGGACCAAAGGGAGAATCCTGCTCGCCCGTTGCGAAACCGTTTCCTGTATCGTCGATCCCTTGGACTGGATGTTTAATCGTCAAAATCCCGATACCATTCGCAGATTCGCCGATTACTTACGCTTCTGCGTATACTCCTCGAAGGACGAAATTCACCGATCGCGACGATCTGATACGCCCAGGACTTGTTGTTTTTTTTCGTGGGATTCTGTTCTTCGAGCGGAAAACGCTCGTCACGAGCCCCGAAATCAGTTGGCGTAATCCTGCAATGAATATCCAAGGTTCCTGCCGGGAATTAACATATCTAGCCGTTCATTACAGCTTATCCGTCGAGATTCGCTAGAAGATCCGCAAGCTTAATTGCTCGGAGTTTATCTCGATACTGACCGGCTTGTATTCAGCTATTTTGAAAAAAATCGAATAGTCGGCCGAGTAATTTAATAAATCGAAAGTCCTACAGCAGGATCGAGCTACCTGGAGAACAGGAATTTGTCGCGAGATTGAACGGTTCGTTAGCATTCTGGGCAGACAGTCCTATCTTCCGGCAGACAGTCAATTTCCAAGGCGCGTTCACTGCCAATTAGCCGGGGATAATTGCCGGGAGAGGTTTTCCGGATCGGCGTGCAAATTCTAGAGAACCTGCTAATTCCAGCACTCTTGAGATCCACCTCGAATTAGATAACAATGTACTGAAGATTTTTCCAAGCTCCTACGTTCTCGCATCCATTCTTCCCCGGTTTGACAACGCGTTCTCGCGTTAACACCGCAAACAAAATCATCGAGAACCATGAGAAAGACACCGAGAGGCAGAAAGCAGTAGATAAGGTAAGCGCACGGCTGCTCTGAATTAAATTATCGTTAATTACATATTGGGACGATTACAAAATCCGTGTAACATTCGTGGGAAGCGTTTGCGTGCGGAGTCATCTTGATGCCGGCGAAGAAAACGACGCGACGTTGATGGAGAGGAAAAACTCCTCTTCTTGTTAAGAAACCCGTTATTAGGAATATTATGGTCGCGTTAGAAAGTGCCCCCCTCCACCCCGGGTGCTCGTCAGCTAATTCGACACGAGCCCGATACAGGTGGCCTTATCACACCGTGTATCCTAATGTCCCCGTTCCGACTGTTTCCCAGTGGAAATAAAAACGCGGCCGCTGTTGCGCGCGGTGAGTAGACAAAAGCGCAGAGAAGTGCTTGCGCAGTCATCTAATTGCGCTGCAAAAATGCGCTGATTGCTAATTTCCCTCGCTGACAATTGCTCGCATCGAAATTGGCCACATTGAAAATTGGTTCAATTAAAATGTACCTATTCTAAAATATAACACATATCGTTAAACCACAACTCAATCATTGAGTGTGCATTAAAGTCCGAGTAATTTTCTTTGCGGTCATTTGCGAACACGGCCATTTTCCCTGCAAGCTTCTGTCATAGTCAGGTGCGATATCGCTTTCGGAAAGAATGGCTCGCAGTCTTCCCATCGCTTCCCGTTTGGCTCTTCCTCCGTGGTTCGGGAAGCCAGCCCGAGGGAGACCATTCGTTTTAATGGACACTTTCGTCACGACGACGGGTTACCTCTGCGTCCCGAATCTTCACACGCTCGGCGATGCTCGGGCCGCTATAAGCTTTCGTAATTTCATAACGAGTCGACTTCCGAGGCATCTTTCCTGTCGCGATACAAAAGCGATGTACGAAAGTCTTTCTCACGTTTCTGCTGCTCTGCCGGCCGATTAAATGTTTCGCTACACTCTCGAGAATTCGAGCGTCTCGCGCGACTGTCCGCTCCGCGAGCGATTCAAAGCAGCCTCCTAGAAGTTAGCCCCCCATTATTCCACTTTTTTCAATGAAATCTTTTAATGTCACTGTAACGTATCCTGGAGGTGGGAAAAAAATCAGGTCTCTTGCGAAATAATTAAATTATTTGCTGTCTAGGAATTACAGCGATTAAGATTGAATGAGAAGTGGGAACTGAGAAAGATAAGAGCGGAAGACGCATAGCGGCGTCTCTCACAACCGACCTCGTAATCGCGGCACTAAAATTTCATTATTCCGAATTTCGCCCGGCTGGAACCGCAGCGACGAATCCCGTTAATTACATCTGCGGATCGATCGATCTCCCAGGGAGTCTCCCATAGGTGTCTTATCGATCCGTCGCCGTCGCTTCCGTCGATTCCCCAATTACTTTAATTTGTACCCTCGATTTTTATCCGCGAAACGTCCGCCGCGATCAAGCGTTATCTCCGTTGCGTAAGAAGGCAGAGCTCGCTTATTCTGTCCAGGGTTACGTAAGCAATAGAACATCAATTATAACGAATCCTAGGAAGCGCGTCTCGTTTCGCTGGCTCGGCAGCCAGACGCATAAATATATGGGACGAATATTGTTTCGGGATCACTTTTTCCCGAGGCTTTGTCTTGAAGCGGTCTTTATCGTTCGGGAATCGTCTCGGAGCACGTCGAACCGGGCTGAACACCATTTCGTCTCGCATTTTCACCGGCGGGTGTCAGCCTGCGTTGCGTAATGGTTCGCGAGAGAACGCGAAAATGTTTGCCGGCGAAGCAGATTTTTTGGCCGAGGTCGACGCGACGAACCGCCGCGCGTCAGCGTTTCGACGGCGCACGCACAATCAACCGAACCGCCGACTTTCGTAATCTCTTCTCGATCGAAAGAGGAATCGTTAGATATAATTGCAAGGTTCATGACTCCGCCGCGACCGGTGGAAACTGGCACATGCCGTAATACCTGAGATTTCAGAGGAAACTGGCTTTTAGGAGACGCAATTTTCGTCGGAGAGGAAAAATCGTCATCTTCCAACCCGGTGGTCGACATTCAAATTCGAAATTACCCGGGAATATTTAATCAGGAATGCTTAAGCTTACATAAATTTTTGTAGGTCTTTCGGAAAGTCGTTTCGTTTTTTCAAACGAAAATGAAAGTGCGTTTTTTAGGAAACTTAAATGTCAGCTGTCAAGATGTACCATGATTTTGCGATTTAAAATAATGTTAAGTGATTACTAGACTGCGGATTTTTATGCATTTATAGCAAAATTAAGTAGATGAAATTCAAGAAGGTTGGAAAATTAAAAAAATTGAAGACGTCGATATATTTCTCCATTATTGAAAATTAAAATCATTAAAGGAAGAAATAACATTCTTACAATTTTTATTTTTCATAAAGATCCACAGTCTAGCAATTAAAAATGGAGGGAATGCCATCCCTACGAGATAAACGAAATTACTTTCCGATCGGCCTGAACTTCAATGCAAAATAAATATTTGCAAGTGTAGTCGGCACCTTCGTTTATGCTTGAAACACTAAATTTAAAGTTTTGAGAGTGCAGGTGTCATATGCGAGTAATGAAAAGTTAAATAGAACCTATTAACTCTTTGCACTCGACTTTCTCCCCGAAGGAGACATGTTCAATTTAGTCAGTAACTCGGATATCCCCTTCGAGAGGATCAGAATCCTCTCAGAAGAGATAGTTCGAAATTATGATACCTGCAAGGTAGAAAATTTACAATTATTCCAGCAAGTACTAAATGCAGCGAGTCCTCAAATTCAGCGATCAAAGGGTTAACCGCGATTCTAGAAAAAGGAGATCCAGATCTTTTTGTTCCGATTGAACGGATAGAGCGGATAGAGCGGTTCGATTATCGATATGATAGAGCGTCGGATCGGGATGGGATCAGTACGCACGCGTGCGTCGTGGCAGCGGGCTTATGGTTGGCAGTTCAGTATTATCAGTCGACGCGGGTCGAACTCGAGCCGCGGCCTGTCCCAGATTTTCAGTCGCGCGTACTCGCGACAGTGCGCGCGTACCGCTGTGCTGGCTGGCTGGTTCTCGGGGCTGTCGATCGTTCGCCGATCCTAGATCCTAGATCGGTCGATCCTCAGAACGGTTTCGCGGTCGATCGAGCGCGGATCGATCGTGAGTCTCGTGGTTTCGAACAGTCGACGAGGGAAGAGCATGTTTCCGGATACCGGGAGCAACACGTAGGACGCGTGCCGCAGCTGCATTCGCATCGAGATCACCTGAGATTGCACCTGTGGCCGAGGCGCCGCGTGCATCGAGCGCATCGGCCACGTCGTGATGTCAATTGCCGTTGCAACAGCCGCTGGCCAGGTAAACGTCTTCAGTTACCTGTCCCATTTTCGGGTAACAGGCCTAAACAAATCGCTAACCGGTCGGGGAACATTTGATCGAATGTCTTCTGGAAATTGTAGGCTTTTTTTTATGAATATTGTTCATTAAATGTGCGCGTTGCTCGGTTTATAGCGGGGTACTGTCTTCTGTTTGTTAACATGCCTCATCTCGAATGTCTTAACACTAGCAACAAATACTTACAACTAATATTAGTGGTACACAATTCAAACAATTGCAAATGTAATGTTTTAGAACGACTATAGAACGATTATTACTCGAATACACACATTATTGTTAACCCTTTGCACTCGGAGATATTTTAACTCGAAAATTAAACGTTTCTTCCGACCTAGAATAATTCCATTCTATATTAATTTACCTCTTTGTATGAATATAAAATTGATATAGTTCCTCATACAGTACTTAAATGTTTAGTACTCGATCAGATACCAACATTTCAGTAATGGTACAGCAAACCAAGGGTTAAAATAGTTGCATTGCATTTTCTACCGTGAGTATGTTGAATCATATATCTCGAGGAAGAACAATACTTGAACGTCATCAAGGGTATTAGCCGGTATGAATCATATTCATATTCACTGAACATCTACAGTACCACGAAGTGGTATTAGTTGTCTACGAATTGCAAATGGTTACAGGTAAATTACAACCGAGGTCCAGGTGTGGCTGTTTACTATTTCTCTCACTTGTCGCCACATCTGCGACTTGTTTATCACCTGTCCGGTGAAGCGACCGAATCACATCGACGCCAATAAAATCTCGTTATCTCCCCGACGATGTTATTTGCTGTAGATAAGAGAGCGAACAATACTCCGTAGCCTCTCTTCTACCTGATACTTCGAATGGAAATGAGTATCGTTATTACACCTAGGGAATGCGGTCTGGTTTTCTTCGATCCTCGGAAAGTTCCTCCTTCCGCGTTTTACATCGGCGAGGAGGTGTATCGCGATACCGTGAGAACCCTCGCCAGGGAACGCCGGTGAATTATCTCATTTCGTCCCAGCGATTCGGTCATCGGGAAACCGTGTTCGTTCATTCACGCTCGTATTAATTAATTACGGGCCTCGTCGTCCTGCGAACCGGCGATTAAACGCGCGCTACGTGACCGGCCAATTTTCGGTTAGGTTCGTGCCATCTGTGCCACGCTACGCTATACACAGTTTTACTCAACAGTCGTAATTAGACTGCGAATCATTACGCAAAGTATAAATATTTTGCAATGATTTTGGGCAGCAGGAGTTAAATAAAAATTCACTACATCCCTTCATAGATTTTTCACATTGAAAAGATCACAAGAATATTCTTAGATTTTTCTAATCTTTCACTGTTTTATATTTCAGCCAGTCAATTTCTTCATAAATGCATAAAAATCCGCAGTCTAGTTATAATTATACAGCGATGCGTTTATTACAAAAATGAGGGCGTGTAATTTAAAAAAGTAAAACCATTACAAAAAGCATTTTTATTTTGCGTAAAGATCCGCTGTCTAGTTGTAATTGTGCAAAAGTTCTAATTAGACTGCGGATTTTAATGCGAAACTAGAAATAGATTTATTTGTTCCTTTGACATTTGCTTGATGAAAATAACATAAATGTATGTAAGATTTGAAAGGGCTCGAGTGCTACGATCAATTCGAGCAAACGCAAGGCAGCCTGGTACGGTTTTAAACCGGCGACAACGGGAGACGCGCGTCGTTGCGGCTCGATCGTGACACCAGTGTAACTGTTTCCGGTCAGACACCCATCCACCGCCGCTTCCGGTATCGCTGTTACCCTCCCGTGGGCTCGAAACGAAAAGGGAATCGCTCTTGTTCTCCACTTCCCGTGTATAGTTTCTATCGTCCATCAAACTCCGCCTGTAATACGTTATTGTGCTGTTCCCAGCTAATTTATTCAATCGCTTCTTTATTGAAGCGAGTTTTACTCTTTGAACGGACACGTAACGTTGCAGTCCTCTTCGATGCATCAAATCCTCAGTGTACAAATATCATGTTCAAAAATGATGAAACCAGATCGAAACACGAATGATTCCTTCGTGTTTCACAACAAAAATGTTTTACCTTATCGACGTGAAAGCAAACAGAAACATTTGGTCGAGCCTATCTGATCTTACAAGGCAGAGTTGTGCTATACTTTAAATACATTGTAATTGAATTACTCTACAATTATGAATCATCACAAGGTAACGATCAACTGATCGTCGTCTTTCCAAGAGATTAGTGTTATCAAGGGGTCGCTTACCTCGATATCTATAACAATACGAGCGCGAATCTGAAACAAAGAAGGTGACGCACCGGTCAAAAATGTGTAAGTGGAGCAAGGAAGATCGCGATCGGTTTTGTCGTCGGAACTCGAAGAAGTCCGATATCTCGAGGCGTAACGGAAATCTCGGAAAACCGTAATAACGAGCCAGTGACTGTCTATTGCTCCATTTCATCCTGGATCGGTACCGTTACCACCGACGACGTGTCTTTTTCTTTTCGCCGGTAGACATCGCGCGAACAGCTTCGATCCGTTCATCCGACGAATTCTCCAAAAATTTGCGAAAGTCGCGCACTTCCCGAGCACCCGGTACGTGGACACGCGCGTTAACAAAGTTCTAGCATTGTACGCGGGTGTAATTGGACGACAGGTGTACGAACGCCGCCGACCTACACGGTGTCCGCGAAACCGAGGCAAATCAAACAACTTTCATCGAGTACGAAGCAGTCCGATCGAGAATCGCTTTCTCGTTAATTCGCTGCTCCCGTCTTCGTTCTCTTTCTCGTGATCGGGTTTCGCGGCATAATATTTCACGAATGCGTCGTCGAGTAGGCCAGTTTCGACCTTGGTTCTTGAATTTCTGCGTCGCTCGGTCGCAAAAGCAGCGCGCGCATTTCCGAAACGGTAACTGCGCACGAGATTCACCGGCGTTGAACAACGGGCCGCACAACAGAATGCCCACACCTGACCAACAACGGCCGGAATACATTAACGAATCCCTTTTCCACCTGACTATCGGTCACCTGACTCATTTCCGGCCCGTTAAACAGCCGAGCCCCCCGTGTACGCTCACCCGGACCCCGATACCATCGCGTTTTACCTTCTCGCATCCGTTTCGTTCGATTAACCTGTTCACCGAGATCACACACAGAGATCATTCCTATCCTGCCGTCACTCTCGTTCACTCGTCCATTCCTCCAGCACTTTAATAACATTTATTCAATCGTAATCGTTACTCTGAAACGCGAGTGTTCACCACTGGAAAATTCATTCACGTATCTGTTGCCCGCATTTTACACATTCTTTCTCATAAGCGATTAAGGTAAACAGCGTCGTTCGCGCGTGTAGTCCTGTATTACTAACAGATTGCATACCCAGGGGCTCTCACATTTGATCTTGCACGATTGTGTGCAAAAATCTTCTATAACACCGGCTTATCTCCCTTACCTTGCTCTTTGACATTCTCCCGTGCCGCATTATCCTTTCATTTCAACGTAAAACGTCCTCAAACGTGTACTAGCTTGTACGAAGATACTGTTACAATGACAACTGGAATTCTTGTGAACGTATATCATGTACAAATCTATAAACCATGGGAAACACTGATATACCAACCAGCTACAGTTTCTATTTCATTCTCGCTAGAATGAACTTGTTCAAGGAAAAATATTTTCTGTTCTGTTGGATGTTAACCCTCATCCGTCCCTCCTGTCAATTTCACACAGTTTTCTCGAAATAAGTTTAAATACTGTTCTGTTATTTGTATATAATAATTATTATTACTAGACTGCGGATCTTCATGCAAAATAAAAAATGTTTGCATTGGTTCCAGGACACAGGAGCCAAATAAAAATTGCATTATTCTTTTAATTATTCTATTAAGCTGAAAATAGTACATTGATGCCCTTAAATATGTTTTTAAGACACTTTTTATCAAAGTGTCAATTCGACATCGAGGGTCAAACTCGGTTCGTGAAACGAGGGACGGATGAGGGTTAATGAAATCGGTGATAGGGAAATGGTCCGCGCGGTTTGTCGATAATGATTCGAGGATCGGTTGTTTTTGTAGCGAGTCGAAACGGTGGTCGAAGGCCAGACGGAAAGAGAGCGAAAGAAACGATCGAGTGCAGCGCGCAAGGTGCAACGCGTGCAACGCGTGCCACGCTGCGCCTCGCCGCGCGACAGCTGTTTTCCGTTTTAAGCCGAGACGTTAAGCCCGTTTTTAATTCCGCGGCTGAACGCGTTTTCGGGACGCTCGACGATGACGATAATGACGCGAGCACGAGGGGTGAATCTTTCCCCCTTTCCCCTGCCCCAACGTTTCCCCACTTTTCTTCTTTTTTTTTCACCGGTACCCCTAAGACAGCCGGTCGAACCGCGGCAGCAATTTCTCGGTCGTTTCGCTCGCTCCACCCTGGAATTCCAACGAATAAATTTCACTCCTTCTTCCCAGCGAATATATTCAACGTTGTCCTTGGGTTATGAGGCAGGTGATCCCCGGCAACGATAACAAGGATTGATTCTATTTGCGACAGAGCCGAGAGTTTTGAGGGCTGAGGGCTATGGAGGACGAGGACTTCGGCTTCACCAAGAGGGACAAAGCTATCCTCGACAAGTTCCTGTTCCCCTCGAACGTCGCAGCGGAGCACGGCCCCTCCTCGACAGCGGTGCGTTTTTCCAAAATTCCCGTTCTCCACACAGTTTTTTTTAAAAATGCATTTAATACGTTCCGTGCCGAGCCGTTCTTGTTCGACAATTAAGCAAACTTATGTGCTTTGTTCTATGCTGCATTGTTTAACGCTGTAGAATATACTTCCACCAGACGAACGAGGCATTATAAATTTGTTATAAGATATATGTTTTTAGCGCATTCAATAAATATGTCAGCCTGAATGGATATATACAGGGTGAGTCACCTAACGTATCAGACGTTTGACGTATCTTTAAAAACAACAAAGATATTTGAGGTGGCCGCTTTAAGTGACTCACCCTGTATAGTTTAATGAGTACCATCGGTGTGGTACACGTGGCACGGGACGTGTTAATAAAAAATATCAATGAGAATTAATTAAAAGGATAATACCAGACTTATACCATCTGTTTTGGATCGACTATGTACACTATGTAGATGGAACACGAAGGTCCGTGATGCAACAAATTTTTGTGAACAAATGAAGTACCTTCGAGGGAAACAAAATTTTCCTGACCAAGCAAATTTCTTCCAAATATTGTCTCGCGATAAATATCCTTCGATAACATTGCGCGGTACGTTTCTAAACATTGCAGAGCGAGTCGGGCTCGTGATTCGCAAACATTCTGATCCTACAAGGAAACAAATTGAAACATCGTGAACAATGACAACCACGAATGCGTTGTACTTCCCAGTATTAAATTCAATGGAATGTTGTTTCCCTGAAAAGATCGAAGGGGGGGACTGCTTCCTCTGTTGGGAACTTTGATATTTAATGTCGAGGAACAATTGCCAGCTAGTCTTTGTGCATGGTCAGTAGTGTGACCGGTAAACAGTAGAAAAAGCGACGGGGAAAAAATGTCGGTGGTTACGGGCGGGCTGGTCAACGGCCGGAGTGAAAGAGGGGTAAATTTTGAAATTCGTTAGGCGGGAGGAGAGATGGTTGGTGGGTCTGGATCGGTGATGACAGCGCCGTTATCCGGGGCGACCGAGGCCGGAAACGCCGTCCCTGAGCGGGCAGCGACCGCCTCTTCGTCCTCTCCGGCTTCCTCAGTCGTTTCCAACCCGCCGAACATACCGAACGTGGTCGAGTATCACCTGAAAGTGAAGCCTGGACAGACGCAGAGTGCCTGCCAGTTAGATAACAGTCCAGTGAGTACCGATCAACCTTGAGAGCCTATTATTCCATTAACCGATCGTCCGAGGTTCTCAAAGCAACGTTCGTTTCGCGATACGATCAACATCGTCGCATCTTCGACTGTCCTCGACGTTCCGCGATAATAACTAGCTTCACTCGGCTCCGAATTCTATCAAAACGTGTTTCTAACGCAGAGAAGTCAGACCACGGACGAGATGAAGAAAGAGAAGAGCCCCGTGTCCACCACCGAGAAAAAGAAGGACCTCGTGTCGAGATTGTCCCGGCTATCCATCGACAACAACGTCTTCGAGGGCTCCACCGACCTGCCTCAGGTGTTTCAGGTATATATATTTCGTTGTTTACCTTTTACCTGCTCCCGCTCGCCCGTTTAAAGCCCGCAGGTTCGCCGGATAGACATTCTTGTGATCTCTCCGGGCACACTGACGTGCTCTTCAACGGGACAATGGACCCTGTGGTTCCTCACTTTTCTACGAAACCAGCTACGATTCCTACCTCCCACTCTGCCGGTCTCTGGGGCCCCTAAGGCCCGCTCGAATTCTTCCGTTGGTAATCTCTAGCGATCTCTACGACAATTTCATAATTCCTCGGTAAGGTTACACATTTTATCGTCCGGATTTCTGAGGCGGTCTCTCAATGCAAAGTAATACCTTTCACTAGTAATTTCTCTAACAATGGGTTCTTAATTTCTTTATAAAATGCCCCATACTTTTTACTGTCCCTCTAAGGCCCAATCGAACGCTTCCCTTCGACAATCTCTCGAACTAATATCTTTTTCGTCAACAATCTCCATGAAATGGGTTCCGCAAAACACTATACTTTTTTACTAGCTGCCTCTCCTACGGCCCCTTAAGGCCCAGTAGAACCGCTCCTCCTTCCTCGAAATATTCCTAAATTCTCCACGAACAATAGATACAAATTACCAAGATTGAAATTCCTTAAAATCAAAGTAGAAGTGGGGCCCTTCTTTATCCTCGGCAATTTTTCTGACAATGGGCCCGATGTTTCCGAATTTCTCTACGAAGAATGCTTCCTCTCGCTGTGGGTCCTTCGGGGCCGACTGGAACCCTTTCCCATACAGTGTATAAAGGGCCCGAGGCCCCGCATAGGCTTAATTATCTACCTGAGCAAAGGCGCGCGTGGGAGACTAAAGGGGAGTTCTTTTCAGGTGAAATATTTGGGCTCGCACGATGCGAGGGGCCTCTGGGGCATCAAGCACACGAGGAGGCCCGTCGATAACATGGTGGCTGCCGCGAAGGCCTTACCGACCAACACCATGCTGCCTCTGATCAAGCTGGTCGTCTCTCAAGAAGGCGTAGCTCTCCTACCTATCGAGAAACGGAAACAGGAGAGCAACTTCAGCAGGATGTACGCCATAGAAACGATCTCCTACGGTGTCCAGGACCTCGTCTACACCAGGGTGTTCTCCATGATCGTGGTCAGAGAAACGGAGAACTTCAGGAGAGTCTCGCCATTCGAGTGCCATGGGTTCGTCTGCGAGTCGAAGCATCACGCGAGACAGCTGACCTACGCGCTGGCCACTGCCTTCGAGATTTACTCGAGGACTGTCAAAGCGCAGGATAAAATGGCAGAGATGGCTGGCAATGCCGCGAAGAAGAGGTTCGCTATCGATTTGAGGAGTCCCGAGGAGATGGAGGCTGACTTAGCCATGGACTCCGAGGCCTAGTTACTTTTTTAAATATCTCTCGTTCGAGTTTTGTTTCTTCGTTGATTCAGTTCAATCGTTTGATGAAAGGACCTCTCCTCGGAGGACTACACAGGGTACCGCGGGAGATCATTCATGTCTGTACAGAGCATATTTGTAGGTTTAAGTTAATTAGTTTGCGAGAAGCATTGACACTTGAGTGGACTATTTCGTAATAATAATAATTTAATGTTTAGTTGGTCCTCTGTTATTGTTCTGTGGTTACAATGCTGTGGAGATCTTTCTTTTGAATTATGGACCTTTTCCTTTTCGTGAAATCGTACATGTTCTGATCGCTACAGCTGCAAAAGAGATCACCGAACAATAGTGGCCTATCTTTGTAATAATAATTGTTTAACGTTGATGCGGTTATCTGAGGGATTAGTTGGTCCTCCGATATTGTACTGTGGTTCTAATGCTGTGAAAATCTGTTATTCTATCTTGACTGTTTTGAGAAAGAATGTTCTGATCGCTACAGCTGTAGAATAATTCATAGAACAAGAGGTTCGATTAACTCTCCGTTTATCTCTCCGCTAAATCCACTCGAGGGTTAATCCTCGCGAAATTAGATTAGCAGATTAACCCTCATTCGTCCCTGAATCTGTCCCCCGGTGTCAAATGGACACGGTGGTGAAAGATCGATGAAATAACAAGGTAAACAATGATGTTTCCATGTTGTTCATTCAAATTGATGGGACGCATGAGGCTTGAATCTGCTGTTAACAATGCAAGCGATCACCAGATCGCGTGCACGTACGATTGTAAATAGAATTCACCCTTGTACAAATCGAAATAGCACACACCACGGAAATAAACGTGAACTCGTTGAAATCTGATACACACTATTTCTGTTACGTTGTTCAATGTTTGAGTGTTTTAGTTTAGGCGATCGATCGTTAGGGGTTCGGCCAGGCACGAATCGTATCACGAGTTGTACTTAAAACAAAAAAACATGATTCTGTTTCGAAAGGGGCTTGCCGTGAGATCGTGTGTGGGCAGAAAGGAAGATTGATGACTGTTGATTGTTAATTATTTTATCGGCATTTAGAGGAGGCATAGGCACTGCCTATCCACGACATAATGGCTAGTTATCCAAAGATACCAGGTAGGGGGAAGGAGCCGAAGATCGCCGTCCGTTCTCGGTGACTTTCGCGTTTGCAAAAGGAAAATCAGATTGGATTATATCTCTAGCCGCTTTGTGTGTGTGTGTGTGCGTGTGCTCTTTATCTTCGTCTTCGATTGTACAGTAGACCGTTTTCTTCTCTCTTCGCTTCTGTTATTTATTTCCGTCGTAACGTTTAAGTCTGCAAAACCAATATCGATACATATCAGTTGTTGTAAATAAACGTCGAAGCGATGCGCGTCGATGACCGACCGCCCACGTTTTCCTCGTGCATTAATTATTAGCAAAGGTTTCGTTCTAGCCGTTAAGTCGCTTCAGTTCAATCGCGAAATGATATCGAATGATTATTTTCTCACCGGTTCTAGGCTTGGGACACTTGTGTAACACTGTTAATCGCGCTCTAGGGCTACTTACTTACTATCATAGTGATCCAATTGTCAGTATTAGCGAGCTGTACCGACACGCTACGTACAATAAATTTTTTACGGACACTTTAACCCATTTATTGCAACGCTCCAAAGCTTACGTATCTCGGCGGATTTACATAATATTACATTTACAATATATTGCACACTTTTTACACACTCTCTTCCACTGAACAATTTTTAGATTAATACTTAAAATGCTAGGCGAGCCAGCGCTCGATCGAGTTTCGGGCAAGCAGATTCGATTCTTCAGGGTCTCTCGCGATACACAGTCTAGATCGAGAACCGTTTTTATTCAGTGTAAGAAATCACTGACGTCCCGCTGATTTCTTCCGGTTCAGAATCCTGGAAGTCCTGGAGGGTGGTTTGCTGGAGATTGGCTCCGCCGCATCCGCCTCCTTGGTCGCCTGATCGGTGTCGTTCTCCTCCTCCTCCACCTCCTTGCCGATCGCCTCGTTCAAATTGTAGAAGCTCTCGGATTCCTCGCAGGGTATCGAGTTTTCCGTTCGCGTGCACACGAACGTCGCCTAACGGAATCAAATTTTATCGTGAACCATTTTAGATCTATTTAAAATCACAGGTTTCATTCCAGTCAGCTTCATCATAAAACGTTTCTACAGAAGCTAGTTGCTGAATGCCGTGTTCCTTTTGATCCTAACTTATCCGGACGTCTCATAGCAATTTGTTTCTACTCCCCAGCTAGACAGGCGTTCATCTCCGGTAGCTAATTGTCTCACCTGATTGAATACCGTCTCCGCAGGACAGATGAAGCTCCACCTACTCGAGCCTCTAGCCTGAGGCATGCACACGTGGAAAACCTGGCACTCGTTTTCCATGTCGGCATAGTATCCGTAGATTCTGTCCTGGCAGGAGAAGTTGTCCACGATGTTCTCCCTGATCAACGTCGCGTTGTCCGGCAGCTCCAATCCTCCAGTCTTGTTCTGCTTTATAGTGATTCGAAAGTAAATCGTCTGGAGGCTATTCCAAGTCATTTACGACCCAAACCCAGCCAGATGTTATTGAAAAGAATGAATGAAAAGATCTTTGGTAGATTTATCGTAATGTTCTGACGAGATTTGCAATCGTAGTAGGTGTAATTTAAAACAGTAAGAATATCAGAAAAATTTAGTGTTGCTTTATTTTGAACTTATTAAACATATTTTGAAAGAAAGTAAATTTCTATTTCACTCCTGTTTGTTGCAATCCAGGTGGAAATTGTTTATTTTGAGCATGAAGATCTGCTGTCTAATTATTGGATGCAACGAATTGCTATGTATAATTATTATGTTATTTATTTTATATTATCACGCACATATACAGGGTGTGGCCGGACGGGTGGTACAACCGAGCAGGTGTGATACTACATGCAAAAATAAGTCGAGAATAAAGTATATGCTTTAGTTCCGCGTTTCGCTTTAATATATGCACAAAGTAGAATTAGTTGATCATGGTCAGACGCGTCCGACGATTCCTATGAAATAGCACGTGTACTCGCAGCCTTTTCAAACTCGATTTTCTCGAAAACGAAGCGTCGAACAAAAAAATGTTATTCCTTTCTTTCGACTTATTTTTACATGTAGCATCACCCCCTGCTCGGTTGTGCCACCCGTCCGGCCACACCCTGTATATATAGCGATTTATAGTAATTTAAATGTATGTAGATTTAGATTTAGTTTGTATTTTGTGTTTCGACGAACTAAATCCTTAGTCCCGGATTGAAGATGGCGCGGGATAGCAAGCCCTATCTAAAGGGTGTCTGAAAATGACCTGACATTTTAAATTGAGCGCCATTTTTTTTGTGGCGAACATAGAGAGTACTAATCTTTGACGATTGGCATCAGGAAGTATTGAGGTTTAGTCATGGAGAATAACACGATCGAGCAACGCGTAGAAATTGTGCAAATTCACTACAAAAATGGTGAAAATTTCGCAGAGACGTTTGACAAAATGTCAGGTCATTTTGAGACACCCTTTACGTTTGCCTCATATTCCAACGAGGCTGAGACAAACCTTGAAATCCGGAGCGGGCCGTCTCGACTTGGGTGGCTGCGGTAGCGCCAGAACGACGGCGAACAAGCCCAAAACAGACACGATCAAGATTGATTTCGGAATCGTCATTTTGCCGAGATGTGTGAGCGCGATTCTCCGAAACCTGGTAAACTTCGAAAAAAAGCAAGTTCCGCGGTCGAGGGTCCTGAGAAGACTGATGATTCGATCCGCGGAAGGGTGTTATATAGCGGGCTGCGCCGTAAGGATCTTGAATATTGTATGAATGGCCGATTCTCGGTAGGCAGATATTAGTAAGTTCATCACGTTTGTTCTGCCAATGACCATCCAGACGTCCACATCATCCTCGAAGGCCCGATGCAAATTCTCCTCGATTCCGATGTGCCGAATGATACGCTGTGTCTCTGCCCCGTGCACCCACCATGGAATACCACGCCGCCCTGCTCGGTCTCGACCTTTATTACTTGATCATTCACCGATCGTACAGCGCACCGCCATTCAAACCGAGGATCTGGCCAGGTGGCCCGGGCGACGAGTACTCGCTCGTTGGTTTCATCGAAGAGGATTCATTTGCTCAGCGAGACAAAGGGCTATTAAGATGCCCTTAAGTGCGTCCGGTCAAACTGCAGAGCAGCTACCAACCCTCTGATTCCTTAGCTACAAACAGGAAAAAGTTGTTGAGAATATTGCGATTTATAAGGAAGCTAAGAATCGTCTAAATTGGAGGGTAGGTAGCTACGCTGCAGTTTCTCCTCGTCATCTGCAAAATAGCTGCCTACCTCCGATTCCTTAATTACAAACAAGAAAAAATTGTTGAAAATATCGAGATTTATTACCAAACTGCAGATGTTTATTCATTTTCCAATTTTTGTCGACTTTTAAGAAATTGGAATGAAATAAAATCCTATTTTCTATCGTCTTTTAAATTCTAGCATTTTTTGAACATTTTCATAAGCCATAAATGCATAAAGATCCGCAGTCCATGTATAACAAAGCTAATAATTATCTAACGGAAGGGTAGGTAGCTACTCTGCAGTTTCACCCCGCCGTCGATCGCGAGAAATTATTCAAGGAATCGGGTGCGGCGGAGAGTCCTGTCTATGAATAACCCGAGGACGTGCTCGGCTGGCCGAAGGTCGGATGCAAATCGAAATAAACCCCCGGACCGCACAGAGTGATTGAAATTCGTTAGCCGATCGAGAAAAAGCTGGAGGCGCGCGAGCAGCCACACCGCGATCAAACTCCATAAACGAGTCATAGCATGGCGGAAGGATATTTCGACGGCTTCTTCCCACGAATTCCGATGATCTTGACGACCAGACACGGTGGTCCGGTTGGCCCTGGTCCAATCCGAGCCACGAAAAGAGGTTTCGCCCGGTAAGCCGAGGGCAAACTCTCGTCTCTCTGCCGCGTCGATTAAGGCCGAGCCGCGGTCATCGCCGATTCTTCGACCGGTGAATACTTAACAGTTCCACCATGGGGTTACGAAACCTTTCCCTGCGCCTCCTGGTCATTGACCATGGGTCTCACGAAAAATCGCCATCGTGATATACTCGCTCGCGTCACCTCGAGCATGAGTAATAATCGTCTTACACGCTGGCTTGCGGCCTCTTTCTGTCCGGCAGATTGATTCATGGTTTTCGGGTCGTCCGAATTCAGCTACGCTGCTGCCATTTATACTTCTTCCCTTTTCCTACGTCCTAAATAAATGCTCCACTTTTCTTCGGATCCATCCATTATAAAGTGGCCCCTAGACGATCAATGATATTGTCAATATTCGCTTCAATATTGACGGAGGACCATATTGATGGAAATATTGATCGTCTAGGAGCGTATTGAACGTCTAGGAGGGCCACTTTAAGGGCGACTGCGGCCTAGATCTATCTTTTATCTAGCACTTTTCACTACTGAGAAACTCCATCTTTGCATTATCGAGAAACGAGAAGGCGCATCCAGGGAAAATTAAACGTTTCTTCCGACCTAGAATATTTCCATTCCCTAGGATCTTTTCAATTTTGTGGATATAAAATTGTTATAATATTTCATGCAGTACAAAATGGGATTTTCTGATGAAATGAAATTCATGTAGATCAATTTCTTGTTGTAGATCATGCTGTAGATCAACATTTGCTCTAGATGAGCCCTTCTCGAGGGTTGTGATCGTTCTCAGAGGATGCGGTGTGTCATTCGCGGTGCAGTAATGGCGGAAATAATAATGGCGGGATGTAATAAACATGATAGTTCGTGGATCCGCTACCAGGATTTCCACGGATCGTATCAAGGGAAAACGAGGCGCGAGAGGAACGTGGGAGAGCGATCAACGTTCAAATCTCTGGCGCGTTTATCGCTCGATCGCGTTCCCGGCGAGGTGAACAGCCCGAAAGTATCGGCGCTCGTTGGAAATTCCATTCGCATTTCTCTGCGCGTCGCGTCGCCGGCCCACGAGGAATACAAACGTTTCTCGATCGCTTCGGGCTGGTCCACATGATCCACGGAGAAAGAAGGTCGACGGTTGATTCGGCTGACTTTCGCGGTGGCGTCGCGATCAAGCCTGTTTCTTATTCACCGTCGATAAATCGACGATCTACGGTCTCCTCGCGGTGAATGCCGAATACGCTTCGATTCTCGATCGAGTCGGGTGGTTTATTATCAAAACAATTTATTACTTGTACGTTCCTTACAGGCGATTAGATTAACGATTAAATTACAACGAACGGGGGCGAATAAATTAACAAAATTTGGCAGGAATGCAGCGTGGGGGATGCGCGAAATCAGGCGCGCGAAGTGGGCTTTGGTACGCGGGGACGGACGCTTCGATTTGTTAACGCGGTCGCTGCCGCGCGATTAGGCTCGGTACAATTCATGCTCGGTGTTTGACAGAGTTACGTAAATCTCAATAGAATATTTAGCATCTGACAAAATGAAAGAACTTATCTCTGCACTGATCTCGCACAGTTACGTAAATTAAATTAAGGAAGTTATCTCTTAAAGAATTTCACTTTCGGCCGACAGGCGACGCGTTAACAACGAAGAGGACGACGTAAATAAAAACAAATAAATAATTCAACATAAATAGAACGACGCGTAGAAGAATTAACTAGAAACCTGAGCAAGACGCGTCCGGTCGCTTCTCTTTCCGACGTTGCTGTCGGAGCACGTCGAAGTTATTGACTATTTGGTCTTGGGAACGTGGGCGGAGTAAGCGAGATTCTGAGCAGAAGGAGCCGAGGATCGTCCCCAGTAGCTGTGATCGTGATCGTGATCGTGGTCATCGTGCTCGTAGTGGTGCTGGTGTTGCGCGTGCTCGTAGTACACCACTTTCGGTGGATGCTGTTTCTTCAGGTCCAGCCACAGCCTGACCATGTTGGCGATGAAGCTGATGAACGAAAGGGTGACTATCTTCACTTGGAAGTGGGCGCCGAGCAACTGGAGCAGCAGACCCAACTTCGCTTTCAACAGCATCGCCAAACCGAGCAGCTTCTGCAGTTGCTTCTGCTTCTTCTTGCCGAACTTCTTCCTCCGTCCCTCCACTGCAACAAATTGTAAAATTATTATTATTTATTATAGACGGACAAGATAAAGGAAAAGATAAAGGATTACTCGTATAATAACAAAGAAGGGACATGCACAGAAACTAATGGTATTATCCTATAATCCTTTGTAATTGTTTTTTAAAAGTGTGCATAGACTCGATAGAAAAATCAATACGATTATAGAGAGTGCTAGAGTCTGCAATAATGCGATTTATTGGATTAATTAATCCATAGGTAGATCTAGCTTTAAGTGTTTGAAATCCTGCTCTAATTATTATTTAGATTTTGTTATTTAGATCTGTGTGGCAGATTTTAACTCTTTGCACTCGAAACTATTTTAACTCGAAAATTAAACACTTCTTCTCAGCTTGAATATTTCCATTCCCTATGATTATTGAAATTTCATGGGAATGAACTTGGTATAATACCTCATAAAATACCTAAATGTTTAGTAATTGTTTAGTTTTATTTGGAATAACGGTACAGCAATTTTTAGTGGCGCCTCGGAGTCACCAATCGAGTAAGTGTTAAAAGGAATCTAGATCCTCTAAATATATCTGAACCCGAAGAGTCGCATAAAATTGATGATGGCGCGTGACCAGGATGTTTACAGCACTGATTTCTGCAACCTCGTACACTTTCATTCATTTCTCTTATTTGCAATCGCGGGCACGTGTGTTGAACTACCGTCTCGGCAAATGAATCGCTAATCAAAAGACAAACTAGCACACGAATACTTAGACGCTTATCAAGAAAAGCGTGTCAGCTACTGCAACTTATCTACATTTCTACACGTATCTTCGTTAACTATCGATAGCGTTATCGATCCTCGAAAGCATGAACACACGTAGATAGCAGGTTCTTATCGACACCTTTGGAAAAGAGCTTCTTCTTTGGAAGACGCAAACTTCATTTGATTGTCGAAGGAAACGAGGAGGAAGCCTCGTGCAATGGGTCAAGGACACCGTTGACCTCGGGATAGAAGTAGAGCTGTTACTTTCCTTAGAAGGTCGAAGTTCATAGAATTATCCGTTCTATATAATTCCATGTTCCGTGAAAATTCTGTCAAAGTTTGTGTCTATATTTTTATTTGTCAAAAATCATGACTGGACAGCGGATCTTTATGCAAAATAGAAATGTTTCACCTGGATTTTTTAACAAACTGGAGTGAAATAGAAATTTATTTTCTTCGTCAACGTCGATAAAAGGTAGAAAATAATATAACAGAATTTTTAAATTCTTGTAATGTTTTCACTGTTTTAAATTACACCTACTCGTTCTTGTTATAAAAGCATAAAGATCCGCTGTCTAGTCATGGCATAGCATGAAACTCGTAAGTTACAACATTCGAATCCTTCGAATCTTTGAAGAGTCGAAGCTTCAGAAATTGACAGCCCTTGACAGAAGAACTACGAATGCCGGACCGAAGAGGTCCCCGACGAGAAAGGCACCGCCACCCGATTCGTCGAGGCAATTAATTCAATTCTTCAGCTGATCCAGTCGCGTGACCCAGAAACCTTTCCTCGTGATTTCTTTCGGCGCGACTGTACGTAGCTTTCTTAAAAATGAGTCACGATTGTTTCTACGATAACCGTTCGCGACCCTGATATCTATCTAGATGGGGAGTGGGGATCGTTTCGGTGGTTTCAGCGACGCATCATAAACGATCGGGTGAACCACCTAGAGCTCGGCCGCTCGGGAATTGTTCAATTTTCTGGCGGTTTGCTCGGAAAGATAGCGACCATAACGAGCCTTGGTACCGTTAACGTCGATTTGCCCAACCCGCGGCATTAAACCACCGACTATGTGTACAGGTACAAAATGGGAGAAGTCGGTGACATATCGGATGTTGAATTTCAAGCGATCACCGGTGACCTAAAGACACGCATTTGCTCACCCGTGGAAAACCCACTCAATTGGACAAACAACCAATTGTCTTTTCCTAAGCAAACACGTCCGACATGTGCAAACACCGTCGTACCGGTTCGTTTGTTTGCCAGAGGAATCTTTCAAACTTCTCGACCGATAAACCTCTGCCTCTTTCCCTGCGTTGCTCGCATAATCGTCTCGCGAGCTGCTCATTCATAAAAACGATAGCACGCTGCCGGTTCATTCATCGACCGGGTCGATTCGGTGCGCTTTTCGATGCACTTTCCATTCAACAAAAGTTTGTAAAATCCTCGCACTATCAAAATAGTTTCATGACTTGTCGAACAAAAGAGCCGAAGTGCTCGCACGGTCTTCGAAGAATCCCGTAACCCAATCGCGGCCGGTTCCGATAAGGCCCGAGCAGGTTCAAGGCCGGTAAAAGTCGAGGATTTTGATGTCACTGCTGTGGAAGAGATTGACGGTCGCTCCACGTGTCTGGTATTAGAAATCCGATCTGCTACGCGCCTCGCTCGATTAATCGGACGATCAGCTGTCGCGGTTCGAGGAATCGCGCACCCGTTTGGCGTACGGTCTAAATCAGCCATGCTCAACCTTATTTTTTTCTCGAGCCACGTAGATACGAATAAATAACGCTCGTATGAGCAGAGTTTAGAAATTTGTCAGACGTTTAAAAGATTTCCTAATAACTGGATTGTGGATCTTTATGCATTTATACATTTTTTTCTATTTATCTTACGTCGCTTTTTGAATTGTCAGGGTTATCGTGACGGGACTCACAGTTTTTAATAGTTTTTATAAGTTGGGTTCCGAACCACCTTGGGCACTACAGTTTAAATGGCACGTGGAATATTGCATTTGTAAAATAATTGGTGGGGTGAAATATGAAACGGTAAAAGATTTGTAATCTAACGAAATCATTAAGGGATGAAATCAATTTTTATTTTATCCCTGCTTCTCACAATCGATGGGAAACGATTGCATTTATAAAAAAATTGGTGGGGTGAAATATGAAACGGTAAAAGATTTGTAATGAAACGAAATCATTAAGGGATGAAATCAATATTTATTTTACTCCTGATTTCCACATTTTTATTTTGCATGAAAATCCACGGTCTACTAATAACGAACAAGGGTTAACTAGGTCTAGATTCTCACCTTGATCGGTAGCTTGGTCTTCAGAGTCCTCTTTCTCGGGGTTCTGGACAGTGTCGACGACCTCCGCGACGTAGTTTCCGGTCTGCTCGATGACCGCACTGAGCGGAGGGTCGCTCATTTTGCCGGCCACCTGTAGTTCAGCATGATCAAGGTCCCTGGCCAATCGGGTCTTCAAGCAATCCAGAGTATTGTCCTCGAACACGCAGTTGAAGGCACTGTCTGTGTCCTCTTTCTTCTGGATCGGTTCACAATAGGCGCAGACGGCCAGGCCCAGGGCCAGTAAAATCGACACGGTTATCCTCATGGTCCTCCTCGAGGTTCGAACTCTGAGAGACTACTACTATCACTGTCACCACGCGAATTCACGGGCTTCTAGGCTTCCTGTTCTCCACCCTTGACTCGGTTTTCCTAGAGTTCGCCGCCTTCCGCTTGTTATATCCTTGGACCGCGTGTCACGGGCGCAAAGTGCTCGTGGAAGGCAGCTTGGTCGAACATATATGAGAGTCTAACCCCTTCCTCCTGGACTTCCGCCAATCAAGTAGGTCCTGTTTCAAGTGAGCACCGACCGGCATCCCCCCACTGCCGATGCTTTTCGTGGGCACACACCGTTCACGATTCTCCTTAAGGAATTCTGTACGCCTATTCGGGGACTAGACCTAGCCAGTTGGGCCCGCGCGGACTACTCTCGGATATTCTAGCGGACACCTCTGCATCCGGGGAGGAACCACGGTCTTCCAAAAATACCTGGCCCAATGTCAAGGTGAGTCCACTGACCGTTGACCCGATTAACCCGACGCATTCACGAAACATAACTGCAACACGAAGTATTAAGTTGAACGCACAGTTCTGTCGTATTTAAAAAAAAAAACATTTTAATCAATTTGTAGAAATATACGGTTAATATTACTCAATGGTAGCCTGTCGATTCCTCTTTTCCAATGACTCGCTAAAATACGACAGAACTTTCCCTCCAACCTAATATGTATTTAGCTAATCGCGCTTGGTAAAAGATTAATAAAAATTACTCGTTTGTCTAGTACAGGGGCTCCCAACGGGGGTCGATGATCAATATTTCTGTTTTGAAATTTTATTTGCTTTTTTATTTTTGCATGTAACCTTGTAAATTATAATTTTTGGCAAATCTTTTTTTGCATATCACTTCGTAAACCAACGCTTCTAATTGATTACAAAAAAACCAGTTGCTTTGGTACAATTATAATAAAGTTATTTTGTTTTAAAGGGCGTTCGAATACTTTCGTTATCCACTGTATACGGTGTGGTCCGCGTCGATTTCCGCCGTCGGCTTTTATTTGAGTAAAGTAAAGAATAAAAATGAAAACAGTACAAGAATAATCCGTGCAATTTTTTATGCGTAATTGTTAGTATCATGATTGTGTTGTATGCTGTATATTATAGAGAAAAAGGTAAAAGGAATCGATGTAGGAAAAATTTTGGTCTGTGATCTCCTCGTTTGAACATACGAAAATTCCGTCACACCAAAAATTTGCCTAATCCCGCTCGGTAATCATTTCCTATAGCTGAAATTATAGGTTTCCCCATAGCCCTAAAATCGTAGAATCGGTCAAGGACTCGATTATGATCGATAATAAGCGATTCTTAAGCCTAACGGGCCGCGTCGCCCACGGAAAATTCACCGTGTGTTAATTCGCGACGGATTGAGACCAAGTTTCAGCTAATTACGGGTCGCCGTGAGAATCGATAGGCGTCGATCGGGAATCCGTTCGAAATGAATTTTTTATGGCGCGTCCGAGACATCTTTTCCACGCCGAAAGAGGGAAAAAATAATGGATTTAGGATCGCGCGCGTGTAACTTGGCAAGCGTGTTGGTCACGTACGTGGACCGGCGACAGAAATTCCGTTTGGAACTACCACGGGATGCTAATACAACCTAATTCCGAACATCTTTATCGTTATTTAAGGAACGAGGAGGCACGGAATCGCAGTGAAATCGTTGCTTTCGAAACTGCCGCCCAGATAAGAAATAATATAGGCATTTTTTCGGCGGCTTCGTCACCGATTGTTCATTCATAGGACTTTCGCTTGCTCTGGCAGATCTGCAAAATTTAACGGGGCAACTTCTCTCGTAACTCGATTACGACAGGCACTCCCGAACGAAAAATATCAGCGGGCAATTTTTGCTCGAAGCTTTGCGGTCGATTAACCCTTTTTTAATTAAAGAATTAAACATTTCTTCCGAGCTAGAATAATTCCATTCTATATTCATGTTTTTCTTTGTATGAATATAAAATTCATATAATACCTCGTACAATACCTAAGTGTGTTCAGTAATTGATAAGATACCGACATATTTAATAATGTAAACAATATTTCGAATAATGGTACAGCAATTTTTAGCGGCGCTTCGGAGTCGCCATTCGAGCGCTAAGGGTTAATATCTAGGCTATTCCGTGAATTCGCTCGGTCTCTCTCGAGTCTGCGGTTCCCGAAAATTGCCTTGTCTTTTCACCGTTCAAACTAGATTTTTTGCAGAACGAGTTTCGCTCGGTGCTCGCGGGATCGACGTTAGAGCGATGAGCTTCGAGAACGTGTCACGTGAACCCTCGCGCATTCCTTCGGTCTTATCAATTTCATCAAACGCACAGTGCCCGAGAACAAGAAAATTATGCCGCAATTATTAGGTCGTTCGGAAAGTAGTTTTTTTACGAAAAAATGTTGCGTTTAATGCGACGAAGTCATTAAGGGATGAAACATTTTTATTTTGCATAAAGTACTTTTAACAATCGTGTTTTGATAGATGAATGGTAGAACGGATCTCTCAAGACCAGTACCACAGGAAAGAGTACCCTTTCAGCCGACTCTCATCGGTCCCATTAACTCCGGGAACGAACGAAATGTTAGGTTGATGACCGAATTCGTTCGACAGGTACTTCACCTGTGTGTCGACACCATTTTCACTTTGTGCTCGATAGCTACCGTCCTTCGCACCACTTCTAAATCCATCTTCGTGGTGCTCGTGAGACGTGATGCTGTAGTTGAAACGATAGAAGACATCGCCTCCTTCCTTTTGAGGGATTTTGCTCGTTGCAGTTGTGCTGTTCCTTGTGGATGCATCCAGGAGGCTTTTTCCTCTTCTCAGGTTCGAAGAGTCCTTGGGGTCTTCCGGGATTTTGTTCCTCTCCTGAAGCTGTGTCTCCTTCGATGGTACTCCACCTGCGAAATCAAAATTATGAAATAGAGAGAGGATTAAAATGTTCTCTTTTGATCATTTCAAGAAGTCGGGGATAATGCAACAACATGTACCACGTTTTGCATCTGCAGTCATCTTCTCCAGAAGTGGTCCCAATTTCGGTTTTACGCTGTCAGTTGCATTGTCTCCTATTTCAGGAATCTTGCATCCCCCACAAGCCTTTGACACAGCCTCCACCAGCTTCCTCGCAGCTTCCGGTCTGTCCTTGAATATCTCCAGCGCATCCTTCACTTGTGACGTGAACATTCAACCAGATTAGCGAAAGTTAAGAGAACGTAGGCGATCGATAACTCGTAGACTCACGGGAGGCGATCTTCCTGTTCCTCATTCGGGTGATAATGAAGTTGTCGTCCTTATCAGTAGCATAAGCTGTCTCGTGGTACACACCGTCCGCCGTTATGAATCCGTACTCCCCTGTGACGAGTCCCTCGGCATCTCATAAAACAAACAGTCGTCAGTAGACAGCGGATTTGATGCATTTATAACAAAAATGAGTAGGTGCAATTTAGAACAGTAGAAACATAAGAAGAATATAAAAATACTGTTACATTATTTTCAACCTATTAAACATATTAAGAAGGAAGAATTTCTATTTCAGTCCAGTTTGTTGTAATTCAGAGGGTAGACTCCTTTTTCCAGCATGGCAGGAGTGTTCGTATTATCGAGAAATGAGAAAGCGATTGCCGCACCGTTGCAATCCTGGAAAAAGGAGTCTACTCATCCCTTAGCTATCTTCCTATCGTCTCTCACCTTTCTTCTCGAACCGGTGCTGAAAATCGGTGATGTTGAACGAGAACTGATAAGGCCGGTCGTCCACATTCTCATCCCCAATCGCGAAACTTCCGAAAAAAACGCAGCAAAGACACAGAACCTCGCCGATCATCTTGCGGAACGAGTCGACGTGGATGTTCGCAAACGAGGATCACGATACTGAATGAAGAGGACGATTCGATCTTCGATCGTCGAACGATGACGCAACGTAAACGATAAAAATATTTTCCCGCTGCGAAGGAGAAGACGAGGAAACCGTGGAATCTGCATCGCGGAAAAAAAGATCCGCAGAGTCGGACGAGAGGATTACAGACGCTCGCTTTCACGCGACTTCGAATAATTGCACAGGGACTCGGGACAGTCGTAAATCGCGGATCCTCGCGGTGGGTCAGCCGAGGGCTTGTTCACGGCGTCGTAAAGCCTGGGTCGTTTGTTTGAACCTCCTTCGAGGATCGCTCGTCTCAAACGATCCCTACGTCCGCGTACAGGCTGTAAATAATCGACAACGAAACATAACTGCGCCGAAGATCCCTCGTCATCTTCGAATCCCGAGGTAGACTTCCGAGAAAAATTTACCTTCTTCTTCGTTTCGTCTTCTTTTATATCTGAGAACGTTTGTTTTTGAACGATTTGAAAGTGTTGGATAGAATGATCGTTATCACGATCCCCCAGCGATCTGTCTATTGTAACCACTGAGTTATTAGATTCACCGTGTCCTAGAGGTTTTTCCCCGGCGATAGAGGCTCGTAATAAATCGAGGGTCACTCCTAGGTCTGAGGTAATCTGACACAGGAATCGATGTTCATAATGTCAGCGTTATTTCTAAGGAATAGATGAATCTCGGTGAAGGGAGGCCGAGCGCCCGCGTGCGAGAGATAGAACGGACAGAAGTAATAAATGCATCCAATTAATATCGTTAAAGGCTATGACGTCTCCGTCGCGTAGAAAACTCGAGGATCGAAGATACGAAGCTTCGTAGAAGAGAAGAAACGATTCTTAATCGATTGCACTTAATCGACTAATAATGTTACCACGACTCAATTCGGAGACTCCGTACATAATTCAGAGACGACATTGAATCTCACTTGGAACATCCAGAAGAGATGATAAAGTACAATTATTTTGTTCACGCAATTATTTCAAACATATTTCACGCGCATAGAGTCTTTCTATTTAATAAAAGATAACAGGCAGTCACTATCATTCATTCAGGGAATTTTTCTCAACTGGTCAACCGCTGGTGCTTTTACCCTAATTGGAAAGCCGGCGGTTGATCGATTTCTGTAAAAGCGGAATGCTTGCACGTTGGCGACGATCTAAGGCATACAAAGATTAGGCTCGATTCGCCAGGTACGCGGCGTGCATCGCGCATTTTGTAGTTTAGAAAACGGTACAGCGTGACGACTCGAGGGGAGAGCTGTCGATACAGGATCGATGGCGGTCGGCATACTAACTCGATCTACAATGTATGTAAGTACAATCGGTAGGTGGGTTTCTGGCACGTATACGCAGCGCGAATATCGAGGCCTCGGACAACAGAGCGTCGCGTCGTGGGCGGACGTTCGTCACGTGTGTCTAACCTTAGACTATATAGACCTATAGACACGGCGCAGATCATTTTCTCCGAGGCAAAGATGAAGTAAAGTGTGACTCGTATTTTCAAAAGATGTATAAGCCGTGTTCATCGACAGTGCCTACGCCAGCCTACGCTTGGTGGTGATATGGGGGTTAAATAAACTGTATATAAGATACAAATGTTTATTCTATATGTCTTGTTAAGGTGTTACAATGAAGTATGAAGTAATGACAGTATTATATATTAACTATTTTAGGAATCGATATAACTTTCGCATATTATATCTGAAAAATTGAAAATGTCAATATATAATTTCTGCTGTATTACAATCATTGAGAGAAGAAATAATATTCAATTTAGTTTCTATTTCTTGCAATCGATGTAGACAATTTATATGTAGACAGTTATAAGTTATGCGATGCGTGGGTCTGCCGTGTCAGCCATTTTGATATTATCTAGAGACTTAGTTGTGAGTCACACTTTACCACGGTCTTTGCCTCACTGAGCTTTCCTATACACATACTATAGCTATGCCGGGTCTAAGGTACTCTGTGACATCAAAAGATAAGTCTTAAGATAATTTCAAAATGGCTGACACGGCAACCTTAGACCATATATGCTACTGTAATACCTTCATAAAACATAGAATAAACATCCGTATCTCAAATACAGTTTATAATTGATTATGTCATGATACAATGCCAAATTCTTTGAAATTATCCTGTCCATTCTTTCCGTGTACTGTGTATTCACAGGCACTGTCGATGAGCATAGCTTATATGTAATCTTTTGAAAATGTGACGTCACACAGTACATTATCTTTGCTGATGGGAAAACTATCTGTGCCGTGTCTATAGGTTTATATGGTCTAAGGTACACAGGGTGTCCCAAAATTCCTTCAACAGCCGGAAATGAGAGGTTCCTGAAGTCATGTGAAGCAACATTTTTGCAAAGGAAAATGATGCTTCGAATGACCTCGGGAACCTCCCATTTCTGGCTGTTGAAGGAATTTTGGGACACCCTGTGTATGGTCCAAGTGTCTAACGATCCAGATGCGGCAGGATCGATCGCGCGCTCGGTTGCATCGTTTCCCCGAAAAACTTAATTTTTCCGTTTTCGCATTGTCGATCGCGTAATCAGCGAGAAAACGCGCGCGATTTTTACCGCGGCAGTGTAGCCTAATGAAATCGACGCCGGTATCGTAGAAATTTCGATTTCGACGTTGAATTAAACGGCTGAGAAAAGGGAAACCGGTACGAACGTGGAGCCGATCGCCGCAGAATCTGGACCGAAATGCCGTTACACGGGAGCCTAAGTGGGTCACTAAATATCTACGTCTCGCGTTCCGTTCCAGGAGACGTATCATTTCGTCGATGATTACGTGGAGCATCGTAACACTGTTGATCAACCGTATATTTCCGTGCCGCAGCTACAAATCGTACAAAAATTCGTCGTCGATCGTCCGGTGTGTCGCAATCACTGTTTCTCCGCCGACGAATGAAGCAACAAACTTTGTAACTTATGGATAATGTACACGATCAGTTCGTTAAACGCTTGTTTCCGGGATCGACGTTCTTCATCTTCCCAGCAAACCCTCGTCGTCGTCTTCCGGTTGATGATAACTGTGATAATAGTGCTCGTGGTATTCAGGTTTATGGACCACGACCACCTCCGACGTTTGCGACTTCTTCAACATGTTGTAGAGGATCATCAGCAGCGCCAGTTTTCCCACGATTAGGCTACGCAGCAGGCTGAACTTTATCGAGGCGAGAGTGGCCGGCAGCATCATTATCTGGAAGTTGACGAATTAGCTAGTTTTGCTAATCGGTCTTTCAATTTCGCCCACTCTTTTTACTAATGACTAGGTTTATGGCTCGCGAACATTTTAAAAAAATGATAGAATATCACATTCGACGGTATTTAGTACAATTTTCATTTGTTTCAGATCTACAAAGGCTACTACCACTAAAAAATTTTGGGGAAAAATATTATTAATCATTTAACTGGATTCGGTATTTTATGGAGAACCATGAAAAAAATTATTTTCTCCTTTCTAGTGCATTTTAATATAACCATGGTTTTCGAAAAATTTTTTTTATATATTTTTAATTGTTACAGCAGAGCAGCTTCCAGCTGGCGGAATTAATTATGTACTTCCATATCCCAGTTTCTAGTTAATCCGTTCCACGAATATTTCTTTCACGAAGCACACGGGAATTTAATGAAAATCATAGATCGACTTTCTATTTACGATATCGTGATCGTCACACCGTATAGCGTTCGATGTTAGCGCAACGACTGCGTTAACACTAGAATTACCGGACCAATTAAATTGACCCAGATCATATTTCCTACTTCACAAACACCGAAACGACAATTATTCTCCTTGGAAGGATTCTCGAGAATTCACTGTTGCAATTTTTCTAACGAATTAGGGCCAGTCCGACTGCTGACTGCATCCGGCACTAAATTTAGAATGGCATCGCACCTGCATGAGCAAGGGGGCCATCATCATCGCGGACCCGATCTTGCTCAAAACACCTTTGAACTTCAATCTTCCCTCGCCCCTCTGCTCCACCTCGCTCTCTGAAAGAAAAGGCTTTAGACTCTGGATCGTCACAGCATCGTCTCAATTGTATACAGGGTGATTCTGTGGGAACTGGAAAAAGTTACTATAATTATTAGACAGCGGATTTTATGCATTTATGACAAAAATGAGTGGGTGTAATTTAAAACAGTAAAAACATTGGACAAATTAAAGAGTACTGGTTTATTATTTTCGACCTATTAAACATATTAAGAATGAAAATCAATTTCTATGTCACTCCAGTCTGTTGCAATTCACGTAGAAAACTTTTATTTTGCATGAAGATCCGCTGTCTAATAATTATATTAATAATAATTTACTACAAGAAGTATCCAAACTCTCATTTCGATGAACTTGAGTTAGTGCTTTCATATGTAGGATAATAAAAGAGATCGATTGGTTTAACAAAAAAGTTTTGACTGAATTGAAGAGTAAAGTGCAATCGCACCTGACGGGTGCACCGGTGCATCCACATAAAAAATAAGGTCGTAGGAAGTTGAAACGTGTTATGTCGTATGAATTTTTCCTCCATCATTTTTTCTATTTCAACTTAAAAAAAGAGCAGCAACTTGTCCCAGTTCCCAGAGTCACCCTGTATAACTCTTAATATTTCATAATGGAGACGTGTTGTAAAGTTTTTAAACAGAACAAGGAATCTTGCACTGGTTGAGTAAAATCGAGATGCTCGAAACGTGTCTCACCTGTTAACAGACTCGACATTCGAACGACGATAGTGGTCTCGTTGTCCGCGAGACGGAACCTGATCCCTCGAGAAATATCGAATTGCAGGGTCTCGTTCGACTTGGCGAAATCCTTTTGATCCTGATCGGCCACGACAAATTCGTTGACCGCGATTACGAAACAGAGCCACCAGACTAGCGTTCCCGGTCCGTTCATAGCTCCGAGTTTCGAAAATCTACGAACTGAGATCGAGATCGACGCACTCGCTTTCAGGCTGAATCGATCAAAGCCGAGCAGCTTCTGGACCGTTCGCCTCGTTTCCCATCGCACTTAAATCAATTTCCCTCGCCTGTCGAGCGCCTAATCTAAATATCAAGGACCGTTACCGACAGGATCACGCGTGACGAGTAATTCCATGTAGTTATCGCTGTTTTCTCCCTCACTTCCGGCGACGGTGTAGATCCGCGACGATCGGAGGGACCATTTGTCCCGGTGTCAACGCTGCCATGCACTTGCAGGATTATCGATTAGGTGTATATTAGAGAAGCTATATTAGGAACAGGAAGCTCGTCGGTTGCCGCGCTACAGACTACTGACCTTAGACTATCCGCCGAGCGGAGAGCAGACATTTTTTCTCTTTTTGCTCTAAGCGTACCCCACTAAGCCGGGAAACTGGGTCTGTGCAGTCTGTCGATTCAATTCATACCGTAGAATGCGCACACGCGGTTGGCTGCGTGCGTCCGCATGATCGGCGGACCTTGACGCGCGGAAAATTCAATATCAACACCTGCGAGCGCCTGCGGCCAGTTACCGAAGCTCTGGGAAATTCGTGATCCACGTTTGGAGGATCTCGAACAGCCTGAAAGCCTTTTTTTAAGGGGGAGGATAAAACCGAGGGCGAACCTCCGTAAACACCCACCCCCGGGACGTTCAATGGACCGCCCCTCTACTAAGCAGCTGATACCCGAGATTGTGACGAACTAAGGGCCTCCACTTTTCGTATTGCTCCTTAGTTCTTCGTCACTCGAGGACCACGCCTGTGTTTGTCTTTCAAGCCTGAAAGTCTGGGACTACGCTGGCAGGACAACAAAGTGGCGATTCATTGTTTTAATAAATAACTTACGACGGTATACATCGATCTATAAATAATTCGGCGTCGATTCTTACGAGCTACTGGTAGACTGAGGTATACGGTTATTCTTTAACCCTTTCGCTCCTGAGACACTTGCAATACTCGCTCATATAAAAATAATACTATTATTTAAGATACGTAGCCGCGCGTCTGTGGGAGCGAAAGGATCGAACTAAGTCGACTTAAATCTAGGAATTTGGTTCTATGCTTCGACCCAGCGGTCCGGGAATCATGGTAGTCCTCTGAGCTGGATTGGAGACTGTGGGGAGACACCGAAAATTGCCATAACTTTGCTAAATTTCTCTTAATACAGAGTCTGTCCGGAAAGTAATGCGACCATATTTTTAAAAAATCTATTGAACATGTGAGTGCGAACCTTGAAAATTCTTAAAAAATATAACTTCGCAAGACTTCCTCAATCCCCGTACAGTCTTGACTTGTCTCCCGCTGCCTTCTTCTTGTTTCCAAAAATTAAAAATGTGCTAAAGGGATGCCATTTTGAAAGCGTGGAACGCTCAGAGGCTGCGACGGGGGTACCTACGAGAGGTTCCAGAAAACGCCTTCCAGAGAGCATACGAAGCATGGAAAACGCGATGGAAAAAATGTGTCGATGTCCAAGAGTCCTACTTTTGTACTCATATATTCAATAAATTTTCTTTTTAAATGTGATCCCATTACTTTCCGGACAGACCCTGTATGTCAAAATATAGAAGGCAGCTGTTCACAGATATTGGTACCGAAGAGAAATAATTTGTACTCCTGTCTTTTCGAAAATGATGACAAATTGGCTGCTTAGGGTCAGCAATTAGAAGTTTACAGTGGATTCGACAATGCTGACGTGGAGTTTTTCACTAGCTAAAGGCGCTAGATGAAAAATCAATCTCTCGAAAGGCCAATTTTTACGTTTACGAGGCGTAATTTGCATTATTCGGCAACATGCAGCTGTCGCAGCTTTGTGCCATGCAGATTATGCAGATTACGCCTCGTAAACATAAAAATAGGATTTTTGAGGGCGACAAATCCCATCTTTGCATTATCGAGAAATGAGAATGTTGCAATCCTGAAAACGAGACTGCCTCTTTAAGTGTGGTCCGAGATGATGCTCTCAATTCCACTTGCATTATCCAGCAACTGTTCCGCATCAGCTACAACTTCTGCACACTTCCAGATTCCAAGCTTAAGACAGTTTTCAGAGGGTCAATTCCCCGGACTTGGAGCCGATGTTAAATTGGTCTAAAATCGTCGCTAGAGTTTCTACAGTTCCTTTGGTTCGCGATAAATGCCATCGGAGGCCGATAAAGTCCTCGTGTCTCTCCGTTGATCGGTGTACACGGAAAGAAAACCGCAGCGGCCAGCCCATCGCTGTCCATTCTTGATGGAAAAAACGGACGATAAAGAAAAGGAACTACCAGGATATGCGATAGCCTGGTTCCGTTTGTGGTCGTCGTCGGTGGAACAGTTTCTCATCTGCAGTAGGACGAGCAGCCTTATTATTATCCTCTGTAATAATAATGATCGTCGTTTTCTGGACCGCTGTGCGGCATCCAGCCGTTGTACACGTGATTCTGCCCGAAAGGAGGAGAATTATGCACGTGCACGTGGATCGGCTGCTGTGATGGGTTCTGCTGCCAGCCGGATGTGAACTTTGCTATTATGGTACTCAGCTTCAGCACCAGCAGGGCCACACCTGCAACAGAATTAGTGTTAATTGCATTTGACAACTGCGACCTGAATCCTATGCGTTCTCCAAAATATTGAGCGACGATTGCCAATTCTTTAAATTAGATCTCGTACATTACGTTTAACAACTGCGACTTTAAACCTATGCATTCTCCTAAATATCGAGCAGCGATTGGCAATCCTCTTTAATTAGATCTTTAATTACATCATATTTAAAAACTGCGACCTTAAACCTATGCATTCTGCTTAATATTGAGCGACGATTGCCAATTCTTCTCAAGTAGATTTCAAACATTACATGTAACAACTGCGATCTTAAAAAGAATAGAATTTTTCTCAATATAATGTGTGCACAGTTTCATGCACTTTCTCTGTCGTTTAGTTCATAGAGATAATCGACGTGCCAAATGGGCGGCCATTTAATACTGTGCAGTTTACCGTGCGCGGAGAGGTTTCCGGCCGAGTGGATACGCGATGATAATACTAATCAAATAAGAAAGAAAGTGGGTCCACCGGTAAAATTCGGCAGTACGTTTTCAAACTAGTGAACCATGGACGGACATTATCGATAAATGGGGACCATGTCTCCTGATTGTGTATGCGCCTAGTGTACATACCAAACTCGCACCGTTATCTCTCCGTGCAAGGGAACAATGCTCCATAATTCGTGCTTACCGATGAGCAGTCCTTTCAGCGAGATCACCGTCAACACCGTGAGCATCGTCATCATCACTCCCATTTTGTACACCATCGGCATCAGCATGAATTGTATGCGCTTCACTCCGAATGTTCTCGCTTGTCCGGACGACTCTGAATAATCACAGAATTCATTAACATCCCCGCTTCGCAATCAACGCTCCGCATACGTTCATCGCTTGTCATGCTTGTCAATCGTGCGATCGATTATTCGAAATTGAAAGGTACTATTCAGTAACTAACAATTTCTGTCTCTCATTTAGCTAGAAATTTTAAGCCTGCCGATGTCCTCGGGTCTGGAATAGTAAAATCTGCGATCAACAATTTAATGCTACTTGTCTTTGTTCTACAATCTACAAGATTCAAATTATAATGGATTTCAGCAGGATAAAATTAACAAGCCGAGAGCGAGCATTATATTAGGTCGTTCGGAAAGTAATTTCGTTCTTCGTAAAAGGATAAATTTATTTTAAATCGCAAAATCCTTATATACATATCTTGACAGCTGACATTTCACGAAAGAAAAAGTTGTGTGCTGTTTAAGGGGAGAATTCAAATATATTTCATGCGGTGTAATTTCACACAAAGTCGTAAAAAGTCATCTAACACACTTTTTGCTAATAAAAAACAGAAACTCTACAACGATCTACAACTTTAGCCTGAAAAATCGCAACAGATCAAAAGAACAGTGTCATAAAACTTATTCTAAATGGTAAAAAATTGGCTTTCATTTTCTCTCGAGAAAATGGAATGACTTTTCGACAGATCTAATAATATTTGACACTGACCTTGCTCTTCATCCGGATCGATAAGTCCGTCCAAGAACTCCTTGACCACTAGAACATCAGGGTCGACGCCGTCCTCGGAAATGGGCAAAAGCTTAGTGACTTTATCTGGCAGATGTTGGCCGTGGTCCAGCGTGTCGTCTCGAACGGTCTCGGTGCATTTCGAAAAAGTGGCCGCGAGCAGCAGGCACGCGAGTGTGCAACCAATCGGCCGCATTATCGAACCGGTTGCTTCTCGATCACGTGACCGTGCTCATCGACGGAGCGGGCACCGGTGCACTCGGCTGGGATGCAATTGATGCAACGGATGCAACAGCGACGGGCACACTGGTTATTCACTGTTGAATTTCGGCGGAGGAACCACGGAAATCGCGGGGACGTGTTAATCGAGGCCGGACGAGTCGTCGTATGATTCGGGCGAGCGGCCACGGCGCCGTTCCGACTCAAAAGAGGATCGAGAGACGTGTGCGCGGTAGATCTGCGCGCCGCGCCGCCTCGAATTCACTCCTGCCCGGCAATTTCGTTGGCGGGACGGGAACAACGCTTGAAACACTTTTCGAGCACCGGCCCATGGAACGGCGCTAGAGCTCGATAGCCGCCTCGCTGCCTTTCGAGGCACGCGCGCCTCTTTCACGCGATCGCCCAACAATCCGCTCCTTGTCCGTGATGCCATTGAAAATACACCGAAATACATAGATGTTGAAGGATACGATTGGAGTGGAGTCCTTTTTTAATTAAAAGATACAGCCTGAAATAGATAACTTTAAACTAAACTTTATTATCAATAAAACGGCAAATAGAAAAGTGTACCAGGTAACTGGCGTCCTACCAATTCGCACCTCGTGTCGATCGTCATTTCGACGGGTGACACATACTATTATACAGTTAGGAGCGAAACTGATCACACACACTTTAAATCAGAACAACTTTTTTATGAATGGACCAAACGATTTCAATTTCTCTGTAAGGCTAGAAGAATTAGTTTAGTAATTGACATCGTTATTGTTAAAAACAATTTACGACCTTTTTAGCTGTGCCAATAACGAAAATTTAAAAGATGTGTTTGGTCAACTGGCATATATTGTATACGCTCTGAAAATTTCATTGAAATTTGTTAATTGGTTCACGAGTTATAAACGATCAAAAGTGGTAGAAGGCCGAAAATCTTGAAAAATTGCCATTTTTACCACGTTTGATCGTTTATAACTCGTGAACCAACTAACCAATTTCAATGAAATTATCGGAGCGTATATAATTTATACGAGTCAACCAAACACATCATTTGAATTTTCGTTATTGGCCCAGCTAAAAAAGTCGTAAATTGTTTTTGACGATAACGATGTCAATTACTAAACTAATTCTCCTAGCCTTACAGAGAAATTGAAGTCGTTTGGTCTATTCATAAAAAAGTTATTCTGATTTAAAGTGTGTCTGATCAGTAGACTGCGGATCTTTATGCAAAATAAAAAATGTTCGCATTAATTGCAGAACATGCATGTCCACTGCTTTAAATTGTACGTGCCCATTTTTTTCAGAAATGCATAAAATCTGCAGTCTAGAGATCAGTTTTGCTCCTAACTGTACATTACATTTTAACAGCAGACACGACACCGCAGCAATTCTTGAATTTTGCGCTTTCTCCAGAACCGTTTCCAGAACTATTTCAACAATAGACACACCAGATAAACCGAGATACAGCGCAGACTACAAAATATGAACAGCAAAGGGTGACTAACGTAGAGATACAGACCCAGAAAATGGTTCGAAAGGACTGTTCCACTCTCCGCCGTCGTTTCGTGTATCCAACGATTGCACGGCGTCCCACTTTCGGTATCACTGTCACGGTCACTGTCCCGCAATCATCGGAATAACCCGACGGCGCGGTAACACATCGCTCCAGGATCCTCTCGACGAATGGTCCATCGCAACGCGAGCGACAGATGAAAATGCCTGAAATAATAGCGAGACGATCGTGTGCTCCTTCGGCTAAATGCGTTTTTAATCGGCCCTCGATCTGTTAATTAGAAGCGATCCGCTTACTCGACGGGGCTAACGCGACTGGCTCGTAATCTCGACGTAATTCCGCCGACTAATGACTTTCCCAGCGAGTCAACCGCCGACTGACCTCTTAACGCGCCGTTCTAAAGATCATTAACGCGGCGATCGGCTAACTGGCACCCATCAAATTCCCGATTTAATTAACAAAATCAAAAGCTGTCTTTTAATTTGCACACCCTTGCAGATCCTGCGAACCCTGAGGACCACACTATCAATTCATAGACATCATTAACCCCTTGCCGCATTTTAACGAGTCATCCTCGCCATGAAAATCTTAATAAAGTTTAACAAATATGACTGTTATGCGTTCCTTTTTAGATGAAATAAAATTCGACTCGTTTGTAATCAATATGTAAGCATTAAGATAAATGTTCCTTCCTCTTCTACGACATTTTTCGGGATAAAATTGTTTTAATCACTGTGAAGAAAATGGTACGGCAAGGGTTTATACAAAACAAAATGTTTATTCCGCACGAAGGTCGAACAGTTGTCCGAGGTCTCGGCCGCACGAAATTTCCCATCGAAACCGAGAGCGTCGTAAAGCCTCGGTTGAACGCGCGAGCCGGTCGCACTTTCGATGGTGGTTATGGCTAGGAGTCATTGCCGAGTCGTTGTGAACGCGGCTTAAAGGGCCGACCCTACCGCATACCGGATAAAAGGAAGAAACGCGGTACAGGTTTACAGCGTCGGCTTTGCTCAGTGCACGAAGAGAGAAGACGAGGGAAGGAAACGAAGAACGAACATCCGTGGCCATCTTGGAAAATAATGCGCGTCGTAAAAATTCTTTACCCTGGCCGCCGAGACGCGTTAGTGTATGCTCCTCTCTTTGCTCTCTCTCTCTGGCCGTTCTTCTAGTCTCGATTCCCTCAAGGACTAAAAATACAACCCCTTGCGCCCAGAACCAGCCGTATCGAAGACGAACCTGAAACCCGGCCTCCTGCGCTGTGTTCGTGCTGCATCTTCTCTCAGCTAACTGCTTCCTCTTCCCCTGCCCCTTCCTCCCCGAACGATGTCTTCTTGCTCACTTTTCGATGCAACGAGAGTACAAAACGCGGCGCAACGCTTTAATGGCTCGTCCGAGAAATCGCGAAGGGAACATCGCAACATATAACAGAAGAAAACCACGATCGCGAAAGGCGTCGTCGCTTCAGGGTTGGAAAGAACGTTTAAATCCTGGTCCCCTTTCTTGTTAGAAATTACAAAAATATTTTGTGATGAGCAGGATTTTTAGGGGAGGTTCGAACAGTCCCTATCCCTTTTCTAAAGGGATTCTCGGAAACGTCCATGCAACCGTGTTTTGTTCAGACTCGAGTCTTCAGAAGCGAAACGAATTCATAGCTGAGATTCCAACAGCTCCTAACCCTCGTCCGACAGATGCAGGGTCACGTTTGACCCAGTTACGTTCGGCGCTCGGCAGGAACGATCGGTAAGAACGCGTTATTACGGAGCAATCTTGAAAGTACGTTGCTGTATTCGACACTGGAAGAACAATGCGTCCGTCATCCGTTCTCCAGCCGAAACGGTCCGTTCTCCAAGATCCACGGCTACCGCAACGGTAGCTGGAGCATCGCCCAAGTTTCCTATTGCATCGAAACCCTGAAGAATGCAGCGGGTACATCGAAGTAAGTGCATCGGTCAATCGTTGAAATCGCGAGAATCCCGATTCCGTGTATCGATAACGGCGTCCGGATGGCCGCCGTGTATTCCGCGACATCGGGGACCAGTTTTTTCCGCGGGGATCGCGTTCCAGGCGATGTATGTCGAGCCTAGAAGACGTTGCGCCGTGGACCCGGAGAACGAAGGAGAAACGACCGGGTGGTTTGAATAGCGCGCGAAGGGGAGTGCCCAGGTTATTTTCCTCGGAGTGCAGCGTCGCTGTCCAAGGTTAATTGGCTCGTTACGGTGTTAGCCGGGAGGGGCGACATTAGTGGTTGGCTGGTAGCTGTGGCATCGTTTCGATTATTCAAATGGTCCTCTCCCCGGGAGGACAGGGTCTAATTCGGCGCCGGTGTACAAGCAAGAAGCTGTCATTAGCCGAGGAATAAAACGAGAGCTTGGGCGAGACCTTCCAGGATACGTCGAGGAGCTAAATGCATCTACGAGGGTCGTCTGAAAAGTCTTGAGCCTCAACATGAAGATGACGTTACCCGTCAAAACCTTTCTCGTACTACAATGTAATACGCTTTGAAAGACGCCTGTGAAAAATTCAGGCATTTTAGACGCTCAGTTGTTGTTTTATCATCGTTTGTGTCGGGCGATGTCAGTGTTTTTGTAAAGAAAGTGCTGTTCCATCGAGACAATGCACGAATTACGGTATTCACCAGATCTGGCCCCCAGCTATTTTTTCCTGTTTCCTAAGCTTAAAGTTTCACTTGGAGAACAGAGATTTTCATCGAACGAGAAGGTCATCGCTGGGAAAAGTGTATCGACTCGAAAGAAGACTACGTTGAAAAATAAAACTCCGTTCGACCGAAAAGATACTTGTTTCCATGTCGTCTGAAAACTTTTCAGACGACCCTCGTACACCCGTTAGACCGTGAACCCGATCCTCCCGGCAACCCTGCGGAGAACACAGTCGACGAGGTGGGGAGGACAAGCGGCATCGTTCTGCAGCGTAAAAATGGAAATGCCCGGCTCCGTCGTTGCCCATCCACACAGTCTCGCGGTTCCCCGCGTCTCGTTGGCTGAACCAGTGCGTGCACTCTCACGGGCGTCTTCTCCGGACGATGGTATGTGTATTACCATACCTCTCCGCCATGGCTGACCATAGACCGGCTCCGAAGTGGCCGAGACATTCGCCTCTCGACCGCGACCATGAGAGCACTCATCTCGCGCCGCCCACAGCCAACGAGTACTCGTTCTTTGCTCTGTCTGCTGTCGCTGCTGTTCGTCGTCGACGGTGGTGGAGCGCGCACCGTCCTCATCCCCGATGTTCTTCAAGGACCTGTTGCCCAGCTGGATTCCGGGGCCAAGCTTGCGGCAGTCGACAGTGAGCCGAGTTCGAGCCTAACTTCGAAGACGGAGACCGGAAACAGTGCCCAACCCTTGAAAGATGACCTCGAAAGGACGACGATAATTCTCGATCCACCTGGGAGTACCGAAACTGATTATTCGGAGTTTCCGGGTATCGACCTGGTGTATGACCCCGATGAGTCGTCGAGGAAGAGCGCCTCGCCGTTCGCCAAGTTCGTCGAGGAACAGGTGATGAAGAAGAGACGGCGGAACGACGTGGCTCCGAAGCCGGAGGTCACTGCGGAGAGGATTGGAGAGGTCAAGGACGAAGGTATACGGAGGTTCGATGGCCAAGTGGACGCCGACGGAACTGTTCCTTATCAAGAGAACGTGCCTGACGTTGTTACCAACGATGCTCGCCAGTTGGTGAACCCCGAGCAGCTCAAGAAGGATTGGATCAGATCTGTTCCGGAGGAGCAGGGAGAGTCTTCTGCTCAAGAAGCTGAAGAACCGAAAGAACAGGCGCCGAGCGTGCTCGGCAAGTCGGGAGCGGTTGAACCTGACCAGAAGAAAGAGAACGTTGACGACGGGGATGAGAGCAGCCATAGAGGAGACCGATACTTGAACGAACCTCTGGGGAAATCGAGACGCAAGAGTTCCACGGTCTACTTGAACGCCGAAGAGAAGAAGACTTCCGATGGGGAGGAAGCAGAGATCGTCGACGGCCAGATTAAGAAGCTGATCTCGATCCGCAACGACGCGCTGGACGCCCAGAAGGTGGACAATCTGGACGAGGCCAAGGTCCTGACCTCGAAGCGACAGGCCGGACTGGACGAGGCGGCGATCACGCAGGAGAACGTTCGACTCGAACAGGGAAACAAGGTAATGGCTACTAACCCATTTCGCGGTAGACAGATCTTAGGTGCGTTCGCGCCCATGAAGAGGTGGAAGGAACAGGCGGTAGCGCTTCAGGATCAGATAAGAAACAAGACATTCCTGCTCCGCCTGAGGGAGCAGGCTGCCGAGGTGCTTCCGGATGCACCAAAGTTCACCGAGAATCAGTTGCTGGACGCGCTGGAGCAGATCGCGCTTTCCAAGAGAGCGGACCCTTCGAACAGCTCCTACGTGGGCAGCCTGAAGGATCTCGGACTGACCGAGGTGCAGCTGCGGATCATCAGGTGCGCGGAGCAGTTGCTGGCCGTCAGAGAACGTCAGTCGTTCGCGAGCAACGTGGTGCAGTGCGTGCAGGGTCTCAGCGTGTTCAACTGCATCCGGATCTTCGTGTGGCCGATCGTGGTGGACAATCTGCCCGAATCCGTCACCCAGAACTTCGGCAACCTGCCAATCGAGATAAACGTGTTTGACTTGTTTCAGGGGAACAGGCCGAAGTCGGGCAGGGCCCAGAGCTTGCATCATCATATCCGGCTGATCGCGCCGGAGTCCGTCGTCTACAACATCCTGCAGGATGCTCTGGAGTCGTACCCTGCCGATCAGACGCTGGTGTCGTACGTCGACCCGAAGAACGAGACCTTGAAGGACCTGCTCACCACGAACCAGCTGCACATCTTGCTGATGGGAGAGAAGCTGCTGCCGCAAGCGCTGCGCCAGGAGTACTCCGACAGGATGTTCTCCTGCCTGAGGAGATTCGAGTACTTCAGCTGCGTCAAGTACTTCGCCTGGCCGATGATCAAGCAGTACTTCCCGGCGCTGCCGGCCTTCCCAGATTATCAGAACTGGTACCCGGTCTTCGACTTCTACCCGCAGTACCCGATCGTCCCGTTCCCTCCTCTGCCGGGAGACATCGGCGAGCTACCGGAAGTGGTGGACGCCGATGGAACGCGGTCCAGAGGACCCAGGCCCGAGGAGATCATCATCCAGGTACTCCAGAACACGATGAAGGAGCAGCCACGATTATCCGCGACGCCGTCCTTCATCGACGAAACCACGGACTCCTACGTCGCTCTGATACCCCACGACCAACTGCTGACCATCAACATGGCCGAGCAACTGATCCCGGTCGCCTTCCGGCCGCAGTTCGTAAGAAACACCGTGCAGTGCATGAAGGAGTACAACTACCTGACCTGCATCAAGTACTCGACCTGGCCCACCGTCAGGCAGTTCATACCCCAGCTCCCGGACATCTCCGGAATCCTGCCCGACTTCCAGATCCCAGGATGGCCGGACATCGCAGATTACATCCCTTCGTTACCTAGTATTCCAAGCATTCCAGATTTCGGATCCTACTGGCCGTTCGGAAGCTCCCCGGAGCAGCCGGAAGCGCCGACGGTCGTGCTGCTGAAGGACCCACCGGACACCTTGCGATCCTCCAAAGAGCTGGAGACGAAGATCTACAATCTCCTGCTGGACGTTGCTGTCCGCAGGACTCCGGAGATCACACCGTTCGTCTTCAGCGGGAACGTGGTCTCGTTGAGCAAGTTCACGAGATGTCAGATCGAGATTCTACAACTGGCGGAATACCTGATACCTTACGCGGCTAGAGCAGGCTTGATCACCGACGTGATCGTGTACCTGCAGAGGAGCGACGACTTCATCGACTGCGCCAGGTACGTGATATGGCCGACGATCGCCAGGTACTGTTCCGATCTGCCCGAGTTCCCTTCGTTGGAGAACAAGGAGCCGTTTGCTTCGTCGGCTCCGAAGGAACCTGCTGGTAATCCCGGAGAGAAGATGCAGGAGCGAGTGATCGCCGAAGGAGAACGCGAGAAGGTGATCGCGAACCGTTTCCAGGACGAAGAGTCTAGAAACAAGGTCCAGCAAAACGCTCCGGTGATCAGCGTGACCGGGACCAGGTTCGTGCCGATATTCACCGAGCACCCTGAGAACGTGATCCTCAACATCGTCCGGTCGGTGCAGCTGCAATCGCAGAACCTGAATCGCGGCTCCGTGGCTTCGACTTCGACCACCAAGAACCAGCAGTTCCTCGACCTGATCACCGAGCAGCAGATCAACATCGTGAACACCGTGGACAGCCTGCTGCCGGAGAGCATTCGCACGAACTTCACCTCGAAGCTGATCGCCTGTCTCCGCGTGAACAACTTCCTCGTGTGCAGCAGGGACGTGATCTGGCCGACCTTGTCCAGCTACTTCCCCTGGCTGCCCAGTTTCCCTAACTTCGGCTCCATAAGCAATCCTCCAAGCAACGCGACAGCTCCTAGCGAGGGCGCTAGGATGAATTTGACAGAGGTCAGCTCGAACACAAACGCTCCACCCCTGTCGGAGACAGACGTGAAAACAGGACAACACGGAGACACCAAAGTAACAATAACGGACACCAGGTTCGTCCCGATCTTCAACGAGGGCCCCGAATCTGTGATTCTGAAAATCCTCAAGGCCGTGGAGCTGTCTGTTCCCGACCTCAAAGATAGAGTCAGCTCCCAGTACTTTCCCGAGACACTCAGAGAGCAGCAGATCGAAATTTTAAACGTCGCTCAAGGTCTGCTGCCCTTCTCCGCTCGAGACAGCTACGTCCAGAGGATGAACTCCTGCCTGAAAGACAAGGTCTTCCTGCAGTGCATCAGGGACGTCACCTGGCCGACGATCAGCGAGACTTATCCTTGGCTACCGAAGTTCCCTAATTTCGGATCTTATCAGAACACGCCCAGGGTCACGATGCACATGATCCTGTCGGGAACCTGGAAACAACCCAACATGCTGCTTGACACTCCCGAAGACAGTCTGAAGGCTGATGGTCTAGCGTTTCAGCAGGCTGAGGAGAGGATAGAGAGTATTCTTCTGCATTCTTTGAACAGGGACCGTAAGCTGGAACGAGCTTACGTGGACATCAGCAATCCTTCTTTGTCTCATCTGACCAAACGTCAACAGAATATCGTTAAGCTCGTTGAGCTAGGGATCCCGGACGCAGCCAGGGCGACGTACATCACCAGAATACAGGATTGCACGAAGGGGAACAACTTCGTCAGTTGCACGCAGAACATCAGCTGGCCAACCCTGAAGCAGTACCTCCCAGTGCTGCCAGACTTCTCCGAGATCAGCGTGTTGCTACCACAGCTGCCGGACGTCCCATCGATACCGCTCGATCCTCTTCCTGCTCTGGATCTGCCCATTCAGACTATTCCAGGTGTCTCCGAGCTACCCACGGGACTTCCACCGGGAATCTCTCAGCTGCCGTTCATCCCACAAGCCCCAGGGCAATTCTCGCAAGCTTCTTCCGGAGCCCAGCTGCTCCAGAACCAGGCATCGTCAGCGTTTACGCCGTCAGTAGGTGAATCCATCGTTGGCACGACGCCGACATTTAGCTAAGTCAGGGCTCGGAATTATTTACTCGCGACGGCCGATTTTCGAAGTCCCCTCGACCTGGCCGCACTAGTTCTCCTAGGAGCCACGAATAGCGCCTTTGGTACACGCCTGAACTGGCTGGAGAACTAGAACCGTCACGGGAAACGAGACGAGCTGGATCGAGAACGTTTACTATAACTCTGAAACCATGAGAGACATCCGGCTGAAATTTCCACTAAAATTCATTAAGATATTATTCGTATCTAGTAGTATCTACTGATAATTGTCGTCATAAATATACAGGGTGGTCCGGAGAGATATTTAGGAGGCCTTCCTTAAACGGACCACCCTGTATATTTTGTTGTAACAATTTAATAATTCATTATTTAAGTTTTATTGTCTTGAAATAATTGAAATTGCTTACTCGTTACTTATTTAGTAGTTTTCCAGATAATTTGGCAAAAAAATGTTTGGCTGGTCAGAAAAATTTGTTCACTTCAGATTCGTATTCTATACTACCGCAAACATGGAAATTTAAAATCTCAAGGCGATACAAAAAATGAAAGGGTTGCTAAACGATGTCCAGCATTCCGATGCAATCGTCCCACCGTGGGACGTAGCCTTCGAAAGTCGGTCGTCGCGAGTAAATAATTCCGAGCCCTGAGCCAAGTAGTCCAGCTGATCGCTGACTGGGTTCTGTTTCCAGATAACAAAGGACCGGTACCAGGGTACGCAGGCCAGCCGCCAGGAATTCTCGTAGACATCGCGAAGGAGAGGGTCCAGCTCGCCGACGTCGCCCAGGCGACGAAGGACTCGGAAATGAAACGTAGAGAACGCAGGAGCGTGGTGGACTTGACGAATACTTACTACGAGACTGACGAGACTGCTGGCTCCTCGGACTCTTCTTCAGCGTACCCTAACAAAGTAAGCGAGTCCGACTATCTCCGGCTGCTGGTCTTGATCAGAGAGAGAGGGAAAGCTGCCTCGGAGTCGAGGAGTTACTACGCCGATACATTGAACGCCACGGTTAGGAAATCCCTGACAGCTGATCAGTACGAGATCATTAAGGTCGTGGAGGACGTGGACCCTGTGCAGGGTAGAGGGATAGCCCAGCAGGTGGTAAGCTGCATCGCAGGTCTCAGCTTCATCAGGTGCGTGGGGATCTTCGTGTGGCCGCTGATCGTCAGCCAGTTTCCGTTGCTCGGGTTCTTCGGCCGCTCGTTGGACACGGAGAGCCAGGTGCAGGAGTTCTTCGGGATGTCGACCACCGATTTCGAGAAAGAGATGCTGGAAAGACGGGACTCGATCGAGCAGTACCTGCTCGACTGGTACAAGAAGATCGGCGAGGACAAATTCCAGACGAACCTGGGCTGCCTGAAGATCAAGGGCTACGGGAACGGCGAGCTGGGCATCAGCTTCTCCGGCTTCCGGGAGGGCAGAGGCGCCAAGCTCAAGGACAACAAAAATCTTCCGAGCATATTGACGATCATCAGCGACATCATGGAGGAGGTTCTGGACCAGCGTCCCGAGGGCGAGAAGCCGAAGAGGGACAAGGAGAAGCGGGAGAAGAGCATCGACGTCTCCAGAGAGGGCGAGATTCAATTCTTGAAAGACAGCGAGGAGTACGTGGACATCATGAGGTCGATGAACGACGAAGAGATCATCACGATGTTCCTGGACAAGATCAGAACGAACGACTCCGACCTTGAGGACGGTGGGAAATTCTTCGGCTACGAGGACGCGTACAAGGCGTTCGAAGTGCTGTTCGGTCCGAGACTGACTCACAAGTTGCAGAGGGTCAATGATAAATTGAGAAACGTGGAGGAGCCTTCGGTGGAAGGTAGCAAAGGGGTGGATATCCTCTCGTTGGAGTCGCAGAAGAGCTCGGAGGAGCTGAAGGTGTTGCCGTTGGGTAGCCAGGTGACGTACGATCTTGAGAAAGAGTCCTCTCGAGATCAGGAACAGAGGCAACGGCAGAAGAGAGCCAAGAGCTTCTTCAAGTCTTTTTGGGACAAGCATTCGAGCAAGCACGCGAAGGATGAGCTGAAGCAGATGTTCGAGGAGCTCGAGACTAATAAGATCGTCGACGATCGGCAAGAGAAGGATGCGGAGGCGGGGCTGGTGGTGAAGCTGCCTAAACTGGACGAGGAATTCCTGCCGAAGAAGATGACCAGCTCCGTGGTGCACCTCGGCAGAGCTATGAAGGATAAGATGATGCAGATGATGCCTGGGCTGGGCTTGATCTTCTCGTTCCTGCTGCAAATGGCGGTGGCGCATGCGAAGGCGGCTGCCTCGATGGCTGGCATGATCAGCAACATGGCGATGGGCTCGGCGATTATCGGAATGGTCCGCGACTCCTTCTTCGGGGCGAACAGCCATCCGCAGATTAAGTACGTTTACGACAACCATAAGGTCGGGCCGGGCATCACCTGGCCCGCCAATTACGGCTCTGGTTCTCATTATCGCAGACATTAAACCGGTGCCTCGAGACTGCCAGCTTTAGGGTACACCGTAGAAGGTCCAGCGTTCGGTCAAATTCTGATAGCGATAATGGTGGGCGGTGTACGAGCTGGAGCTGCGACTGTCGATTGGCGAGATCTTATCGATACTTGAAGATCGAAGATTGAAAGTTTTCTGAACGATGTTATTGATACGTTTACCGATAGCTTTATCGATAGTCGCACCTCTCTGTGCACCAGGGGACTTGCGTTCGCTTTTTGGGTACCTTCGAGACGCGTTTCTCCTTAGCATCAGGGTTCTAGGGTTATCAGGATAGCACTCCCGTAGGATCGTAGTTGGCGCGCAACGCTTAGAATTTAAGAGGAGACTGTAGATCGTTCCGGAGTTCGTCGATCTTAACTTAAACAGTGAACGTTTTATTGGGCTAGCTTTAATTTTCTTCCGAACGTGGCCGGTGATTATCGCCGTTGCCATTGTTTCCCATCTTCCTCGACGCACACTGCCGCCCGCAGGTATCTGTTACGGTCTTTTAACCCTCTCTATGCCAATCTTTTGCTGCCTCGAGTAATACCTGGCGAAACAAGCAGCAATCGTATTCTTCGATTAGCGTTCTCTTTATCTGTGTTCTTGTCGCCGTTGCGAAACCATTCAGCACACAGCTGGACATTTGGGGTTATACGAATAATAATTGGGGTGGTACAAATTCGGTATTGCTTCTACGACAGACCAGATGTTTCCGGGCGGCAGTGTACACATTTCTACGTAGACTCGTTAGAAGCACGGACCACAGACACTCGATTACTAATTAGGAACGAACCGCCTCGGGGTCCTGTTCACTAGGTTCGTTCCTGTGGGGTTTTCGCGGCAACGCGCGGGTGACGGGTTACTAGCTGTATTCTCCATTACGCTATTCATTATTTCAAATCTTATCGATCTCTCTCTCTCTCTCTCTACGTATATATATGTATACTCGATCCGCTCAATAATAAACTCCATAAGTCCCCGACCGTGGGTCGGGATTATTATAAAACCCTTAGCTTGTAAGACAGCGGCTGGTTCTACGGTTTACGAAAAATAAACGTCTGGGAATCCACGCACCCTCGTTCTCCTTCTCCTGCCTCGAACAATTCCTCGTCCCCGGTCCGGCGAGCCTTTGCTGCTCGAGAGATAAGCATCTCGAGATGCCAGGCAACGTAATTGCCCGTGCTGGTACGGTTAACAGGAAGAGAAAAAGAACCGGAGAAGAAGAAAGGACCCTCATTGAATCCTGAGGCCCGCAGCAATCGGAAACCGACGGTCTTCGAGGACCCGCAGGGCTCGCCTCGTAAAGGTCAGGGCTCAGATAAACCACAGATTATTCTCTTTTCGCGAACAGCTTATACTCGTTTCGAGCGAACTTGTTTTTCTTCTTATCGAACGTCATTCGATCGCTCGATCGCGTTCCGAACACTTTATTTAAACTAGAACGGCCAATGCAGCATTCGAAATTCGAGAATATAAAAATAATTTATTTAGGCAAGATAAAGATCGAGAAATTATAATGCGAAGACGCACACTTGGGTATTTGCCTCGAAAATGCGGTCAAAGCTATTTCGATATTCGCTCAATATTTAAACTGCTATGACTTCGCTAAAAATCCAAAGATGAAAAAGCAATCCAAAGCTAGATATTTTTGGTTTCACTAAAATGAGTGTTTCGAGTGCAAAATCTGTTCTTACAGAGGAGCGTATCGGATTGTAAAGTAAGTACTACGGATTATAATCAGAGTTGTGCAGGATTACAATTGAATTACTCCAGGAATTATAATTACAAAGTAATTGAATTACATTGTAATTCGGTCATATTGTAATTTATAATTCAGATCCTCATTCAATCCAATTACAATGTAATTCGTAATTGCAATTCGAGTACAATTATAAAATACTTCGTAATTAAATTTCAATGGAATTCGTAATTGCAATTGGAGTACAATTATAAAATAGCGGTACGTATTATGAACGAGGACGAGGAATAGAAACTACGCCGCACAGACAGCAAACAAGTATATGAAAGAAAACCATAAAAATATATCGCACTTCTTCAATGCATCTTATTTTAATTATATTGTAATTCAATTACACATCTGATTAAAATGCTTAGTAATTGAATTAATTGAAGGGTTTGAATTATGCAATTCAGTTACGACGTAGTTGAATTACTATATAATTGAAATACAATGTTATTCAATTGCGTAATTGAATTACAATGTAATTTAATTAACACAACTCTGATTATAATAAATATTTTTGCGTTGTTCGTATAAAACAAAAAATTTATTTAATTTATGTGAATAAATTAGAAATTACTAATAGGTGAATTCGTTGAGAAACAAAATCGTGTTATCCGAATTTTTAACTCCCGACAAATCGCAGTGCTTTATGGATACGCGATTGAGAAAAACGATAACAAGAAACAAAAGTTTTACAATTTATGTGCAATTTCGCGCGAGTATCCGCACGGAAAAGGGTAAAACAAAGAGCAGATTTTATTCCCGCGGGATCGTGTTAACATGCTCGGGATACATGACGGGGAATTAATTCGAAGAGCAAACTGGTTTCTTCGTTGGTCCCTTTCGAGTACAGAGTCTCCGGCTAATTGATCTTGCCGCGTGTCACGATAGCAGAAGCGGTAAGACAGATGGAATCTCCTCTCTCTGGTCGAACATTGTGCCATTTTCCACGGACACCTCTACGGAGTAGGGCAGCTCGTTCAAATAGAACCTGCAGTAACGTATAAACGCGATAAAGAACCATGACGAACGCAACAGTGATTAACGAGAGCGAGGATATTAGCACCATTCTTCGGCGTGTTCGCAGTCTGTTGGCCCTTCGTCGGAGCAGACGCGTTCCCTTTGGTCGAACACCGTGTTGTTCGGACAGATCACTGGAAGTCCTTTTCCGTCGTGATCGCAGACATGGAAGATCCTGCAATCGTAGTCTGGATCTGCGTACAAGCCGATCGGTCTGCCTTCGCAGGAGAATCGGAACGTCAGATTGTGGAACAGATCGAGATCGAGCGACTCCTCTGACAGCTCCTCGTACGTCTCCAATCGTTGGCGATCCTGATTAAAAATATATTTCACTCAACGCGATTCTTGCAGGTCGAAAATAATAAATACACAGGCTGAGTCTCGCAACGTGACGATCTCAAATAACTCGTAAGTTATTTGTTGTTATACGGAAAATATTAGACGTTCCATTTGAAGAACTGAAGGTGTACTGAAACATTGTTTTATACCTTATAAAAATTGTCAAAAAACGCTGGAGTATGAAGCTCGACAGAATTTAGTACGATTTTTATTTATTATTGACCTAAGGAAGCCATTACCAATGAAGATAGGATTTTATTTTGACCACGAAGCTCGAAAATTGCGTGAACATCCGCGGTCTACTTACGATTTATTTGGGATCGACGCGTCACGAGACTCGCCCTGTACACATTCATTACTCACCATGTAACCCTGAGTTGGTAAAGCAACGACTGCCGTCGCCGTTCCTGCGGAGCAATCGTTAAAAAACAGTCGCCGATAAAATGGTACTTTTTACTTACGAAGCAGTAGAATCCACTTAACGAGCGTCGAGATTTTATCGTCCATTTTCAAAGGCAGATCCAACGATCCCGGAGAACGCGGTTCTGTGCTCGGCTGATCCGGCAGCGATCCGACTGACAGTGTCGGTTCGTAAACCGCGCTGCTCCGGGAAGTTATCGGCCTTAATGACCGTGTAATTCCTCGTTGCGATCTAAACGATGGTTAACCGGGACGTCCGGTTGTTTCGCGAGACGTCGATGCTGCAAATTGTTTCGCTCTTTAAAGGATCTCACGTACACGCGTCCTCTCCGGAGAAGATCATTCGACTCGAGAACACCCCTTTCCTCTGTTTAATCGTTGATCAAATTATTAATCCGCCGATCCATAACATTACACGCCAACTATCGATCGAATCTCCAGGTACGATTATTTCCAGGTACCAACAGATGTCACTGGCTGACGAACGACCTGGCGATGCCCTGACTTTCACCTGCGACGGACCAATAGCGCTCCTGGTTCTCCAGGTAACTTTCTTCCGCTGGAATGGCACCTTTCAACACCTTATGGTACCGTGGAAAAAGACTAAGAAATGCCACTCGAGGAAACAAGCGAGGAAAATATATTTTCAGCCTGCCTGATCTGTTACCATTTTGACGAGGACCATTATTATTTGGGAGAGTAAATTACATTGCAAATGAAATTGTGAGAGGCGGTTATCACGGCCCTGGGAGGAGACCAGAGCCAATCAAGCACGACTTTAACGTGTCTCAGTCTGACAGAAATGTTCCCGGCTCCGAGTTCGAGAGCCGCGTGTCCACGAAAGGACAGCGCGTATCAACTGCCAATGAGGGAGGCCACGCTGCCTCGGTCCGCCTTTCTCTCGAGCCGTGAGCTCAGTTTTCACGGCAACCTCATCCAGGAACCACTGGCAGAATGTCTTGAAGACGGAGATGCGGTGAAACGTTCTCGCGGTGCATTCTTCTCTCCTCTTCTTCTTTCTGCCTCGTTACCGTCGCAGCGAGCGCGCACACCGAAACACGCAAACTGGTGCAACACGACGAATATGTGACCCGAGGACAAGGTCGTCCTAAAACCAACGATTGTCGTCGCGCTTTCGGAACCCGTCCCGTCAGCCAAGTGCAACAAGGTATTCCGCGAGATGATGTCTAAAATTATAGATATTTTAACAATGAATGAAAATTAGACATTCTTTCCGACCTAAAATATTTCCATTCTCTATGATTTTTTAAAATCTGGAGGGTATGAAATTGATATAACACCTCGTAAAATGTCTTGAATAATGGTACAGCAATTTTTAGTGGTGACATTGAGTCGCCACTCGAGTGCCAACGGTTAATCGTTTGATAAATTCGATGGGGATTAGAGTGTTCGATAGACGGTCCATTGAAATCTCTACACAATGGTCGCGAGATCAATTGCAACAAGAGGCGAGTTTATATCGTGCGTCACCGAACACGTGCTCTCCCGAGTGGTGATTTCGATGCGTGGACAGGACAGCGCTTCAGATTCCCCGCTCGTGATGTTTCCGCGCGATTCTAGCGTTTTATTGGCAATTTTCCAAACTCTTTGTCTTCTTTAATCTCCTCAGACGCGTATAGATCAATTAAAAGTTGTACGAATTTAAAAAATATTCAGTAAAACTGTGTAGTTGACCGATCCCAGAAAGTTGACGTTTCATGCAAAAGTGTAGAAATTCATAAGCTGTAGAACCTACGTAGAAGTACATTTCTCCTCCGATTTTATTAGCTTGAACATAAATTACTATGACGTTTCTATCGTCTCGTATTTCATCTTTATTGCAGCCAGATAAAATCCACGGTCTATATGTATATACTTCACAAATCTTCTTCTCCTTTATTCCTTGACGTCTCATCGACTTGTTGTTTAAAAATGGGTGTAAATGCACGAAAATCAAGACTTTCTTAAAATCTGTCGACAAAAATTGGCTACCAATGACTAGACTGTGGATCTTTATGCAAAATAAAAATTGTCTGCATCGATTTCAAGAAGTGGAAATCAAATTGTATGTTATTTCGTCCCTTAATGATTTTGATAAAGGAGAAATCATATTGACATTTTAAATTTTAAAAATTTTCCAACAATTTTGAATTTCATCTACTCAATTCTGCTATAAATTCTGCATAGAGATCCGCAGTATACTAATGACACAACAGCCCCACAGTAATCGAAACGAGTCAACGATCGAAACCCGATCTCACGCGAAGGCGTCACTTCACCGAGAAAAAGCAGCATTTTTCCTAAAACCGCGGCTCGTATGCGCGCGTGCGAAGGCCAGCGGGTGAAACGAAAATATCCTTGGGTGACGCAGAAGAAAAGAACCATAGGGAACACACAATCTCTATCTCGCAATGCCATGTTTTTTTTCTCCCCTCTGGCGTGGATAAAATTCATCTCGCCTATTGTACGAATTAAACGGAACCGAGAGCCGAGGTTAGGTAACAATTGACATTATTCCGGAGCGTTCGAGCTTTCCCCGCGCTTCGCTCTTCTAATAGCATTAATTGCCGTTCCCGGAAAGTGGAGCGCGGTTTATTGTATTTTCTTCGCGCATCAATTATTCCTTCCGCGATCGCGAAGCGGAAACCGGCTTTCTCACGAGCCTCCGATCTCTCGGGAGCAATTATTCTCGCGCGGGATCTTCGCGCCTTCTGCGCTCGATCGGCGACGCGCAGCGAGACCAAACGATCCGACACCGATCAAGGATCGATTTGGTGAGATTGTAAATTAGGAAAAAATATTCTTGTTATTTTTGTAAGCTGATCAAAATGCAGCGCACGAATGAAAAAGGTGTGTGCTGTTTAGGGAAAGGATGGACCAACAGATTATCATTTTTTTCGCTTTTTTAAAGTCGTGAAAATCATATAACTCAATTTTTTGCTAATAAAAAGAAATAGAAATTCTGCGAGCATGGGATCTTTAATTTGCCTGATATAAATGAGGAAGACACTGGAAATTCTGCAGAGATTTTTGATCGACGTCGAGTGTTTTCTGTGCGACGATCCTTGAGCATCGACCACTTTACTTTCGACCAGGATTTCTCCGGTGGCGGAACGAGAAATACAGGGTGTCAAATGCTGCGTTACGTCAACAGAACCGGTGCGGGACATTTTTTCTCCACCGATAGGAGCTCGAGGGACAAGCCGGTGATTCGGTTCATTGCTTGTCGCGACTGCTAAGGTCGACTTCGAATAAGTGAAAGGACTGTGTTTCTGTACTGTTCCGCGTGCAATATCGGGCATCGCATCGATCGCGAGATATCGAGGAAACGTTGCGTCGCCCTGTTACAACAGGGGGTTCTTCCTTTTCAATTTTTCCGTCGGTAATCGTTTCATGGAACGCGATCGTTTTCCACTACATTTGTTTACCGAAAGGGTTGCGCAATAGACGTTAAAAAAATTCCTCGAAGCTTCCTAGGAAATGATTCCTTCGTTCGTTCTAAGCGACGTGTTTATGCCCAACTGTCCTAGCACGCTCGCGTTACGGGTTGCATAAACCCGCGCTCGAGAAACTAGATCACCGCGCTTTTCTTTTTACCTTCTCGCTCACTGAATTACTAGATTACTGGAACCGTAATAAACCGGCGCGATTCGTGTCGCAGGTCACTGGGCCTCGACAATTTCGCCCAGGAATTCTGCCTATCATCGGGCAGCTGGCACCGAGGCGGTACAAAAATCTAGAAACCGGTCCCGCGTCCCAAATCGCCTGTCCCCAAAAAACTCACAACAAGTATCTACCGTGGCAAAGTTGTACAAAGTGTTCCTACACCTTCTAAACACGAATAACCTTCTTGAAATTCGACCAAATAGATTGAAATTGTTATTGGACGTAGGAAAAGGTAAAGGTTAAGATTTTTCAATTGTTTATCCGTGCCTGTAATGAAAATTTCAAACATGTATTGAAGCTGTGGGCATTGTAAGATGTAAAAATCTTTGAATTTATTGTTACTTACAATTTTTGCTACTTATATCTCCTTTATTTTTAATGGCACAAAATAAATATTTATGGCATAATTTAAATGCTATCGAAGGAGGAATACCATAGAAGAACAATTTTTTTGTTCGGTTATTTTTTCATAGTTTTTTCAAGGTCATCGTTATTTTTCATCGGGGAAACTTATTATTTTTTTTATTTCATCTTGTTAATGACTTAAGCATATTCAAATGTATTTTTTCAGCCGCTATAAGATGGACTAAAAAAATAACGATGACCTTGAAAAAACTGTGAAAAAATAACCGGAAAAAAGAGATTGTTCTTCTATGATATTCCATCTTCGATACCATTTGAATTATGCCATAAATATTGTTGGTGCCATTAAAAATAAAGGAGATATTCAGGTGACTTCCTTCAGCTGAGACACCCTGTATAACTTACTCGGATCTACCAAAGATACTTTCTAAATTTTCATTAAAGGCACAGATAAAAAAATTAAAAAATCGTTGAAGAAAAATGAATCGACCTTTTTGTCTTTAAGAAATGGCAGGGACCAATCGCAGCCCGCGCTATCCTCTCTGTGATAGTCACTACCAAATCGGTAGTCCCCAGTCAACGTTCTTTCGATCATCTCCACTCCTCTCGACTCATCGACCCGTTTAAACGCGCCTCGTCAAGGACACCGCTCACGATCGCCTTCGCGCATCACCGATCCTCGAAATAAGAATCCGCCGACTGTTAATCATGGTCGTTGGCCCACGCTCTCTGGCCTGCGCATCGTCCTCACGCTTGCCCACGATCTAACGGTCTGCACACGATGACTACGACGTTTCTAGACCGCGAAAAGTTCCATATTCGGCGAAGAAACGCGATAAAAATCGCGTACTACGAAGATTTTGAATTTATTACGGATGCATGACTTGATAATCGTATGGTAATGGGTCTGGAGCAAGTACCGTGCAGTCTGACCACTAAGAGGCTGCCTCCTCTTGCCCGTAGCCAGATCCGCTAAGACATAATGATCTTGTTCTGAAGTGGACGTGGCGTCGGGCTGCGAGGCGTTGCTAATTTTCACACTGTTTTGAAGAGAGGAGAAAATTAGAAGTGAAATGGCCTGTTTTCCAGCCGATAGAATGGATGGAAAAGCTTGTGTTGTCAGACATGAATCTCTCTCAGAAAATGGATTGATGTTTAATCAGATCAATTAGAATTCTTATTCAACACTAAACCTACCGAGCCTAAAAGTGACTTATTAAATCGACAAGATTGATTTTATTTAGACTTTGTGCAGCTGCTATTGTAACATGTGCTCCACCAGAGATATCTATACAATCAATTCTTACCAACTTATTTTTATTATATCAATAATGTTAAAATAATTTTGACCGGTGATGGTAGGTTTAGTGTTAAATCTAATAACTCTGCTAGCTTCCAAGCTATCCAGAAAAATGGTTCTGCATCCAAAGCTTAGCGGTCGCATCGATGCGTCGCAGTTGGAAGTATTGTTCGGTGTCATCCGTTTGAGACTGCGTGGCGCGTCGCCATGCTCCGGCTCGGTTTGACACACATTGGCGGATCGAGCCTCTATTATGCATTTTCCCCGCTGGCTCGGTTCGAACCACTGCAATTATCCCGGGCTTTGATATTCCGATTACAGCTCTGGTTTCCGAGCACGGCGAACGGTTTCGTTTAGGCAAATCGCGGCAGACACGCAACAAGTCCGGGCCGTTTCCACGTCGATCCGCGCCGCGTGGAACCCGCTAATCCCGAGGAAAGTATTTGCATTCGAGCGAGAATCGCGCGAGAGAGCCCGCTCGTTTCACTTTCCGCCGAGCTGGCTTGCCGGCATCGTGGAACGGGCTTGTGAACGTTGCCAGCGGCGTCAACAAGTAGTCTCGGTCGTGTTCCTCCGGTTCGATTCTGCTCGATCCTCGCGGATCTGTCTTCGGGGGACGAAATCGCGTTGAAATCGACGTCCCTCCCGATCGTAGGTGCTCGTACGATACTTAATCGAGGTAATTGCTCCGTTGGGGAACCGCGCGTCGAATTATCTTGCATCGCGGCGACCTCGTGGGCGGAATTGTCAGCCGGGATCACCTCTCGGAGAAGATACGCGGAGGATAACAGGGTGGTTGCACGCGACTCCTCGTGGACGGCCCAAGGAAGCGACTACCAACGAGGTCATTCGTCTCTTTATGACTTTCTTTGTTTCAACCGCGCTGCGCTGCGTCCCGTCCCATTCCATCCCGTCGTCCGGTCGTCTCGGACCATGATCGTCGGTCTGCGAACGAATTAGTCGCGCCTCGACGTCGACGACGCGCCCACGAAATTCTCCTTTTCTCTCCGCCTTGCGCAATCAACGCTGGGAGCGCTCTACGTTTGCCCGAGGAGCCATGCTTCGGCGCAAAATACGTCGGAGATTGAGACAAGTTGTCTATAGTGCACTCCATCTCTGTGGGAAAAGAAAAGTTATAAACTAGAATTTTAATCTCCTTATGGACAAAGTAGGCGTGGCCCCGTTGCTCTATTAAGAAACGTTCTTCTCCTCTTTCCATGCAGAATAGGCGTGGCCTGCCGCCAGTAGGCGTGGCTCAGTGGCTCCCAAGAAAGATCAACACTTGTAATGATATGTAATGCAATGATTTTTAGTGTGAGCGTTCGTTATCCCCAATGTCCCCAAACGTGGAACGCCGACACCGAAAATCATTCACTCGATCGAGCGGTTTCAAAACGTTCTTCACGGTTCCCAGGCGAGGGAATCGCGACTCGATCGATCCCGCGGGTCTCGTTTCGAATCGGGGAAAATTTTAATTGCCTCGGCAATCTATAAGCGCGTTATCGTGATGCGAATCGGCGAGCACGTTCGCAGAAAACTTTCTCACGTTTCGCGCAAAATAGCGCGATTACAACAGGACCGCGGTGACTAATCAAATTTATACCGGAGCGCGCGGATTAATTACCGTTGCCGTTTTCAGCGCGGGTGAGCGCTGAAAACGGAATCAGACTTCAACAGGAGCTGCACCTCCATTATAGTCCTCGCTGTTGCGTTCGAGTCGAGTTCTTTCGAAATGAAGTTCCTTTTGTGACATCTTTAAGATCTCAATATTCGTAAATAAAAAATATTAGAAATTAGAACCCGTCACTTTGAAGAGTCTCTTACTGGCTTACGCCCAGTGTTAAGAATGACGACGACAAGTGTCCCAAGATGCCCATTGTCTGTCGCGCAGATGATCCTCCTGTTCCCATTGCTGCTGTGGACCTTGGTCCTGCCCACCATGGGCGTGTACATCCCGCCCGGGCCACGGTTCCGGTGTCCCAGGGAGATTAAGTACATTTACCCATGCGTGTGTCTTCGGGGCAGCGACAGGGGCCTCTACATTCGCTGCGAGAACACTAATTTGGCCAGCCTCAGCCTGGCCTTCTCGAACCTGGGCAACGAGGGAGTTCCAATCGAGGAACTCGTCTTGTACAAATGTAACATAGGTGAGTTGCTGCCTGAAGCACTTGCTACCCTGTTGTTTTTGATCTGGAAACTAATTTTACGATCATTCCCGATCGCAAGGACGCTTCTACGGACCGGCGCTGTACCCTCTGGACGTCCGAGTGCTGAGCTTCGTCGACACGCCGCTCAGACTGATCGAGGAGCACAGTTTCCTCGGCGTGAACAGAACGCTGCAAGAGCTGTACATCGTGAACAGCACCCTGGAGAAATTTCCACGAGAAGCGTTACAGATCCTGGGAAATCTCAGCATCCTCAGCATCGCGGGTCACCGAATGTCTACCTTACCTGTCGATGCGTTCGCCGAGAGCTCCGCGGCCGCAAAAATCGAGAAATTGGAGATTAGTAACGGTACTGATTTTCGCGAAAGGTAACCGCAGATAGTTTTCCCCGAGACTTTCTATTTTGCTTTTTGCAGGGACTCTGACCTCGTTGCCTGTGGAGGCGTTGACGCCTTTAAAGAAGCTGAAGAGGCTGGATCTGCATGGTAACGAGATCAAAGAGCTGAAGAAGAATCAGTTCAAGGGGTTGAGGGACACCGAGTACGTGGACCTGTCCCACAATTTGATCAACAAACTAGACAGCTCCCACTTGGCTGACCTGACCAAGATGGGCTGGTGCAATATGTCCCACAACGCGATCTCGGACTTGAAGAGGTATCCACTTCGAACCTGGATCTTTGAAATATGTTTAATCGTTTTATTCCTTGATCGCCAGAGGAACATTCGCGAGGAACTCCCTGCTCAAAGTGCTCAACCTGAGTCACAATAAAATCCGGAAACTCGACGCGAACACCTTCCGGGGAATGCGTTTCTTGGTCAGACTGTTCCTCAGCGATAATCAGATCAACGATGTGGGCAGAGGAACCTTTGGCCCAGTCACCAGAATAGGCACCATCGACCTAGCCAGGAACTTCATCAAGAAGATCGACTTTCAGATGTTCAATCAGCTCCAGTTCGCCGAGGTACGAACTCTTCATCGTTTAGACGATTTCTACCATTGGATCCTCCATTTCGCTGGTTTCTAGGTGCTGGATGTCTCGCAGAACTTCGTCACAGTGATAGAGAAGCTATCCTTCAAGGACCTCTATCTGGCAAGGGTCAATCTATCTCACAACGAGATCTCGAAGATAGAACCTGGCGCGTTCGAGAACTGCGTGAACATGACGGTCCTGGACATGAGCCACAACAAGCTGGAGAACATCTCCAAGTTCTCGTTCGACAGCGCGACTTACGCTACCGACTTGCAACTGAGTTACAATCAATTCACCTCCCTGAACCAGGTATCGTTTAGAGCCACATGAAAAGAGTATTAAGTCTGGAGTAATTAAGACGTCTACATGGTTATTGATCATTGCAGGTCCCGTTGCACAACATGACAGGCCTGAAAGTCCTGAATGTCTCCTACAATCTGATCCACTCGGTGCCCCGTCAGACCTTCCCGAAGTTGTACGAGCTGCACACGATCGATCTGTCCCACAACAACCTGTCAGAGATCCACAACGCTATCTTCCAGACCCTCTTCAGCCTTCGGTTCTTGAACCTGTCGCATAACTCCTTGGAAAAGATCAAACCCTCCACGTTTGGGCCGCTGCCTACGCTTCTGGAGCTGGACATGAGCTACAATCAGCTGAACGACGTCGCCAGAGGCAGCTTAACCAGGCTACCAAGTTGCAGGTGATCAACGGAATCAACGAATTTGTGTCTAGATTAACTAGAGGATTAGTTAACTAAAAATTACGGTGATCTAGGACCTTGACAGTGAAGGGCAACCGCCTAACCAAGATCTTCCAGCTGCCAATTTCCCTGGGGTACCTCGACTTCTCGGAGAATTTGCTGGAGGAGATCCCAATCACCGAAATATGGCCTTCGATGAACGCTCTGCTGTCCCTGGACATCTCGAAGAACCGATTAGGGGATAATTTGAAGTACGGCAGCTTCGAGAACCTGCTGACCCTGAGGTCGCTCTATCTGCAATCGAACAACATCACGAAGCCACCGTGGGAGGCGCTTAGTACTCTGACCAGTCTGCAATATCTTCATATGCAGGTGGTAGACGCTGAGAGAAATATTTGAGACTGCGCCAGCAACCGATGTACTAAGTGCGTGTCTCATTTTCAGGATAATCAGCTAACGGAGCTGGGAAAAGCGGCGTTTGGACGCCTGCCGATTGTGTTCGAACTGAACTTAGCCCACAATCAGATCAAAAATGTGAGTGTTCGAGCTTTCGAAGGCTTGCTGCAGCTGCTCACGTTGAATTTGACGGACAATCATCTTCATCGCATTCCGAACGGAGCTTTCCAAGGTCTCGTGTCCTTGAGAACGCTCGATCTCTCGCATAACAAATTGGAAAGTCTGGATAACAAGACTCATGGTTTGTTGGATGATTGTTTGTCCCTCGAGAGGGTCAATCTCAGCCACAACAAGATCTCCTTCGTCACCAAGAAAACCTTCCCCCACGATCCATGGATCCCTTACAGGCTGAAGGAGATCGATCTATCGTACAATACCATGCCTGTCTTAACTTTTGAGCTAACTACTGGAACCAAGAAGGTTCAAGTTCTCAACATCAGTCACAATAATATCAACGATATCAGAAGATGTGAGTTATTTGATTTTTTGATCAAGATTCGCAGTTTAATAATTGCGTGAGCGTTTTTAATACAAGTTTCTGATACGCCAGATGTGATTGGGAATCTAACGGCGCTACAGACGCTGGACCTGTCGTACAATGAAATCAATGACATCTCTTCCGAACCGGACGTCTTCAACCCACCTGTGAATCTGACTAATCTGCATCTGAGTCATAATCATCTGAGTCATATACCTCTGAATAAAATCCTGCCACTGCCTAATTTGAAGGTCCTCGATGTCAGGTCCAACGAGGTCGGCGTGTTCAACGATGCGTACATGAATATTATAAAGAATGGGACGAGACTGGAATATGCAGGTAAAAACTTTTAACAAGTTCACAGTCGACAGCGGATGTTTGTGCAATTTTCAATTTTCGTAGGCGAATCTTGAGAAAGTGGGGTCGTGTGAAATGTTATTTTCAGTGGTAGTAGATTCGTAATTCTTAAAAATTCTGTGGAATTTTATATTCTACCATATTTTGAACATTTTCAGAAGTAAAATCTATTTTATAGCAGGGACCCTAACTGTTATAACCAAATAGAAAAAAGTCATGGAAGAACGAGCATTTCATCGACTAAAATCGTATTGGTTACAAATAAGGATTATAAGTAGACTGCGGATCTTTATGCAAAATAAAAATTGTTTGCATTGATTGCAAGACACAAGAACGAGATAAACGTTTCTTTCTTCGATTAATTATCTAGTTAAACTGAAACCAATACGCTGATGTCTTTAAATCTTTTTAACGTGTCCACTGCTTTAAATGGTGCTTACCCATTTTTGTCATAAATGCATAAAATCCGCAGTCTAATTATAAGTACCCGAAAATTTTTTCTCTTTTTGGTAAATGTCATTATGTTATTATGTTCTGAATGAATTTCACAGGCTTGCTCCATCCTAAAGAGAGTAGACAACTCAATAATTAAATAAGCAATCGAAATAAATTTTCTGATCAATAATTATTATCAACAAGTGAAAAGAAATTCGATCATCGACAACTGCTTTGAGCAATCGAAACAGTTTTTCTTCATCGATAACAGTTATCGAGGAGGACCTGAACTGTTACTTGTAACCAAAAAGTATAAAAATTTTAGTTATTATAAAATTTTAAATTTCAATAATAATCAACTTCTTATTACTGAATTTTATCGTAGAAGATTTTAGAATAACTGTTATTTTTGGTCCCTGTTTTATAGGGAATCCTCTGCACTGTGACTGCTACGCCAGGCCCCTGAAGAGGTGGCTGAACACCCACACGGAAATCCCAGAAGAGTGGACGAACGTCACTTGTCAGAGTCCAAACTTCCTCGTTGGCAAACCGATTTCTGAGATCACCGAGGATCTGATGGGCTGCGGAGAGAGGGAAGTGAAAGGATATCCTGAATACGACATCACTCCTGATGTGAAATACCGGGACATCGAATAGTGCGTATCTGTTAGCCATAAACCCTCTAAAATAATATTAATTCCAGACAAGTAACCATGCACAATTAACGTCTCCGTCTTTGAACTTCCAGCAACGAGGACGACAAGAGCTGGAAAGCGACCTGGTACGTCACATCCAGAGAAGACATCGGCGACTTCTACGTGGTGGTGCGCGAAACCGGAAGCAGCAAGTCGGCGATCGAGAAGGACCTGGTCTACAGCGAGCGATCCTTTAAGATCCAGGATCTGCAAGACTCCAGGACAAAGTACGAGCTCTGCGTCCTGGCCAGAGACTCCGAAGGGAACGTGAAACACTTCCGTAGCTCGCAGTGTCAGACCTTGAACCAGAACGCGTCCGATTCGTCGATTAGATTCACGATCAGCCTACCGCTGATCCTAATCACCTTGTCTCTCGGTATTCTAGCATGACCGGTTGTAGAAAAAAGCTTCGTTTCACTAGAGCACTGCGCGAATCCTTTTGAGTTTCGCGTGTTCCACGATTCACTTTATATCGTGGCTTGTACATAGGCTGTATGGTTACCAGTAGGAACCGCGAGGGCGTTGAACGTCGTGTATTTATTTTTGTAAAAATATATGCTGTCCCGTAGCTCCCGGACCTGGTCCTAAAGGCCGTTTCAATATCCTGTCCAGATGTAGAGTTGACTAAACTGCGGATCTTTATGCATTTAGTAGAAGAATTTTCCGGTTCAGGGACCGCTTTCCCCTAGATTGTAGAACACGATTACAAATTTAGGAGCTCCCGCGTAGATTCTTCTATTAATCGAATAAACGAATCGAGATCGACGGAACTAAATAAACAAGGGGAGCATGAATGGCTCGGATCGCTAGGTCGCGGCGATTAACGGACAATTTGTCGTAATCACTCCAGCTAGCTAATCCCACGAGCCTAATTCCCGGGTGTGTGGCTTGTTGTCCTGCCGTTAATAAAGGTGTTTCTCTCGAGGCCCGGCTGAAAAAGTTCTCAAGGAAGTCAGCGGTCTCGCGAGGCGCGCGCAGGCGCCCGAGATGATTTCATTATGCCGCGGTTTATAATTAGCATCCACGGTTATCCTGGAGGAAGAGGAACGGCTCGGCGTTCTTTCTAATGAGCCCGGGAGGCCGCCGTGGAAGTTGTCGCTTCCGTGGAACGATCCTTTTTGCCGAATCCGTGAAATCGACGATCGATTTCAATCTCGACCGGGTCAGAATCTTTGGCCCTGCAACACACGTTCAGCTTGTTCGAACGAGGATTTCGAGACGAGTCTCGTCGGCGCTTAACGGGACTCTGGATCGGTAAACGAGCGGCGTACGCGATCGTTATCGCCCCGACACAAACGGAAAAAAACAATCGAGCCTCTAGACGCATCCTACTCCCGCGCGAATCCTAATCGGGCGATTCTCTCCGTTGCCGGTTTCTAGTTTATTTATTTACCGAGCGACCTCTCTCTCTCCACCTATCAGTTTAGAATTGGAAATGAGGAGCCAGGCAAATTCACCGTGGTTCAACATAACCGGAGTCGGCTCACGGTTCATCGTCGGGCTAATTGTGGAGTAAATGAGGCAATTAATGGCGTACTCGTCTCGATGCTCGCTGAATCGAACGAGATTTTATTCGGATATTGCTGCGAGAGGGAAGTTCGAGGGATTTAAGAGCAGCCCGGCACAATGGCAGCCTAATTGACAAGTAAATCGAACGAGGATTCTAGGTATGGTACCAGACAGGGATTCATCCAGGTTACGTCGACGGGTATTAGTCACGATCCAGTCGACAGATAGGCGTGGATCCATCGGATAACGCGTTGCCGGAAACGTTGTTCCGTGCGATCGCTTTAATTATCGAATATTTGCGAGGCAGCCGCGGAGGAACGAGTCCAATTAGCCTGTAACCGCGACGGTCGTTACCAAGCGAAACGATTTCTCGTTCGCGAACGTAATCGGTATCGGTACGGCTCGTTACGAAATCCATGGACACTTTCACCTGGAGGGCCCGGCGGCGCCGATGCCTTCGCTCGTCCGGGTACCGTACAAACTTGCACGACCGTTCACGAACCGACAGCAACGGCGCTCTGCATGGTACTCCATTTTTCTCATCAATGGGATAATCCTAGGAGAAAAGTTAATTTGGTCTGCAAGTGTCTTGCTTCTTGTTCGAAGAATCTAAAACTACTGTTCTCTCCTGGACACTTTTTATTTAAAGATCCACAGTCTATTTGAACTGGTTCGGACTGTGAGTAATATTTATGAAGAATTGGTTGATAAAAGATTTTAAAAATTCAAGAATGCTGTAACAATGTTTTTATAATAATTGTTCCTGCTTTCAATATCTTTAAAACATTTCTATTCCGCGTAGAGATTCGCAGTCTATAGATTATCATCCGATTTTTGCGGAGGCTCGGCGACGTGCGTGCGCCGCGGCTGCAGACATCCGTTTGTCTGGGCCCATAAGGCCCCAAGGCTGTTCAGCCATCGGTCGAATAAATTTATGCGAGTGCCCCTCCGCCGACAGAGGCCTCGCCTCGCTTTGGTTTCGTTGACCCGGCTGCTCCGCGGGGTAATGCAATAATTAATTATCGATCGATCGCCAACAGCCGTAAATCATCGGTCTCCTCTGGCTCGCCGTACCCATTGATTTCCAATTATTTATTCCGGTTCGAGGCTCGTCCGCAGCGGCGGCGTCGGCGACGCGCACCGGAAAGCTATAAATAGATGTAAAAAGAGTGACTATACTCCGCCGGTAGATCTCCAAGGGAAGATTTCACCTGGTAAACAGACAACGCGACGACCAGTTCTCCAGGTTTACCGAACGCGTTTGCACAGTCCACTTTGGACTCTGACTCACAACCGGCCACCTCTCGAACACGCACGCCCACGTACAATACTCTTTCTCTGTCCGTTGTCCACTGGGATACAGGATCCCGAGAAGGATCCGCAAAGGGTAATCGATTCCACGGGTATCGTAAATCGGTGGGGAAATGTTGGGGCTCTAAACACGGCGGCTTGTTAAACTGGAGCAGAGGGGACCCTTCTAAACGGCCCGCCCATCGATCTTCGGGATCGATCCGTTTAGCAGCTGAATCGACCACAAATGGGCTGTTTAATGCTAAAGTGGTGCAAGTCAATATTTATCTCGAGTTTAATCGTTATTGAATGAAATCATTGTATTAGGTCGGTCGGAGAGTCGTTTCGTTCTTTCAAGCGAAAATGAAAGTCAATTTTTTAGGCAACTTAAATGTCAGCTGTCAAGACATACCATGATTTTGCGATTTAAAATAATGTTAAGTAATTACTAGACTGCGGATCTTCATGCATTTATAGCAAAATTAAGTAGATGAAATTCAAAAAGGTTGGAGAATTTAAAAAATTGAAGATGTCGAGATCTGATTTCTCCATTGTTAAAATCATTAAGGGAAGAAATAACACAATTTTTATTTTACATAAAGATCCGTTACAAGCCACAGAAACCAAATAACAAAAAATGTCTTTTTTTCATTATCTTATTAAGCTGAAACTAATACGGCGATGTCCTCAAATCCTTTTAACATGTCCATTGAATGAAATTGTACATGCTCAGTTTTGTCATAAATGCATAAAATCCGCAATGTCTAGTAATTACAAATGGAAGGAATGCCATCTCTACACGATAAGCGAAATTACTTTCCGATCGATCTGATAATTTTAACTATTACAGATATCCTCGTCGTCCACCGATCAACTCTATCCACACCAATTCTCTCAACTTTCTCCTCGGCGCAGATTAAATCGATTCAGCAAACCAGAATTTAGCAAGTCCCGAAACCCTGAAGATTTCGGGGGAACCAGCGAATCTGCAAGGAGCCGAACGGAGCCTGCTGCAGCGGACAAGGATCGAGGCAGGCGCTCACGTGCGCGCCGTTAAAAAGATATTGCCCCGTTCCGCGTCGACGTCCGGCCCCGTGGGCCCGGTGTGCGTCGGTGTGGTTCGAACTCTCCCGCCGGGGCCCCGTCAGTGTCTCTCTGGTTCTCGTACGGGCAACATCTTCGGCTCGGTCGCTCGTTCCTCGCCTCTCTGTCTCCCATCGCGGACAGACAGAGAAACCACGGTACAGTGAGAACCGCGCAAGGACGATCATCGTCGCGAGTAGGGTCCTCCGTGGAGGTTGCCAGTTCAACACCGTCTAAATGAGACTGTTCCGCGGCTGAACCAAAAATCTCCGTTCCTCTTCCTCCCTTCTCCCTTCCTAATCCTTCTCCTCTTTTTTTTCGTCTCTCGGTTCCCCGCGCAGTCGAGTGATCGCGATCGAGTGGATCGGTCATGGAGTCCGGATCATCATGCTGGAGACTGCTGCTCTGCTGGATATGTGCGCTCGCCGCGGCTCGTGCGAACGGTGAGTCCCTTCCACCAGGTCCTACGATGATCCCTGGACTTCAACAACGAAAAGAGACAGGATAGAAGCAGTGTTCTGCTGGAAGACGCCGGGAACGTCTTCAACAGACAAAAACGCACTCTGCTGCAATAGCCGTTGCACCTTTGAACCTTCGCACAGTACGAAACAGAGCTTCGCTCATGGTTCTCCGCATGTTCCATCTTCTGCTCCTGCAATTCCGAGTGACGCAAGAGCGAATCAATTTCTTATCGAGCGAATTAGGAGTCGCACCTTTGAATCTTCGCACAGCACGAAACAGAGCTTCGTCTATTTATGCTCCATCTTCTGCTCCTGCAATTCCGAGTGACGCAAGAGCGAATCAATTTCTTATTGAGCGAATTAGGAGTCGCACAGTACGAAACAGAGCTCGCTCATGGTTCTTCGGATGCTCCGTCTTCTGCTCGCACAATTCCGAGTGACGCAAGAGCGAATCAATTTCTTATCGAGCGAATTAGGAGTCGCACCTTTGAATCTTCGCACAGCACGAAACAGAGCTTCGTCTGTTTATGCTCCATCTTCTGCTCCTGCAATTCCAAGTGACGCAAGAGCGAATCAATTTCTTATTGAGCGAATTAGGAGTCGCACAGTACGAAACAGAGCTCGCTCATGGTTCTTCGGATGCTCCGTCTTCTGCTCGCACAATTCCGAGTGACGCAAGAGCGAATAAATTTCTTATGGAGCGAAATTAGGAGGCGCAGCAGCATTGTGCACGTCGCGGATCGAGATAAGTTGAGCGCGAAGAGCTCCGTTAAGAGGAAACGTGAAACGCTACGTTCGCTGACTTTCAATTCGGTTTCTGGTCGCTCAGGTGTTTCGTTTTCCCTTCCCGCAGCCCACGACGACATGAATATTAAAACGAGTCGTCCGCCATATGTTATCCTGGCTGTTGCTTCGTGTGTCCCGGAGATGTTCGTCGCCCGAATTTAGAGGTTCTCGAAGCATCACGTGGACGCGGATGCGCGGCTCAAGGCCGACAGACGTTCACTCGCCAGAACTCGCCGCGACTCGCTTCCCGATCTCACGGATCTCGCGTTCTACCTGTTTCCCGGAATCCCGGGCTGCTCTCCCGGCTCCCGGAAAATCGTGCGAACCGCGGCTAGAATCGCCGGCTATTCTACGTCCACGACGCTTAGGGTAATTGCGGACTCTTTTGTTGCTGGGTTGACGGAACTACGCTGCACCGGCTCCCTGATATTAGCTTGGCCGCGGGCGATTACTCGCGAGGTGCCACATTCCGCGTTAATCCTTTCTTCAGCCGCTGGTGCAACCGTCAGCACTCCTTTGTCTTCTCGTAGTGGCCTGGAAAAGTAGTTGCCTTGTATATGTAAATCATTAGACTTCGTCATTGGCTTGATGATGGCGTGGACAGAGATAATTGATCTCTGACTTCTGAGTCTATTGTTCTATTAGCACATTGTTCTTTCATGCGTCTTTGGTTCTGCTGTTAATTCTCCTAGAGAATAGGATCCTGGAAAAGATAATTTCTTCTTCATGTTGTATTGATAGAATGTTTCTACCCTTCGCACAGTGGAGTATTTCGACCAGAAAGCTGGCCAAAGTTATTTCGTAATATAAAACAAGTCCATAGGTATTGTTTTGTTAGGAAATTACATTTTTCGTTTTTCTGAACATGTCAGGTGTATCGATGAACTAAAACAGTGTTTACATTTAATTAATTGATCATATTTAAAACTCTTTTAAAGCTTTCTTCGACAAGAGTTCATTCAATAGTAATTCCACAGTCTCCTTTAAGAAAGGTTCCATTTCTTCCATTGGGTGTATATAATATAAATTCCTGAACAACGACTCCTCAACAAATTGTAGAGCAAGGAGCCACACTCTAGCAGCAACATGAATAAACATGTTGACAATTGAACGGAGAAGGATGCTCGCGCGAGTTTGATCGAGGAGGGAGATTTGGGTTGTTGCTCCGTGATCCAGGTGCATCTGATTGACACCGGAGGTGAACCAGGGAGCGGAATCGTTGCGCAGCGCTTTCGCAAACGGAAAAGGAGGGATTGCGTAAGGGGTCTAATAATACCGCGCGAAAGCCTCGAGACTGGTGCAATTTAATCGCGAACAATAACGCCGTCAGATGAATCACACGATCACCGTGTATCTCGGTTGTTCCAGCGGGCATTGCGTCATCGTGCCCTCCGAACATGGCATCCTTTTCGGGCTCGAGAGACAAAAATGGTAGCGCGTAGATTGCGAGCGGAATTAGTCACAGGCCGGTCTCTCGTTGCCCGATAGAAACGAGAGAACGAACGAGGAAAGAGAAGGACATGATCTATGGAGAAGACGCGCTTTGATCGAAGCCGTGCGCCGTTTTTGTGGAATCGAATGGAAGACGTATTGTTCCTTATTGCTTCCTCGCAGCGATTCGCTTTTTCGAGTTAATTCCTCGGCGCGGCTTAATGGCCCCACGATCCGCCGGCGCACGATCGACCGCGATCGATTTTCTTCCTCTGCGTCTCGCGGAGCGCCGACGCTGAGAACTCGCGGAGAAATTGATTATCCGGCCGCGAGGGGCCCGTGTAATGGAGGAGGGCACTCGCGGGGGGTGCTGGGAGCTTGGACCCCCGCGATCTCAATGAAATTCGGACGATCGATGGATCTACGCGGACTCGCTATAGACATGAACGTAATAATGGCCTGCAATTGTTAAGTAAAACTTGTTCGGACGTTCTAGTAGAGACTAAACTTGATATTTACATTTCATTAAAGTCGAAGCTGCCTTAAGAAGATCCCACAATCGCAACGAGTCCCTCCATTGCAACAGAAACAGGATAAAAACGAATAAACAGTCGCAGATTGCGCGGCGGAGCACTGGCCAGGCTATATGGAAATCGAGAGCATCGGCGCCACGCCCACTCAAGGATGGCCACGCCTACTCTCCGCATACAGAGTAAGATATACGATCATCTGTCACCATCGATGAAAGATCGAGAATCTCTTCGTTCCCCGGCAACATTTGCCCTGAATCGTTGCCCCCGGGGCCTACGCATTACTGGTTGTTCATTGCTCCCGGAGCAAGCTACGAGTTTGCTGATTCCTGAACAACCAGGAGCTTCTGGAGTCTTTAGGACCAGAGTTTTCCCGGATCCGCGTTCTTCGGAGCCAGCGGCGGTGCTGGTTTTCGTGTCGATCCTGCCCGGCATTCCTCGGTTCGGATTCCTTGCACGTGGGCAGTAGAATCGAGGAAAGAGAAGGTGAAATTCGAGCTAACTTGTTCACTCTCGTTGCCGCGCGTGTGTTTCGTCTTCCCCGTGGAACGCTTACGGAACGCTACGAGAGAAGGTAACTGTTAGGACGCTCTAAGAGCTGGAATTATAGAGGGCCCGACTCCGGCGCTTTTATTTCCTCCGGTGGGTGGGGACACAGAGTGCACGTTGCGCGTGTGCATCCTTGACGATGTGTTCGCGCTCGACGTGTACGTGTGCGCCATCCTCCTTACGGTCGTGAGAGAGGACTAAAAGGGGGGTGGAGCTGCGGACAGCCGGCTACCTCGATAAAGATACAAGCCTCGCCGTCGATTTCAGGCGACGACGAACAAAACTGGAATGGCCGGGGTGCACGGCCCGCAACACTGTAGAAAATCGCGCATCGATCCGATGGATCTTCTCCTTGCTCCCTCTCTTCGTTACAAACCCTGTGTTCAACAGCGAAGCCGCGCCGGGGGAAATGAAAAAGCCCGGAGATCGAGCGTGACGCAAGAAACGCGTTCAATCACGGAATAAATCGAGCCAAGGCTCCGATTAAAATCAACCGGCCGGCCCGCAGAGCTCCGTGGCAAGGCGGGAGATAAAACGCTCGGGCAACTCGCGGTTTCACGCGAAAACCCTCTCTTTCTGCAACGCACCGAGATGCCACTGCGTAATTGAGTTATCGTGCTGGAAACGCAATTTTGTTAATGCGAATCAGAGATGATACTCTCCGGTTCTTCCTTGCTTTCGTGAGCTCGATCCTCGCTCGTACCTATTTCTCGCTGCCAGATTGTACACGCACGCGTTCCTACCTGCCACTTTGTGTCCAAGGAATCTTCAACATCGTCTCTGCGAATCATGCTGTAATTGAATTTCAGGTCTTCCTTGTAGAAGCTAGCTTCGAAGTAGACGCTTTCAGGCGTTGCTTAGCTCCTTCCCCTGCTATATTGAGCATCAATTTATTAAGTATGGATATCGTTCCTTGGTCATCGATATTTCGCTCCTATTGTTGGAATTCGAAGATACCATAGCGTCTTAGGCGCAAGGTTAGCTGTGCAGCTTTCACTTTTATCGTTTACACATAGACTAAACACAGGATACGCGGAAACGCTGTGTCGTTAATTAGAGCAACAGCTTTAAAATACTGATAAAGTATATAAATTGTACTCTATTAGAATAACGTAACCACGTAAAGTCGTTTCCAACACTTCACTTGCTAGAAAATACAGGGTGCAATAAGCATATTTTCTCTCTTTTAGTGCATATTAATATAAGCGTGGTTTTTAAAAAGTTTTTTCTATATATTTTATTTTATACTTCTACTGTCATCGGAAGCAAGTGTGTATACCAAATTTCGTGGATGAGGGTGATAAAAATTGGGAATAATTAATGATAACGTATCCGAGCAAGAGGAAGAACAATAATTTACCGGCGAGTCGGGGATCCACGGCAGAGCTTTGCCGGCAGGCTTCGTATCTCGTGCATTTCGCGATCCGCAGAAACACGTGGCTAGGAATGAGGAATAACGAGAGTACCAAGGGTCGGTCAGTGACGTATCCGAGGAGCTGGAGGCCCTGCACGTTGTGCACACGCGCCTCTTCTCGCCGCTACCGAGCGATTATGGCGATGGAATGGCCGGGTAGCTCGCGTGACGCGTCTCACTGTCCCGGGGCGTTATTAACTCGCTATCATTTCGGCGTTGCGAGTCGTGCCGCGGAGATTTACGGTCTCCCGAACCTGTCCGGTCGCTGATCGTGCTCTCGACATCGCGAAGAGGAAAAGAAATGCAACAGGATTCGCGTGAGCGTCGGAGTACTCGGACAACGGTCGTCTGGTCCGATAATTCCGAACAATCGAAGGCGGAAGGAACAAGTCTCAATTTATTAACCTCTTGCGGTCAGCGTGCGTGGACGAGGATTTTATTCTGGCGGGCCCGCTAGGATTTTATTCGAGCTGGTCCACTACTGTTTTTACAACAATTTTATCCTAATGGGAAATGATTATGTATACACTTCAATAGTTAGCCTGTCTTTACGACGATTGTGAACCACGAATCGTGATCGATAGAGATTACTCTGTTATTAGCAGTCCGATCGAAAATGTTTCTATCAGATGCAGCAAGGTTTCAAAAAGCAATTTTTTTATGTTACGATTAGACTGCGGATCTTGATGCAAAATAAAAATCGCCTGCAACGATTGCAAGAAATGGAAACTAAATTGGATGTTATTGCTTCCCTAAATGATTTTAGTGGACGAAAAATCATATATTAACATCTTCAATTTGTTCAATTTCATCTCAATTTTGCTATAAATGCATAAAGATCCGCAGTCTGGTGATGATACTTGCCGAATTCGTCTCGAAATCCTGTAACAGACAAGCGTAAAGAATTCAATATAAGAAAACAAATACATAACCACAGTGTAGATGTTCCAACTACTCATAATTATATGAGAACCCTTATGGGAACGCTTAAATACTGAGACCGCAGCTCTTAAAGAACGACAACATGTAAAGGCAAGCCCTACTATTTCTTTCATCATTATACAAATTGCATTGCCATAAAACATGGTTCAGAGTTTCATCGTCGACCTTGCGTTTGGGATCATTGATGACTTCCAACTTTCTATTCGCTCTTCGTGTACACTGACAAATTTAACTCGGATGGACGCGTTCCTTTAATGAGTATTCTGGTAGTAAACCACTTGTTCCAACTCCTGAGAACATATACATGCAGTACGAATGGATTTCTCCTGCCGGAACGAAGCTGGGGAACGTACGCTGAGTAAGGGTTGTTAAATCCACCGACTGGTAGCAATTCTGGATTTCCCAGGCCGGTAGAGTGGCTGGGTAGTTCGTTTATGCGAAAGGTAGAGAGACCGGTGCGTCACCGAGCGAGCAGCTTTCTCGGCGCGGAGGTCGCCGGGCATTTAATTGCAAGGCATCGCCTCGCCGACCACTCTTGTATGCAAAACAAGCATTCGCGGAAAAGTGAATCGAGTGGGTGTCTTAACCAGTGTCGTAGTCGTTCCTCCGTGAAACCCGAGGCTTCGTACGATGAACAAATAAAAAGATGAGTCCGTTTCGGGCGAAACGTCTCCACTCGAGCACGTTCGAGAAGAAAAAAGGGATGGAAAGGAGAAAAGGGAACGGGGTAACGCGTCGGCCCTGGGCAAGGAGGACGCTGAGAATGCGAGTGTGTCCGCAGGAATGGGAATCGGATGGTGGGAGTGAGAGTGGGAGTGAGGAATCGACTGGGAGAGGCCATAGGAAAACCGGTTGCCAATCTGCGCGGACGTTGGACATCGCCGAGAGAAAGAGAGAGAGAAAGACGAAGGAGAAAACGCCAAAAAAGAGTGGCACTCCGGTTTTCAGCAAACCTAAACCAGACCTATCCACCCAGGCCCATTTTCATTCATTTTTGCTCGGGACCACACCGGGAATCAACGGGGAGAAGTAATTGGCGTGTTGCAGGGCTCGGACGAGCTCCGAGAAAATTCAGAGCGCAAAATAGAGGTACGCGAGGATCGTTAAACGGAGCTGACTTGTTGGAAAAATGCGAACGATCCTTGTCGTCGATCGACACTGAAATTGAGACCGTACCCTTGCCTGGGAGGTCTCCCCTATTCTGCATCCAACGAATAACCACTGTAATCAGACTCTGATCGCCAGTCTTCAAAGTAAAACACGAATTTTCTGGCGAAATCATAGGAATCCCAATTAGCGCCGGTGATAATACTTCGTGGATGTTTCTGCCCGACGATTTATGCGAACAGCGCACGCAAAACCATTAATGCGATAATGGTTCTTCTTTTTTGATTGAATTTCTGCATTAACATATTGAGAGTAGTTTTTAGAATTTAACTTTTTGATTTTTATAAATCAATCAGTAATAATAACGGGGCTCCGATCGCCAGGCTTGAAAACACGAATTTTCAATGATTTTTCTTTTTTAACCCCTTGCCGTATTTTAACGAGTCAGACTCGTGATGAAGATTCTAAACAAAGTCTAACAAATATGAATGTTACGCCTTTCTTTTTAAATGAAATAAAATCTGATTCGTTTGTAATCAATATTCAAGCATTAATATAAATGTAGCCATACAGAAAATATATATTTTCTTTTCTCTTCTACGACATTTTTCGGGATGAAGACGTTTTAATCGCTGTAACTGTAAAGAAAATGATACCGCAAGGGGTTAACACCTCGAGTGCCGCTTCTCCGAGAAATCTGCAATTGAATTTCTGCGTCAACATATTGAGCGTTGTTTCTAGAATTTAACTTTTTGATTTTTATAAATCAGTAAGTAAAACACGAATTTTCAATGATCTCTGCAATGATTTTTCTTTTTTGACACCTTTAGCACTACGTCTCCGAGAAATCTCCTGTAATTGAATTTCTGCAAAGTGGAGGGAGGAGCTTCTAGAATTAAACTTTCTGATTTTGATCGTATTCAATAAATTAGTTTGATTCCGTGGAATTTGTTAAAGTCGTGTTTACAACCCGAGCATTAGCACGTTGAATCCAGCTGGGAAAATCGCGCGAATCGTCGCTCGATCTGCACGGAAGCCCAGTTACCGGTCGATCGATCACGGGAATTATTGATTTGGTCGTGAAAACGATAGCAATCGGGTTTCTCCGGCAGGAATCTCCCGGTTCGATGATTAATAAGTCGCGATGCGTTCGAACGGATGATAAAGACAGAGATTACGGCGTCCCGCGTGTTTGACGTAACGGATCTACTTTTTCCAGACCGATCGATCCAGATACGCTCGATCTAGTCTTTTCCCACTTTTTCCTAGACGAGGTAACTGGGTCTCGTTCGATGATCCATGACGCGTTTTTCTACCCCACCCCCCGCCGTTGACGACCAACAGTTAGAAAAATCACCGGCGTTGATGGGCAATATAAGTCGCCGCATCATCTTTGTAGAAAATTGTCATCGGGAGAGGTCTTGCTCTCTGACACAGAAGTTCTCGCGCGCGCGCGAACACGGCCGTTCCCGTGGCTGTTCTTCGTCGCCTGTTTAACGATCCGCGCCGCGTTGCTTAAGTTATTCCCTCGTAAAACTTGTTCACCGGGGGAACGCTTTGCAATAAAAAGCCGCAGTTAAAATCCCCGAAGACAGGGGGCAGCTTCTTAAACGGTGAAACCGCCGCGTGTGTCCCCTAACCGGGGGGACTGTTCTCTCCAAACCGACCACAAGTTAATACAACTGTAATGCGCGTATCTTTCCCGACGTTACTAACTTTGCTCGGTTGTATGTTTTTCGCGTCTAACGGGTTGCGGACGTCCAAATAAATAATGGTAGTAAATCTTGTTCATTACGTGGCCGAGATGCTGTCGGAGTTTTATGCCTCGGCGAGGTGTCTTGGATTTGCCTCGCTTGATTCGTGGAACACCGGTCGGGTCGATCGTTGCGTTTGTGCGGCTTCTCATTTTCTGTTCGGTAAAAGTGCTTGATGTGTAAATGAAACGATTGGTTACGAGTATGAGTTGCCGCCACAAGTGCAGTCAGAATATCAAGATGTCCCGACATCCTGTTATTGATGAGGAATAAGAGGCTTGGGACGAGATGCTTATTGTTGTATTCCGTTGATTAGTATTTCATTTATAAGATACAACCTTCAATTGCTTGATGTGTAAATGGAACAATTGCTTACGAGTATGACTTACCAGCACAAGTGCAGTCGGAATATCAAGATGTCCCGACATCCTGTTATTGATGAAGAGTAGGAGGCCTGGGACAAAATGCTTATCGCCAGGATATCAAGATGTCCTGTCGGACCATGAAGAGCGTCATCCTGTTCGAGGCTCTGTTTGACCCGTCCCCGTGGATTTCTGCGTCTCCGTGGTTCGCAGGACTGTTCCCAAAGCCAAATATGGCGGATACCGGTCGGACCACTCGGGTTGCACGCGTGTCACCGTCGTCCGGTCCTGCGTGGGCACGCGTGCCTGTGCGTGTGGAGACGAAGAACAGACGGGAGCAGCACCCACGGGCGAATTCCATCGGTTCGATGCCGTATAAGCTTCCCTCGGCGAGGATGTATCTCGCCGTAGAAATCGCCCACCGGTACCGCGCCTCCGTTTTAGGCGGCAAGTAGTCTCTTCTTGCCAGATCTGCTTTCCCGAACCGTACGCGTCGATTGACACGTAAATAACGCGTCTCCACCTCGAGTTCGAGGTAAACGAAACTGGTCGAGACCTCTGTCACCGTCTGTTCGATCATTTCTCCTTTCGCTCAGATTTTTTCCCGGTTTGTACCGGGAACGCCGTGGTCTTCTCCGCTTTAGGGCATTTCGTTGGCGATCGTTGGAACGATTTTTGTCACCGCCGGCTACAAAAGTGAAACGCATTAGGCCAGTTCGGTGGTTCAGCTCCAAGGATTCCCACCTACCGGATCTACGCATGTGGGACGTAATTTCCAGTTGGTCTCGCGTCGCCTACAAAGTAGCAATCTCGGTGGAACGGCGCGCAATCTAGCTAAAAGCTAGTCGTTTTGTTTTTAGCTTCCAGCTCAGGGACACGCAGGGCGACGTCCCTCGATTTTTCATCTTTTCTACCTGCGCGTTAACGCTTCCGGTCGATCTTCTTTTCAGGAGCGTCCGGTTCGAACCGAACCGCTCGTTTTCAGGATCGATAATGACCGGTCGATCACCGGTAGCACTGTGCAGCCGCGCGCCTGCTTCGTCATCGAGTAGGTCGCGTGATCGTCGATCATTCTCGCAGCCGCAAAAATCACCAGTCATCCCCAATTCATTACGGAGACTGTTCCCATCAACCTCGCGGAATTGAGAAACAACGGGCTTCTGCTCGATCCTGGAAAATCACGTTCGTTACACGAGTCGAGCACCGTTTCATCGCGGAGACTCGTCCCGATCGATTCGTTAATGTTTCCTCGATTGTAACGGCCACCACGGCGCGCCGGCCAGCACGCTTTGTGGTCTGCTCGTTTGTGTGGAACGAGCAAGCGGACACCCGTTGTCGCGGAAACGGGAAACGAGCCCGGGGACGAACGTTCGGAGGGAGCGCGCAGGAAACGCTGTTACGTGGCGTGTACGACAAGCGTCGCGACAAGTGTTGCATTCCCGAGGTCTCGATGAACGAAGCTGCATTTTTGCGAATTTTAATGTGCTCTTTAACATGCATATTTTAATGGGAATGCATCTTGAGGGGTAGGCTCGTTGACAGGATTGCAAGGGTACGGGCTGCGCCTTCTAATTTCTTGAGAATGCAAAGATCGGGCTTTTTAGTAGTGAAAATAAGCGCTATTCACGTTCACGAGGCGTAATTTGAATATTTGGAAATTTGAGAGCTTAGATATTTAAATATTGAAAAATTCAAACATTCGAAAATTGGAGGGCGAAGAGATTTAAATATTGAAACGATGTGCCTTCTCATTTCTCGATAATGGGTTTTTCAGTAGTCAAAGGCGCTGGCTTAAAATTCAAATGGTTCGGACGCGTTCGAAGCGCATCGAAACAAGCGACACCGCACCCGAATAATTCCGGACACGAAGGTCCCGCGGGCAGGTAGTCCCCTTCCCGGGACGGGCAACTGAAAAAAAAGAGAAAAATCAGTATAAAAATGCTTGCGACGAGGATTTCCTCGATCAGATAGGCAGCGGGGAGCCACAGTAAAAAGCAGCGACACCGGCCGTAAACTAACGGCAATGAAACGCGCGGTTAACGAAACGACCGGCGCGGCGACCGATCGTTTCGTATCTTCGGCATCGTATGAGGATCCGCGGGGAGCGATATAACGGTCGTTAGCGGACCGTGTTTGCGCGAATTCTGAGGCCGATGGCCGGCCAATTAGAATCGAGTCGCGTTCGAAACAGCAGTCTCGATTGTCGCGACGCGTGCGAGCAAACTCGAACGGAGAAAAAATGTCTGAACTCGTCGAAACGATCTCGCTGATCATCAACGGCGATCAAGGATCTCTGGCAACTCGGCGAGGACACGGCGCGTCCGTCAAAACTTCCGGCATTTGATCTCCTCGGCGGCTTTTTTTCACACGCGGTGTCCTTTGAAGCTAATAAACACGGGATAATTGGCGTAAGAACAGCGAAACAGTGTGTTTTATTAGAAGCGACGCGGTTCTGGAGGGTCGTAACTCGTGGGCGAAAACCCAGGAGAGCCCGAGACTGTTCCTCCCCCTTCAGGGCGAGAGAGGCGTCCGAGAATCGCCGAGGAAAGGACGGACTCGAGGAAACAATTAAACGCCGTGATCAGATAAGCCGCGCGAGTATCCTCTGGAAAATGTATTCCGTGCTCGGGTCGGGAGCCACACAAGTCTGGATAATAAAGCGAGCCGGAAGTCGCCCGGAGATAGATCCAGCCCGATTCGATATCTCGACGACAGTACGAGGAAGTCTCCCTTTGAACCGCACCGGATTATCGTCCCGCGAATAATTTCCTCGTAAATTATCTGCGAGGATCTTCCTGACTACCTCCACGGTCCAGTTTCGATGCGTTGTGCGGCTGCCGCGCATAATTTATATCGAAATTGCGATTACCAGACAACTTATTGCCTAGCTACTCTCCTCTTCGCTTCTGTGCTCATTCTTCTCGGGGAGATCCAGATACCGATCACTTTTTACTCGTTCATTGTTGTAAACTCTAGCTACAGGTGAATGATTGGAGTGCAGATGTGAGAGAAGACAAAATGTATTCGAAAGAAAGAAGATGTAGAACATTGAGTGAGCAACTGATTCAACGAATGGACGGAAAGATTTTTCCTCAGTCATCCTCGATGCTCCCACTTCGCTTGACTTCAATATCCAGGCCCAACAACTTCATTCGACATTTTCGGTTTCCTTTCTTCTCCTGTTCCTGATCGATCCGAACAAGTTCCGAGTGGTTTCTGCTCACCCGGGAATTCGCTCTTAATGTCTCGAGGTGATTCCTCAAGCCGTCCAGAGCTAGCAATTACCGCGAGCCGCATTATCTAAGCGAGAAGGAGGAGCGAGCGCTAACGAAATCATCGGCGATCCAAATAAATCCCAGCTGCACGCTCGGCGAGTCGCATCTTTTACCCACCGAGCGAGCGGAACGCCGTAAAGAAGGCAATAATTAAAACGCTTAATTTCACCGCCCTTTTATTTGCGGGCCGACGCGCAAACCAGCGTTTTCACGACTGACGAAGACCGATTCAGTGGGAGCCCCTTTCGTCCTGGTCCCGTTACGCGTAATTAAAGAATCTGCCGCCTCCGACAAAATGCTTCTCGCATCGCCGACGAGATGCCTGCGGCTGAAAAATGAACGCGGCCGCGGCGCGCGATATACAGCCACGGAATGCGGCCCGAAAAAACACATTCAGGTAACGACGCGTGTGAACGTTTACTGCCCCGAGCACGGCCGGCTCGGTAAAAACGAATTTTATGCAGACGGCAAGTCCAATATTTGGACGGTGATGTACCTTTTTATTGGATTCGTTCGTTGTATACGACGCGGTACGGTTTTCACTATACTCGAAACCAGAATTGTCATTCATTCGTAATTTTTATTGTGCACAAGGAACCGCAGTTCCAAGCATAAAATTGTTGTACCGATCGTTCACTGTGAGAACCAAAGTGCTTTCTGCCGCCAGGCAGTTCAAATAACCGCGCGCGATTTAATCGGGTCCCGCGATTACCGAAAATGCTCGCGGTTAACGGTAGTCGCCGGGATGCCGCGCATAATTCGCTCACGGATCGCGATAAATTATTCATTCTGCATTCGACGCGGCGATGCACCTTGCTCTTTGTGCCGGTTGCGTTTCGTGACTGGCCGCGACCCGCTGGACAACCGATTCACCCGTCCTCCCGATCGTCCTCCTCGCCTAACTATTCCTCTCGAGCCTGGTCGAGCTGTTGCATTCCAGTAGGCACAGATTTAACGCCTACAATGTGGATGCATGTGTTCGAAATGCACGGGCTTAACCCTGACCGGAGATAATTCGACTGAAAACACTATTTGTCGTGTTCTCTTTGAATGGGCGTGACCAAGCTCTTAGGAGGCGTGACCCGTCCAGTAGGCGTGGCTAAGTCGCTCCTCGAGACGTTGCTCTCATTGTATCATGGACTTTTTAGACAATAGCATATCCAGGAATGAAGACCTGCATTCTCCTTCCATCCCTCAGGTTTCAATAAGTGTTCGAGTCATTAAGCGATCGCCTTTAAAGAGGATACCAGAAAGAATGGCCCCATTGTCTAGAAACGAAGCGAATAAGAAACGCCAGCGCTTGCTCGAGCGATTTTTCCGCGAATTCAGCAACAGGAATATGCAACAGAGCGTTCGTGCTACCCACGCGAATGATTCCAGGGATCGCAGGCACAGGATCGGCTTGTTCCTTTTCCCCGGGAGAGGAACGGATAAGATTATCGAATCAGGAAGATACCGGCCGCGATATCGAGGCGTGTACGCGTCGCTGGAAGCTTTTAGCCTTGTGTAGTCGCGGTTCTATGTCCGACGACTCCCGGTCCGAGTTTCCCGCTTGGCCTATCCGCGGAATCGCGGGCCGCTAATGATCGCCGATGATCAGTGATTTACCGCTGGCACTCGTTGTAATCGGACCGCGCGCGCGCGCGCGTCTCGGTTCAGTCCGCGGCACTCTCCACCAGCCGGCTGCCAAAGGAACCGGAATGAAATCACCGTTACCGAGTCCCAGCCGCTCCTCTTTTATCACTCTCGCGGCCGACCTGCCTCTCGCGTCGATTACGAACTTTCGATCCTGTTACGCAGTCGTGTAGCCGCTGCTGTTGCTGTTACATGCCGGCTTGTGCGCTCGCAGCCATGCGAGACCATTCCAGATCCAGCAGCCCGGCCGTCTTCCATTCAGAGAGGATCCTTCAGGGACCAATCCACGATCTAGAAGTCCGTCGATTGCTCGCCACCTGAATCGAGCCGCCGGCCGACTTCTCCCGAGCACCTGACGCTTCACAAGTGTCACCAGAGATATTAGATTGTTAGACCGGAAAGAGTGAAACAGTGTTCTTTGCCTCCGGAACACATTTCACGTTTCAGGCATACGTGATCGCCGCTGAAAAATTGTTCGGCAAAATGGTAGGTCACAGAGTAAGAATTTCGCAGGTAGAAAATGAAAGCCATGTAAAATATCACCCGGAGCCTGTGAGCAGCAAGCTTTGCAGATAAAAATTGAACCACGCGGGGCCCGACCGCGGCGTGCGATGGCCGAGGGGGCCTCGATTCCTCAAAAGGAGCCCCACAGGTCTGAACACACAGGTAGAGCCTCGCCAGGGATTATTCTCAGGTGGAAATCTCTCTCGGATTCCTCGCGCGCACCTGTTACATTGTTCAAGCGGGAATAACTCAAGCTCGCGCCGCGTAGATCGCGCAGCGACAGCGACGAGGAGTAATTGAATTATGTAGGGAGCGCGACGTTTGAATTAGCGGTGCCGCCGGTTAGAACTGCGAGCCGCGAATTTATTCGAGCGACGGCGAAAACGCAGCCCGTTTAATTAACGCGACGCATGTCCGACGATGACCGTCTCTATTCTGTCCATCGAGCCAGCGGGATCGGAAAACGGCGGCAATTAACAGCGGGGTTCTTAATTGCGAACCAATGTAGCGTAACGTGTAACGATAAAGAGGTATCGCTTCTTCCCGCGACCGCGACTGATCGAATTGTAGTACCGTTTCATTTGTCGATCCTTCGCAGCGCGCGCTCGTTTTCCATTATAGATCGCCGTGGAACGTGCGTGGGCGAGGATCGACCCGTTGAACGTTGTCCTAACTTCTTTGGGATCGAGAGCAACGCCCACGCAACACATTCTGCGACCATAGAGAGTCGACGTTTTCCTTGGGAAAAGTGTAAGGCCTAAGGAGCAACGAAACCACGCCTACTTTATTCCAAGCCACGCCTACAGAGGCCAACACACCCACAGAAAAACGCAAGATCAAAAGTCCCCTCCTCCTATAACGCGATTTCCATCGAAACCGCGGGCCTCAGCGGCAACTGGAACGCCCCCAGGGGCAAGATGCCCCGACAGAGTCTAGTAGACAATGTCGGAGCTCGCGGCAATCGTAGAGAAGTCGCATCTTCGGATCTCATTCCAGATCGCCGGAGGGTTTCGCGATCGAGGCGATCATCAGCGATCACGACGCGTCTTCGATCTAAGCCCTCGATCTTCGGTGCGGCCAGCAGGGTGCCGGCACCCCCGCGGACTCGATCAGCTTGGTCCCGTGCCCGTTAGAGGCAACGGAAACCGCGATAATGATCGTTATTACGCGTCGCTCGTAAATCGAGCGATTTGTCGTCGCCGGAACGAAACGGGGCCAAGCTCGTTCGTTTTATGGCACAGCGTTTTTAATTACGGGGTGCGCCTCGGCGAGAGATCGATTTCTCACGCGGACATCGACGAGCTCTCGGGATGATAACGCCGGACGGCACGCCCACGTTCTCCAGCTTCCTGCTTCAGGTTTCTGTGTTTATCACATGGGCCGGCTTATAATTGCTCGGCTCCAGAAGCTCGCTTTTCGCCTCTCTCTCTCTCTATGTACTACCGATACGACCACGACGGGATTAACAGTTCGATGCGGCGGCGCTCGCTTTTACAGTTAAGGCCAGAACGCACCGACCACGGACAGAATGCTAATCGCAACGTCCACGCACCGGATTTCCACCCTTCCGCGTCTCGAGAGGGGCCTTACGCGGAAAACGGGGCCAGACTGACCGTTCGGCGAACTGAAATCCGTTGAAATCCCTTGATCGCTGGACGCAGACAGGAATTCTGTTAGACGTGAGAATAGTGGTGGAAATTAAGGGTGTCACTTTCCTTCGAAGGTCGAAGATTTTGAAGCTTCGATTTCAGAATCTTCAAAAAGTCGAAGCTTCGGAAGAGCAACAGCCCTAGTAGAAATAATGTCGAACGGTCTAGTGACTTTCGGACCACCCTGCATTCCTGCCACCCGAATGAATTCCGAAAGATCGGATAGCTTCGTCAGGATTCCACGGATAAGTACCGATGCTAACTTGTGTCAGGAAATTGCTCTTCTTGCGTACATACCTTGTATTCGATCAATCAGATCAATTAAGCCGCGTAATTGGCCGATCAATGTTCCGTAACGACTGATTACAGAATACATGAAGAGGCACATCCGTCTATACTCTCGTTTTTCCAGCCTCCGTGCAAAACCTCGAATTGATTATTCATACGGGGCGATATTAAAAGGTGCCAGAACCAAGATACAGCTAATAAGAGCTGCATAGCAATTACCGCACTTAATTTCCACCTATCCGATATCTTCATCCGAGCCTGTCGTCTCTCGTCAAATTCGCCACACCCTTGTTTACGCATTCCTTCTTCGCTAATCGTTGCTGTTCTTCTGTCTCTGCCAGTCGATGGTGTTCCCGTCGTCGTAACTGTTCATTCCTTTCTTAACGCATTTTCATATCTGTTTTCGCACGTTGCATTGTGTCCCAGCCAGGTTTAACCTATTCCAGCGACTCCGTTTCATTATCCACGCCTATCCTTCTCGCTTCTTCTCGCGGTCGATCACCTTTTACGTGCCTCCACCGAAAGAAACGCCTCCCGGTGCTCTCGTCGACTTGTACCCTGCCACATCGCGCACCGAGGTGCGTCGCAAACCGATGCAAAAATTTCTTCTTGCCGCAGCCCCCGGTTTCTTCCGCGAGATACAACTTCTCTGATGCGCCATCAATCCGGCTGCTATTGAAGGGTAATTCTTCCAACCATTGTGATCGCTGAATCGATTATCGTTGCACAATCGTTTTCTCTTAGCTGCGAGGACAAAGGAAATAAAATACAAAACGTTGCATCATTTTCAGCGCTCAAGGAGTCTCTGTTCAAGCTGATGTGTAGAGAAAATGATCAGATCTCTCTCTTTCTGCAGTCCACGCTGACATAAGCTGTTAGATCATCCGGAATGTCGTTTTGTTTTCTCGAAGGAAAATGAAAGCCAATTTTTTATCATTTGGAATCAGTTTTGTGACATTTCCAGACAACTTGAAGATCCCATGCTCGTTGAATTTCTGTTTTTTATTAGCAAAAGTTATATGACTTTTTAAACAAGCGAAAGAAATGGTCATTCTGGCAGAACTTTCTTTTAATTTTTTTTAAATTTTCTTAAAATTGAACCGAATGAGTTGAGACTTTTTAGATTGACTTTTGAGATTAGTTTCTGCAATCCATCCTTCCAAAATTCGTTTCGCACGAGCCTGACGCCGCGAATGATCGACGCAGACATCCCCGGATCCCGAACGGAGGCAGTTTCCTCGAACCGCGAGGAGCATGATCGCATAATTACGCGGCCTCCTCTCCGCTCTTAACACCCGGCCGGTAATGGCCTCAAATTATTGTAATCCCGGCGATCGTATGTTCCCGCAATTTCCATCTATTCTTCCTCGTTCCCTGCAACTTTACGAGAGACAGTCCCTTCCTCTTTCTCTCTCGAAAAGAGACGGATCCTCTGCAGGAGAGATAGAAACAGCAACCGGAAGCCCGAGACTCGTAGATCGACAGTGAAACCGATCTGTTCTCTCGTTCCACGCGGTCGCGTGCTGCGAGGAAATGAAAAACCACGAGAGTTGGAATACGAAAGAGAGAGGTTCAAGGTTCAGGGTCACGGATCGTTCAAAAGGGGGTTCGGAAATATGCATACAGGGAAACGTTATCCGCGTTGGATCGAAACGAGGGATCGACGTGTAGGATGTCGGTGGATCACAGGTAGCACGGGGAACGCCGATACCAGCCTTTAATTACTCCGGATGGAATAGATGCCGTAAACCGCGAGGAAAGTCTGTCCGATTGAAACGGAAAGCGCCGGATAATTGCCGCGTGGGGGACGTTGCAACGCGTTGGTGCAAGAAGAAGGTCTGGGTTAGGGCTATCTAGAGATTCCTGACATCCCAACCCTTTTAAATAGTTTCCACATAACCTCCGTTTGGAATTCCTTTGATCCTGCCCATCGGGAAAGTCCCGCGAAAATAAATTCGCTTCGGACGCGGCTGCGAGTAATTTCTTGTCGCAATCTTCTGGACGGTTCTTCCGCTTTTTGAAACATGCGGGAAGGTGACATGGAGAAGTGGAAATAAGGTGAATGCAGTCGAACCTCCGAAGTCTTCGAGTAAGAGAGGTTTACCCTACAAGAATTAATAATTTGCTGATTGTAATAGTTTTAAAGAAAGAAATGTTCAATTTTTGGAGATGAGTTATTTATTATTAGGTCGTTCGGAAAGTAATTTCTTCCATTTATTATTACTAGACAGCGGATCTTTATGCATTTATGGCTTCAAAAAATTTTCAAAAAATGACAGAAAATAAAATTCCACAGAATTTAGTACGACGATTATTTATTTCAGATCTACAAAGACTACTACAACTGGAAGTAACATTTCACATTATTCCACTTTCTTAAAATTTTATTTTCTTGAAATTAAATGGCTTTCCGAACGACCTAAGTGTATGTATAGGAAAAAATTGCTGAGAACGCGACGAGAGCCTGGGTCCCCTTTTAACAATATTTACCGAAAATAATACTCGAACCAAATGATCTCATCTGGGAATAATAAAAAGGGATCACGGGGCACTCGATGGGTCCCGGAAGAAACGAGGAAGTTTCGCAGGTTTCACGGTCGAAACATGTGGCCCGTCGGACGAAAGTCGGGATGGCTATCGCGGGCATAAATTACAAAGACAATGGGCCCTGGCCAAGGGAAAAGAGGAATAAAAAGTGTTGTCAGCGATTGGTGAGGGGCCCTGGTCCCCCCGTACGGGCATGAAAAACCGAAACAGGAAGTCGTCCGTGCGTCTGACAGCGGGGTAAATAAATGACGGTGCGCCCAAGAAGGGGACACCGTCGACTATACGGCGAAAGAAAGCGAGAAAAAGGAGCAGAAGAAGAAAAGACTGAAGAGGGGGGCTGTGGAGGTGCGGGATCTCTCGCGAGGCGACTTCGTACGGCGCCGCTGATCAAAACACAAAGAGCCGGTGACTGGGGAGATAAAGGAGAGGAGAGACGCGAAGACACGACGATTCTCTCCTGACTGGGATCTTTGTACAGGGTGTTTCGAGATTACATGTCGCGACCACTGTAGCGCGATTCTGCACCTCCAGATAGGCGGAGATTTTGGATAAAATTGTTTTTTATTGCATTTTATAGCATTCATCGCAACGAACAAAATTCTCAAGGTCTCGATTCAACCGTTCTCTTGAAAAGCGACTTTAAAGATTCGCCAACTATTTTATCCCATATGTCTACGGGGTGTCTTAAAATGGTATAAACGTGGAGGGGATGATTCTACTTTCATTGCGCGGCAACCCGAATAAGTTCATGAATAAATTCATGTTCCATTTTTATCTGCTAATTTACTCTTTAAAATGAGAAGAATGAGAAATGTTGAGAACAGCTGATGTTTCGGGCGTCCATCTTGCAGGAGACGTTCGACTCCGCAGCCGGAGGCTCCGCGAGGGGTAAAAACGTGGCGGATGACGAAAATGAGAAAAGGAGCGAAAGAACCGAGCAGAGAGAGAGAGAGAGGCACGAGGACGAGAGAAGTGCGGGGGGAGGTTTGAGGTCACGGACCTTACGCGGAGAGATCGGGCTCCAAGCCGCACAGGTGGTGGTGCTACCTCGGAAAGCGTTTAAACTCGCTAATGGAAAAGACCGCGTCGAACCCCCGGGGCTATTTGAAAGCGACACGCAGCACGTTCGCGCAATTTACGCGTTGCCCGCTCGCTGATGCTGATGGACGCCGAGGATCGGTCTCCGGACCCAATATCTCAGGAGACCCGACTTCGGTATCGCCTGACGCTTACGAGATCTCACCTCGAGGAAATCGTATTAAACGGCGAACCGTTTCGCTCCATGCGATACCCTGAAATCGTATCCTCGATCTTGAACGTTCTCCGGCGGCTGTTCAACATCGTGTCATTCCTCGTGGCTTCACCTTGAAGTGTTGCTCGACCCGGGAACGCAGGCTCGCATGTTCCTATGAGCGCTCGGGAATCGTGAAAGGAACGATCCTTTCGATCGGATTGACTTTGATGGCCGTCCTCGACTCGGTCGTTCCACTTCGTAAAATAGGCAATTTGCAGATTTTCTGGGATTTGCTAAAAATTCGGAAAAAATTACATTTTCTTCCGACCTAAGATATTTCCATACTCTGTGATTTTCTAGGTGGATATGAAATTGATATAATACCTCGTACAATATTGAAATGTTTAGTAATTGATTCGATAGCAATAAAATTTTGAATAATGGTACAGCAATTTTGAGCGGTGCCTCAGAGTCGCCACTCGACTGCTAAGCATGATCTAGCGAGCGCAACAGATACGTTGTCGATCGAATTAGCCGATGGTGGATCTCGCAGGCATCTCCCGGCCAAGGAATTCAATTCTCCGTAGGCACTCCGATCTTTCCTCAGGATCGCGATCATGCGAACCAGTGGTTTCGGTGCGCACCGCTTGGCCGGACATTACTCGGCGAACGGTGAAAGTATCTATCATCGAGCGCCGCGAATAAACAGGGCCCAACCCAGCGACGTCGGGCTGCTCGGTTTTCAAGGTCGAGAGACGTTTACGACTTTATGGGGCAATTACCCTGGTATACTGCAAGTTAGTTTGCGGCCTGGCCGCCGGGCTTCTTTTCCCTGTCTCCGGACCGCGTCGTCGTTGTCGAGGATCGCGCCGGCTGTTTCAAATGAACTTTACACTTACACGGAAATCGACTCCGGCCTCTAAACGGTACAAGAACTCAGTGTCTTCGATCATCCAAGAAAATGGCCAATATTCTCGTTGAACAAATCGTCTAATTCATGGACCGTGTCGTGTCGACAATTCTTTAGGAAACTCTATGCTTACATTCAATCATTTAACCCTTTTTCTTCCGACCAAGAATATTTCGAAATTGGTATAATACCTGAATTGTTTAAAGAGCTGCACACTTGCGTTCAATCATCTGAGAAATCGCTAGGGAAAGCGAAAATAATTATGCAACTTCGTTGGCCAACTACCAGATCTTTCAAGTTTGCAGTTTTTCGCGCGGGGAAAGTGAACAATTACCGTCTCGTAGAAAAAGGACACGGTCCAGCAGCTTTCCCTTTATTCCTGGTGGCTAGTGGCGAGTGTCCTTGAGCCGAAGGAAGCATCCTTGAAGCCTACCGTTAGGGAGCGAACCGGAAACCACGGCATCGTCCTGCGGTGACCTCTCGAAACCACTCCATTCCTCTTCTTCCGTCTGCGTTTTTTTCCCGAACCGTCTAATCTCGGCGGTATCAGGCGATTTATCTTGGAAACTGGTTCGAATGCTCTGTTTCGCTACTGGAATTACAATTTCCTGGTGTGTCGCTGGTAGCTTGTAGCTGCCGCATGTCCGCGGAAGTTATGTCGCTCGTTGTACTCTGAAAGACCAAAAGAAGAATTCTTTTTTGAGAAACGTTTGCACGGTTTGTCTCGTTCCAGTTCAGAGCAAAGTGAGATGCTCGGAGCAGTGGATGGAGGTTGACATCGTGAGGAGCAGTCCGCGGGCCAGCATATATCTGCAGCAGCTGAAGAACTTTCCAGGTAAAGATCGATCCGTGTTCCTGTCCCCGGTATCGTGAAATATAAACGGGAAGCGGGTAGCCGAGCAGTTTACACGCCTCGAAATCTCTAGCTGTATACTCTCTTTTGCAGACGAGGCTTGCAAGCCGCAGCTGAGCAACGGCGTCGCCACCTTCCGGTTGTCGCTGCTCGAGGAGGACATACTGCGGTGCGGCATCACGAAAGTCGTTAACAAAGTCACGGTAGGACGACCATTAGCGTTCGCGAATAATTAAAACGATCGAACGATCCTGCCCACGCGTCGCAAAAACAAAAAATAGAATGTCACACATCTCCGCTGAATAATTTTCATAGACGCCCAAGTACAAGCTCGCAGATTTATTTGGTCGGTCGGAAAGTCATTTCAATTTTCAACTTTTCCAGGTAAATTTTAAGAAAGCGGAATTAAATAAAGTCTTTCTTTTTAGTGGTAGCAGCCCTCGTAGATCTGGTATTCATAAAAATCCTATCAAATTTCACGTTGCAGCGTGTCCTGAAAATTTTCAGAATCCATAAATACATAAATTACTTTCCGAACGACCTAACCGTTCGCCAACGATAATTCCCACGGGGTGGCAAGCTAAATATCATCCCGCGAGTCCTGTAGTTTCTCGGCTTTGCAACTAGGGTCAACGCAGACCCTGTCACCGCCGGTGAAAGGTGGTCGAGCGTGGGTTCGAGATTGATAAGAGAAGAATGGCAGGCTGGAGGATCGATCGATCGTTGCGGAGGCTCTAACGCGCGATCCCGTGGGGTTAATTTAACGGCCGGTAATGATACACAGGGTCAGAAGGTGTACTTTCATCGGATAATAGTGGAGGAGCCGGCGGACACGAGCAAGCACACGTTCACCGTCAAGTGTGTCATCACGGAGGTTCTGGTGAAGCCTGAGATCTCGATCGCGTCGAATCACACGACGGTGAGGCGCAGCGTCTTCCCAGCCGGCTTTCAAGAACCCGAGTAAGTTTTCCAGTGCCTTGTGTCGAGGCCTGCGTTCGCTGCTCAGCTTGGTAACAGTGTAAGTCCGCCTCTCGCGAGGAAAGATCAGGCACGCGAGCTAGCGAGCCGAGCGAGCAGCGAAACACCTGTTGCTCTGCGGTGCGGCGCGGTGCGGCGACTGCACGCGAGTTGCGTTCGTTTTCGCGTCAAGGACGGGCTCGTTTAATAGATTCGGATAGACAAGAAGCCGTCGGCTGCGAGCCTGAACAGTTAACATCTTCTGCTCGAAGATTCCTTTCAGCCAACTGTGACTGCTGAACGAGCGAGATGCCTTGAATTTTCTGGGTCGGACGGGAAACGAGCCCGTCCTTGTCAACGCGTCGGATTGAGCTACCGTGACGGTGAAAATAGTCGGACAGGCTCCCGGAGGGGCGGAGCCAGGGCCCATAAGCCACGCCCACTCGCGGTTTTGTAACTAGGCAACACTCCTCGCCGTTGTATACCTCGCTTGTAAAATTGCAGAAAAATGATTCCGGTCCAGGAGCCATGTTTTCACGGCACCGGGAGCCAGACCCGACCCAGACGTAGCCCCGTGGGGCACGGCCTTGAGATCGAGAGCGTCGATCGTTCGAGATACAACCTTTTTTGACGCGATTTACCCCGGAGCACAGCCCGCAGGTGAATCGGCAGGAATCGTTGCCCATCACTGCTCCACGTAGAAGATCGCCGGAGCCTCGATCCGCGAAATAGTTTCATAGCTCGGCTTTTTTGCTCCGTTGATCGGCCGGCGATCACCTTGATTCATGACGCCGCGATCCATTTATTTGTCGAGTGGCACGGCGCTGGCGAGCAGGTGCTGGAAAACCTGAAATGTAATTTTAGCCTCGATCGTCGTCGCGTTACACCAGCGAGAGAAGACTCTCCTCTCCTTCGGCCGTATTACGCAGCCATCTTTCGATACGTATCAGGTGGACAATGAAATTCGCGACATTGTGTGTTGTGCGTTCGGCAGAGTTATTCATTGGGGGCGGAAGATGAACTGTGCTCTTGCATTTCTTCCTTTCCAATATCGATTCTTTTAGAAATAATGAACAATCCTGTTCGAGAAAATGCGAAGGTCGCGAACTCACTTACCTAATGTATAAAACTCGAGTCCCGCGTCGTCATTCGCGTAGACCGCCTGCCATTCCACCGGTAAAAACCTGCAGGTAACGTCCGTCCGGCGGTTTTTGCTCGTTCTGGCATGTAAATGTCGTCCAAGGTGCGCTAACGACCTCGCTGAAGGGTCGTAATCGCGACTAATATTCCGGGGACATCAACCCTCGTGTCAATACGCGTCCGTTTTTACCGAGCGACGATGTCTAAGCGTTCGTTAGACTTTAGTGTTCCAACAGCTTCCTCGTATGTGTACATCAGATGTACATTAATTTTTTAATCAGCTGAAGATATAAACATCGATGAAAAAGCTCCGGAGGCATCATGACAAGCAATCGACTTTCATCTGTTTCTTGGTAGCATCGACAATTTTATGGATGTTCCAGCATGATTGACCCTCTCCCTCTCTCTCTGGAACGACGACTCTCGGTACGAAATTATCATATCCGTAAATCAGAGGAATTTTTCTACCACTGTTCTCGGGGAGTAAATCGGGAAATTATAATATCAGCGGTACGAGTAAATACTCCTTTGTACGAATTTCGAGTTTCTTCGAATTAATCGCATAGCTGGAGGGTTGGCTGTATATCCAGGTAACATTGACGCAAGGGTTTGTCTCGTGTTTCAGCGAATTTTCCGGCTGTCAGTCTTCCATCTCGCTTCTTACCGAAACCGATCGATGCCACATACGTCCCACGCGAGATCATAATCCTAGCTGTACTCGCCTATCGGCAAAAATCGCTTTGAACGACACGGCGATCCAGCGAAACCCTTGAACTCGTCGGTGTACGGGGGAGACACGGCGTTCGCGGTGAGAACGCTGCCAAATTGTGATTTACGAACGACAGTGGAAGGGTATTTGCATACCGGCCGGCCACGGACAGCTGCTGGGAAACCCGTAATGTAATTTTAACTCGGCACAACGAGTGGACGGCTGTCAGCCGTAGGATCTCTCTTCCTGCTTCCCGTCGACGAAAGTCAGCCTCGTCCTGGCGACATTCTTCCAGCACGCTCCTCGTGTTTAAAGAGAGAAGGAGAGAGAGAGAGAGAGATTCGCGGAGAATTTTTCCAGCGTTCCTGTTCCGCGGTTAAGCTAATTTATTGGCACTAATCGATCGTAAGCTCGACGATCGCTGTTCCACGTGGATTCCACCGGATCGCCCGGTGTCGCCTGTCTCCTTCCGCCGCACCAGGAAGCTATAAAATCTTTATTGTTGAATTATCACGCGGTATCTCGCGCGGAGGCCGATCCACGGGGTCAGGGGAAATTCTTTCTTGATCTCGATAACTGTTTCTGCTTCCACGAACCCGATGGAATTGCACGCACGTCCATCGCGATTAGGGATCGACGCGCCAATGGCCCGGCGATCGATCCTCCGGAAAATTCTTCGCAGCCCTCTCGATCCTCGTAATACCGTCGAATTAGGAACACCCAACATTTTTCGCATCTTTCAAAGGATTAATAGGAATCTTCAATAGGAAGTTTAGTTCCGGTTATTATGTTGCTGAATGTCTAAAATTTTTGTCTTCAGCACGCACAATGTGGTGATCGGTAATACATAGACCAGTAATTTTCAACGAACTGTCTAGATTGCTCCCTGCAGCGCCGTTCCAGGGTAAATAGCGTCGCAGAAGGGGCGGGCTCGACATAGAATGGGCGTGGACTGGCTCGGTGGGCGTGGCTACACGGCTCTCGGCTCTCTTGGAGCTAGAGCAGAGTCTCTCAGGACTATCTGTGCTGATAGCCATTTTCAAACGTTCTCAATTCGATATCCAGTGGTAGTGGAAAACGTCTACTAAACTAGAAATTGTCGCAACATAGATAATTATCAACGGTGGACAGTTTGCCCTCCTTTTTTTCCTCTCGTTGGCCGACGAGTCCCGTTCGCAACCGATGCCGTTCGATTGTCGGATGCCACTGAAACGGTGGATGATTCTGCAAAAGGAGAAACTCGATTCAGGTTGACGAGGACTCGATGACTCTCGGAAATAACCCCGACCTCCCGGTTCGTTTCCCGGTGGTTTTTGCGAACCGGTAAATAGGTTAATTCTCTCCTAACTGTTCCGAGAGACACATGTAGATCATGGCTGCCCCGCGCGATTCCGCGTGGTTTTTGCAACTAGTTGCCAGCTGGCAAAGGAATCTTCGAGGAACGACAGAAGGCGCATCTGCGAAGGGAAATTGAATCTGTTGTCTGTTGTTTCATGGAACAGCAGGGTCGAGATCAAGGCCGAGATCTCGGTGTCTGCTCCCATGCCGATCTTAGGGGTCGGGGTCAGACAAGGTGGGACTCTGGTGACCGGTGAGCTGAGCGTCAGTCCAGGAACGCCTCTTCAGATGGAGATCTTCTTGGATAAGGACTCAGCTCCTGTTTATGGTCTCTTGGTCAGCTATATGCTGGTCACCGACACGAAATTCCAAGAGGAAACGATCATTCTCAACGGGTAATTAAATTCTCCATGCTGTATAACGTCGCTACTTCCTTCGAACGATCGTTTCACGAGATTTATACGATGACAGTTGTTGCATCGACCGATCTGTCTTCGACAACTTCAACACCGTCGACGGCGACTTCCTGGCTGCGAAATTCCGGGCCTTCAAGTTCGCCGACAGCAACTACGTGCAGTTCCGTGGAACTGTGAACGTCTGTTTGGACAAGTGCCAGGGGGTAAGTTGACACTCGAACACGCGAGCCAACGTTGTCGAGCGTTATTTAACTGGTCTGCTGACTGTAGATCGAGTGCGGGAACGGCCAGGTGGGATTCGGCAGGAAGAGGAGAGCCATCGAAGCGTCGAACAACGACAAGAACAAAATCTTCGAGGTGACCATGTCCACGTTCATCAAGGTGGACTTCGAGGAGGACGCCGTCGTCGACAAAGGTTGGTGGACCCTCCCTTGCCATTGTAATTATTTTAAATGTACATTACTAATGAACATTGTATGTGCAGCTTTGTCAGACCTGTACATCAGGAAGGGAAAGAACCGGACGAAAGCCCGAGCAGTGATCGCGGAAGAGGTCAGAGAGCAAGTAGCTCCGACTACGATCAGGACAGAGGAGCGAGCGTTCATAGCGCAACAAGTGAACGAGCAGTTCGAGTACCAGGTTACGAAAACGGAGACCAGCGGCTCTTCGTGTAGAACGATAGCTATTGGCCTAGCCTTCGTCCTCCTGTCCCTCTGCAACTTATTGTAGAATTCGGAAGGGACGACATTCAGGGACGACGAACGATCGCTGTTTGTAAATAGAGTGCGAAAGCTAGTGAACCGACACAGGGTTCGTAAGCGAATCGTAGAGGAAAATGGACCGGGTCTCCAGCCGGACGTTAGCATAATTCTTTTCCTTCATACGTAGAATGATGTCTCCCTGATTTCGGGAACAATCGACTCCCTGTAGAAGTTAACTGTGCGAACGATCGCGATGCTTTGATTTCGGGTTCGAGAGGAACGTGCTCAAGGCAGTTCTCCGCTCTGCGACCGTCGAATTTTCGTTCAGCATGCTCTCCCCACTTGATCCAATAATTAGTCGAAATCGTGGCCACCTCTTCGTCAAATGGATCGTCGATTCTGTTACATGTTATAACGATTTGTGGTCCATCGTTCTGGACAACGCCCGATGAAAGTGCATCAGAATACAATGACCCATATTATGAAGATTCATCGAGGTCATTCAAAGTCAATATAGTTGACAACACGTTTGAAAGTGTTGGAAATTCGTCAGGTGTGGCCAATGATTTTGAGTAATTATCCCCGATCTTCGTGCTCCTCCACGCAGGAGCCCTCCTCTTAGGTGTACGTAATCGTGTAACCGCGTCTGACAATAGCAAACGGCTGCAGCCCGGAAAAAGAAAATCGGCCTTTGCGAGCGGAGAATGCCGACGACCTAGTCGCGCGACCAGCTGTAACATCGCGGTACACGTCTTCGAGCGACCGTAGGCAATCACAGAGGTAATTAATCGTTGCTGCAATATACGAGCGTAACTATAACGGAACGCCACCTAGTGTAAAATAGCTATTAATATAGAGGGAGCCAGTCGACGCGTCGAATACCGAGCTCCCCCGTTGTTCCTCGGTCCCGTGGAGGAAAACGCGTGTGTCCCTTTGCTTGTTCGCGATATCGCACCGGGACCAGGAGCAGAGAAGAAGGCTAATGAAAACGCGCATTGAAACATACAAAAATACGCATATTACTCGGATTTGTTTAACACTCATGTATACATGACGACCCCGTATAAAAAATATATATATATATATGTACTTCTTTGGCTTATATAATTCTACCGCAATGACTTACATGCGGAATATACCAAACTTGCTGTCGGGAATAGGAGCGTTTAACGCTGCTGACAGGCTGAGCCCCAAGACTAGTCTGGTGTCTGCAGGATCGATTACGCCGTCGTCCCATAATCTAAAAATTTATTTTATTATACTTTGTCTCCTCGATCTAGCAATACCTGAATTTTACCTAGCGCTCGAATAGTACGGGCTGCTCTCGTGCTCGAACTTGTTGATGATTGGTCTCTTGATCTCCTCCTCCTCTTCCGCAGTCAGCTGTTAAGTTCATCAAAATTTAGAGTAATCTTAAACGTACAAATTGCTAGATCCTTACCGTTTTTCCTTCCCGTTCACGCTGCTGCTTGGTAATTTGAACCATCACACCAGCAGCCTGTTCTCCTCCCATTACACAGATCTTGGCGTTCGGCCAGAGATAGAGGAACCTCGGGGAATATGATCGGCCACACATTCCTGCCGAAAAGTCATAGATATTAGTGAAATTGGCGGCCTTAAGGAACGAGATATTAGATAGCGATCTTTACCGTAGTACCCTGCGCCGTAGGCTCCCCCAATCAACACAGTGATCTTTGGCACTTTGGCACAGGCGACGGCGGTTACCATTTTTGCTCCGTTCTTTGCTATGCCACCTGCTTCCGCCTCCCTGCCCACCATGAACCCTACAATCCCACAAACTTATAAGAAAACATACGATCAAAACATAAGATCAAGCAAAATATACTGGCCTGTGATGTTCTGCAAGAAAATAAGAGGAATCTTCCTCTGCGCACAGAGCTGCACGAAATGCGCACCCTTCAGAGCACTCTCGGAGAACAGTACCCCATTGTTCGCCACAATTCCCACAGGATACCCACAGATCCTAGCAAACCCCGTGACCAACGTCTCCCCATACTGCGCTTTGAACTCCCTGAACTTGGATCCATCAACAACCCTAGCGATCACTTCCCTCACGTCGAAAGTTCGCTTCAAATTAGTACCAACGATCCCATAGATCTCATCTACCGCGTGAACCGGAACATCGATCTCTTTACTGACGTTCACGTGCATCGGTCTCTGCCGGTTCAAATCGCTGACGATCTGCCGGGTGATGTGAAGAGCGTGATGGTCGTCTACCGCATAGTGATCGGTCACTCCCGATTTCCTAAATTGAATGGTAACTTTGAAGCTGGGAGAGTAAAGTGCGAGATGTCTTTTAATCCTTATGTCAGCATTCTTTAACATTTTTGTCGACAACAAAATTATTGTGGATTTTTGCATTTTTGTCATTCAACGTCAATGAATGTTGTAGAGAATTCTGGCCATTGACATAAGGGTTAAACGTACTTGCTAATTACCGACAATGAAGCATTGCGCCGCCGAGATCCTCTGCGGTGACGTCTTCGCCAGTGGAAGCTTTGACTAGAGGCGGTCCGGCTAGGAATATGGTGCCCTGGTTGCCCACGATTACGTTTTCGTCGGCCATCGAAGGCACGTATGCACCGCCTACAAAAAATTAGGGTAGTTGTGACGGTGAACTAAGAGCATGGTTGCAGTCTGTGGACAAAACTCGACATTGCCCGAATAACGTTCAAAGTAAAACATGCGAACAATGATCAGACCTGCAGTGCAGCTGCCCATGACAACCGCGATCTGCGCGATGCCCTGCGCGCTCATGTTCGCCTGATTGTAAAAGCACCTGCCGAAGTGCCATTTGTCAGGGAACACGTCAGCCTGTCTAGGTAAATTAGCACCCCCGCTATCTACCAGATATATACAAGGTAAATTGTTTTCCTCTGCGATCTCTTGCGCCCTCAACTGTTTCTTAGCTGTGATGGGGTAATAAGTGCCACCCTTTACCGTTGCATCGTTGGTGATGATCACGCACTCGGTCCTGATAGATAATTATATTTTTAAAAGAGAATATACTCTTTTGTGGCTTTTGCTAAAGGATTAGTTACCCCGAGACTCTTCCGATGCCAGTGATTATACCACCTGCAGGTACTTCCTCCTTTCCGTATAATTCGTAGCCGGCCAGTTGCGAGAATTCAAGAAATGGGGATGTTTTATCGATCAGCGTGTCGATCCTTTCACGGGGCAAAAGTTTACCCTTTTTCTTGTGCCTTTCTTTCGCTTTTTCTCCTCCACCTTCTACTATCCTCTCGACTTTTTTTTTCATTTCCTTCACGAGACTCTCCATTTGCACGTAGTTCTCCTGAAATTACTTGTCTTCAAGAAAATTTGAATAAATCGACGGGAGTGTATAAAGCGCAATCACGTGGTCGCGTCTGTAAGCTGTATCAATAACAGCTCTAGCTTATCGCGCGAGCTGTGATAATAGAGGACGTCACCCGACTGATACGTGGATTTTTTTATAATTTTCTGCTGGGAATAGTACAGGAAAAATTGTAAGAAAGTCGAACGAAAATTTAACAAGAATGAACACTGGACTCCTTACAATTGATAATGATTAAATCAATTCCTCTAACCTGATAATCCTTCGAACTGTAGTCCTGCGAGTTTCCAATGACGACCGCATCATCGTGAAACGTCCTCGTGAAAAGACGCAGGTGCTTCGGCAACTGTCTGGCATTTCTTAGCATTATATATTTATTGGAAACTTATTATCAATTCACTTTTTACTAACTCGTATCACACCATACGCTTACAACACTTGCAACAATATTCCATGCACGTCGGCGTGCTTCGATTGCTCAATGAGATTCTTGTATGCTTGTATCTCCAATAAAGAGCCAATCACTGTGTCCATTCATTGTACATATACATAGCGTATTTAGGATCTGACAATGAGACGCTGAAGATCTAGATCTTCCAATCTTGTATCATTACCAAATGAATGAGTAAAACTCATTCCAGAAAAATTAATGACATCTAGAAGTAGTGCAGTATGTAAGTTGCATGTTTAATTACATTAAATGTAGGACTAAACTAGGTTAGGATTAATTGTTGCAGTTCCATTGGGTTTACGACAATCTGCACAGATGGTAGCACCGACAAATGAAAAACTTTTATGACTGATAACTAAAATTACCCCATTGCGGTAATTTATCATCTGTGGCATCTCTAATCTGTTCAAGTTCAATCAGTCTCCATTAGACGTCGCTTTAGTTCCACCACAGTCGACGTAATCTGGCATCGAGTAGACCAGCTTGGACAAATTATAGAAGAAATTGATTCAAAGTCTGTCAATGTTTATACGACATTTCAAGAGTCTTAGATATAGTGTTTAGTATGTAGTTCTAGAGGCAAGCAATAATTCCAAGAATAGTAATCTGCAGGTAACTCGTTGATTCGCAGATAAACAAAGCGTCAATAACTATGCTAAGTAAAGGAATGGTCATTACTAGATAGCGAAATTTATGCATTTATGACAAAAATGCAGTGGACATATCAAAAGATTTGAGGGCGTCGGTGTATTAGTTCCAGCTTAGTAAGGCTCTCGTGTCTTGCAATATATGTGAAGAATGTTTATTTTGCACAAAGATCCGCAGAAGTCATTACATTGGCTAGATAATTGATTGGAAAGTTGCAGAGCAGATAGCGGAATTGAATTTCGAAAATGGCGGCGGGCGGGAACGGCGCCACCGGAGCTCGGGGATCTTCGTGTGCCGGCGGCCGCCGCCGGAGTCCACGGGGTCCACGGGACTGGAATCACGGAGCCCCGCCCTGCCGCCCGCCAGAGCCGTGAAGCAGAGCAGCAGTAGCAGCAACAGCAGCTTCGCTTGCTTCGTGCCAGTAAATCGTTCGTTTTTTATCAATGAAAACAATCGCCTGAGCGTGGTGTCGTTTCGACCGAGGAGAACTGATAACGGCGGAATACGTTGTGCCCGCGTCCACATCGTAAACGGCGTTCGCACAGTCCCAGTGACTCGGGGGAGTTAACCTTAAAACGAAAGAGCGAGCGAGAGAGAGAGAGGGAGAGAAGGAGAAGTGGCGGTCTCGGTGGTGTCGCGATAGTCAAGTCGTCGGTTTGATATAGAGAGAGAGAGGATATCCTCGTTGACCGCCGCGCGTCGACGAAGTGCGTTTTACGTTCGTTCCGTTTTCTCGAACGAGGTGCAATCGGGACGGAGACGGTGTGAAAAGGAAAGTGCATCGTCATCGATGTGAGCAGACCGAGAGAGGATAGGGAAGAAGGCCCGCCGCTGCAGGAGAGAGCGAGAAAGAGCGAAAGAGAGAACGAGAGAGTGAGAGAGGAGCCGTACGTGGGACAGAGAGAGAGAGGCCGATACAGAGAGCCGGGAATTTTGGCAAGCGTCGCTCCGTTAGGGAGCTCCAGGTAGGACAAATAGAGACTATTATCCATCCCCGAAGTCCCGAGATTCGTTCGTTGTCCTCCATAACAGTTCTGCAATCGTTAACGTTATAATAGAATCGAGGCCGGCCCTTCGACTGGATCGCGCGGAGCAGCAAACATGGCGGCCGCCTAGGCTACGCTGTCAAATTTTCCCTGTTCCGTCATCGCGGTTATTTTAACACCGAGACCGTGTTTCGCCCGATTACCTCGCCCCGCTCTCTGTCACAACCGAGAAACACAACGCACGGGAGAATACTCTGAGCCAGCCTGGATAAAACACAGGATCCACCGTATAGATTTTTTTTTCCCCCTTTTTTCCGTCGTCGTCGAGCTGCCGAGATCGAGACGAGCCGAGAGAGCCAGTGCCCGGCCCGACCGCCGGCTCCGGGCGGTAATGAGATTCTTCCTGCTTAGGCTGAACTTTCCTCGTTCAAGAATTTCCACGGCATTGCTCGCACGGAAGCTGTTAACCCTTTACTTTCGATGCGACTAGAAAAGCACGACGTCGACCGGTCTTCAGGATGACTATCGCGGAAGGAAAATTTGGGATTCAACCCCTTGCTGTTGTTTGAATTTGTGTCGGATCATCATTTAGGAGAGACAGCGATGCTGTTGATTCTTAGATATGACTATAATCGTGCATTGTTGAACGTTGCGTAAAAGTGACTGATTTCGCCTCACTGCTACTTACGATTTAGGGAAGTCAATGAATGCGCTACGTTCAATATTGTGTGAAGCTCTGACTATAGCCACTAGAAATTCCGCATTTATTAACCTCTTGACGGGTGATTTTCTCCGTGGCTACAACGGTTTGGAGAAGGGGTGGAATCTGTTAACCTTTTCCTCAGACGTGACTATAATCGTGCATTGTTAACGTTGTATAAAGGTGACTATAGTAGCTAGAAATGCTGTTATTAGAAATTTATTATCCTCTTAATAGACGATTTTCTCTCCACCATGGCTACAATGATTAGAGTTTGGTTCTTTTTAATATTATCTTAGAAGAAGCTAGTTAATATTTATTGTATGTTGACATTTATTTTTATGTTCAACTGTTAAACTGGAGGCATACAGTGAATATAAATTTTCTTTTTCTTCTAGGACATGATCAAAGACGATGTTGAATCTTCATCCCTCAATATTGATGCACCAAGGGGTTAACAGTTCGATTGATTATTCAAGTTTGATTATACCGACGTCGCGGATCAGTTTGGGGTAATTCGAATGGAATTGACAAAAAATAATCAGGAATGCTAGAAATTGCAGACGGTACTGTTGAGTTGTGGAAAAGGGTAGATTTCTGTAGAATTGTTCTGTAAAGAGAGGGTTAACGAGCATTTACCGACCGCACTCTCCCCGATGCTCGCCGGGTGTAACCGGGAGAGCACTTTTCAAGCAGAACTTCTCTGGTTGGCCGACGATACTCCGAGATTACTACGAATTTACATGCATAGGGGATCAATAACCATTAATTCACGGTGCGAGCCGAGAGGTATTTCATTATCTGTTAATTCACGCCTGCGTCTAGGATTTATTGGGTCGATGCGTGCAAAATGCCCGCTTCCTCGAGCCCCGGTTTTATTATTATTGCTCCGATTATTATTACCCGGTTTCATTATGCAATACAATGCTAGTACACGGGTAGTGCGTGAACGGTGAACCAAGGTTACTGTATCCATTACCCCAAACATTTTTGTTGTGGGTTACAGAAATGTAGAAAAACATTTACATTTGTTTACTTTCTTGTAGGACCACAGCTGTTAGAGTTGTAATGTAATTAGAATATATTTTTCGTCGTGGGCTGTAGAATTGATTGCCTGTAATTCGAGTGTTGTTAGCCGAGGGATTGAAAAGTTGCAAGGATGTAAGCAACTTTCTCCGTGCGTGTATTTTTCTAGCCGAGCAATTATGGCAATTACGTGAAAATGTTTTTCGTGCTGGAAATTGTTGGAGGTTGCGTGCACTTTGCGCAATTTTCGCGTGCGCTTTTTTCGCCGACACTCGGGGTTGCGTGGGCGTTATCTCGCGGTCACCGTAGTAAAAGGGGTGTTGCATAATGGCGGGGAAGGGGACACAGATGCCGAAATCGTCGCGAAAACAAACCGGCCAGTCGCCGAGGACGCGATACTTTTGCGAAAACGTGAACCCGCCGGATAAAAATACCGCGGCACCGCTTTGTGCACCGGGTACACGTGCCCGCCCGCCGAAAATATGACACTTTCATCATCCCGGTGGTGCACGTTTCATAATTACTGCCCGAGGCCCGCCTATTCGACGCTATCCGGGGAAAAACGATCAATCCACGATCTCGAATCCACCGCGCTCTCTTTGTCGCATCGACAATCCTGACTGCAGCTTGGAAATTTATAGTTGACCGGTTAAGTGGGTGTTGACTCTCCGTTCTCGCTCGATTTTGTCTTTCGTTTATGTCAACTCTAAGCTGCGCGTCTGTTCAAACGAACTGACGAGCACGTGCGATGATGCATTCGTGTGCATTCACACAAATGCATGTTATTCTCGAATATCTATTATTGTTCGTCTTCAAGAATCTTCTTGTATCGATGAAATCGCGGAGAGCGGGAGCGAAGGAATTTTTCTTTGATTTCAACTTCATTGCGTAGTTCTTCCCATAATTATGAAAGTGATCTAATGGTTCATCTTTTACGATATCGTAAAAATTACATTTAATTAAATTAGTTTGAAATAACGTGATGCAAAGTAACTCTAATAAACTCATTTTTTTTTTAAATTTTCACTTAGACCACTTTGATAATCATGGACAGAATTAATCTATGAAACTATATTATGGCATTGACAACCACAGTCTTCGTTTGTCAATTAATTTATAGTGGAAATCTGCGTTTACGATTTATCGCTAAAACTGGTGCAATTTGAAACGGCGAAAAGTTTAAAAGACACTTTTCTTACCCTTCGACAGCTACTCCTTCCTTATCTTGGTTTCTTACAAAAGTGACCGAGTTATTTGCTCCGTCGATGAGTCACCCCGGGGAAAATGAACGTCAAAGGAAACAGAGTAACCGAGTGCACGTTCGACCTTGAGGAATTGCCCACCAATGTTGAAACCTATCGTTCTTATCAACGAACACCGATGCCTCCATCTGTTTGTCCATCGTTTGACGTGTTTCTCCTCCCGTGGAAACCGGGGGAAGCGGGGGGTCGGGTTTAGGTTAGTCGCGAAAGAGAGAGAAACTTGGAGGTTCTTGGCGAACGCGTCGAGGAAAGCCGGTGAGCCGTAGCATGCGCGCGATTGGCCGGCCAATTGCTGCGGCAGCTGTCTTAATCGCCTTTAATTGGTTCGAAATATAAAGTCGTCGCAGTCCCGAAGACAAGTGGTGTCTCTTCGGCAGCAATTGACAGCGTGCCACTTGAGAGATGCGACGCCGATAGCAGTGTTGCCCCGCTATCGGTCCTGCACCCTTGATCGGCTACCAATCGATCGCTGCCAGGACTCGCAAACTGTTCTGACATCGACATCGGTTCCCGAAACGTTTACAGCGATACTCCCCACCGAATGATCACTATGAACAACCGAAACATACAACTACTGTATTGGTTGCCTGGTTCATTTTTTAAATTTCTACCTTTTGGAAAAAGTGATTCAATTCTAAACTCTTGTGTAATTTAAACTATCTTGCAGTCTATTCATTACCGTTTTGGTAAGAAATAAGGTAGTAACTGCTCCTGTTTTAATTAGAATCGTTCTGAAGTTGCGCTGGTAATTGGTTGAAGCCCGGACGAGTGTGCTAGACCGCCCAGTGACTCACCGGGGACTTGATAGCGGGGAATTCGCTGGTGGTAGCGTGATAACGTCGATCAATAGACGAAAAACGATAGCCGGATCGATCGAGAGACCGCGTCTTAAGCCGGCGAGCTCTCTTCGATTTCTCGGTGTAATATAAAGCGCGACTCTATTCGACGAGCGTCGCAGAATTGGCTCGCGATTGCGATAACGCTCGGCGAGCAGTCTAGATTCCAGTATCTGCAAATACTGCTTATCATCCGTGCGCTCGAGAGCCAGTCGAAATCCTCGCTGATAAGTGCGACAGAGCTGCGACGCGCGGCGCTATCATGTCCTCTGCTCGTAATAAGAATAATTGATCCGCGGGACCAGGCTCCGATAAATAAACACCCCTTGCAACTAATGCAATCTTAACCCTTCGCACTCGAATGGCGACTCTGAGGCGCCACTAAAAAACGGTACACCGTTATTAAAAACGTTCTTCGCATTATATTTACAATTTTTTAAAGAGATTTGAATACAAAAAAGGGTTATCCACTAAACTCGAGACCACTTCAACTTGAGAACTCCGAAATTTCATAGATCTTGGAAAATTTTATTGGGTCGCATCGGACCCGATGGTTCAGTGAAAGAAGTCGAGACGGAAAATTTTCGAAATCCGGAAGGCAGTTGATTGTCTGGGGCTGCGAGCGGTTCGAACGATAGAACACGATGATGGTTAATGACGATCGCGTTTCGCAGCACGGTTAGTAGGTCGCCGGCTACTCGGCGAGTGCGAAAGCAATGCCAATGATGTATTCCACTGGCAAACCCCTGTTCCTCCCTTCCTTCCTGTCACCCTGCAACCCTCCTCTCGATTGCGGGGTCACGTCCTGTTACGAGTTCCCCTCGTACGCCATGGGTTATCCCTTCTTCGACGTTCTGCCGTCGCATGAGACCAGTGTACACTGTCGAGAGAGGCAACGGAGCTAGCTACACGAAGAAAAAGGGTTGTTGATTTAAAAGCTGAAGCCCTGGAAAGTCGACTGCTCCGGTTCCGCTGAAACTTTAGAATTTTCGGTCACTTTGTCTCTGACCTGGCGAATTTTTACCAGTCCAGCTTGCTGCCGCGGACGAGACATTTTCAATTTACAATCTAATCTTTCATATTTTTCTTGTTACGTAGAAAGAGTTGCATTCGTGTTTTCAATTGACACCGTCATTCTCGGGAATGGACTTCTGTTGTCCAGGGTTAATAATTGTGTTTTAACGCGACATTCGTCGATGCGGGAGAATCGGGAATGATAAAGCGTACGTAATACCGTTGTAATTAAGTCTCTTTCATGTGTATATCCTCGCGGGAAGATCGAAAACATGATGTAATACGTAATGGCACATCAGAATGCCGACAGAAGTATCGTGTTTCATCTCGCTGACTATGCGTGCGAATTATACATTGTTTTACGGAATGAGACCTTTTCCGTGTGGCTGGAATTTTCTGTGGGATATAAAACGAGAGGTGACGAGATGTAAAACGATATGGTATTCTTCTACGATACATTTCGTGTGACGTTCTCCGCTAAATTAATGTTATGCTCACGCTGAAGAAACGTCGAGCAACTTTTTGTAACCTTGTGCGGTAAAAAAGGAAGAGAGCAAAAAGAGGCGACAAAAAGTTGCTCGATGTTGCTTCGATGTGGACATTGCTCAACAATTACACCTTTGCGTAGAAATTAGATAATCGCGACTGGATTTTTCGTCCATGGTGCCACGGGGCTGTGCCAATCACGGTGGAAATCCTTTGTCTGGAGATTTTAGTATTGCACGATTTTTTTGCCGATCGAGATCAATAGAATCGTTCGCGATACCTCTCCTCCGGAGAGAGTCTAATTTCCTCGAGGCCGGTCCACCAGCCTTCTGGATTCTTGGATAATCCAAACATTCAAGTGCCTGCTTCTCGCTCCCTTCCACTGACGTCACGGTGGCCCGTAAAAATAGCGAAACGGTCTATTCGCGGCTTAATTTCTTCACGCGGCTCGAGATCCTTCTCCTCGGCTTCGGGAATCGACCGAGCACGAATCGCTGTTTCTCGCCATCCATCGGATCAATTGATATCTTTATCGCCGGTTAAAAATAGAGGATCGATTCGAGAAGACGTTCACCCTTTGCGGTCCTAGCTGCTTTTGCCCGTTCCCCTCGTTCGCATTTTTTTTTTAAATTCGCACGTAAGAACTAAAAGAGAAATAACTGAACAATTTTTGTTTTGCAATCGTCTGCATAAAAAATGTCTCACGAAAATGATCTGCATCAATTTCAAGGAACGGTAGCCTCGTTCAAGTTTTATCACTCGATCGCTGTTTTAAAGTGCACCATTGTCGCCATAAATCCATAAAACCCGCAGTCTAGTCTGACGTCAGAGTGTCGAAGGGTGCACGCAGACTATTCGAGTGTAGACCGCCCAGAAATAAGATCTGACGTCGAATCAGACATAATGCAGGACCTGGAAGGGCCAAACTCCCGGTCGAAATAGAATTCTGGAAAGGAACAGCTCGGTATCGGAGCCTCCCGTATTCAGGTTAGTCTCTGACGTCACGGTCTGGCTTCTGACGTCATTCACCTGCCGTCACCTCTCCGCAATGTATCGTCCCGTTCTCGGGATCGCTTGGGATTCGTCGAGCCAGCGGCAGCCACGTCCTCCTTTTTGCTCGAATGTTTGATGGAGCCGGGTCGCGTTAAAAATTTAGAGTTACCACGAGAGGAATCCTCAACTGGCTAATTACCTTCTGTCCAGTTCCCAGATAGCTGATTAACCAGGGCGCACGCATAACTTCCACCGAGGGGGATACCTATACTCGCGCGGACTCGAGACAATGTTTTCTTTGAGAGAAAGTATCGATCGAAAGACCCCGTGAAACTTCTTCGCCCCTCGGGACCTCCCGGGGACAAATGGGAACTGGTTTCGGGGTTGATTTTCCGTAGAACTTGTTCCACACCATGTCTTTCTCCTCCTATAGCAACCGGCGACCATCAGAAGTTGCATTGGATCGGTGACTCATGCTTCGAAGCGAATTAACGGGATATTCTGGTTCTCGAGAATCTTTTTCGGAAAAACCATTGAACCCCTTGCATTCTCATTTTGCACGCGTATGATTTTTTATGACGTACTGCATTTATCCAGCCACGGAGTCGATTAATCTCGAAGTGCGTGAAGGAATTTGATTGCACTCTTTCCTCAAAGTTCCGGCGTTTAAATGCACTTATCTAATCTAGACCTTGAATAATTTCAGCTAGCAAGCCAATATTAGTGTAGATTCTTTTAGACGCCTAATGTCGGAGTACAGAAGCGAAAAGAGCGTTAGCAGGTGGCAAGTTTTCACGCAAACTGCACGGAAACATCGCCGGGGCTCATTGGCCAGTATGAAAATCGCCGGCAGCGACGTTCGAGTAGGTTCGTCGGTTCGCGGAGTTTACGTCTGTCTTCGCGATCGATGCTTTCACAGGGAGAGAACGCGTCGGACAAAACGAACAAGTGTTTCTCTTTGCGGTGCAGTTCGCAGATTGATTGATAGATCGATCGGCTTGCGTCACGGCTTATTTTAAGCGAACGCGTTCTTTATTCTCGTACTATGTATTCCGAGACGGTGTCCGCGAGCGTCCGAAAGTCCGAAGACTCCCCTTTCGCAAAGTCCTCGTGAAAGTCGAGCCGTGTTTTCCACCGGGCGGGAACCCGATGAATTTTCGCGGTGTTTCGCGGAGCTATAGCGTTCGTCGAGGTTCTGGTTACCGTTCAGGAAAGTTCGATAGAGCGTTTATCAACCGGAGCGGCCGAAGAGGCTAGAGACACTTCGGTTGTCGCCGCTGGAAGCTGATCCTCTCCGATTCCACGCGTTTCGAAAGTAGGTCGTGTGCCGATGCGAATTACAGTCATCAGCTGTAATGCCGCTCTATCATTCTTCTCCTCCGAGGGAACAACCGGCGCCGCTATAACGAAGCTGCTTTACCTGCGGATAGTTTGTAATTAATGTCGTTAGGGTCCGTTTGATCGCCATTTACATTCAATTATTCTTCAACCGCCGCCGTACTCGAACTTCTGCATCGCACGGCGTTCTAGGAAATATCGCTCCCACGGTAGCGAAGAATAACGCCTACCAGTTAGAACAGCAACGTGTTCGTGACACTTTGTTGCCGGCGGACTGCCGGCAGAAGTTTGCTTTTCCAGTGGATGTTAGGTTCTTCAACTTTGCCGGCTCGCGGAAGTCGCGCGAAGTTTGCAAGATGCCAGATTCTCGGATGCAGTGGGTGGGATATTAACTGGGGAACGGTTAACGCGATGGAATTTCTGCTAGTTTGTTGCTGCAGCTTGCTTTCGGCGACTGACGGGGTTGCGATCCACTTTGCTGCTTCTGGATAATAATGCAACCGTCTCAGGATGCCAGGTGATAAATTGCAGACTGGTGGACCCAGAATAACAGCTAGACGGAGCAGTTAGCACAATTACAACTTCCGTGGTTGCTATATTCCGGTCGCTATTCTAATTAATAAAACAGCGACGAACTTTCAGTCGTCGGGGTTCTAGAAAACGACGCTAACTTCTGCAGGTGCTAGCCCCACGGTGAATAACCTAGCACACTTGTGTAACCCAATTATGCACTATGGTAGAGCTATAGCTAGCCTCGCTGTTCTAATTGCTGCACCAACCTTCTCCGTTGTGTGTCGTCTAAAGAACAATCCCTCCGTTCAACCCTTTGCATTCTCACTGTCTACACTTGTGCGTCTGTGGCGGCGCACGTTTCGCTACCCCCAGTTACAGAAACAGTTTTATTGCTAGGAGGAAGGTGGAGAGTCTGGCCAGGTAAACACGGGGCGCAGTTGCTGATTGGAACGGCGAACGTTGGCAGGTGCGACACCAACAGGCGTCCGAACGTAAACCCGTCGGCACGTTGCGGATCGGCCTGGCCTTTTCGTGGCTTCTCTGCCGTCCTTTGTCGCCGCTGTTAAAGACCGTTGGGCCGTGCCAGGGACTTGGTCGAAGTGCACACTTGGTGTGAGGTACTTGGCAGCCTCGCGGTTGTATACAGTCGGTTCGAAGCAGATGGGGAGACCGGGAGAGATAGAGAGAGAGAGAGAGAGAGAGAGAGAGAGAGAGAGAGAGAGAGAGAGAGAGAGAGAGAGAGATCATATTGGACGTTGACCCGCGTGGTTCAACTGTTGCTCCCATTCGTGCATCCGGGAACGTGTGTAGGACGGCCTAGGGATCCCGATGATAGAGGAGAGCAAGTCACTGATATCTGTCGTACACCGCAGCCTCCCATAATCGCACCAACACGTTATCTACCGGCGATAATTCTATCATTTTTCGAGCCCTACGAAGCCTGAGAGGATCTTCTAATAGATCAACAGCGGAGACGTATACAAAAGAGTGTTCCAACTACGCCCGCCTCTTCCTTGATAAGGGCGATAAACGGAATATAGGTCGAACACGCTCTGGGGCGAGGACGTTTTTCTACGATGAATCTCATAAACGCGGTCCGGCTCGTTAATTACACATTCCTCTAGGGAGTCCAGACTCGGATAAACTGCTCGAACGTGTTTAGAAGTGTCTCTCGCACAGAGACGGTTCAATTCTTCTGGATTCGTCTCGCGGCGGTGGCGAATTATCCTTCAGAAATTAATGGAATTTCGGAGCGCCTTCGGTTCAGGTTTTCGGGATCTAATTTGCAGACGTCTCTCGAGCCTCGTACGGGGTGGAACAACTGCGAAGGAAGTTAGTCTGGAGTCTACATTTTCTTCCAGTCGTACCAAAAGTCGACCACCGTGTTCCGTACCGTCGAAGCTCGTCTCGCCGGATCGAAAGTCCCCGTTCCCCGAGGCAGGATCGTAGGCACGGTTATCGTAGAATGGGAACCGCCAACGGCAACCTGTCACGCTCGACAATGGCGTCCTGGCGACGCCGGTAGTCAGCCGGTAGTCGGGCGCCGCGGCGCCAGCGTCGCTCATCCCTTCCCTCTGGTTTCATCCGCCCAGGCGGTCTTCTCTCGAAACCACGGCGTCGTCCTACCTGGGTGTGGTTCTCGAAACCCCGTCGGAGATCGCGTCTACATCATCGCCAATTTTCTTCTACAACTGGAACCGAGGCTTCGAGCCTGTCGGCATCGAACGAAAGATAACTTACGGGGAATAGTATTCGTTCGCGTGTGCACCCTGCCTGACTGCGAGCAACAGACGAGGAGGAGAGAGGGTAGCAAACGCCGGAGAACGCGAAGAGAGAGGGTGAGACGGAGAAAGAGAGGGGCGAGCCACGACTCTGTTCATCGATTCCTTGCTTCGACGGTTCCTGTGAACGCGACATGAAAAGAGTCCCGCTCGCACCAATGGGCGCTCTGTTCCACCGGTCCTCGTACTACGTGTGCGTGAGTGATCCTCTTCCGTGCTAGATCTCTCTACCTGAGACACCTCTCGCCGGAATTTCTGGCGTTCCAGCGGGGGCGCAATCTGGCGGTGGAACACCGGCACAGGGAGGCTACTCCTCGCCTTCCTCGGGAACGGTGCGTGTCGAGAGGTTATGTTGCCGAGGGATCCATGACGCTCTGACAACGGGCGAAGACGGACGGTGCGTGTAAGTCAACCTGGAACACCTCTTTCGAGAACTAGATTCACTTCTCTGGAGCTTTCCGCCGCTTGCCGAGTCGAAAACAGCTTGGGAATAGTGATGGAAGGGTGTGCACCCTCTTGCATCCTTGATGAAGGTGCTCGAGGATGTTCTAGGGGTTGAAAGTTCCTCTCGTGAATTTTCCTGCAATTTGTTGTGGAGTGTATTGCTTCAACGCCCTCTTACACCTTTGTAGAAGGTAATTGAAGTTCCTCCAGGGGTTGGAATTTCAGTTTCAGTGACGAATGTGGTCTAGTTTCCTTCGGTTCTCACCCGTGCAGTTTTCTGGCACTTGTTGAGAGGTGAACTACTCGGGAATGCTAGTAGCAGAGAGTACTCCCTCTGCTGCACCCTTGGCGAGGGTGTTTGAAGCGATTCAAGGAGCAGGTTGAGTTCCAGTGACGAAAACGATCCGAATCGCGAATCTTTCTACTACTTGTTGAGAAGTAAACTGCCTGGAAATGCGAGTAGCAAGGAGCTCACCCTCTGTTGCACCCTCGGCAGGGGTGTTAGAGCCTGGAAGTTGAGCTCCAGTGACGAGGACGATCTGGCTCGGTTTAGTTCGCTCGTGTGGATTTTTCTGGTACTCGTAAGGAAGTGAACCGCCTGGAAATGTGAGTAGTAGGGTGCTCACCCTCTGTTGCACCCTCGGTAGGGGTGTTCGAATCAGTCCTAGAGACTGAAAGTTGATGTCGAGTGGTTAGTATGGTACGTAGTGTGATTCTGCGAATTTTTCTGGTAGTTGAAAAACGAATTGCTGGGAACTGTGAATTTTTGGTGAAAGTCTGCAGATCTATGGAGCAGTTCCAGGGGTTGAAAAGTTGAATTTGGATTCAGTTGGTCTGGAGAGTGTCGGGTTAGATTGCACGGGAACACCCTGTACAATTCTCGGTTTCGCCGTCAGTTGCTCATGCGCCGAGCGACTCCATCGGTTCCGGAAAATGAGAACAACTTGCGTTAGATCGACAACCCTCGGATTTCCCGGGTTGTGAGACCTTTTGGAGGTGAAGGACGCCCGTCGCCACCGAATTCCGATGGAACCTGAAAAATTCACCTAACAATTCCCACGAATCGACACGCGTAGTATCCGTTCAATGTTGGAATCGCGGAATGATCACGATGATCATGAGAGGATCAGGCGATCGTGAGTTTCTTCGCGAGCGTTTTCAAACGGATTCCTGTAAATTCGTAGATAACGTCGGGCACGTACGCGATCGGTTCGTCAAGTAAAAATAGCACGTTCTGAGGAGAATCCTCGGTCGTACGTCCCGGCTTCAAGGAACGCTTTTTTTTTCCGTGGGTCGCATGAATTCAAGCCGGGAATAGAAAGGAGCAGCCTCTCAGGACGTCTTCTTTATCTAGCTCGAAGATTAATGACGCTCTAGTAGTGCGCTAACGAAAAAAGTGTGCTGTCCGTGACATGAATGCGCCGTGTTCGAAGACGAAAATAGAACGATTAATGCGTTCCTTGCGCGGATGATAAACTAATGTCCCGTTTAATCAACCTGGAAACTGTCCTCAAACTTTGGAACCTGTCAGCTTAAAGATTCACTGCGTTTAAGCTGGACTCTTTTCTGCTTCCTCAAGTCTGATTAACATCCAAACCTTGAACCGTAGATTATATCAAGCTTAGACTATACGATTGACTGATGCTATCCAGATGGTCTTTAAGTATCGCTACAGGAACCTGCAAGCTTAAAGAGACACTGGAATCTCCGCGGTCTAAGAGAATCAGCCTGAAGCTAGTCGTCCATTTACTGTTTAACTCTGAAATGAACTCCTAGCTTTGCGACTGATCAGCTCTCCTTCCTCCCCAAGCCAAAAGGAAGATGTTAAACCTAATTTTCTATTTTTAGGGGTGGCAACGGTCTCGCTAGGAGGTGTCGGAGCTGGCGCGAGGGGCGGGAGAGTCAGCGGTGGCCTGACTCTGGTTCCGGTGGTAGCGGAAACGGAAGCCGTGCAAGAAGCAGCAGCAGCATCAGGAGCAGATCCAAGGGAATCAGGCCCGAGAGGAGAGACCGGCGGCGCCAGCAGGAGAGGGAAACTCGATCGTCTTCTTCTTCTTCTTTTTCTCGCTCTTCTTCTACCCGTTCCTGTTCCCGGCGGTGGGAAAAAGCTCGAGGACCTGCGTTGCCCGTCGAAAGAAGCGTCGACGGCGTGACACTGGGCCCCAGCTACCTTCCAGCTCGAAGGCGAACCAAGATAGAAACCGCGACACCCTCGATAACCACGTTTTAAGGCTCGCCGGGGGTTGAACCACCTCCACCACCTCGTGAGACACCCTCTACCACCCTCGACGGGTGTCCCCGAGACCGACGTTCCGCTAGACAGACATCATGAGCGAGCTCGAGAACCTTCGCCAGGAGGCGGAGTCCCTCAAGAATGCTGTTCGAGTAAGTTCAACCCGAACCCGTAAAAACGTGACAGTACAAAGGGATAATCCTTCGGACTCGAAGCAATTTTAATTGGAAAATCGAGACATTTCTTAAACCTAGATCATTTTTATTTCATATAATCTTTTTCACATTGGGAACATAAAGTTGAACCTGTTTCCTCGTACAATGGTGTAGCTTCTTGCAATTATGGTCATTTTTACTGGCGCCTCAGAGTCAACTTTCGAGTGCAAAGGGTTAATACATTAATCAAACTCCTGTTTATATTTACTGAAAGATAAATCCTTAAATTTTACTATTTCATTCGCGTAAATCGATGTCCGAATAATTTGTAATTTCTGTGCGACACTTACATCGAAGAAGGGGTGGTTCAGGTTCAATTTCATGTAGAACATTTTTCCGGGAACTCTTGACTCACGAACTGTTTTAATCGGAATTCGTTTTAGTCAGAATTTGTTTCAGTGTACGTTGCACTGGATTCTATATCTTTCACCACGCGGAATTCCCTATCGCGAGTTTCCTGCCAATGAATTATCTCGAAACTGTGAACGATATCGCGGTGCGCTATCAATGGGTGAGGTGTATCGTTCGATGTTTTAGCGCGAACTATTTCTAGACAGAGTATGGATGTATAATATAGAATATCGCGCGCGGTTGTTTCCCTAGACAAGGGCCTAGGTGCGTCGCTGAAATTGGCCCGACACTTTCACACATTCTCATTGTTCGCCGGCGGTCTCGGAGACATCGGGGACAAAGCAACAGTTCTCCATGCAACAGCGGCGTATTGTCTCAAAAGAAAAAAGTCTAGGGCGTCTCTCTCTCTCTCTCTCTACGGCCGAAGTGCACTTGGGATTAAACAACCGACCCCTATTCTACCCCTAACGAGTCAGCGATTTTTATTTTCCGTCGTGCTCGACCCTAAGGGCTGGAAACAAAATCGCAAACATTATTTAGCAAGCTGTTCCCTCTTCCTGGAAACGTTCGCTTGCATCTGCTGCTGTCAGTCGGATACATTTTTCGTAGCCTGAACCTTTTTTATACTGATACAAACATATTTAGCTGAGGACCTACGGATTTTATGCATTTATGACACAAACGGGTGGATGTACTTTAAAACAGTAAAACAATTAGGACGATGTAAGGACATAATTGCTAAAGATAGGAAGAAATTTTTATATGGTTCCTGCATCTTGTACGTGACTACGAAAATTCTTATTTTCAATTGGAGAATGAATTTGCAATTAGAGAACCGACAACGCAAGATGGCTAAAAATGAAATTAGCCACTGCATTGACATTCTACCCTTTCAATTTCGAACAAATTTCTTTAATGATTGTGTACTACTGAATGGAAAAAATTGCAGGGACTTTTAGAATCGACTGCGGACCATTTCACCAATTTCCCTTTTATTTTCCGAGGTGAATCGATTCGGGGAACGAGTGAAAGCCACCGGAATCGGTGATCATTCATCGCGAAGACGCCTACGCGAGCGTGGCCATTTTTTCTTGCAAAATCGATACTCGATATCGCGATAGAATCCCTTTATAAATAGTATTAGAAGACCGCCTGCCCTATCATCTCCGAATCTCTTTGAAATTGGGCCACACGGCTCTCGTCCCATTCAAGCATGTAAGACCGAACAATGCGAGTTCCCTTTGTGCCGGGACACACCGCGTCCAGGGAAAAATGAGGAAAAGCGTTTTCGTCGTCCGTGGGGGTTTGTGGGAAAATCCGGCGACTATTCCCTTCGGTCAATTAACTCGATCGTTTAAACAGTCGTCGCCGTAGTCGTCGTCGGCGGCGTGTGATGTCAGTCGGAAGTGTTCCGGGCGAATTAGAAGCCGTTTCCGGTGGAAAATCCTCATCGATGCCGATCCCTCTTGTGCATGGTGAAAACGTGGAAGCCAGGAGATGGTATAGTGGTGTGGTGTGTGGTGGTGGTAGGGCGCGGCATAACCGTCGCTTCTCTCTGATCAATACGCCACCGACCCTCTCTCTCTCTCTTTCTCTCTCTCTCTCTCTCTCTCTCTCTCTCTCTCTCTCGCTCTCTCTTTAGCTTTCGGTCTTGTTTCTTCCCGACGCGTGTTTCTCTCTTTCTCCCTTCGTCCAGCGTGCGTGAAATTACACGCGTCGTCGGTCCTGCACGCTAATACACCGCCTGCGATAAATAGAATCAGCGTTTTTAACTTTGCCACGTTTCTCTCTTTCACTTTCCCTCTCTACGATTTCGAATTTCCCTGACCCACGATTTGCAATTGAACCAGAAGAACTGTTTATTGTTCATCAACGGTTTCCTCGAAACGCTAATGTCTCCATAGTATCGGCACGAAACGCGCCGTTAATTAGGACTCTCTGAATCATGACTGCATTCTTCGAGTGTGAGCACGCTGTTGCATTCCCAGCGAAAGGTCAACGCGATCGTCCACGTCGTCTATCCACCTTCTGTTCTCTTTTTTTTTTTCAGATACTAAATCCTCTTTTTCTGTGATCCCGCAGTGATTCATAACACTGTCGGCGCTCACAGGTCTGCGAAACGCGACGATTAACCTTTCGACGTTCTTTCGCGAGCTTCGTTTTCTCGTTTGATCTTTTTGGAAGTACGACAAATGTTTCTACGTCAGCGCAGACGATGAATTCGATGCTTTTGTATGCAAGAAACATTCCAGGCATGTATGAATATGTGTAAATGCACGTTTTCTGTTCAGGATGCCCGGAAAGCAGCCTGCGACACGACGCTGGTGCAGGCCACGTCGGGCATGGAGTCGATTGGTCGGATACAGATGCGCACGAGACGCACGCTGCGCGGTCACTTAGCCAAGATCTACGCGATGCATTGGGGCAGTGACTCGAGGTAGTGCTAGTTCGATAATTAGTATCTTAGAAGTTTTAACGCTCCAAGACTTCTTCAAAACAACTTGACCGTCTGATTAAGTAGAAACCTAGTGTCGGCATCCCAGGACGGCAAGCTAATCGTATGGGACAGTTATACCACGAACAAAGTCCATGCGATTCCCTTGCGATCATCATGGGTGATGACCTGTGCGTACGCGCCGTCGGGCAGCTACGTGGCCTGCGGCGGTCTCGACAACATTTGCTCCATCTATAGTCTTAAAACAAGAGAAGGAAACGTGAGAGTCAGCAGAGAGCTGCCGGGACACACCGGGTACCTGTCATGCTGTCGATTCTACGACGACAACCAGATCGTCACTAGCTCCGGGGACATGACTTGGTAAGGATGTTCTTCGATCATCCTACAACGCAATCCTCATCCCTTCCGTTGGTCACTTGTTGGTCCCGATCAACCCTTTGCCTCGTTGCATTCAGCTGGACATTAATGAATGTGCTCATCATTATGAAAGTGGTCTAAGTCATGTGTTTCTTGTTTCGAGATGCTTAAAGGAAAAGGACATCAACGCTAAATGAGTTCCATATAATGTTGAAATAACAGGCAGTACCTAACGGTTCATTTTTTGACAACATCGTAAAAATTGACCACTTTAGACTACTTTCGTAATTATGGACTCAACGTGGATATTGGATTGTCCCGAACGAACGAACTTTTCCGACAATTTCCTGATGAAAGTTTGCTTGCTAAGGCAAGGGGTTGCAAAGCTAATCCTGGTTCCTACGCAGCTGCGGTGAAAGAAGTCGCTAGAGGTCCATGTATTTCCTTTGTCCCCCCGGTATCTTGCATTCCAATTGGTAATTATGTCACCTGTGGAACTGTTCGAACTTGCTTGCAACGGATACTCTTTTTTTTTTGCTGAACCAGCGCCCTGTGGGACATAGAGACTGGCCAACAATGTACCTCGTTTATCGGACACACGGGAGACGTGATGTCTCTCTCGTTGGCACCGGACACCCGCACATTCGTATCCGGTGCGTGCGACGCCAGCGCAAAACTCTGGGACATCCGCGAGGGATGCTGCAAGCAGACTTTCCCGGGTCACGAGAGTGACATCAACGCTGTCACGGTGAGGATCATTGGTTTTTCTCAGCCTAATCAATTTAAAGCGGGAGATAGACTAAAAGAGTTGAAGACAAGAAGCTTGTATCTCGATTCCTGTTGGCTTAACATCGTCTAGAAAGTAATGTGATATTGCTAAAGGTTTCGCAGTCTGGCTAAGAAACAAGTTTGCTCGCAGAAAGTGTGCAATTAAACGGTTAATCGAACATTGATTTTATGAACAGTTCTTCCCGAATGGATACGCTTTCGCGACGGGTTCGGACGACGCGAGTTGCAGACTGTTCGACATCAGGGCGGATCAACAACTGTCTATCTACAGCCACGACAGTATTATCTGCGGAATCACGAGCGTAGCGTTCAGCAAGAGCGGTAGATTATTGCTGGCCGGTTACGACGACTTCAACTGCAACGTTTGGGACTCGATGAAGGTTGAACGAGCCGGTACGTTGTCCTCGATTCCTCTATTAACGGCGTTCAGAGAGAAGAGAAATTTCATTTTCAAGCCCATCTCTCTGTGTTTATCCTCGGTTCTCCTGCAAAAAGAAAAGATCTTTGTTCGTGGTAAAATAGTTCAAGGCATACACAGAGAAGCGAAAGCTGTACTTGTACGGAAAAAACGCACGAGATACTCGGCTCGAATTGCTCGCTAATTAGATTAGCAACACAGGCCTTCTCCGATTAACGTCTCTCGCTCCGAGACGAGGGGACATTATCGTTCTCACGTTAACTCTTTGTTTTGTATATTCCTGTCCTCCTTCTGAGCTGGGATACTGTGAAAAATTTTACATCCAATGGTGACTCCGAGGAGCCACTATAAACTGCTGTACCATTATTGAAAATATTGTTGACATTATTGGATATGTTGGTATCTAATCAATTAAGAAACACTTAAGTATTGTACGAGGTATAATATCAACTTCATATCCACACAAAGAAACAAATCGTATAGAGTATAATTATTCTAGCTAGGAAGAAATGTTTAATTTTCGAGTTTTGCAATAGCTACCAATGTAAAGGGTTAATCTTTAGAGGTGTTACGGGCAGTGTGTCTAAGGGCATTCTGTGAGTTATGATGAAGACCCGTTTAAATCTGAGAGGACCCTAATCGACAAGTTTATCGCTACAAAAGATAAACATAAAAGATTGTCAATTATGAATTTAATACACTGGCTAACGAACCGTGGATATTATATAAAAAATTTGTCTGATACCTGCCCGTTATACACATTGCCCGTAACAGAAACACTAAATATACGGGCTGTATTAAACTTTCTGGGATGTATTAGAGTTCAAGTTCAGCGGTGGACGTTAAAAAAGAATATTAAATTGTTACATCGCAGACAATCTGACTGTTTAAGGAACTGATTAAGGGTTGAAGGGATTAACGTGTCAACTAGGTAAGGTTAGAAGGTGTTAGACACTCGAACAGTTGTGGTTTCTGTTGAACAGGAATCCTGGCGGGCCACGACAATCGCGTGTCCTGCCTAGGCGTAACGGAGGACGGCATGGCGGTGGCGACGGGCTCCTGGGACTCGTTCCTACGTATTTGGAACTAACTTGGGGTTCACCCCAAGTCGTTCCTCCAAAGAACCAACTGCAACCAATCAGCATACAGTATAAGCATTAAATACCACCACCTGACCACCGAAGTCGGCGTGTCCGTATCCTCGATGGAGGCGAGCTACTCGCCCGGTTCACCGGAGTTGACGTTGATCAGAAAGTTTGGACCACCGACAGACACCAGCAGTAGCAGTAGCAGCAACAGCAACAGCATCAAGAGCAAGAGTAAGAGCATGATCGGCGGCAAATCGAAGAGCAAGGCCAACAAAAGCGATAAGAAAGGCTACGAGGCCGGGAACAGTGGCGGCAGCGGGAACAACACCAACACCAGCAGTAACAGCAGCAACGGTAGCAGCGAGTTCAAGAGCGTTTTGGGTTGTGGTGTCAAAAAGGACTACCGGAGAAGCGTCGTCGATTTAACCTGGCGACGCGGCAAAGTCGGCGATAAGATCACTCGTGAATATCAACGCTTCTAGCACGAGAACACTGTCGTTCGAAAGAAAAAAAACCGTAATTATTCTTATCCAAATGACGATCGAGATATTGAGAGTGAGAGATAGAGCGAAAGATAAGCGAGAAAGATAGAGAGAGAGAGAGAGTAAGATTGAATGTAAGAGAAGCGTGAATGCGAGACTAAAAAAAACAAACACGGCGGAAAGGAGAGCAGCACCAAGGCACAACAAGCCAAAAATCTCTCCTGACACGCCGCGATCGCACACTTCGTTCTTCTCCTACTCCCCCGCACGTTTCTCGACTACAAACTTGGCGAGCCTTCGATGAGCACGTGCTGTTACCACGTACACACACGCATACGCTCCGATAGCTTCTTCTCCACGAAGACGATATCTTCCCGCTCGAAGGTTTCTCTCGGACGATCAACCCAATATCACCAGCAGCCACTTATTCGATGCTCGTCAGGGCATTTTCATTACCAGGGAATAAATAGAAGAGGATGACAAACGGATGCCCAGAGCGTGTTCACTGCCGACGAAGCGCCGACAACAAGGCTGCTCTCACGGCGGTTGATGATTTTCATAAGTTTCTTCTTGACACGCACCGAACCAGAGTCGTACCAGGCGAGACACGATGAAAGAACGAAAACACGGTCGCTCGTGCCCGGCACAAAAGCAAACACGGATCATGAGAACTCTCTCTCTATATATATATATATATATATATATACATATACATATATGTATGTACAATGCATCATACGCGTGGCGCACACACACTCTTTACATACACATGTACACGTAAACACTACAAGACGTATGTCGACGACGAGCAAGCCAAGGTTACGATAATCTCGCATATTGCATTCAAACCTACACGCACATCGTACGCACGTGTATTCAAGATACGTACATAGGGAACTACATAAAACATACATTCGCACAGGAACGCGCGACTACCGTAAACAAAAGGCATCCGACTCGACGCACGTAACGACGAGCGAGTCACGCACATACATGCGCACACGTATCCTCCGATCATGTCAAACATTTATGATTTTCTTGTAACGCTCTCGTTTCTCCCAATTCTCTTTTTCTTTTCTTATTTTTTTTCGTTCGATCTGTATGCGTGTGTGTTTCGTCGTAATCCAACGATGATCTATGCGACCCGGAGAAAGGATAGAGAAGAAGCGTCGGCTTCGATGATCGTCGAGCACACATCGATACCTTTGATTTTTATAGATGTATCGTTATTTATTTTGTATAGACCTCTCTGTGTGTGTTACACGGACTATCCCACTCGCACCTTTATTCTTCGTCTACCTCCAACTTACTATTTCTCCCTCCCCATTTTGTTTTTCTCCCATTGAGTATGAATGTTCGAGTCTTTTCCAAGAGAGTGAACGTGTTTCGGATGTGTTCATAATTGCGAGGATGAGCGAAAGGTCTCGAAGGCGCGGCCCGATTGCCAATCAAAAACGCGAGAAACCATGCGCGAGAGAAAGAGAAAGAAAGTAAAAACACCGGAGACACAGTACGACACTACACCCCCTGCCTCCCCGGAGAAGTTCGGCCGATTCTCTCCACGCAAGCACCTTATCGTCGAAGTATTCGAGGAAATCCACGTATATATGGGGATCACGCACACAGACACACCGTCGAGAGCCCAGGAGAGTAGCAGAGAGTTGTTCAGGACAAGTCGAATCGGAGAGAATGTGTCCGGAAGTAATTCCCCCCGTGTGTAGTATTACGAGCGGCGTCGGAGCACGAAGAGAAAGGGGATATTTAATGTAACGTGTAATCGTTTAGTTTGTAGCCTCTATTCCCCGATCCTCCAATCTAGATAGAAAAGCAGCGAGACCGAGAAGAGTTCCTCCTAACTCTCGCCGGACAAAGCGGAGTCCTTTTATACGCGCACAGAAAAACATACACGACGAACACTCTCTCACTCACGCACACGTACACACACACGAGAAGTACACGATTTCCTTGGCTCGGTCCAAGCACCGAGACGAAACAAAACAATGTCCTCGAACGCACGAGGAAGGCACGTGTTCTCGACGAGAAAAAGTCGTCCTAGAAGTTCCTCTGAAATAGGACCCAAAGAATCACACTGATCGAAGCTACGGACCGCGAGACCAAAACTCTCTCTCACCCCCCCTCGTCGTTCTTTCGTCTCTCATCTTTCCCCCATCCACCCTCAGCTTCCCTCCCCAACCCCCTCGCATCCTCCCCATACATTGTAAAACTACGTTAATTTCTCATTCATTCGTTTCGTACGTATTTTTGTTACTTCCCCGTCGAGTTTCTTCGTCTTTGTTCCTCTCTGTCTCGTCATCCTTCATTCGTCGTCATCAGAGTCATCGTCATCGTCATCATTCATCCTCATCGTCTACCCCTCACGCCCCCCCCCCCCCACCTCATCTGTCCTCTTTTTGTCGGAAAAAAATAGGTGTTTAAACTGTGTATGCATTTAAAGTAATAATATTAATGATACTGTTTAATATTAATATTAACGATGATTGTAATTTATAATTATTAATATTTAATATATAAGTATCTAAGGAGATAACGATGGATCCACTTGTTCAGTACCGCAGGATTACGGTCCGATCGCTTTCCGGCGACCACGCTGCCATAACCGTGTCTTTTTAGTCGTCTCTTCGACCCCCGAGAGCAGCGCGTTTTTCTCACTCTTTCCGTGGATTTGTTTTTCGGTTCCATTGTATTAGATGACGTAGCCCGTTGCTTCGTCCGCTTTCGTTTCTTCTATTCTATTTGTTTTGGTTTTTTTTTGGTAATTCTTCGTTTGCATCGTTCGTTAGCAGTGCCTCGCGCGTAGATCGTTTCTGTTTTCGAGTATCGTGTTCTTTGGCAGAGAGAGAGAGAGAGAGAAAGGGAGGGAGAGATAGATAGTGAGAATGAGAGTGTGAGAGAGTGAAGCGTGGCTTCCGGAACGCGAGCAAGCAGCAATTTGTTTTCCTAAAGAACAAAAAATAAAATACGGGGACAGGCACGTAATCTGACTAAGAACTGTTAAGGATAGAACCAAGTAAATCTCTGAGAAGTTTCTAAAGGCGTTTCAAGGAGCCTCAACGGGAACCTTCAATTTCTTGAACGGTAAACAACAACAACAAAAAAGAAAACGTTTATAATCGGTTTTTTGATATAACTCTTTTTCGACTAATCTCGCTTTACGTCACACGCCTCCATATCTTCTAGCGACCAATTAGGCAAACGAAGGGAAAATAAAAAAAAAAGAATACACGATCTTTTTTCTCTCCGCGCCAAACGAGAAACGGAGAGCGTCCATCTTCCTTCGGGATGCTCGCGGAAGAATATAAATGTTCTCTGCGACGAAAGAAAGGACATTCGAAGACGAAGGAAGAGGGATGATAGATGAAAATCGAGAAAAAAAGTGGAATAATAATAATAATGATAAATGGAAACAGAAGATCTGTGCTTTTTGTATTTCGCGATTCCGTGGCCTCTCGGTGGAGGCTTCTCATTTTTGTATTTCGAAGCCTCGAGCCACAGAAGCAATATGGTTTCTTATTCTTTGTACGAATACGAAAAAAAATATATATATACACATATATATTTACTGTCGACGAATAGCATGCAAAATTAACGATTTATTAAGTCTCTAGTCATAGCGCAAGAGAGAATGCAAAATGAGAGAGAGAGAGAGAAAGTATAAATAAAAAGAGTGAGAGAGAGAGAGAGAGAGAGAGAGATTAACACACCGGAAGACTAGCTAACAGTTTTTGCGAATGCAGATAAACGCACGTTTCGTCGTTTTGTTTCGTTCGCTTTCCGTTCTCGGATTCCTTTCGAAACGTTTGTTCTTGTTCACGTGGGGCAAACGTTAAGTGTGCGAGGAACCGCTTTCTTTTCTCTTCTTCGTTCGAATTACTTTTCTTCGTTCGTTTCTCTTTTTAAGAAAACGTTTCCGTTGTTCGAGCGCATGGGAACACAGAATTTATTAATTGCGACGCATCTCAGCGGCCGACAGAAAAAAAAGAAAAAAAAAACAAAAACCACGGCGTGAAAGCAACACAGAAGGAATCAGCCTTTTTTTGGAAATCGTAAGAGTATAAAGGTGAATAAAAAGTACTTGGAAAAAAATCACACGTTTGGCGTTTCAGTTATTCTTTCGCAAACCGTCGTTGTTTTTCCGTTGTTGATTCTCGCCGTTTTCCCCCCATTCTTCTATCTCTTAAGTTCGGTTATCGATTTGAAATCGCCTAGATCTCTTGGGTCCTATTTCGCTTCGTGGAGAATCGTTTGTGCCAGTGTGAACGCGAGAGAAACGAGCCGAGGAAGAAACAAACAGAACAAAGAGGAAACACACGTGGTGCCGACACGAGTAATTTTTCGGTGATTTGATTTCGCGATGGGCGAGCCATCAAGGAATACTGCCTCTTTCAAGTTACGAGCGAATATATTATAGTATATATACATATATATACATTAATAAAAAAAATAAAGAAAGAAACATTTATGCTGTTGTAAGAGTGGCCAAACCGACACGAAAGTCGAGACTGCACGGAAAAGGACGGAGAAGATCTTCAACCCACAAAAGACAACAAAATGAGACACGTCGTCGCTGTTATACGGTAGATAGCTACAAGGATTTCATCACTTTTTTATATATAAAAAATTAAATATATATCTATACATATATAGAAGGATAATAACAACAATAATAATGATAAAATTATCGTCGACGGTTAGATAGCTCGTTCGAGTGCGATTCTTCGTGGACAATGCTGACACGAGGTCGTTTTTACTGTCCTCGTGGACACACGTGGATCGTGGAATCCTGGAGGAAGACTCTGTGTGATTTGGAAGAACTCTAGGAGAGTGATCCTTGACGTTGTGACGCGTTTCAAGCCTCGTGGCTGCCCTTATCCTCGTTCATGGAAGTTTATGGGGGTGGTCTCGTTTCCAGGATGGCGAGGGTGCGGGATGCGCCTTCTCATTTCTCGACAATGCAGAAATGGGGTTTCTCAGTAGACGAAAGATCATTCTAGGCCGCAGTCGCTCTCAAAAGTCCTTTTTTTAGGTTTACGAGGCGTAATCTGCATTATTCGGAAGCATATTGCATTCGGAATAATGCAAATTGCGCCTCGTAAACGTAAAAATAGAACTTCTGAGGGCGATTGCGACCTAGATTGATCTTTTATCTAGCGCTTTTGACTACTGAAAAACCCCGTCTTTGCATTATCGAGAAATGGGATGCTTCCAATCCTGAAAACGAGTGTACCCGCTTGTGCGAGAGGGAAAAAAGTCACCGAATACTCTATTCCTCCTTTGGGTTTCCCCACGCCCTTCTCAACCCCTGTTTCTTATTTTTCGTTTGGCCCGCGCGTCGATACCCGCGAACCATCTGCTCCAGATCCCCATACGAAAAAACGCATACAGCTCTCTGACACACATTGCATCCCTATCGATCGAGCGACGCATTGTACGCGCGCACCGTACATTCGGTCCGGCCGAAACGCTCTCGAGAGGAATTCGCCCCGCGAAAACCGCATCGGATCCACAATTTCTATCGACACCGTTGCGAGATAATCTCTACATTATTTATCTTAAGATTTCAACGCTGATCGCGACAGACGAGCGACCCCACGAAGATCGAGAATTTCAATAACTTTGTTCGAGAAGAAATGTGTCCGCTTTCTGTTCGAAGATGCTCGAGAGGATCGCGCGAGTCTGCTTTCCTCGCTATACTAGCTCGAATTTGCAATCACGCTGGCGAAATCTGTCGCACAAAGTCACGAAGCGCAATGCCAATTACCATTTATCTTCGGGGACGATATTTAAGATGGAATTACCGAATGATTTGTTATCAGCTCGTAAATTTTGTCTTATCATTAGACAGCGGATCTTTATGCGGAATAAAAATGTTCTTCATGAATTGCAAGCAACTGGAGTGAAATTTAGTTTCTTTTTTAATATGATTAATAGGTTGAAGATAATAGACCCGTATTTTTAAATTCTGATATTTTTACTGTTTTAAAGTATTGCATAGAATCCGCTGTCTATACTTATCACTAAGCAGTGCTCACCGTCGACGTATCTCCGGGAAGCATTCGCTTGCGCGTTATCTCGATGGTTTCCGTTCGGTTGGACCTTGGTGACACACCAAAAACTAAGAAACAAAAAAAAACGCACGATGACAATCCTCCTTAACAAAGCAAACGAAGATAGCAGAAGAAAATGGCGAAACGATCGTAGAGAGTACAAAGACGAGCAACTTTCACGGGGAGACCGTGAGAAGAAGCCTCTCCGTTGCACTCGGCGTTGCAGTTGGAGCCGGGAGGAGTTAAAGGTGCACGGAGCCGCTTGCATTATCGTTGCACAATAAAAAGGCGGACCCCGACGCGACGGGCGCGCGAAGGCTCGTCTAAAAATAGGGAACAAGAAGTACGCGAAGAATCAACGAGAATCGACGCGTTATTTTTCTCGGACTAGAAATAAAAGAAGACTGACAAGCGCTCGAACAATGGCTGTTCGAAATTAACGCAAGAATCTTTCTCTCTCTCTCTCTCTCTCTCCCCTCCTTCATTCCCCTGGCATCACCACCGTCGTTAACAATCTTTTGCCACCGTTCGCCTCTGGTTTCGCATGATTGCAAATTCGAGGAACATTCCAGCGCGTTTTCATTCGTCGTTTCGAATTCTTCAATCGACCGCGCCACAAACTCTCCGGGCCATCGAGGAAGACAGGATTTTTCTCGTTAACCCCCGCAATCGAAGTCGCCGTCACGTTTCTGGATCACTGAACAATGACACGGTGAACAACAATCTCTCAACCCCCAAGCGGGTGCAGGATCGATCGAGTTAGATCGCGAGCGGCGAGCTTCCCGAGACTACTTTTTTTCAATGCGAGTCGACGAAAAACACTCTTTAATACTAAACAGAATAAACAAAAAAAAGCGTAGGCGTTTAAGGTAACTCTTTCTGTAAACGTAAAGGTGTTAAGAGCTGTCACGCATCACATAACTAATTAACCGCGGCGGAAGTCACAGCGACAGACACTATAACAATACGATAATAAGCGGGACAATGCCCGGTGGGACGCGCGCCGAGGTGAACCGAGTCCGACGTCCACGATCTGATTAACCCTTCGACGAATCAGCTTTCTCGGCGTCCGTTTTTTATTGAAACTGTTTAGCAAAATGCATTGTTTCGCTCGTGACGAACAAGTCGATTTTTTTACTGCGATTTTTACTTGAATATTTTGTACCGAGATATCATTTTGTATTGTTTTCCGATCACCCCACACGGTGAAAGAATCGATACAATAGTCAATGGTTGAATCCGTGGTTGCCAGGAGGAACGACGCACGTCACGTACTTTCGCTTTCGAGACATAGCTGTTTAAAGTTTCATTTGAGTCAAAGTTGAATTGCATTATTCTTTGGAGCCTTCCGAATTTGTTTTCGAAGGGAAACTGAAATTTTTTGAAATTGTGACACGCGGCGTTTCTCCTCGCAACCACCGAAATATAGTCGATACATATTACGATCTTGGAAATCGTAGAAGCTGATAACAGAAAATTCCAACGGTAAGGGTTTCTACGTACTCTGCGTGCTAAAATGTATCATCAGGACTTAAGGGGTTAAATCGTTACCCAGGTATCCGAGGAGGTGCACCTGCTCTAAAGGATCGTCGATGGCCGGTTTCCGGACACCCGGTATAGTCCAGGAAATAACTTACAATTAGGGAGCAACCGAATGCGTGCGTGTGCGAAAGCAAGAGAACGCTGTACGAAGAATTCTACGACTGATGTGTGTGGACGATTTATGCCTGATTGCTGCAAGAGACAAAGAGAACAAACGATCAAGAGAGACTGGAAGACAGCGCGAATGGGAGGATGAGTGGACAATTTATAAATCTACTATTGTAATAATTATAGAGAGACAGTGGAGTATAATGTATCTGTGCGTTTCTTTACTTCCTGCAAGTGAGCTAAGAGAGAGGCAGCGAGGTATAGTCCTTAAATGCACGCGAGCAAAGAATTAAACGTGTCTCTCGCGTTTTAGGCGTGTTTCTCGCGACACCAGTCGAACCGAACGGAGAAAGAAAATCGCGGATCAACGGAAAACAATGCTAGATAAACGATGGGAGTGAACGGTGTTCGACGATAGACGCGACACGGGAGGAGTGTTTCGTTCCGATATCATCCTATATAAACGTAATCAAGTGTCATAAACGAGCTTTTCGCGCAAGCTTTATTCGCGAGGACACAGGGAGAGCCGAACGAGAGAATTCTGAAGAGAAACGGCTCGAGAAAATACGTCCTCGGGAACGACGACGACGACGAACGCAAGAAACGTCGGAAGACTATTGTTTCGTTTGCAAGCAGATCGTCATTACACATAATTACGGATTAATTATTCTTACTATTCAGATACAGTTCACCGGATCACCGCCATCATCGTTATTATTATTATATAATTGATGTGAGTGTGGACAAAAAATGAACAAAATAAAGTGTACGTAGTAGAAGCACCGTCTACCTTGCCATCCGTTGTTTAGGTTAATCGAGAAAACATCTTTTTCTAACCCTCCGGCTGTCGCCGGCGATTTTCAACACCTCGCCGTTTTGTCCTGAAGTTGCTCGCACTCTAATTTCTTTGCAATTTCAAATAACGCGACCGCGGGAGGGTTAACGAAGCTTGCGAAAGCATTTTGCTAGCAATGTCTTTTTATACAGTCAACAGACTTGTCTCGGCTTGTAGTTTCGTTCGAAAGGCGAGAGAACGCAATATATTCTTTATTTCAATACAAGAAGGAGAAGAAATACAGAGATGCGTTTTAACTTACACAACCTATGCTCGTTCGCATGAATCGTTTCTTATCGCGACTCACAGGGATCGACATAAGTCCTCGATCGTTTAACCGAACGATCAAGAGTGCGTAGGAGTTCACTTTCTCTGGACGATCCGCATCTCTAAACTTTTCCTCGTTTCTCCACTGTTCTCTTCGCCCGCGATTCCATTTTCCTGTTCATTAATCTCCTCGATCAAAATTCTTTTCTTGGCTTCGTCCTGCGAAGTTTCTTTTCCTTCTCTGTCATCTCCCTTTTCATTTTCAGAACCTTCCTTTGCTTCCGGATCATCGTCCTCTTTCAGCAGGTCCCTGAAGAACTGCCTGCTACCGTCGACTTGCTGCAAAAGAAGACGAAACCTTCACAAATTTGTTGCAGAGACAATCTGGTAAGCAGTTGAAAATGTTATTCTAAAACGAGTTTGCATAATTGATCGATTCGACGAACGAGCAACGTCGTATCCGAATTACTGACTTTGATATTTGACGACTGCTTCAAAACCGATTTCCCAGCAGCCATAGCATCCCTGGAAACCTTCATCAATTTCTCCGCCGATTTCTTCCCCTTCTCGATCTCCTCGGCGCTTTTCGGCGCGTTTATGCTCTTCAATATCCTTTCCTTCAAGGCAGAATCCATCTCGAGATCCTCAAACTCTCCAACCTGATGTTCGGGTTCGCAAAGCTCGTCCTCGTTCGCCGGATTCTCCGAAAGCACCTCGATCAATGGCTTTGTTTGTTTCTCCTTCGCTTGTTTCGTCTCCCTTGACGATTCATCGTCGTGTTTCTTTTTCTCGTGATCTATCCCGGGCTTCTTCAGGAAATCCGGCTCGATCAGCAGCTTTCTTTTGTCGCTCAACTGCTCTAGATGCTCGCAGAAATCTTTGTACAGATCGTGCTCGCTCTTCTCCGTCGATGTATCCGCCCTGGCGGTTTCTGATTGTTCTAACAGCTGGGCCATCGATTGAATATCTACGAATTAAATGTTTCTAATGACTGGTACACAAAAACTATCATTTTCCGTTGATGTTTTCACTTACCACAGACGTTCGAAGATACTTCTCGAGGTCGATTCTTTTTCGAATCAATTTTAGCTGCCTCTTGGGATCCTTTCGCACTTGAAGATCTAGCTGAAGACAATCCCGCAGCAGTGGATTCAAAGAAGTCCTCGTGATTCCCAAACGTCCAACTGTACCTTTCCCTGTCGTTGATCAAACTCTCAATACACCTCTCGATCAAAGGCGACTCCTTCTGCAAGAACTTCTTCGCTTCCTTCATGGCGTGCCTTCTACACCTCTCGGCAATCTCTCGACCGCTTTTCCGACTGCCAGAAACCCTCTCGGAATCCACCTCCTCTACCAAATGCGATTTCTTGCTAACCATGTTCAGACACTCGCAATCGTGGATCCTTTTTCTCGCGTTCGGAGCCTGATTGTTCGACCTGCCATCAGAGTCTTCTTTGACAGAGTTTTCTGCTACTTCCGAGACCTCGCAGAATCTCTCGGACACATCATCCTTTGAGGAATCCGCAGTTTCTCGTTTGTGATTCAAATTCGTGGATCCGTCGTAAAGATCGATCACAGTCTTCACCGATTCGTTATCCGACTCGTCGTCCTCTATCGAATTCGTCGTTCTCAGATCGTTATTTGCTTCAACAACAGGTTCCTTTCTCAGTAACGTCTGACAACTTTCCAGCTTCGAGGATCCTGAAGGAATCGAAGTGGAAGAGACTCGCCTAATCGCACCGCCTACCCTCGCTGTCTCTTCGACAGCCTCTTCGGACTCCTCGATAGTCAACAGCTCGTGAAAACTGCGAGACTTCAAACCACGTTTCGCGTTCCTCTGATCCTTCAGCTCCAACTCGTTCAGCAATGAATTGAACACTCCCCCTTCTTTATCCTCTTTCTTCGATTCCACAAATAATGAGTTCTCGTCGTCGGGATAAGGTTTCACGTGCTGCACGAGGACTTTGGGACACTCCTTCAGGTTCATCAGATCGTAGACTCCTTCCCTCTTTTCCACAGCCTGTTCTTTCTCCGAGACCACGTCGTTTGGATCTTTTTCTGGCGCGGCGTCAACGATGTCAATTTTTCGGACGCTCGAAGTATCCCGTGGCTCCTGTTGCTCCTTTTCCGTCGCTGTCCCCCTCGACTCTTCCCTTTTTCTCATAATCTCCGTAATCTTCAGCTTCCTCTCCTTCGTGCACCACCATCTGAAATCGTCGTCACGTTTCGCCACTGTGGATCGCTGCTCCTCTTCCCGTCGATCATGATCCTCGATGTTGATCGCCGGCCGAGCATCCTCCTCGCCCCAGAATCCTTTGACATCGCCGTTCTCGTACACGATCTTATTGTCTTCGACAAACTTCTCCATACCGGCGCAGAACTCTTTCATGTCCTCCCGTATGCTGGTCAGCCGACTGGTCAATGGGTGTCGATCGCCTTTTCTTCGGTAATCGTCCGAAATATCTTTGTAAGCGTTCGCATTGTCCGCGCTGGTTTCCTTTCCTTCGTTGTCCGAGCAACCTCTGTCGCAGGAAACGCCGCTGCTCGCGAACAGTTTCCCGTCTCCGCTCTCTGAAAGGAAGAACAAGCTGGACTGAACATCTTTTGGGAAAATCAAACCTTCGACGTCTCTTGAAAATTCGTGTTTCAATCTGAACCAAAAAAGGTTAAGGGGTTACATCACCATGAGATTTAAAAAAAATCTATTTTCTTATTACATTTTCCTTTAATTTAGAGTTCAGGGAATAATTTAAGACATGGCAGCTGCAACAGCTACCAAAAATAGCGAAGTTCGTGCGGCAGTCGCCGTTTCCGAGCAGGTAGGTCGCGTTTCCAAGTCGTACTTTTTCTTCTGTTGCTATTTTCTCGAAACTACATTTTTACAACTGTAACAAATATCTCGGAAACTATACGTCCGATTTACTTAAAATTTGATAGACATAATCCTACTAACATTATCGCGAAGCATACGATATTTTTTATACGATATTCCAATTGTTTATAACAATCGTTTAAAGTTTGATTTTTTTGGTAAAAATTGAATGTAAACCGACAGTACATTTTTCGTATTTTCGTGTCAACGTTGCAAAACAATCGTAAATACCAAATTGATCTTTTTCTGACTCGGAGAGTCACCACTAAAAATTGCTGTACCATTATTCACAATACGAGTATTGTTTACATTATTAAATATGTTGCTATCAAATCACGTACTGCACATTTGAATTTTATATTATTCTAGGCCGGAAGAATGTTCAATTTTCGAGTTAAAATAGCTCTTACTGCAAAGGGTTAGATTTTATAAACATAGGGTGCATATCTGAAAGTATTCATAGTTTGTTGAGAATTTTGAACAGTCTTCGAAACAGTCTGCAAGTCTGTACAAAATGGCGAGTCTAGAAGTACCATTGCCACTTGACAGGGCCCCGAAAAGGCAGTATAAGAAGCCCGTACCTGTTGTCCAAGTTTCGTGAGTCGCGACGAATTGCTTCTTGTCGCGGCGATCGTGCTCGGATTCGGTATGTAATTTATTATCGTCCTTCTTCGGGTGGTTCGCGCAAGACCCAGCAGTAATTTCGGTCTCGTTGCTCGTCTCCAGGACAAGTTTCTCGTAATGGGCCAGTTCTCTTCCCAGAGCATGACCGCCAGGCGGATCCTCCACGCTTCTCCGACCGTCCAAAATTTGTTTGGCCATCCTCTTCCGTTCCGCGTCCCCTGCCGTGTATTCCTGTACCTCTGTTATCTCTTCTATCAATTTCGCAGGTGTCCTCGTCGGGTTCTTCTTCTCCGATTTCTCCTTCGTCGAAAAACGAAACATTGAAACGTCGGACGATCATGAATTGCATGAAACGCACTGACCATTTTAAAATCCTCTCGTTCTTCGCGCACTGCACGCGAATGCGACGCGGATACTCTCCGAGTTACCAAGATTATTGAATTTTTATTTGTTCGCCACTGTTAGATGTTTAGGAGAATTTTTTCGTTTGTAGTCAAGGATTTAAAGCGACACTTTTGAGTCAGTATTTTTAACAAATAACTAGATTATTAGATATTATTTGAGAATTATGTAGAGAATTTTGTATTCTATGAATTGCAAAAAGCTCAACCGTTGCATGAGAAAACAAGCTCGATTTCATGCGCCTAATGTAAAGAAGATTACATAAAATAAAAATGATGTAGATTTGATTTTCGAATTGAAATTGCTTCGAGTCCAAAGGGTCAAGTCGGCGATGCGTTTCAGGCAGGTGTTTTTCGAGGGGTTTCGAGCGGTCGAAAAAATACCTGCGTTCTCCAGGGCAACAAAAGCTCCGCGCCGGTGGCTTTCCCTTCTTCCTCCGCCATTGGCCTCCTTCCGTCACTTTTCTCGGCTCGTTTTTGCCCCGCCCGATCGTCCTCCTGTTCCTTCTCCACCTCTTCTTCGTCCGATGACGAGGACGCGGACGAGCCGGAGGAGGATGAGACGGCCGACTCGTTCTTCTTCTTCTTCTCCAGGTGGAGCTTGAAGGTTCATCGCGAGTGAGAGAGCATGATGCGAGCGTGGGGTTTCACGTGGTGAATGATCAAATAGTCGATGGGGCCGATGGGTGATATTATTCGAAGCACGAATTCTGTACCAGACCTTGACAAAACTAGTTCTTACCAGTTGGTTGCTCGTGCACACAAGCTTGGCTACTTCTTCTTCGTCGTCCTCCTTCGTCTTCTTCTTATCCTCCGCCTCCTTTTCGGACGTCTCGACCGGTTTGTACAGCTTCCTTTTGTTTATCAGGGCTTTCGAGGGCGGATCCATGGAACCACAGAGTAAACAGAGGCCAATTAAAAATAATAGACCAGCAGATTTCAGTAGTCTGTTTGCCCGCGTTCTCTCAGAAGTTTCGCGGCCACGGCAATTTGTTTTTCGAAAAAATCACGAGATGCTTTTATCGAGTATTCGCTCTCAAGAGCTTCTACAACCGCTCCAGCCACTCTGCGAAGATCTGACCAGTACTCAAATATAATAAACGAAGAAAGTAGGTGATGGAGGCCGAATAGCTCACTAGTTATAATTTGTGTTGGAAAGTATCGCATCATTAGTACAATTTGTTTTCCCAGAAAATCACGTCGATGCTTTTCTCGAGTTAAGGACTCGACCGGAGAGCATCCGAGGAGATAAAGGCTAAACTTTCGATTTTTATTCACCTTGCACGCTGTCGTTGATTTTCTTCTGCTCCGCTTGGATCCAACGCCTCCTCTCGGCCTCCTCTTCGTCAGGTCCGCCTCGCATCCTACCTCGGTGACAGTTTTGTTAGCTTTTAACATCAAACACGAAACCATCTTCACGTGCTAGTCGAAACTGGGGCCACAGATTTCGTAACCAGATCACCTACCATGCTTCTGCACAGGCGCGGTCCCGTTCGAACACTGGTTTGTCATCCAAGTACTTCAGATTCTTGCATTTCAGGATCATTGTCTTTCGGTAGAGCTTAATCGCCTTCAACACCGGGTTGCCCATCAGATACACCACCCTCAGCTCTTTCATGTCACCTAAAATCTGTTCACGATATTTTACTCTTAAGATTTCATACGGAGTCAAACATTTTTGACATTCGTTCATTCCACATACTCTGAGGCGCCACTAAAATTTATTTGTGCTTAACAAATTGCTACAAACTTTTCCAGCTTGATTTTATTGTATACATTCGAACAAATTAGCAAGCACCATTTTTATTCCATAATACAGGTCCATTAATAATGAAAAACACCGAAGTTGAAATGGCAAACGCGTGAAACTCTTCGAGGTCAAAATGCCAAGAGAAATCATGAGATTCCATCAGCTCGTTGGCCAATCGATAAATTCGCCGATGCTACTCAAAACTGATTAATACATGGTTCAACCAGCGGTAGGAAAGATCGTTTGGTCGGTAGCTGATCTGGCAGGAGAATGTAACATCCTGATTGGCAAAAGTTACATCACAGGGGAGCGGTGGTCGTCGCGACGCCAGAGGCGGAACGATTAACGAGAACATAACGGACTCACGTTAACGACGTCTTCGGTGTCGATCCTGTTGTGAGAAACATCCAGCACCGAGAGCCTCTCGAGCAACCGGAGATGCTCGATGTCGGCGGTCTGTTGCAGGTAGTTGTGCGACAGGTTCAGACTATTCAGGAACTTCAGGCTATCTGCAAGCAAACAAGAAGCGCGTCAAGGTCAAGGTCACCTCTCCCGCCCCCCCTCCCCCTCCCCCCGGGGATCCACCGGCACAGCAAACGAGAGAGAGCCGTGTGCTGTGCGCTGGCCGACTCGGAGATTACCGAGATTCTCGATCCTCCGTATAGTGTTGTGCGAAAGATTCAGAGTGTCGAGTCTCGTCTGGTATTCCAGATTCTCGATCTTGTTGATCAGATTGTTCTGGAGGTACAGGCAACGCAGCTCGCTCTGATTCTCCAGATTCGCGATCTCACGGATCCCGTTGTTCTCCAACCATAACGACTTCAGGCCCACGTACTTCTCCAAGTTCTCGATGAAGGAGAAACCTGAACAACGAGGCGACCGTCAATTTTCACTTTTCGTGCCCTCTATCGCTCGCTATTCAATTTCGAAACGATATGCCTCGGCTAGTTCCCACTTTTCTAACCCTCTCCGAGATATTTACCGCACTTTACAAACTGGCTCGAAACCTTTCGTGTATATAAGTACTTCAGCATACTTTCACAACTTAATTCGAAACTCTTAACCCTTTGCACTCGGAGTTACTTTAACTCGATATAATTACACATCTCTTCCGACCTAGAATATTTTCATTCCCTATGATTTTTGAAGTTTTATGGATATGAAACGGGTCCCTCATACAATAACTAAATGTTTGGTAATACATTGAATAATGTAAACATCAGTTTGAATAGTGGTACAGCAATTATATTGACGGGTTAGAGTCGCCATTCGAGTGCCAAGGGATAAAACTCACCTTTGTAATGCAGGTACAGCACGTCGTTCAAATAAGGAGTCTGATAAAGCTTGTTCTGCTTGCAGTGCTTCAGAATTAACTCCTCGGTCATTCTACAACGAAATCGCAACAATTTACCAAGAACAATCCGTCGAAATCATCCAACGATCTCCACCGATCAAACTCTACCTGACACCGTGGCGTTTCTCATCAAAATCGTACTGCTTCCCCTTGATGTACGTCCTCTCCGGCTCCCTGCACAGCCTCCAAAAGAGTTCGTCCTCCGTGTCAGCAATTATGTCTTCAACAATGTTGCTAACAACCTTCTCCGTCTCAGAAACATCAACTACTTTCGTGTCCTCTTTCACAGGATCTCGATCTACATTCTCTTTAGCTATTTCTGTAAAGATTCTCTCGACTTCGCTCTTCTCCTCTTCGAGATCCACTTCAGCCTTGACCTCAACTTCATCTTCAGCCTGCTCCTCGAGATTCTCACTGTTCTCCGTCGTCGAGATGATCTGGATACATTCTTGCAGCAGTTCCTTGCGGTGCTGTTCCTCTTCGACGAGGTCCTTCAGCATGCTCTTCATCTTGAAGCTCTCTGCCACCTCGTCCTTCGTCAAAGGCATCTCAAGGTGCCTGTCCACCTCGGTCAAACTTTCGTCGGACTCGCTGGACGCTTCACCGGAAGGCGGACTCTTCTCTTCGAAAGCTTTCTGCTCTGCCACGAGCTTTTCAACCTCGCTAAACTCGATCGACAAATTCTTCAAAGCCTCGTTCTTCCTGTTCTCGATCTCCGCTTTCTCCTCCGCGATCTTCTTCAGCACCTCCTTCACCTCTTCTTCAGTTTCCGGATAACAGGCCTTCGTGATCTCTGCCAGCTTTTCTGTGTACTCCTCTGACGATAGTTCTTTCTCATTAGAATCACACTTTTCTACCTCTGAGCAGCTATCCATGATCATAGGACGAAGATCTTTATATTCTGGATCGAAATCTGTGGTTTCTGGAGAAAGATTTTCATATTCCGGACCGAAATCTTTCATGCATGCTCGATTATTCAGTATCTTCGCTTCCATCTCTGGTTCCATCATGCTCTCCCTGAATTCGATGTAAGAAGACACGTTCACGTTCGACAAAGAGTAGATCAGCTTCTTTGCGTCTTCGTCAGTATCGCTGGAAGAAGCAGGATCGCCAGAAATCGTTTCACTGTGCTTCTGGTTCTCGGAGTCCTCTAATTGATCGTCTGTATCAGTTTCACTGCAATCTTCCTCTTTGCCATCGCTATTTTCATTTTCCACACAAGACTGATGAGTTCTAGCTTCTATATCGTCTTCTAGGTTTACAGGATCTTTCGTATTAATCTTTGGATCACTCTCGTCGCTCTTGATCTCTACTAAGGACACTTCAGGCGCGATCGATCCATTCTCAGGTGATCCACAGACGTCGTCAACGAATTGCTCGCAGTACGAACTCTCGCAACAGCTTTGGTTCTCGTTGTGACATGTGGTATCGCAGACTTCAGCATCCTCGAAGAACAAAGTGTCGTCTAGGTCACTGTCGCTGTCTTTTTCTGCTTTCGTCGAGTTGTAGTAGGACAGATTTTCGCAAGTGACGTCGAAGGCAGTGTCGCTGTCGAAGTATGATAGCCAGGTGTCTTCGTTGTCCTCTTCGAGGGCTGGGTCGGAAGTATGCTCGACAGTCGGCTCTTGACTGTCAGAGGCGGGCTCTTTCTTGTTCTCTGGCGAATGGGGCTTCGCCAGAACCTCCGATGCTGAAGACACCTCCAATGAATCCTTGAGAGCCTTTGGAAACACAAAGAAGACTAGTAACATTGATCTTTAGACTCGGTTTAGCTTCAATCTTATACTTAATAAAGAAACAAATTGATATTGTGTGGAAAACAATGGTTTTAGGTTGAAAGATAACCCCTAAAATTTTAAGTCGCTAACCCTTCATATAAGGATGATATGAGGCTAAATACCCTTAACTGTATTATTTTTTTCTCGGTTGTTAATTAAGTTATTCATTATTACCTCCTTCATACCATATATTTTTTTCACAATTGTGGTCAAATTATTAAGGGTAGAACCCTCATATCAGCCTTATATGAAGGGTTAGTGACTTAAAATTTTAGAGGGTTATTTTTCAAGCTGAAACCATTGTTCTCCACACAATATCAATAAAAATTGTGGTCCATTCTTAGTCTGCTAGAACCAAATGAATGAGATGATCGTCTTTAATCATAGTAATGAAAATTTATTAACAAATTGCAAACAAAATCTAAATCTACATAAAATTTAATTAGAATAAAATTCTTTTTGGGAAACAAACTATAATTGAAGTAAATACATATATATTAAATAGATATATAGTCCCGCAGAATTTGAAAGGTTTCGCATCACCTATTTAAAACTTGCAGGACCAAAAAGTGACGTGGGATCCCACTCTGCGGGACTGCAAGCTTTAATGCAGATTAATACGGGGGTTACTACACAGGTTTATTAATGTTATTACTTAATTCTCGAATTCGTGTTCATTTGACAGAATCGTGCAGATGGAAAATTAACGATATCATTGATTGTTCTAACCATTTGATCAATTTCTGTTCCAGGAATGGACACATCGCTGAGTCCAGTCGACAGCCTCTTCTCCACGAAGTTGGATTGAAAGATACACTCGTCCTCCATCTTCGCAAGAAGATCCGTCCAGTTTGGTAAATAGTTTGATATATATCCAAGTTAAATCTGCCACGAATCCACGGTTTATTTGAAATTCGCGAAAACCTGTTTCGTCATGGCCGCCGGCTGCAAACACAAGAAGCTCGTCATGGTAACCTACGCCGCGCAGCTTTCGTTTGATCGATATTTATTCGAAGCCTGGCTTCAAACCATTCGCGATGACTAAACACAACTTACCACTAATCTCGTGCCCTTACAAAGCCGAACAGTATAATAGATTAATCACTAAAAAAAATGTCGGGGGTGAATAACAAAATCTCATTTAATTTAATCCTAATCCTCGGATTCAGGTTTCTCAAATTCTCCAGCCAACAACTGAACAATAGAAGTCCGTGTCTCGACGTCTCGCATCTTCGCCGCCGCTGGAACGTTCTATGGTGAAAATACACCTGATTGTGAGGGGGGAGGGGTGGACTTTGTCACTTTGTTTATAGGGTATCTCGTCTCGTATCTATTCCTCGGACGCGCATCTCGCTTTGCTTGCATTTTCCAATGTCTGGACTGTGTCCCCCCTAGTGGTGGTGTTTCAGTTTGCTTTTCAACACGTTGCCCTCGGCGATGATGTCTCAGTGAATGAATGCTATCAACATAATTCATCGAAGAAAAAGGTTGAGAGGCGCGGCGTCGCACAGTGGTGGCATTTGGCCGAAAAGGCGGGAAAAAATTCGTGAGGACCAAACTATCCAACGATTTTCATTGAAAATTTGTGGAGAGATTGCCTCAAGTGCAACGCTTATTTGGCAAGAAAAATTTTTTCAAAAAATTGCTAAACCTTAAGTAACATTTGAAAGATTGATCATTTTTCCCGTTCGAACCACTGTGCGTCGCGATGAATCCGGGATCGGGAATGGAAACGGGAAATCGGCTTCTTCTGTCGCGAGAGCCTTTCAGCGAGACCGACCCGCATCTTCTGTAGATTTTTTCTTCTCTTTTCACGTATTTTTTCTGCTCTTCTCTTTTGCCCTTCAAGGCGAACCCCGGTCGTCTACACACACGAAGACGCGACGTTCTGCGCAGCTAGTCTACCAATGCTGGACCCTCTTCGGCATCCCCTCCCTCCGTATTTCACCCCGATGATAACAGATTTCAATTTTCCACGCGGCTTTCCATTTTTCTTCTGCAGCCCGCTTGCGTACCCGGTCGAACCACTGTAAAGAGCAGCAAATCCTCTGCGACGAGGTTCGTCAACCAGTGTCTTCTGTTTTGAGCTTTCTTAATTATATCATTTTTATAGAGGTGAAATGAAAGATCTCTGAAGTTCTAAACACCACAAGGATCTCTGGAAAAATCCTGTCAATTATTTTCTACAATTCCGAGTACAATGAGAACTGTGTTATCGATATTTACGTCCGAATTTTCCATGGTGATCTAAAACAAATCCCGTTCAGGCGTTAATTCCTCCCCGTCCCACGGGCTCCCGTGCTCTCCTCGAGGCTCCGGCAAGGATTCTCTGTGTTACGGTGTCGAGATAATCAAGCCAAGGTTCCAAGGGTGATCGTGGTGGAGAGAGGATCGCGTCGGGACACCGATAAAAAGGAAGCAAAAGATCAAATATCAATCTTGCACGTTTCCCTCTGTTCGTGTCGTGCGCTGCTGTTTTATTCATCGGGAGGACGATGCAGAATATCAGGTGGCCGGAATTAAAATAGATTACGACCGTATTACCGCATATGAGATTTCGTTCTTGCGGAGAGAACAAGAGAAGTAGACAACTCTGGCCACGCCAAGACGCGTCGAGCCCCGCGCCGCACCGCGAGACAAGCCAGGACAAAGATGCACAGGGTCGACGGAAACGGGAAATTGCACCACAGCTCCATATTCGAACAACACGGTCGTCCCACCTTTTTTTCGCAGACGCGCCTTCCTGCGCAGTTTTCTTCGCCGCGAGACGTCGCTATCTCGGACCGTGTGGAAATCAGATGCTCGACGGTGCATTCTGCAAGATCGAACCGGCGCACTATGCAATAAACTTCGATCGACCTCCGGTCGGTCGGACCAATTAAATCGTTAGGGGAGAGTCGCGCGAGAAAGCAATTTCGACATTTTAAGGTGAAATAAAACCCATTTTTTTATTCAAGCTATGCGACATCACTTCCCAACCAAGCTCCAATAATTTTTCACGGGTTCCACCAGGGTAACGCTAGGCCACACACACTTCTTTGGTAAATTCAAAATTAATTTCTAGCCTTTTATTACGTTCCCTTTGTGCCACAAATTCCTTCTTTTAATTTTAATTTTTTTTTACCGACTCCCAAGATATAACGAGAAAACATCTTCCCTAAATAAAAATACGTACACCTGAAAGTATGACAGTGAATTTTTGCAGAATTTCCGACACGTTTCAAACATGCAATAATTCCAGAACGCATGACATTCAAAACTGTTGAAAAATTTCAAAAATTGAAAATGTCAATATATGATTTCCCCTCTATTAAAATCATTGAGCGAAGAAATAACATTCAATTTGGTTTCTATTTCTTGCAATTGATGCGGACAATTCTTATTTTGCATAAAGATCCGCAGTCTAACCGTTACGTATTATTACGGATAGTTTCCAGGTGAAAGTAATATTCGCCAGTGGATAGAAACGATCGACACACAGTGTCGCGTGGAAATGCATTTTTGGCAGAATCCGCGGCTCGTATTACTGTTATGGTCGGCCTACCGAAAATACGGGTACGCGTGACTAAATTCCGATCACCGTTAGTGACAGTGCACTTCCATCGGATAATATTTGTGGAACGCTTGATGTCTGCTGACACAGAAAACCGAGAAGATTACAAGGAAGTTACAAGCGTATCTTGACACCGCGGAATAGGACACCGTTGCTTCTGGCGATAGCAACGTGAGCGATAACTGGTCTTCGGCGCATCGGTATTGTGCAACACGACACTTTTCTCTTGCGATGACCCATCGATCGGCCACTTTCCACATATAACGAGCTTTCAAAAATCATTACCGCTCCTCCACCAACCCCCTGCTGACGCAAAAATTACTAAAAAAATTCTATCCCCGCAATGACACCCTGAAAAATTAGTTAGCTCGACGAAGTATTGGAAAAGCTGTTCGTATTTGCATATTTGGAATCAAAAATTTCAATGCTCATAAATAGACGGCGGATCTTTATGCCTTTGTAGCAAAATTGAGTAGATGAAATACAAAATTGTTGGAAAATATTCAAAATTGAAGATGTCAATGTGTATAACATTTAATTTAGTTTCTATTTCTTGCAGTCGACGCAGACAATTTTTATTTTGCATAAAGATTTATTTAAAGATTATATTCGCGAATTTGTACTGATAATTTGAATAGCTGAAAGACGAATTAAAATATGAAGATGAATCAACTATGATTAAATATAAAATAGAAACAGTTCGTGTAACCAGTTAAAAAATTATTGCGAATTTGTTTTAATGAGTCCGGCGCCGAAAGCGATACCAGAGCATGGCTGAAAGTATGATCGCGACGAAACAGCTCGAGAAATAAACCGACACGACGTCTGCAAAATTGTAAAACAATTTAGTATCGCGTCTCTCGGTCTCCAAGAGCCGCCGAGTGACCATGACCTCGACGATCAGCCTCTCTCGCCCTTCTAAACCGAGTTCACCTAGCTTTCAATCAGTTTTTTCTTCGGCGAGCATGTCGGTTCCAGTCCGCCGTCCACTCGCCTGCAAAAACGGTTAATAGAGCTAGAACCCCTAAGCTGGATCCGGAAAAACACAATTCCACCGATAGGAATTTCATTCTGGTCTCTCCCCGCGAGATGATAGACGCGAAATTGTAGACGCGTTGTTGAATTATTGAACTGCTCGCGAGGCAGACGGTAATGGGATTAAAACGCTGGAGAAGAGGGATTAGAATTTCAAGAGACGAACAGAGGCAAACATATTCAACCGCGGCTAAATTTATACCTCGAGATAAAAGATCTACCCGACCTTGATTGTGAAGATCATCTGCTGACCATGGGCCCTCGGAAATTCGGACCGGGAATAAGCATTGTACCGGATCACGGAATCCATTGCTTCGACCAATTTACCAACTATAAATATACTCTTAATACAAGCTTTAATTACTTCTAAAAGTCACTTCTTTAGTCACTCGATATTTCTTTCTTGCACCAAAAAATCTCCAATGGATAAAAACAGTACAGTTTTATACAAAAATAAACTTGCTCAATTTTTACAGCAGGGTCTTCAATTGGACAGTGCACGAGGGTTGATAAATTACACGAAAATACAATAAAAAGAGGAAGAAGTTGCACTAGAAGAAAAATCGTTTGACTGGACGCCCGGATCGAAATTTTCGGATGAATTCTCCGCGAGACGCCAGGTGACCGTGACCTCGAGGATCTCCCGTCACGAACACGAAGAAACCTCGTCCGTGTCTGTACACATGAGCGATCGAGACGGCAGCCCGCACGGATCACAGATTCGAATGCATTATGTAATTGCCGGCTTCCCCTGTCCCCTTCGAGGTTGTCTCTCGCTGTTGCTCTTCACGCAGAGCAGCTTTTTGAAACGCAAAGCAGCCGTGGGTGGCCGGCATCATCTCCTTGAGAATTAAGGATCACCCGGTGAACTGTCGAAGGCGGAATCCTATTTGAATACGCTTTGAATCCGCGATCGATCGATCGGTGGTTGTTCCTCGAAATTTAAAGAGCCGCGGAAGATTCACTGGATCGCGTTCGATTTCAAAGTGTAATCGGTCAGCTGCTGGACCACGGCATTGATCATTTCCCTAGATCTCTACTACGATCGATAAGCGTTTGGAATGTAACCCTTATGCAGCCTACCAAAATGTATTGTGTTTAACATGTTTGCACAAATTCTCATTTTAAGACTCTGAATTAATACAGTGAAACGAATTAATATTCGGACGCTCTAAAAAAGACGATCACTTTCTTAATATTGTACTATTCGATTTGAACTTTTCAAATCAACTACAGGATGTGAAAAGAAATTTTTTCAAAAAATGCAATAGATCGGAATTGTCGAAAAAATACTAAAAGTTGCATTTTCAACTTTTTTATGTGGGCCTATATTGAAAATTTAAACAGTAAGTTTTGTAGATCTGTGTCAATTAAACGTATTCTGAAAATTTTAAACAATCACGATTTCTACAATCGTTTAAAGATGCTGAAAATTGCAATTTTTCACGATTTTCGGCCTGTAACTGCAATAAATCTGAGGATTCTTACATCTTTCAATGCTTGTCGTTTTTTCATCAACCGATTTCGATGAAATTTTCACAGTGCATATAATTGACACAGACCTACAAAATGTACTTTTTAAATTTTCAATACAGGCTCACATAAAAAAGTTGAAAATGCAACTTTTAGTATTTTTCCTACAATTCCGATCTACTGCAATTTTTAAAAAATTTCTTTTCAAATCCTGTAGTAAACTAATTGCACTTGCTTTCCAAAACAATTCAAATCACATGGTCCAATATTAAAAAAGTTATCGTCTTTTCAAGAGTGTCCTAATATTTTTGTCCCGATCTATGTGAAAAGGAAAGAGTTGTTCAAAATATTATATTATATGCTACCCTTTTATCTAGCGCATTTGACTACTGAAAACCCCATCTTTGAGAAATGAGAAGGCGTATTCCGCACCCTTGCAATCCTGTCGACGGGCAATTCCAATAGGAATTTGACCATCGCCTTGTGCAATGGCGTCCCGCAGAGAATTTCGATGGGAAATCGTGTGGATCCACGTGCGTCGCGAACAACTATATCACGGTCACGTGGATGATCGTTTCGAAAATGAGAGGAAAATGTCGCTTAGCAAGTATAATGAAGCCGTCGTCGTCTGACCTATGACAACGTAGCCCTGTCATCATTCTAAGGGCATGGCGCAATTTTGTATAAATTAAATCGGAGATCGGCGGTGCACGCGCGCGCGCCATGGACCACGCTCAGGCCCGGGATCGATCAGCAAGTATAATCACTATACTACAAGCCGACCTATGACAACGTGTCATCCGTATACAATATCGAAAGTCGTCTATTTTGTAGGCCAAGGGGAAGTATAGTCCAGCGTGTCGAAATTGCTACCAGAGGATCCAAAATCCGAAGATGGGAAAATCTAAACGAGCAACCTTGTGGGATCTTGGCTCGCATTCCTAGATAATCTTCAGATTACAGGGGACGAAGCGACGGGAGGAAGGCACAGCTACCTGCCGGTAATTCTGTTTCCATGGCTCTCAGGTCTATGCTACGCTGAGCAACTTTGTAACGGAATGCAACTGAGCAGAGCGGGAACGCAGCCAATGGGAACAACTGGTAGGTGCACCTTGCTGCATCGAGCTTTCGGATTCGGTGCTCGATGCAGTCGAAACAGAACTTTCTTATGCATTTTTTAAATTTTCTTATGCATTTAGCACCCCCTCATCGTGTATATCTTAATGAAAGATTCATTTTATCGATTGCGATCAAAAATGAATTCAAGTTGAGTAGCATTTCAATTAATGCAATCGGCACCATAAAGCATAAATTTGATACGATCTGCGGATCTTCGCGGCAATAAAATGGTCGTCTCATGGAAATACGAGAGGAATCGAAAAATTGTAATGAATATCTGTCTGCGAAGAAAAGCCCGTCGACTCGGAAAATTCATAAATAATTGATAGAAGAAGCTACGACAAAGTTGCTGCTTTTGTTCCCCAGACTTCCGATTCGTTTATTGCTTATAGGTACATTTCCCCCGATTCCGCCGCGATATAGGCAACGATAAGTTGCATCGGCTGAGGATTTTTCCATAAATTTGAATAACATTGCCACTTCCTGTGCTACCGTGTGTACCCCCACCAGTCGTGCCATGAAAGACGTCTATAAACCGACGATATGTCCGTCACAGTGACCTCGCCCTTAGCAGGAAGGATTCTGCATTTTATTCGACCCAATCATGCATACTATTATTCCCTTGTACCACACACTGAATTATTTCCACCTTTTACGTGCAATTATTTCCCCAATTTTTGATGAAAAAATATTTTATTTAATTAACTGGAGACCTTGGACTTGCTTCGGAGCTGATTAGGCCCGGTTGCTCGAGCTAATAGGACACCGAGGCAGAATATCAATCCGCCAGAACGTTTCCTATTTATAAATACCTTCCTCGAACGTGTACTCGATCAGCGAAAGATTGCTGATCCCTGCTCGTGCTCGTTTTCCCTTTCTCGAATTGTTTGGAAACCGAAGGAATATCGAGTGACGATTATAGCCTAAGCGCGGAGCTCTCGTCGTCTCAGCAACGCTATCGAATTAAACGAGAAATCACGATCGAGACTCGTTCGCAAAACGATCTCATTCTTTCCAACCGGACTTCCGACGGTTCCAGGAAAACACGATGATTCCATGACTCGACGAAATCACACGGAAACTATTATAAAATCGAGCGGGCCGTGTGTCGCATTCCAATAAGAGAACAGCCGACGAAATTCTGCGCGGCGCATCAGGCAAATTTGAAAGTCGATCGGACGGAGAAAAATCTGCGAAACACGTGGATCACCTTTTGCCACGACTACCCCTTCCTTCGGTAATCCCTTCCTCTTCGCTTCTCACGGCATTTCTCTTTCTGCGTGACCTACGTGTTTATGCAGAAAACACCTCGTCTGCATCGGGAACTGACTGCTTGATCCTCCGCTTTTGTTTTGATCGAGAATTAATCATGGAAGATCCCAGTATCTCTCGGAGAAATGTTCCTGCAACCTCCAGGCGTTTCCGTTGAATTTATTCTTCTGTCTGGTTTATGCGATTCGCGGGCTGCAAACATTTCTAGCGGGTCTTTAAAAGACTCTGCAGTTGTTTTTTAAAATGTGCAAATACCTTGTAGAATTTTTTAGCGATAAACGTTGCTGGGAAGTCAGCCAGGAATAATTATTTCTTTTCTAACTTGTGTAGTTTGCGATCGAATAAGATCCGCGGTGATGTCATCATTTTTTGGCAGGCTGTTTGGAGTTGTTGGTTCGAGCGACGTGGGTGGAGGAGCTTTTTAGTGAAATATGTTGGCGAAAAGTCAGCCGGGAAGCTGGCAGTCGAGTTCTAGTTTAGGGCTGGACGATTTTAATGGTGCACGCCCCGCATTTAAATATCAAATGTAAAAGGAAACACGTGAATCACCTTTACTGACCCCCACCGGTAGTCGCTTTCCCCCTCCGCTCCTTTCTCCTGCCATTTCTCTTTCTTCGCCACCTATGGAGCTTACGCAGCGATGAACAAGATCCCTGTTTTCCCAGTAAGGATCACTTACGTGCTGGAATCGCGATTGCCGTCGGCATTACTGAGTCCTGAAGCATCAACCATCGGTGCCTGTCTGATGCCCAAGTATTTTTCGCCCATTCGAATTTTTTCCTAAGCTACTACACCTTCTTCTCACCCTTAAGCACCTTTCCCGGAGACAAAAGCTCGTGCAACCAGGAAAAAAATATCTACACTACTGACTCCTCCTTTCGACTGTTGACACTGGTTTCGAGCCAAAATTGGGCCCCCCTTCCTACAAAAGTGAGAAAAATAATTTTTATAAGTGAAATATTGGGTTGGGGAAAAAGTTTCTTCGAATTTTAATGCAGAAATTAATCAAGCTTTTCTTCATATTTTAAATGAAGTTTATTGAATCAAGCATGTGCCGTTTTGCTCGACCACCTTTTGCCATTTTTGAGGTAAATCCATAATCCCCTCACTGTAGAACTTCTGTGATTGCTAGGCGAGAAATTGCGATACGTGATTTTCACAGACCTCTTTTGAAGTCAACTGCACTCCATTACGAGACTTCTGTAGAGACTGTGGGTGCATGAAAACTTCCCAGTCAATTTCTTCTTTGTTTTCACTTATTTTCAAGACGTAATAACTTTTGACTAAATAAAGGATCTGCGGATCTTCATGCATTTAGGGCTTATGAAAATGTTCGAAAAGGCCAGAATATAAAATTCGATGGAATCTTGTATAATTTTCATTTATTTTGGATCTACGAAGGCTATTTTCATTAAAAATATGATTTTATTTCATTCCACTTTCTTAAAATTTGTCGACAAAAATTGGAAAATGCATATACATCCGCAGTCTGTACCATATATCACCTTTCGGACGCACTCTAGTATTGTCAGATCCGATTAATATTAACAGAGTTATGAAATGGTAAGACTATCTAACGGGAGAATACGAAGAAACTTTTTCCCCAACCGAATATTATTTTTAAGGGAAGTATATTTTTTCAGAAAATTCTCTTCATCCTGATACAATCCTAGATGCTCAAGATTTTGTTTCTTGTCAATTTTAATCTTCTCAACGTAACTTCATCGCTGAAATATTGTTAAGTTCTACGGTGGATCTTGAAGAAGATCCACTCGCTGCGATCTTCATCCTGGCACGAGCCAGATCACACGGAACCAGGTCACCGAAATAAAATTGATCGATTCGCAGAAGAGAATTAGCATACGTGCGAAATCGATCGGCACTTCTGGTTTGTTCCCCAAACGTTCGACTTGCAATATTGTCTTGGAGATTTCCCGTTATGTTTCCTGGTCTCCTCAAGGCGTTACGGTATCTTGTTGTTTGCTGTTCTCGCTGTGCTTCGCCCGACGATCTATGCATTTGAAAAGCACAAGAATTTTTTAAACATACACGGGTGAGATGAAGTAAATCAGCATTGCGGCTGCGTCAATGTAGACGTAGTCATTGCTCCGCAAAAGCCATAAATGCTAATGAAAAACTTCAAATTCGAGAAACCACTCTTCCCTGTTTCTACGGGATCGTTTGAAATCGTGTTTCGGTGGCAACGAAAGTGTCGAATTCCCGGTGGATTCTAATCAGCACCGAGGAAATTAGGTAAAGCAGGTTCTACGGCGTTCGTTTCGAGTTCCACGGGGATCCGTGGCTGTGTTCCCCGAGGCTGGCCACAGAACCACGGCCTTGAACATTCCATACTCATATCGGCATTAGCTACAATTCGTATGGAGAAGGTTTTGAATACACCTGTACGCCGAGTAAGGCCGACTACTTTTTGCGACTGGACGAAACCTTTATTTTGTCCGATCAAAGACTGGGCTCATCGCCGGGTGCCGTTTGAATTTTACGATAGAGAGGAGATTCGTTAGTGGACGCTGAAAACTCGCGGTTTCGAGCTCCGAACGACAATCAACGCTCACCTTCTCACGTTTTTTCTTTCTTCCATTTCTGCTGGCCCTGGCAAAAAGTATTTCCCATACACCGAACGCAGAAAATATTTTCGTGCTCGATGCTCCGGCCGATTGTTTTGAAAAATATTCACGTCATCCGCCGAGTTCCAAGCGGGAAAACAAAATCGACGTCGTTATTCAGTAACGCCCTGTTACGCCATGGCCGATCGGTCTCTGGAGCAAAAAGAAAGTACCGCTATTCTTAGGCCGATTCCCGATCCTTATCACCGGCTCCTCCTGTATCGGTAATGCCTTTTTACCTCGGACTGAAAACTGTGGCTTCTGGGAAAATTGGAGCACCACTAGAGTTTACGAATTTGGAACACAAACAGCGGTGACCCTGATACGGTAGGTCTTCGATTTACGCGGATTCATAGAAGCGACTCAGAAAACCAGTTCAGAACTGTGAAATTCGTTTTCTGGTTGCTAGATCGGGAGCTTTGTCGTTACATGTGTGACAGCAGCGAAGATAAGTGTTTGCTTGTGTACAGCGTAGGCATTCAGCTATTTACGAGTGGTAAAATTTTCCGTCAACTTGGTTTATTTGAATTTTCCTTTCAAATGAGTACTAGGGGTGAATCTACACCTCTGGATCGGTGGATATTTGTAAGGAAAACTTGTCGCAAAATTGTTTATAACAAAGAAAATTGTTGGTAAAGTTGATTTTCACATCAACACCTTCCACTCATCCTGAAGAGAAAATGTTTGAAAGAAGCCACATGTCGCAAACAAATAGTTATTGAGATATAAGCTGTTAAAGGTTTTGCAAAATTTGTTTGTGTGGAGTTATACGTATAGACGAAAGCATACTACTACAGTCCACCCGACCGTGTCGATGAGACAGAACATAATCGTGTGCGTGCCTCGAGCAAACGAAAATTAAAGGGACTTTCGTCGCTGGACCCGTACGACGTCATCGTCTCCCTGACCATTCGGATTATAAATTTGAAGTTGCAAAATATGAAAGAATACCTTATATCCATTGTTATAAGAATATTAATCCTGTATTATAAAATGTTACCGTACCTCACCGTTCCTCCAGCGGATTAGGCGATATATATGTACCTGTAAAGGACGTTATAGCAAGCAAAAAACAGATCAACAACACGTGCGACGGACCCATCGAAGCGACGAGCGGGCTACCCTTATAAACACGTCATTGATGACCGTAAACAATGCCAAGAGGAATTTCTTTGAGAGGTTCCCCACTTCTCTACCTGAAGTCCTTCCGACACACCCCCGTCCAATTAACAAACGCAACATTTCCCCACCTAAATCCACCCCGAAAAACCGGGGTGACAAGCGCAGTACTATTTTGACCGTGGTCGGAGTAAATTCTTCGCGTTCGCTGTCACGATTTCGGAAACTGTGTTGTGTAGTGTCCAGTGATTTTGTAGAAGTGTGGTGTTTTGTGCTTCATCGTTGATAAGACGTACTCGCGAAAATGGCAGTGTCCACTTGATCCGACGGAGGAACAGACGATTCTGAAAAAGTGAGTACCTATGCTTGATATTCGTATTTTATAGATGGTAGGATTAATATTTTTATGTGTAACATAATTCAAACCTCCCACTTAATTTAATTACTAATTATTTTAATCAGATGTGTAATTGAAATACAATATAATTAAAATAAGATGCATTGAAGAAGTGCGATATATTTTGACGTTTTTCTTTCACATACTTGTTTGCTATCTATGCGGCGTAGTTTCTATTCCTCGTCCTCGTTGATAATATAATACGCAACGCTATTTTATAATTCTACTCCAATTCCAATTACCGATTACATTGTAATTGAATTACAAAGTATTTTATAATAGTACTCCAATTGCAATTACGAATTACATTGTAATTTAATTGAATGAAGATTTGAATTATATATTACAATATGATTGAATTACGATGTAATTATAATTCCTGGAGTAATTAATAAAATTCCTGTAATAAGTCTATTTGTTTGCGACATGTGGCTCCTTTCAAACTTTCTCTCTTCTGGATCGGTGGAAGATGTTGATTATACAACAAACATGAACAACAATTTTCTTTGTCATAATCAATTTTGCGGCAAGATTCTCTTACAAATGTCCACCGATCCAGAGGTGAGGATTCAACCCCACAACGGATGACCATTACTTTTTATACACCCTGCACAAAGCAGATCGTATTAATAAACTCTCAGCCATTTCATTAGCCACTTCTTCAATGCATTGAAGAATATTCGTCTGGATTTAGATTAACCGGAGTATTTAGATCTCGAGGCTTTGCTCCAGATCGCGCAAGATCAGGGCAATCAGTGTCTCCGCCGATCTCAGCTTCTCGAGGCCCAGATCATTAGATCTGCATGCAGCGTATCAGCCGATTTTTCGACCTGAAAATTCAAATCGGCATAACGCAGACAACCAATCGCGCATTCAAGTAGACGCAAATGCTGGCCTTTCGGCATAACGCGGTCTCATTACGCCATTCGGTGACATAACTTTCCCGCTTTCAGCCGCGAGACCTATCGCGTTCGACCGGTAATCACCGTCTCACCGAGTATTTTAATTGGCTTGAACCGGAGTACCGTTCACTATACATCCAGGACTCACTGTACACCTGTACACTTCAAACGTATTCCGCTCATGGATCACAATGCAAATTCGAGAAAAAAAGCTGCAAACCTTAACAAAACGCGAACATCCGACCGAGATACTGACAAGCTCAGCTATCTCTCTGTCATCAGGTATCTCGTGAAATCACGCAGAATACAGTTTCAAGCCTCGTCGGCTCCGTTCCCGCGTCATGGTCAACGGAGATATTTTTCCAACGGCGGACCTGTCGCGCACTGCCATAATTCCGTGCTCGAGAGATCGTTCCAGCATGCTTTCTTATCTCCGACTCACCTTTGTTCTCGCCTCTTTTTCTTCCCACGAAAACCTGCACCTCGGAAAAAGTCTTGAACTTATTGAAAAAGGAAAGACGCTCTCAAGCAGCGTTGGGCATTAATCGATTAAAATTTTAATCAAGATTGATTGATCAATGTGTACGATTAAAAAAGTAATCATTGAAAAATCGGCGATTGATTCAATCGATTGATGAAGTTAATCGTCGAATCGTCGAAGCAAAATTTAATCAACGATTGACGAATAAATTTCTACTTCAATCGTTAACCGCAATTAACGACTAAAGTAGGAGATTAATTATTAATTGCGATTAACGATTGCAGTAGAAATTTATTCGTCAATCGTTGATTAAATTTTTCCCCGACTCTGCTTTCAAGTGGCTTCTGTCTGGTGCAACAGATGGAAATTTTGCATAAAAATCCGCAGCCTGATTACTAAATCTTTAATTCGGTGGATAGAAGATCTACAATAAAGTTACCGTTAATTATCAGAGCCACGAATTAATTCGCACACCCAGAGTTGGGTAAAAATTTTATTTAAATACAAATTTCGAATAAAATGGCGTTTTTGCAAGTGGGTTTTAAACCCAGTTTACTCGAAATTTTTAGTCAAACAAAATTTTTGCCCAACTCTGTGCGCACCTAATGTATTATTCATAGGTTTGAGAATGCCGAGGGAAATGCGGGAGAGCGAGTGGTGGTTCCGGCGCGAGGGTGAGAAATCGGCAGCCGATGCGTCTGATAAGGCTACAGGTGACTCGCGTGCGATTTCGTTGCGAAATCGCGGACGAGGCAGGTGAAATGAGACACCACCGGGGTGACTGGAATCGCCTCTCGCTGCCAACGAGCGGTAAATTTAGAATCAGCGAGAAGTTGAGCCCGTCCCCAGCACGTGTGTGCGCGAACCACGTGCTCGACTCACGGTGCCGCGTTGTGTTAAAACGGGCGCCCGTGAACGTGTGCTCCTCCCGTGATCCGCGCGAGCCTTCGGTTTGCGCGTCCTCTACGGGAATAGCATATGTGAGTATTGTCGATTCAGTAGACCCACGAGGAATGCCCGGCTGGTTCAGGGTTGCATGCTAAATCACGGAATATCGAAGCCGCGACGCCTCCGGTCGATCTAGCCTAGAACAACGTTTTTTCACCTAACTTCGCCATTTTCACCGCCAGCGGATCTCCGCAGTCATTTTCGTTCATGATCGACAGAGCTTCACGAATTTCTTCCCCGAAGTCCGAGAAGCAATGAAAAATGCATCAACCTCTGCGACGCGACGCGCTATCGCGAGGTGAAAGAGAAAGTGACACCGCACGCCGGCGGCGTCCCTCCGCAGCCGCAATGATTGTGCAAAGTGTAGCGAAGCTTAATGGCAGTCAACGCCGAGAGAAAAATGATCGGCGTCGCGTCGGCGTGTTACGTTTCTCGCGCGTCGTCCAATGGGACGCCGTGCTTTCTAAGGAAGCGAATTGTCGATCGTAATCCAGAAGCGAAGGAGAAAGTGTCACGGCCCGATCTAATCACGCACGTTCCACTTTTCTCCCCCTTTAAATCGATCGGGACATTTTACTTTTTCTTCTCGACTGACCTGTGACCCACATCGAAAGAAAACTCGGATTCTCATTTGTTTACGATCTTGTAATAACGTGTAATATTCGTTCTCCGTTTATGAACGCAGCATTAATCCACGTAGACGCGAACAGAGTCATCTACTAAACTCTCAGGCCAATTGCCAAACTTGCTACGGCATCTTTTGTGTTTTTATTGATTAAAGTGCAGGGAGGTTAAAAGCTTCTAGCACTTTGATAATTTTACGTACGGAGCCAATTTATAAGAATTAGTCCGAGTTCGTCTGTCCGAAAATACCGTAATTCAATCGGTTAAGGGTAGCCTAATTTTTGCAGTGTAGATAGGGTCGAACACAACTTCTGTAGCTCGTGTGGACTCGAGTTTGTCGATTCCACGTGTACGGTGGCAGTGAACGCGATTCGATCGCGATTGTAAATCTCGTCGACACGATGTGGCCTAATTTTCGCAGTAGGTAGGATCGAATAGAGTTCATGCAGCTCGTGTGCACTCCAGTTTCTCGATTCCGCGTGCACAGTGGCAGTGAACGCGATTCGATCGAACGTGAGTCGAGCACACTTGGACACTAGTCGATTAATAGATTAATAGAACGTGTCGGGTCGCGGCGAGTCTCTCGGGGTCTCGATTTCTCGCATAACCGACCGATCTAACACGCTGTCATGCTAGTGATAGCCGCGGTGACGTCACCGGAGAACGCATTCGACCGGGTGAAAGTCTCGGCCTGCGGAAAATGTGCGGTCGCACAACGTTCGCGAAACGATCGCACAACGTTCGCGAAACGATCGCACAACGATCGGTGGTTGCGCGAGCCCCGGCGTCGATTGCAAGAGAACACGAAATTGCCGAACGGGGTCATGCCACCTGTTCTGTGCCACCGAGGCGACCGGATTAGCGGTGACTCTTTTTTTCACCGAAAGAAATGCCCTGGTTTCGATCACGCTGATTTACTGGACGCACAATTCGAGGCATCGATCTCCGACGATCTCGCATCCTGCGATCGCGGCTTCGTCGTCTCCCGCGGAAAACAAAAACGGGAATTGTTTGATCGCGCTGACACCGTTCTCCCGCGACCCCGTTTAACGGAGGCTGCTGCTTCTTCTCGTTGTTCGCGTCTGGACCACGACCATTAGATTCTGACTAGAACTTCAGATCGGAGGAATTTCAGTAACATAAAAATATTTATTTCAACGCGTAATATTCTCTGCTTAAATTAAAACGCAAGGCACTTTCGTACGCGTGTACTCGACTGATATTTAAATTTAATTTTCTTGGAAACGAAGTCTCCCACGCAATTTCGATATTCTTGATTTTCGAGAATCGAGATGCTTACTCGTGTCTGGACCGCGATTAAATCCTGACTAGACTGTGTGAATGTTTATGCACTTATCACAAAAATTCTGATCGGAAGAATTTCCGTAACACGAGAAATATTAATCTCGATGTGTAATATTCTCTGGTTAAATTAAAATGGAAGACACCGTCTTACGCTTCTCACGGACATCGTAGACGATCATAGTCCGATCAAACCGACTATACTTCGAAATCTCCATATATTAGAATCGAGATGCACAGTCGAGCAGTGTCCGGCTGTAGTTCACCTATGAGAGCTGTCCCGTCTAAAATATGCTAATGGATTTTACCATATCTGGCAGCTGATCAGATTATACAACGTAGCGATTTAATATGCCGCAAATACTAGCCGGAGAATAAGCGTCTTCAATCAACGACTGGGTCTATCTAACGTCGAATCGAGACGCCAGGGACAGGGACTGCATTTTTATGGTGGAACAAGAGGAAAAAGAGGACTATTCGGTGGTCGGGTTACGACCAGGCTAATTTTCACGACAGGTTTTTTCAGTGGCGCTTCTTCGGGGGGGACAGAGATGAGATACAGTGGCGGCTGTATGCTCAAACGTACTCTTCGTACTTCGAGTTTGAAGCTACGCGTGGCCCTAGACAAACAAGTCGCAGACACTGATTAAATTCTAACAGATTCTAATTTTCTGTTGTCTTCTCCATCGACCTCAATCTTCACGGGATCTACTTTCGAAAAAGGCTGAATTTTCTATTTCACAAAATTTCTCTGCTACTCAGCTTCGTTTACCGAAGCGCAAAGGTGAATCTGTCGCAGACATTGACTAAATTCAAACAGATTCTAATTTTCTGTTTTCTTCTCCATCGACCTCAATCTTCACGGGATCTACTTTGGAAAAAGGCTGAATTTTGCAACAATTTCTCTGCTCCTCAACTCCGTTTACCGACGCGCAAAGTCAGTCAGGCGGACGAAACTAAAAGGCAAGTGTGTCCCATTTGCAGGCGCGTCAGGTGTCTAAGCGCTCGCGATCAAAACAGTAGCCGTTTTCTCTCTCTCTGTCCGTGCAGAACGGCATTCTGTTGGCTGGTGTGTCTACGTAGAAAGAAGAATGCAGTTTCTTTCTTTCTAGCAGCTGCATCAGCTCTCCCGCGGCCTGTCCCGGGATTCCTCTTCCTTTTCTGTGCCGGTCGGATGCGCTCGAAGGAGGTGGCTTCTTTCGCAACGCAACGGGGTGGATCGATCCCGCGTCCTTGAATACGGAATGGCCCCGGGAGCCCTTGGAAGGGCGCACTGTTTACTTTGTAACAATCTCGGGACTCGGTCTCTCGGTCGGCTGCATTTTTATGCGTCTGCATTAGCCTTAATCGCTATATTATGAGCATCAGGTGGTCCCGGACAACGGATTTCGAGTTTCGGCCGGGGGACGACCGACGATCACCGATCATTTTGCTCTGTCTCGTCGATCGATCGATCGTACGGATCGCCATTTGCTCGGGAACAGGCGCGATCGTCTCGGCTCGTTTCATTCAGGGACACCCTTGACCTAGACGCCTTTGAATATTCAGAGGAACTACAGGATATATATTCTCCCTCGGTCGTTTTGTCGCTGGTATAGTCTGCTGGTGTCGGCAGTTACTATGAGTAAGCATATTTCAACCCGTTTCGTACGTAATGTCATCTGTTTCTCGATTTTCCAATATTTCTCTGGCGTACTCCTGATTTCATTTATATTATTTACGCGTGTAAATAAGCCCTTTCCCCTTTTTTCTAAATTCAATTGTCTGGTGACTCCCAGTCTTTCTGCCAATTCTTCTTGCGTCTGGGTCGGATTTTCGTTAAGCAATTCCTCTAACTCATCGTCGTCGAACTTTCTCGGTGCACCTGAACGATCGTCGACTTCCGAATTAAAATTTCCAAGCTTTAAATCTTTGGTACCACTTTTTCCATGTTCTGTAAGATACAGCGTTCTCCCCCGGAGCAGCTAGTATTATATAAATTCGTCTGTACTCTATAAATTGTAAAAAGCTCAACTGTTGTGTGGGAAAACAGGTTCAATTCGATGCGCACAATGTAAAAAGATTACATAGAATAAAAATGATCTGGGTCGAGAGGGCTTACTGCATATAACATATTCCATCTTAGTTCCAATACTGACCCAAACTGAACTATTTTCACGCAGAAGATTTCCAGACAATAAATAGAGGGTGACAGAAGGGGCTTTTCTAATTAAGTTCTGTGGAGCAGACCCGTGTGAACCTGCTCGATTACTATTACCGGAGCTATCAGCTTTTATACCAGCTGCGTCGATATGTATGCAAGCCAGAATTTCATTATGCATGGATTGACCCCAGATCATGCGTCAGTACGACATCAGCATAGATTGAAATCGAATCGGGGCTTTTCGGATGACTCCTTTCGTTTTGTTCGGTCACTATGGTCAGCATAACCGGGTCGCATTCACACTGCCATCCCTCGATGATGCTACTACTTCCTATAACTGTTCGTCCACGTAATCGTTTCCATTCTCTACACTCACATATTTATATCGTTTCTTTAACTCGTGTCTTTCTGCATTAATTTTATTAAATGCAGATGGAAAAGTGGTACATAGTTGAACATTTATAGTACAAAAATGCTTTAAATATTGTTCTTCGACGCCTTGTATAATCACTAGACTGCGGATCCTCGTGCATTTGTGGCTTATAAAAATGTTAAAAAAATGCTAAAATATAAAATTCGATAGAATTTTGTAAGATTTTTATGTGCTTTGGAAGTATTAGGTGTAGAAATTAATTCGGTGCCTTTTTAAAACAAATTTAGTATTTATTTATAACGTAATCATACATCTGTTATTTTTCGAAAGTCTCCATTATTTTCTATGACTTTGCTCCATCAAGCAGGCAACTGTCGAATTCCTTGACGGAAAAAAGATTGCGGTTTTGATGTAATGAATTCGTCAATACTTTTCTGCACCTCTTCCAATGTTTGGAAATTCGTATCTGCTGAATGATGCTGGGGTGATCGGCATAAATGAAAATTCAAGTAGAATTCAATTAATTCTTCAAAATCGAAGCAGAACAAATCATTTCAGCGGCTTCGGAAGCATTTTTCTTGAAAGGCGAACTTGTCATTCGCCGCCATCTTGTTTACTAATAGTTTTGTGCTTTGACCAAGTTATGAATAATTAAATATCAATGCACCGAATTAATTTCTACACCTAATACAAAGGCTGTTTTCATTAAAGAAATAATCACACTATACTCAAAAGGAAAAATATTTAGTATCTTTGGACATTTTTAACGATTTCGAGTGGAGTAATAACGATTAGAAATTGTTAGTGGGCCCGGTGTTATAAAACGGGAATCGATGAAGAGTATGTGGGGTAAGGTCGCTATAGTCGCTATAGTCGCTCGTGAATTACCCATTGAACGTTAACGGCGACAGGAAAAGCCTGTCAATGGGCTCGCAGGGCTTCTTCATTCGTCCTGAATGGCGCCTGCATAATACTTACCGGGGGCCCGAAGCTGTTCTTACATTATGCGAATATCGTCGATCGGCCCATACTGTCGATCTTCAACCAGGAACAAAACGTATCGAACGGATGTCGTTCCAAAACGGGTCTGCCTTTTCAGAATCGTATCCTCGGTGAACCGTGCCTTGCGTTTCGAATCATCGTCGTCATTCGCATTCGTCCCCTTGCAAAATGCTTCTTCCGGATTGCACCGCTCTTATTCAACTTCCTCAATTTTTACCCAGTGTCGATCACAAAGAAGAGAAACCAAATATATTTTTCATGGCCGATGTCCCAGAGGCTTTATTGGACAGCGAGACGAAGTTAGAACGACACACTAAAAACGTGTCAAGCTGTCGCGACGATTAATTAGTAAATGGTGTGTATTGTGGACCCACCTTGTTCCCCGATCGTTTACTACGAGTGTAAACGAGTCCGACAAACGTACGTGTGACGTCGATTGACGTAAGAGCAGCAGTCGGTCGAACGTGATCGAAATGTTTGCACTCTCGAACACGTCACAGATGGCATCGATCGATGGAGAGTGCGACACCTTCTCCGAGGTGAAAATTCTCGTTTGAAAGTTTCGCGTGGGACGAGGAGAGATTCCATTATCTCATCTTTCGTCCCTCTCTCCGATTCTACATATTGCGAAATCCAGGAAATTGTTGGCCATTTTGTCGCTGGGAGAATGATTGTTCAATATTTGAAAGGAACCAGTTATACACTGGAAGATTCTGATGCTTCCCAGCAATCCTTCAGCATTCTATGAAATGATCGTGCTAATGTCCAAGAGGAATCTGGACTCCGCCGAATCCTGATGTTTCCTGGAACTGTTTGGCCATTTTGTCCCGTGGAAAATAATCATCATTCGACGATCGTCATGGATTAAAAGGAATAAGTTGTACACTTTGCAAGATTCTGATGCTTCCCAGTAATTCTTCAGCTTTCTATGAAATGATCGTGCTAATGTCCAAGAGGAATCTGGACTCCGCCGAATCCTGATGTTTCCTGGAACTGTTTGGCCATTTTGTCGCGTGGAAAATAATCATCATTGGACGATCGTCATGGATTAAAAGGAATAAGTTGTACACTTTGCAAGATTCTGATGCTTCCCAGCAATTCTTCAGCATTTCATCGCCGGTAGCATGATCGTCCAATGTCGAAGAGGCAAGAGGAATCTGGACTTCCCCGAATCCTGATGTTTCCTGGAACTGTTTGGCCATTTTGTCGCGTGGAAAATAATCATCACTGGACGATCGTCATGGATTAAAAGGAATAAGTTGTACACTCTGTAAGATTCTGATGCTGCCCAGCAATTCTTCAGATTCTATCGCCGCCGGTGGAATGATCGTCCAATGTCCAAGCGGAATCCGGACTCCGCCGAATCGAGATGTTTCCTGGAACTGTTTGGCCATTTTGTCGCCGGGAGAATGATCTCGCAACGTTCGAGTGGAATCGCGGAAGAGGATAGCGTCGCAGAAGGCTGACAGCGGAGGGAACACGGGCGGTCATCTGTGTCACCATGCAAATCGAAGCCAGCAAAAGTCGACGACACCCAGATCCAGAGGATTCCATTGCAGTCGTAAACCCGTCTTCATCGGTGGCATAACAGGTTTCGGTGAAATTCGTACCAACACACCGACACGCCGATCGTCCGGCAACACACGCGCGCTCAACAGAGAGAAAATCCACCCGTGGACGACCTGGAAGCAAATTACGTCAGATCGACCTGGGGTCCAACGAACCCAGATCCTCGGCTTTTACTACTTTCCGTTCCGTTCAGCGAAGAAAATAACGACCTGTCGTCCGAAAATCCCTGTTCCCTTTGCTGGACATCCGAAGACGATCGCGGACATTCTTTCAATGAAAGGAAAGTTTGCAGAAAATGGTCAAAGTTTGTTACGTCGATTTAGATTCACAGAAAATCGGGCTCGACTCTTGAAAAGAATCAGGAAAGGATCGAGAACTTAATCAAATTCATTCCTGTCGATTGTATGAACAATTTTAGAATTGCAATCGGGTGTTGTTTCGGGTGTGCCGCTTAGGTTTCGCTATCGTAAGGCAAGGTAAACATTTCGCGTGCATTTTACGGCGCGCCAGATTACCGATTACGGTTTTCGAAAGTGTCCATTGATTCACCTCCCGCATCCACCGGCGCGCGGAGACCTAACCCAGTTCCTTTATTCTCGAAACGTGGCCTACGCGTAGCCGACAGGACTGTGTGGAAATCGGTCCCGTACCAGGGCGTCCAGATCACTGATTTTTACGATATTTTAATCACGCGCTCGCCAGACCCTCCGACCGATTAGGTCACTGTGGATCGAATGGCCTAGCGGTGCCGATTTAGCAGACCGGTTGGCCTGAAAGCCACAAACCTTGTCACGACCATCCACCGAGAGAAGAAACGCTGCCACCAACGTTGTATTGCTTGTATGCGTACCGCAAACTAATAATTAGACTGCGGATCTTTATGCATTTATGAAGAAATTGGTTGGGTGAAATATAAAACAGTAAAAGATTTCAAAAATTCAAGAATGTTGTAATGTTGCCTTTAATGTATCAAAGTCGTTAAGGGATGAAATCAATTTTTATGTTATTCCCGCTTCCCACAATCAATGCAAAACATTTTTATTTTGCATAAAGAACCGCAGTCTACTAATACTAGTACAGAGGTATTAGCTGAAGTATACTTCGAGTAATTTTATTCAGAAGTCCAATATAATTATTAGACTGCGGATCTTTAAAATAAAATAAAAATAAAAATTCATTTCATCCCTTAACGACTTTGTCACATTAAAAGCAATATTACAAGATTCTAGAATTTTGTAAATCTCTTACTGTTTGCATAAAGATTTGCAGTCTAATAATTGCAGACTAATGTATTGACCATATATGATATTTATGACCAAGTTTTCACGGTACAATTCAAAATTAATCATAAATCAATACATACAATTATATTGGACTTCTAACTAAAATCATTACACGAGATATACTATAGTCTCGTTTCCAGGATTTCAAGGATCTCATTTCTCGATAACTTCTCTCGAGAAATGTATAATTTCTCAGTGGTCAGAAGAAACGTTCAGTTTTCGCGTTAGAATAGTTCCGAGTGCAAAGGATGAAGGGACATCGGGAATTTCCGTGACGTAAACAATTTGAAAAGGAGGGGTGGGAGCGGTGCGAATAGAAAACGAAGAGGATCGTTATGCAAATGGCGGAGAGAGCAGGCTAAACAAAATGTAGCAGCTCCGTCCGCGATCTCCTTGTAAAACTTGAGCAAGGAAGTTTCTGAAGTACTACCTGACCCAGACGATCGGGACTCGTTCATCCCTACCCTTCCTTCCTGGTCGGTCAAGGCCAACATCATCTCCCGCATCTCATTAGTTCTTTTTGCGCTCAGTTTCATTCACTTATCGCGCAAAAACATATGGGCGTGTACGTTCGCATTAAATGTACATACCACACCGGCACGTACATACAAACAGCGAAAGAGAGGGGGAAAGAGAGAGCGAGAGGAGGAGGAGGAGAAGGAGAGAGTTACAGAGAAGAGGGAGAAGGAATGTTTATGGTATCCAAGGACCATCCGCGGTGAACACCATGGTCCTGCGAGAAGGAAGAGAAAGGAAGAAACGAAAGTCGCGAGCAACTTTTATTCGAACGTCGAATATCGTTGTTGCGTTTTCGACTTGATACCCGAGGACCGTGTGAAGGTTAATTATTTTGTATCCATGTCCCTTCTATCATTAGCACGAAAGTTTACGAAGGTTAAGGAAGAATGAGAATCTTTTTCGAATTTCAGGCGAACGATTTAACGTTTACGTAGTTGATGGAGTCAGTTGTGATAACGCGGGGCAAATTACTATCGGCAAACGTTGCCCTATAAATAATCCGGGACGTGGCGGTTCTGGGTAGTCGTTAATTTGTTTCCTCCGACGCTGGTGCAGGAGAGCCGGTGAATGTCAAGGCCAGCATCCTCGTTCCCATTGGCCGGCGGCCATTACCCCGGAAGCGCTCTCGTGGGTTCGGCTCCGATCGCACATCCGACGAAAAAGAAACACCCGGAGGACTCCGATGATCTCTGATAACGCCGGCACGTTTTCCTCGTCGAAACAACGTGGAAAGTCTTGCTAGAAATTCATCAATCCTCACCTTCGAAAACTTCCCATTCGTTTCTATTACTCCTATTCCACCTTTGGTCCAATTCGGTTCCAAATTTCATTCTGGAACTATCGGTGAAAGAAGAACTCTCCTAAAATTATATCTTAACCCTTGGCACTCGAGTGGCAAGTAAAATTATTTTACATGAAATCAATTATTAAACATTTATTGCTTCGGTTTAACCTTCAGTTACTCGATTTGTGCAAATTTGCTCGCTGAGTTCTTGTAAAACCCCAATATAATGTTTCCATTCAAATAAAACCACTATTTTAGTTCTGATTAATTATTTATTTGCATCAGTTAGGTCTCTGTTAACATTTTTTGACAGGAAGCTTGACAGGAATTACGCATTCATGAAGACATCGAAATTACCATGACCCCTTTCGAGTAACTAAAGGTTATTATTAGATTGCGGATCTTTATGCAAAATAAAAAATGTTTGCATTGATTGCAAGACACAGGAGCCAAATAAAAATTTTCCATTGAGCTTAATTTTCGTATTAAACTGAAAGTAATACACTGATGTCCTTAAATCTTTTTAATATGTCCAATGCTTTCAATTGTACATACCCATGTCTGTCATAAATGCATAAAATCCGCAGTCTAGTTATTATGCACAAGAAGAAAAAAATCATATACAATGTACATATTCTAAAGATGAGCACACATCGATCGAGATCAGCATCTCGCATCGATCGTTACGGTAACATTGGCAAAAGATTGCAGGTGCGTTGGACTAGAAAGGGAACCCGGCAGTGAATCATCGCTGCTCCAGGTGAGATGACTGTTACATCACCGATCAGGTAATCATTTCAACATTGGGGCAACGTAGGATCAAAGACTCCACCCGCGCATCGCCCGCAGGTAATCGAAAAAGGGGGAACGACATCTTTTCAGGGGTCGACTTTTTTCCGGGATACCAATTACGATAATACGAACTCGATACGAGGACTCTCTATGGCTGTTTCGAGGAAACTTTACCGGCTCCTTCGGAGTCGAGTTCACGTATACATCGAACGATACGATCGACGTTTCTCGAGACCAGGAAGTAGGGAACGCGTTGATTCGTGATCGTATTCCCGGATTCTCGGAAATCGTGTGACCGTTGGTATTCGAGAGAGAGAAGATTTCGGGGGAGTGGCGGAAGAGGCGGAGAAAAAAACAAACTTCATCTAGAGAGTCTTCTGGAATAATTTATGAAGCGGTTTCTACGACGTTGTTTGGCCGAATTCGCGCGATGCCGTCACTCGTTTACGTGTCATTTCCATGAAGTGGACGGAATCTGAACATTTTCTTTCTGAATGAGATCGAATTCCTTTACAGTCCGCGCGATTTATCCCGTTCAGTTAAAAAATTTCACCTTGCGAATCTATACAGACAATGACGCAAAGAATCTGCAAATAGATCAACTAAAAAATTCCAACAAATAACACAATAATCAAATGGTACACCAATTTTTTTTGTAGTGGCGTCTCTCTCAGAATCGCCACTTGAATGCTAAGGGTTAACATCTTTATCCCAAAAAATGTCGCAGAGAATGCAAAAGAAAATTTATAATTATAATTAAATATTGATTACTAGACTGCGGATCTTTATGCATTTATGAAGAAACTGGCTGAGTGAAATATAAAACAATAAAAGATTCGAAAAATTTAGAATGTTGTAACGCTGTTTTTAATGCAACAAAATCATTAAGGGTTGAAATCAATTTTTATTTTACTCCTGCTGCTCATAATCAATAAAGAAACATTATTAATTTGCACAAAGATCCGCAGTCTATTGATTACAAACGAATCAAATTTCATTTCATCTAGAAAGAAAGGCATAACATTCACATTTGTTAAACTTTGTTGAAATCTTCACGACGAGTCTGACTCGTTAAAATACGGCAAGGGGTTAATAAAGGCACGAAATTTTGTCGAACTTTGCGATTTCGGCTGGTTATGGAACGTCGGAAGAGTCAGGTACGGCGCAGGTGAGATCATCGGTGATCACGTAGGCCAGGATTTGTTTTGATCGTTTGCTGAGGTGATTCGTAGTTGAAACACGAGTCAGGTCCGTTGAACCCCATAGATGCTTTCTTCTTGGATTCGGAACAACGACGTCGGCTGACGTTAACGTCGCGTCACGAAAATGTTAACGAGCCCCTGTGGAAGGATTTGGTCAATGCATCATGTGCCCGGGCAACCGACGTCATAGGCATACCATTTGGTCGTAGGCGAACCGAGCCAGTTGCAGTTCGTTGAACCTCGTTTTAGAGGATCCTCGGGCATCCACGTCAGCCAGTTGTTGCGTAAGAGTCTCTCTCGAATCGTCGGGGAATCGGAAAACCGCAGGTGCAATGGGACACGAGACGATTATGTAGATGAACAGGTACTCGTGCATCGGAAAATTGTTCACACTGTTCGAAGATTGACGAGGACTCGAGTAGATCTAGGCATCGTAAATTTATTTAAACGTGGCGCAGAGATGACCGAATGCTAAGCGACTAAACTTTGATCGGACTAAATACGTTATTCTCGATCCAGATCGACTAACTTATAAGGTAGTAGGTACATATGATTAGAGAAAATTGTTTGATGTAGATGTCAGTGATAGGAACCGAATGGCCCAGATGTAATCTAGAACCTAGGCTAAAGTGCCCAAATATGAACCACATTTTGTTGGTCATTTTTTGAATATTTTAGAATGCTCTTTTTCGGCCAAAAAATTACCAGTTGTAGATGCATTTCCTCCTTATAAGAAAGGGGTTCTTAATATAGTACACCTTGAGTCCCTAATATGACACCAGTGCCATATTCGGCACCCATACCAAGAATGTCAATAGCTATACCCATATTAGGGAACCCTTGGTAGTGCCATATTGGGAACTCCACGTGGGCCGATAATACTAGCTACTGACAAAGAGAAAATGAATTTCAGCCCAAACCACTGCAACTACAGATATGTTGAAACATTTCAAAATCACTTACCTTTCTCGAAAAAGATACAATCGAAAATCCAACCACAAAAATATTCAACACGTGTAGACACAGCTGCCGGAGAATACTAAACTCTATTAGAATGTTGAGAACGCAATGCACACGGTTGAGTAAACTTGGAAAACTATCGTTCGAGGATTTTCTCACTAGAGTGCGAATTTTCCTTTACAAGATATAAAGTAGTGCCACAATAGGCGACTATATTCATATTTGGGCACTTTACCCTACCTGTGCAAATCAGCTGAAATAGAGTAATGCAGAGTAACTAAGTCAGACGTAACCAAGGTTGATTCATTCACACATAACTACATAGTTAAGCAAAGTGGACAGACTTAATTCAGAACTGACTGATACGGATCTGATAGCTGGCCCGGACCGATTTGAACTAATTGGTTCGGACAGACTATTCATATATTCATTAGAATGTATTTGGATAACTGCAGAGACTAGTCGTGAATACAATTCTAAGCAAAGAACCTTCGTCCAGCCCGCTCCAGAGGGAACCTTGAAAATTTTCCTACACTCTAGATCCTGTATCTCCCAAACCAACGAATCCCAACACCTTAGATTCCACGTCTACAATAGGGCTGTTACTTTCCTTCGAAGACGATGAGTAGACTGCGGATCATTATGCGATTATGGCTCTTGAAAATTTTTATTGAAAATAACGCGTCTATATTTTAATAATAAAAGATATAGTTTATTTTCCACTTTACAAAAAGTGTATAGGTATCGGGTTGGCAAATAAGTTCATTCGGTTTTTGTGATTTATTCCACTCTAAAAAACCGAACGAACTTATTTGCCAACCCAATATAAGAAGAGCAAAACGAACACGTCACGTCGGTTGCCTGGTCAGAGCTCAAACTGAATATCGGTGGCATCGCAAAACAAAAGTGCAACGAAGAGGGCACAGCCAATTGTGGAAATCGGTGGGCGCCTTCTCATTGGCCGGAAGTTCTCAAAAATGCTCGGAAGTAAAATATGACGGAATTTAGTACGATTTTAATTCATTTCAGTTCTGAAAACACTACTACCACGGAGAGTAAGATTTTATTGATTCGAGTTTCTTCAGATTCGCCCACAAAAATTGCCAATTGCATAAACATCCGCAGTCTGGTGACGAGAACCGAAGTTTCGAACCTTCGGAAAAGTAACAGCGCTAATCTGCGATCCATTCGCTCCCCTATCGGTATCCAAGAAGTTCCACGCGAATCCTTCGCGATCGGCAAAAAGTTCCGCAACGAAAAGGAATCGACAGGATGCAACTTGCGGAGAGTGCACGGAATTTTGCAGGGTACTGTCCCGAGCAGGATTCCATCATCCGCGTCGTAGAAACTAAGCTTGTCGATGATCGTTTGCTTAGGAATGGTCGTTGGTGTGTGCGTCCGTGGAAAAGGCCGATATACAGGGTGATTCAATGGGTAGTGGAGCCAACGCATAGTGCCGCCACCGAAACATCAAACGCTTTCTTTCGGCTACGCTTAAGTGTCGGCGAAGAAGCCCACATCGCTTTTGCTTGAGAGGTTCGCGACGATCACTAGCGGAGATGACTGTGTGCGTGGATCTGTGAACAGGTTGTCCCGATTGAACCACGTATGTATACACGCACACAGCTGTATCCCTGTTGTAGTACATAGTCATCGTCGTCGAGCTTCCAATGACGGATGTCGGCCTCTTCACCGACACTTCTCCGCTTCTTCTTTAGTTCGATGCATGGCGGGTTGTGCAGCAACTTGCGGGAATTTCATATTTCAGAAAATTATTTACCAACAGAATTGGGCAAAAATTTTATTTTAAGTGGGTTTTACACCCAGTTTATTCGAAATTTTTATTTAAATAAAATTTTTGCCCAACTCTGTTTACCAATAATATGTTTGGACCACTTTCTTGATTTTCGCGGATCCTTTAAGTAATCTAGTATTTAACCCTTAGCACTCCAATGGTGCCTCCACTAAAAGGTGCTGTGCCATTATTAAAAATATTTAAGTATTTAATCAACTACCAAAGATTTAGTTATTGTACGTTTAGTTATTATACCAATTTCATATCCATAAAATTTAAAAAATCATAGAGAATGGAGATGTTCTAGGTCGGAAGTGCAAAGGGTTAATAATGTATAATTAACAGAGGCGAGAATTTTGTCCAGGTTTTCGCGATTCTGGCCTACAGTGGAATGTTTTGGTAGGTGGGTTTTGGGTCCACTACCCAGTGAATCACCCAGTATATCGTGTGTTCGTGCCCGGACGGGACACACGGGCTATCGTAGGGATTCTAGATGCCTAGTACCTGTGCTTACAGGTTTCAGTACGCCGTATCTAGGCACTAGCACTGTTGATTAGCGACCGGTTTCCTAGTCAGCCCGTTCAGCTAGCCTACAGTATACATAGATGCTGAGGCATCTAAGCGCGCCGCGCGGCTCTTCGTCAGGAATCCCTCGAGAACGGGGAAAATAAAAGTAGCTCCTCCTTAAGGCGATCGACGCGTCCGTTCTATCCAGAGAGCAATTTCTGATCGGCGATTCCACCGCTCGACTAATCTCACTCCTCGGCCTTAGAACGATCGTTCCTCGAGTCGCTACTTCTCGGAATCCACATTAGATTTTCCGGGCGAAAAAATCTTCTAACGCTCGATAGTCGCGACTGGTTCTATCGGGATCCCGTAAAAATTAACACCGCGTTTCCTTGCATCGCATCCGCTGGGTTACAAGATTTATTCTTCGAGGTACTCTTCGGTTTATTTTTGCATATTACGGCAAAGTTCCCGAATACGAAACACATTTTGTTGATGTCATTTTTTGATTATTTTGGAATGCTCTTTTCGTCCAAAAAATTACCAGTTGTAGATGCATTTCCTCCCTATAAGATTTTGGGGTCAAGTTTGTTTAAAAATGAATACAGCTTGGGAAAAATATTTTTTTCGTGGTGTGTCATTTCCAGGTTCCAACGAAAGGGGTTCTTAATATGGTACACCTTGAGTCCCTAATATGACACCTAGTGCCATATTCGGCACCCACACCGAGAATGTCAATACCCATAGCCCCATAGCTGAACCCTTGGTAGTGCCATATTGGGAACTCCATGTAGACTGATAATACTAGCTACTGGCAAAGGGAAAATGAATTTCAGCCCAAACCAACAGTTGGCAAGCATTAATATAAATAAACTGGAACTACAGATATGTTCAAACATTTCAAAATCACTTACCTTCCTCGAAAAAGATACTATCGAAAATCTAACCACAAAAATTTTCAACACGTGAAGACACAACTGGCGGAGGATCGATACTAAAATCTATAGAATGGTGCGAACGCAATGCACATTGTTGAGTAAACATGGTAAACTATTGTTTGAGGATTTTTTCACTAGAGTGCGACTTCTCCTTTACAAGATCTAAGGTAGTGCCATAGTATGCGAGTATACCATATTTGGGCACTTTATCCTATTACGGTGGAGGGAAAATTCCGTCAATTCTGAATCAATCTGTAAAAATATATCTTTACTATCATTCAATGATATAATGTCCAGATGAATCCCAAGCTGTTAGTATTTCGGAATCGGCGAGTTCTCGGCAGAGAAGTAAGCCACAGGATCACCGAGTGGATTCGTCCGCACGAGTCTGATCTCTTTTTGAGTTAGCGGGTCGCGCGGCCAGGTCAGATCGACACGGTTAAAATTCGAGAGAGGTGTTCGCGCGTGTAAGAATCTGCGATATGCGATTTGATCCTGCGATTCGAGCACAACTGCCCGCGCAACAGGATCCCATGGATTTATGTGCATTTTGATGGGTGCGAGATCGCCAAGCGGTGGGCGTACGCGTACCAAAGTCCTCCCGTACTTGCTCGATGCATATCGATTACTTCTATCGATCCGGGACGAAAGTGTCCTTCGATCTAGCACGCTATCCTAGCACTTGATCGCGTAGGATCGGATTTAGCTCCCTTCTGTTGTTCAGCGAATCCGTTCCACCGGGCTCGGAATAATTATAATAATTAGATTGCGGATTTTTCGGCGGAGTAAAAATTGCATGATGCAGGATATACAAAATTTTATCTCTTTTTCAGATAATTCTAATGACTCGAAACTAGCACAACAGTTGAACGATTCGCATTTGCATTAGCTCTTTTGGAGGGAAAATTCTGTCGCGTTTTAAATAACCAGGTAATTTTTATGGCAACAAGTTGTTATAAATACTAGAAATTATATCATACACATTTTTATCAATAGATTCAGATGTTTTCCTTAAAATACGACAAACCTAATCAAATTTCCGAGTTGTTTCTTCACGTAGAATTACTGTGCAGGTACCACGAAAAACTTCGCGAGTTAAGTATGAATATAACGTGGTTCTCATAAGACTGGTGGAAGATTATTTAATTCCTGGTTACCCGATGACCAACTGTTTCGACTCGTAGGATTTCTGCTCGGTATTTTTTGGGTGTGGTAATCGCGAGTAACGAAATCGCTTTCTTCGGAGGAAAAGTGACGGCGTAGCGATGCGGAGAACGCTTAATTGAGTTTTCTCTGGAGTAACACTTACCTAATGCATAATTTAATCGTCGGAGCCGTATAGTCGATGCCGTTCGACAAGCCCACGGTCCCGATTATAGCATAACTTAGGAACGGCGTCGTTAACTTGATCTCGAATAAGGCGTGGTATCTGGGTGCCTGGGTGGGTTTCTCGTTGGTTTTTCTTTGTTTGTTTCGCAGGCCGCGTACGGGAGATGCGGTTCGAACTGCGAGAGAACGCGCCGCGCTGCTCCGCGCCGCGCCGCGCCGGGGCTGATTACGCGTCAAGATGTAATTGGAATACGGGTTAAGCAGCGAAGGTTTAGATCTCTCGGCTCCGCGGGAGAAACGAGTCCCGAGCCTTCTCGGTTTTTCCCGAAGAAAAGAACACCGAACAACAGTTATCGGTGTGTTTAACGAGGTCGCTTTCTACCCTTTTGCATTTCTGTTTTTCGGCCGCGTTCTAATATTTTATATTGTAATGTTATAATATTCTACAGTGTTTCTGTAGCTGTTCCGAGGCTTAGCTTTAACCTGTTAGTACATAGTATGAGGACGACGAGTCAACTCGTCATTCGTGTTCGCTGTCGCTTTTCAGTGGCTTTTCATTTTCTTCTTAATTCAACTAATAATTCTTCCACTTTAACGAGCCGTATTATCGATACTGGTATAAACTACATTTTTCGCTTCATTTTATTCGTCTTCTAGAAATATTCCTAGCTGGAAATGTTAAAAAAAATCGCAGGGTCAACAGCTTGATTTAATACAACTATTTCCAATCAGGATTGTTGACTACCTAGTTCTAGAAGCTGCATCTGAAGAACCTTTTCAGTAGAATTTTGTCTAAAAATGCTGGTCCGCCACTGCAGGATTCGATGTTCGAGAGAAAAATCGTCGGGAGAAGATTCTAGATTCGGCGAGGTTTTGCAAGTTCGATGTATTCCGATGGAAATAAAGAACCGCGACACGTCCAGTCGAATATTTTTCGGATGCAGCGGGCCAGGTTGACGCGACGTCGCGATCATCGCGGCTAGACCGTGCCGAAAGTTAGGCAGATGCACCCGGTCGGCCGATTTGAAAGCCAAATTAGCGTCGCTGCATCGAAATCACCGGTTCCCTGCCGGCGAATAAATTTACCTCGATCCCCTCTCCCTCTCCTTATTTTTCTGTCGCTGTGTCTCGATGGTTTTTGGACCCCTTCCTCTCCATATTACTCTCCCGATTACCCTAAACAGAGGCGAGAACGTTCGCCATCGGTGCCGGAAGCCGAATCAACACCTTCCACGCCCTTCAAGATTCCCATAATCATCTCGCAATCATCCAGCTGAAATTAACCAAGCTTGTTCTAAAATCTTAGGTTCAGGTTCATGATCACAACATACGAATTGATTGGACATCCTTGCTTGCCATAATCTGGTCGCATTGGGTCCTCAAAGACCACAAGACCTAAACTTTCTGAAGAACCACGCAAGCTGTAGACTTTAGAGCAGCGGTTTCCAACCTTTATGCTGCTACGCCTTGTCGTAGACACGTTTCAAATAATGGAAACTTTATCACGAAAAAGTGAAACCTACAAATTAATTTTTTATCAAAAAGTTTTGGCGCCTTTAGAGGAAGCTCGGACCATAATTCCTAGATTTGAACGACGGTTGAAGATCCTCGGAGATCTTCCGAAATCTCTTTCGGAACGAAGCTTGGCGGGCCCGCGAGATGCGAATATCACTTGTCGTAGGTCCCCCATGGATCCGCGAGCCACCTTGACTCGAAAGGACGGTGAAACCGACGCGTATGTGTCTGTCTATAAGGCTGGTACGACTACGTTGCTGTATCCTCGGGCGTCGAAAAATCACGTCTTACGACACCGGTCGCCGATTTATCTTAACAGCGGAGCTAAGTGGTCGCGCGCTATTTTTGCCCGTCCTTGAGTCTACAAAAAGGGCCGGGATTACCTTGAAACGGGACTCACACGGCTATCCATCAAATGCTCATCGTGTGCTAGAGAGCAAACGAGGGACTCTCCCTCCGGGGTTCTGGTTTTGCCGCGACGCGACGAGTTTTCGACGCTTCTCGATTCCATTCTGGTGGGGTGAGTAAAAGAAGAGACCTAACGGGGGGTAGGGATTCGAGAGCGGTCTAGAAGGGGCACGGGGGGGAGGGGAGGGGACTAGTTTAACCAGAACGCTCTCTAACGAATCCCCCTAGTCCCGCTGCCTTGCCCGCGGTCCACTGGATATCATCCAGTGGGATAGCTTAGGTCCCAACCGCCTTCTTGGTCGTGACCTCGGATTGGTCGATAGACGAGCCACCGGGTACTGATTTCTTGTCCTAGGTTCCGGAGGCAGACTTGACTACCTTGACGCAAATCCACGTGAACTTCCCCGGCGCCGATGAGCGACTCGCTTAGAAACCGAGTTGTTATGATAGGGCCTCGGACTCACCACTGATCCAGAAACTGGACGCTTCGAAGGGGCATTCTGGTTTTTCCATTTTTCCGAAATCGATTCTGTCTTTTTCGGTACGATCGCTGCATGGAATATGCACAAGACAGTTTCAGTCTCGAATATAATGTTCCCCAGAGAGACAGATATTACCGACTGGAAAATGTGTTGAAAGAATTCTGTATTGTTGAAACAAAACAGTCCTGGAGATGCTCAAAGTCCAGGAATCGTTGCGGTGTATATCCTTCGACATACATGAACGGGTTAATTGTTAACAAAAAATCAATATTGCTAATCGAAAAACCTCCCTCGTCGAATCTATCTAAAAATCTCTTCGTGAAGGGACCTCCAGAAAATTAGGGATCCTCGAGCACCTTCAAAAAACCACTTTTCCTCTCCATCCCCATTACCAAAAAATAAATACTGCAAGCTGAAAGAACCTCGTCAGCAAATCAGTGTCTCGAAGAAAATTACAGATCACAGAAAGCAAGTATACTAAGAAAATAAATTTTAAAAAATTGTGGCTATCCGAAATACGATGGACGAAGATCAATGATGTATTGTATCCACTAGGGGCGTAGATCGGGAGGTTTGCGGGGTACTTTCGATTTTCGGGCGGAGGCATGATCGTTGCCAAAACTGACCCGAACTAATTTACCGTGTTATCAAGACGCGCGCGGCTGGTCGCGAAAGTTCGTCCCCGGGTGAAATTAAACGGCGCGACATTCAAATGAAAGAGGCCCCGAAAACCGGTTCCGCCGGCGCTCGTCGTCGCTGGCTCTGTCGCTCTTCTGGGTAGCCGGCCGGTCGGCTCCTCGAGATAAATCGACACGGAAGAGTGTCGTAATCGGGGCCGGGGTACCGTGGTACCCCACGTGGTGGGTGACGCAGGTGCACCACACACTGCCTATGCTCTCTTTCTTTTCTCTCCCCCTTTCTCTCCCCCTTTCTCTTTCTCTCCTTGCCTCCGTTTCTTCTTCTTCTTCTTCTTCTTCTTTACCCTCACTCTTGCCCACCAAACTGCTCGCCTCGAGATCGCGAATTCTAGCTCGAGTGTCCGGCTCCTGTGAACCGATTCATTTCGGGCAAGTGCACACCGTGACAAATGATCCACGAACGATCTACAACGTACATCGTGCATTACCAGACTGCGGATGTTTGTGCAAAATGAAAATTGTGCAAGTCGATCGTGAGAAACAGAAATTAACTTCGGAGTTTTTTATTCCATTTGTTCAGTTTTGCTGGAAATGCATAGGATCAAAAGAAGAAGTTAATTAAAATGGGTTACGTCCGTCCCACAATCATCATGCATTACTAGACTGCGGATGTTTAATGACAATGTATTTCCTAACTTCATAGTTTTTTACATTTCACGAATTCAGTTTTGCTGTAAATGCATAAGATCAGAGGAAGGAATGAATTAAAATGGGTTGCTGTTCATTCGAGGTTTTCATTGTACAGTTTCGGATATTCTGTTTGAAGCAGCATTTAACAAATTAGTAATCACCGCTCGTTCCACTTCGATACTCTGGTGTTGAAAAAGAATGAGGTACTCGCGATTTATTATCGAGTCCCAGGAGTCCAGGATCTCGTTTGAGGAGTCGCTAACGAAGCGGGGAAGATGATGCAGGCTCGTTAGGGCCCGCAGGATGCGAGCAAAGATGCGTGGACTACTTTTTACCGTTGTCGCTTTTTCTTGCTCCCAATTTTGCCGATTCCTCGGCTGGCCAACCTGCCCGAGTCCCCGTTACCGACGATCTCCGATCTAGAACCTGATATATCCTTGCATCCGTCTATTCCACGGAATTTTGCTCGAACGATCTTGATACTCCGGCGAATCATTAATTTAGATCAGAAGAGGTTCGAGTAATCCGTGTCCTCAGCACGGTTAAAACCAAGTTTCTCGAGCAAATATTTATTTTGTATTAAAGCAGTTGTTTTATTGAATCAAAATTTAGTTATGTCGGAGGCGTATCGAATTCCGTGTAACCAGTTTCTACGGAAAGTGGTGTGCTAGTTAATTATCTTATAAGCTGAAACACTGCTTCAAATTGTGCGTGCCCATTTTTTGTTTATAATATTCATTTTTGTGCACAATACGACCTCTAAAAATTACCAGAATTAAAATAATCAATCATTTCGTATTGTTTGATAAAAGTTTGGATGCGAGGATTTCAAGGGAGAGGCGATCACGGGCCCGACAACCTCGATAGATCCTAATGACCGATTTACCGGTGCAAACGCGATCGCGGTGCAGCACGACGCGGCGCCGTGTTGCGCAACGTCCCAATTCCACACACCGTGAAACGTGGAAGACTTCCTGTATCCCGGTCGCGAGACAGAAAAAACTTTTACCTTCGATCGGCATTAGCATCGGTCCCCGTGCCCGTAACGATCCATCGATCCGTCGTCGATCGCGTAAGACGACGCATACACACCGTGCGTATGGAATCGGCCATCGGGTTTCGCGTCCATAAATGTATCCGTCGCGAATTTTGCAAGCGTGCATTTCCACCGTCGAATAATCTGCTCCCGCTTCGCTTGTCGGCGTCCTATGACGTCAGAAGTCTGCAACGATCGCCAAAAATCCTGCAGAAACTCGATCCTTCTTTAAAATGCACAAAAATGTACGGACAACGCGAACGTGCACGTAACGATCCTAAAAAAATTCATCGAAAATCGTTCGGAAATTCTTTCACCAGAATCATCAATTTCTAAAGGAAATATAATTTACATTTCTCCTAACAATTGATTAAAAATCAGTCACCTGTTTTTTTAATTCAAAGTATCAATTTTAAAATATTGTATCTCTACAAAAAGATGATCTCAGGAACACCTTGCCCAAGTACTTACAAAACTCTTTAAATGGTAAAACATTCGCTAATGACGATGACCTGAAATCGCGCATCGATCATTTTTTTTGCCGATAAATGACTTTTGAGAAAAATGGCAAAAGATCATCGAACAAAATGGAAAATATTTTATTGATTAACATTCATTGCTTGAATAAAAATATTGGGGAAAATTTCATAGAAATTGGTTAATTGGTTTACGAGTTATAAACGTTCGAAAGTGGTAAAAATTGCAAATTTCAATATTTTCAACTTTTTTACCACTTTTGATCGTTTATAACTCGTAAACCAATTAACCAATTTCAATGAAATTTTCGGAGCATATATAATTTCTACAAGTTGACCAAACACATCTTTTAAATTTTCGTTATTGTGGCCAAGCTAAAAATTCGTAAAAATGAATTTTTACTATTGTTGTTCGCAATTCCGACCAAACACATTTTTTCAACATATTTTTTAGACGTCATTTACTGAAATAATTCATCTAGCCTTACAGAGAAATTGATCAGTTTTGCTCCTAACTGTACTGTTGCAATATTTCCAATGGATTTCGAGGATTTCGCGAGTCTTTCGGTTCAGTATGTCGGCCGAGGGACCGGTTAATGAGATGACGTGAGACACTGATGTGCTGGCGATAATGTGAGCGGGTTGGCGAAATAGGCGGACCGTTTGCGAGCGTATGCGTTCATGTATGAGCCGTTTCTGACCGTTAGAGCGTAATGCACGACCGCTACATGCAGATCAACGTCACCGGGACACGCGGTCTTTCCCGATGCAGTAGAGAAGGGATAAAGAGCGAGGCAGAAGGGGGCAAGCCGTTACATTTTCAATAATTTCTTACATAACTCGTAATCCCACAGCCGGAACCAAGCTCCCGCGGTTCTGGGACAGTGGAATATTCCCTGGAGCTTTTCAGCCGATCTTTCCACGCGTTTGTACCGTTCAATATAAACAGTTTATACCAATTGATCGGTAGAGGGGCTCCGGTGTTTGAGACTCTGCCAATTACAATTTCTAGTTGGAAGCCTTGGGAACGGGGACCAAGCAGAACCAGAAGAGCCTGTCGATTTTATTCGTCGCTAATCCGGGCAACCTTGATTTTCGGCAGCGGTCGCCTTCGGGACCTATACGAATACCAAACGTGTTCCACGCCATCTTTATCTGGCCGATCTATCTGCTGGACCATCACTCGAACCTGCCGAAAATAAACGCGTGTACTTCCTCTGGCCCGGCGGTTCCTTCGATAAGTCTTCGCAAGTTGAAATTCATTCTAACTGATTTCGTAATTAATGCAGAATTCGACTAAATTATCGATCGAAGAACGAGCGATTCCTGCGCGCGACATCCTCGTGTCTCCACTCGAATTTGTCCTCGTGGATCCTGTGACGAAGGCCGAGCTTATAGGGAATGTTTAAAAGTCTGCATTTTTCATTTTACACGAGCATTCCTTCTTTCTGTCTGTTCAGCAAGAGGGTTGCTGTCGAGCACACGCGGAAAAAAGCCGTTGGAATCGGGTTTTTTCGCTGAGGAGGATACACGTGTGGATCTAGGTAGAGCATGACGGAAGCGGCTGTCGCAAAATCGGTGCCGATTGTTCTAGTAACTTGACCGTTCGCGAAGAAAGTGAGATAACCGACGCGACGCGGCTCGGTGACACACTTTCCGGCCGCTGCTGCTCAATCACTGCTGCAATTAAACCTCTTTCTGTTTCGTTTGCCAACCAACGACTTCCACAATTGCATAACAGTTCCTTCCAGAATCATTTTCTTGCGTGGCGGTTCGGGAATTTGCAAAAAGCACCCGCCGTTTTAAGCAATGAACTTTCGCGCATTTATTTTTGCATCGATACAACTGATTGAATTTAGTTGTAATCGCTTAGCTGCGAGACGCAGGAATTATTTTATCCACCGAATGAAATTATACGTTAAAGAAGACTCTTGTTCGAATCTGGTCTGGAAAGGCAGCGATCGTAAAAGGCGGCGTCTGAAAGGACTCGGTTATAAATCGGCGCGAAAACCCTTAAAAATGAAACCGAACCAGTCGCTGTATAAATCGTCGTCGGGACGAACGAAGCCGCCGCATCAGGTATCTCGTCGCATTGTTAAGAACTCGCGGAGAGCCTTGATTTTGGCCGGGACCTTCGTCAAGTCTGGCCGGTTTCGCGATATCTGTTGAGAACGGATCGGATCGGATCGAATCGGATCGATTCGTCTCGCCGAGGCTCCGCTTTTCGCGGACGCGCCGCGATCTTGAAATTCCGTGGCTCCAAGGCTCGGCTCCGCTCTGCGTGGGATCAAGATCGAGCCGCGATCCAGAGAAAACACGGCCGGATTCGCCGAACACCGCAGCCGATTCCGCTTAATCCTCGACTGGCTTCCAGAAACCCATTCTCCTTCTCGCGTGTTGCTTCTTCCTTTTCCTTCTGTTTCTTTCGAGGGATCCTCTACCTGCTTGCTTGGTCTTCTTCTTCCGTTTCAGCTTTCTTGATCTCTTTGTTGACATTTGAACAGGAGATTGATTCTTGTCGAAGGATTCTATGCTCGATTATTGCGGGAAATTGATATTTGCGAGAAGGTTTCTCGTTGAGATGGGATTTTTGGCAGAGATTCGCGAGGAACCTCGAGTGGTGCCACGAATCGTTCGCACGGAATCGACGACGACTCGATCCTCGCGTGACTCGAGATATTTTAATAGATAATAGCTGGCAGGCAATTTGATTTCGCGTGCAGCTGTCGAGCCCCCATCGTTCCAGTCACCTTGCTTCGCGGCCGATCAGCGAATTTCAATTCTTTTCACCGTGGATCGCTTTTTGGGGATCGTTAGATCTCCTCGGGAGACCCGTTCCTCACGATAACTGGGCTACGCGTGTTCCCGAGGTACCTCAGGTGTTCGTTTCGCCTGGTAATTCAGAATTTCTGGGACACGTTCCTAATAACAAAGATGCAGCGCGTTCGTCTCTTTTATTTTTCCGAAGTTCTCTATAGACGCTGCCAAACCAGTAATCAGCTCAGGGAAACAAGAACTGTGCAACGTGGGCCAAGATGTAGTTCAGCTAAGAATAGAACGAAAGTCAAGAATAACAAAATTGCGTTCGAGGCGGTATTTTCGAGAAAAGTGGACCTGGAGATTCACGAAATACGAGCGCTATTCGATAGAGATCTGTCGAGGCGTCTGATCACGAACTGTCGATTCTACTTCCCGTCGCTACTAATGCGGGCGACTCTGACGAATTTCCCGAAGCTTCCAAACACGATTTTGTTATTCCCGAGTTTCGTCTCGTTCGTCCCACGCTTTATATAAAAAGTTGCAGTAGAATTTTTCTTCGAGGTGCACGGCAAAACTGAGAATCCGTAAAATTACGGTCTTCCAGCGAATCGCCGCGATGTTCGGTCGCGTCGGATCGTCGCGAGGATCGATTTCAACGGTATCGAAAGCGAAATGAAAAATCCCAGCGGAGAAAGGAGGGGAGGGGGGCCGGGTAAAAAGAAGATTCGATTCCTCGGGAGAGGACAGGAGAGCCTCCAAGAGAGTGTGAGAGAGCTTTCCCGTTATGCGCCTCCTCTCTAAGCTGAATTCGAGCTGCCGGCCAGAGGCCGGTACCGCTAGCTTCCCAGAAATCGACGCTCGATAATGCCTCTCGATACGGATGAAGCAATCTCCTACTGTCGTGCACCGCCGCGAGAGGGGAAAAAAGGCACAGAGGGTGGGGAATACGGACGAGAGGGCCAGGTGGGGAGAAGTCGCGCATATAACCAACACCACTAGCGCTCATGTTTTATTCATCGATTTAAACGAATTCGAGGTGTACACCGAGGCACAGCGCTTCCTCATTGTCACAGACGATAACACGCCAGCCCTTGTCCCACAACTTCTCACAATCGTCAGCTCTTGTCTCGGAGCTTTTTACCCGAAAGCTTCCTCAGGGTCACCGTTCTCCGTCCCTTCCCCGAGACCTTCGACTCGGCCGCCATTTTGGTTCCGGAACCCTCGTTGAAACATAATTTTGCTAGCACGCGAATTTCCGTCAAATTCTCTTTCTTCTCTCTGATGCTTTTGATCATTCAAATGAAAAATCTGAGACCGTCCATTTTGGCGGGTCCGACTCTACTCGGCCGCCATTTTGGTTCCGGAACCCCGAAGACCCTCGCTGAAACATAATTTTGCTTGCACACGAATTTAAACAAATTCTATTTCTTCTTCTCTCTGATGCTTTCGATAATTCCAATGAAAAATCTGAGACTCTACTCGGCCGCCATTTTGGTTCCGGAACCCTGGAGACCCTCGCCGAAACATAATTTGCTTGCACACGAATTTAGAGGAATTTTCTTTCTTCTTTTCTCCGATGCTTTTGATACTTAAAATTAATTGATAATTAAAGTGAAAATATGACTTGTCCGATCCACGAGAATTCTTTACGATGACACGTGGACAGACGAGAATTTATGTCGGAAGGATCCAGCCTTCCAGACGATGCTTACAGAGTTCCCAGAACGTGATGTATTATAATAGGATCGTAGTTTTCGTGGAACGTACGGTATCGGCAGAGAAAAAAACCGGGATTCGCCTTGCGAATCTGTGTGCGGTATATCCGAGGAACGTTCTCGATCGGTCGAAGTGGATCAGGTGGATTCAGCATCGGAAATAATTACGTCTGACTTAAATTCGATTCTACTGCGTGACCTACTATGATCGCATTGCGCTCAATGTTGACGCACGACCCGTTGTTTTTACGCTAGAACCAGCTAGAAACGTCGAGGTACGTGCACGATGTTCGAATCACCTCTTTGCAACCTAATTTCCTAAGTCATTGGCAACTACGTCTCGACGATTCCCGATCGATCCAGGATGCGCATCGCTTTTCAAGTTTAATCAACCCATCTCGAGTCGCAGTTGTTTCAAAATAGATTCGGTATAAGCTGACGGGTTCGTTGTTATCTTTATCAGAAATTTCAGCGTTCGTGTTACAGAGTTGTCGCAACGGATTCGGAGACATTGTACCAGCGTCTGCCATAATTAGCGGCGTTCAGCTGACCGGAGATCGAATTCGATAGCCTCCGTCATTGGAAATCGGGAAACGTTTGGGAATCTCCGTCGTGACATTTCTGCGTCCGATGCGAATGTTTTGATGCGTTGATCCTTTCTTTCATCACTGCGATCTGTACGATGAGCGTAGATTGGCAATGAAATGTTTGGAAATTCTTCTTTCCATTCGTTTTTGTCCACGGCTGCACAAAATCAGAAGTCTAATCGTCGGAAACGTGATTTACAGTTTCGATATCAATTCTCCAGAGAATTGTTGAACCTGGAAAATGTTAACGAAAGTGTGCTCTTCCTTTCTGATCTTCATTATTTCCTTTCTTTCACGACTGCGATCTATATAGTGAAAATAGGACGTGTACAAGTTCTTCTTTCCACTCGTTTTTGTCACAGCCGGCAAACGACGGTCACAGCTTCGATATCAATTCTCCAGATAATTGTTGAACCTGGAAAATGTTAGCGAAAGTGTGCTCTTCCTTTCCGATCTCGATTATGGTACAGTACCACGAATCACCAAGGAAGTGCAGCGACGATCGATCGATCCCGCGACCGTGGCCAGCAGTAACGTCACGTACATGACACTCAGAAAAGTTGCGGACGCGCATGAAGTGTCCGGTTCGCGACTCGCGTTACGAGAAATGGAGCCAAAACTTTCGACATGAGTGTTTGTCGGTGGCCGAGCTAAATTTTCGAATCTCTCAAGGCCAGGGGCGAGCATAATCCTCGTAGAATATAGACTACGAGTACACGAACGCTAAAAATCACCTGGACATTACCTCTCGAAAAAAGAATCATCCCAGAAAACAGTAGAAGACTTAAAGCAGAGCTTTCAGAAGCTACGAAATTCGATCTTGACAGCGGACAACTAACCTTTCGCAAAAATTGACGATCGATGCTTCCAGTCATCAAATGTTTCAGTGCTAAAATTCAATACCGGATACAAGGTCGTTTCACAAATCGTTTCTATGACAGTTTACTTGAAAAAAATAGTAGTAGAGTTAAAACGCTCTGGTCACAATCTTGTCCTGCAACTTTTAATTGATCGATATCGAACGTTGTTGTCAACTGGTTTGGCGAAGAGGAGGAAAACTGAATTTCTAAACTTGGAGAACCACTTTTGATACTTTCTTGGACTTGAAACACGTTCTCCATAGGCGTCAGGAATATTTTCAACAGTCTTCGACTGTATCAGACCTTTTTCAATGGTAAACATCGAATGGAGAAGGAGTGCATCTTCATAGAGGGAAATTTCTGTAAAAATGTATTCTACCAGAAAGTATTACACCAAAATCGTTCAATTACGACCTCCCTTTTAATCACGATCGCGATTCCCACGCACGATACAACAGTGCGCTAGGTCCCAGTCCCTCCACAGTCCCTCGAAGCCAATTGCCAGCAGTTTTTCCCCACCCAATGCCGGTGCTACCATCGCCGACCCTAAATGGCCCATCAGAGAGCTGGAGCAGCTCGAAGGGCTGGTCTCGCGGGAAAAACGTCTGGTTTTCTCAGGCGTGCCGCAGCTGTGGCTGGAAGGGCGATTTGTTGGTCGCGGGCAGAGGGGATCGTCGCGCAAATCGAACCGGAATAAATCGGTTTCGAAATCGGCAGGATCGAATCGGTGTTCGTGTGCCGAAGCATGCGTTTCAGAAGAGCAGCCGGTCTTGGTTTGTGCTCGCTACCGGACTCTGTAAGAGGCACACACCACCGTGGTCGCTGCCAGAAAACCCGATGGCACCTTAAGGAGAGAAGTCAAGGGCAAGAAGCGTCCCTTCGTTACCCAGTCTGGCCCAGCTTGGGCCCTACTTGGACCCCACTCCTTGCGCCCCGGTCTCGTCTCCACCCCCTCCCCGTGTCGGTCGGCACACACCTCTTCGTCGGCGTGGTGTGTGGCGTGTGTGGTGTGTATATCTCTCTTGGTAGAGAATCCCTTGCTCCTCCAGCCCCCTTCACCTTTCTGGATCTCCCCCTCCGTTTCCCCTTGCGCGCACCTTCTATCGCCACCTCCCCCTTCTGCCCTCGTCTCTCAACACGAATCCATATGTATGGGGTTGTGGCGCACAGGCGACGCAAATGTGCTGACTACATTACGCCGCTACCTATATAAGATAGCCGGGCAACCATCCTATCCCCACAGACCGAGCCAGATCGGCAGACCGTTCACAGACGGGGGCCAACCGACACCGATATATTATCCACCGACACGACACGACACGACAACACGACACACCGCACCACCGCACCGCACCGCACACAACGCAACACTGTCTGACAACCAATTTTCTTCGCTACTGACACAGAGAGCCCTCTGAGAGACTCTGTCATCCAAACAGCAGCAAGCCTCTACTGATCGCGATATCGCGTTGCTCCACACATACACACACGCGCGCACGCACGTACAGAGATCCACGAGATCCTCTCCTCGAGAGAAACTAAGAGAGAGAGAGAGAGAGTAAGAGTGACAGAGAGTAACGAGTCTCTCTCGAACGGGAGAAAGTGAGATTTTCGGTTTCGACGAGGCCGTCATCGGTGTCCCATCGACCGCTGTCCACTGCCACCGGACGCCGCTGATCGCTGCCGATACCCACTGTCAACAAGCGCCGATCGCTTGTGCATACCCCAGCTTGTGACAGAGAGAACACAGTGCAAGAGAAACCGACCGCAGATCACCACCGGCTAAGATGATCCCTCTGACAGCCACCACGTGCTTCCTGATCGCGGTCACGTTCGTCGCGCTCGTTGTGATCCTCCTGGATCACCTGCGATCCAAGAAACCGACCAAAGAGGACATCCTCGGAGGATGGAACGACAACATGCCGGAACCACCTGGACCGAAACCGTGGCCGATCTTAGGCTCTCTACACATCCTCGGGAGATACGACGTACCCTACAAAGCATTCGGCGACCTTGTCAGGGACTACGACTGCCAGGTGATCAAGCTCCGAATGGGATCCATGCCGTGCGTGGTCGTCAACGGGCTGGAGAACATCCGGGAAGTGCTGACCATCAAGGGACACCATTTCGACTCCAGACCGAACTTCACCAGATATCATCTACTCTTCGGCGGGAATAAGGAGAACTGTAAGAATAGCATTCTTTTTTTTCTCGAGTTCTTCTTTCACACGCGGGCGGCTCCTTCTTCTCCTTCTTCTACTTCTTCCTTCCGCGTAGCCTTGACGGTCGATTAACGACCACCGTAAACCGCGATTTTACGAGCGGAATTCATTAGACGACCCACCGCGACGTGACATAAACTACCGCCGGATTCCGATTATTCGAATGGTCCTGTCCGTTGCGTAACCACTCGCTGAACGAATTCCTGGCGAATCGGAGACGATCTTCTCGGAGATTAGCGTGCTTCGTTCGAGACAGGTGGTTTCTTCGAGTTCGTTTGACCCGCTGATTCTATTTAAAGATCGGATCTTCCCGTAATTGTTACGTTATCGTGATCGAGACAGCTGATTTCTTCTTGTTGATGAAATTTGTAGTGTTAGAATTACTGAAGGAGTGAGTAGACTTGACGTCCTGTTTCTCCGATGCATTGATTGCTCGTTCCTCGATCGGCGGATCGAAGCATAGGGTTTCGGAGGCGTAGCGAAAAATTGGAATCGGTGGACAGGCTGGTGAAAACTCGTTCCCCATGCTAACGACCTTGCTATCGTGCGCGACACGTGAGCGGCCCGGCCCCGTTTATTTTTCGCGCGGCTCGTGCTTTCGTTCGAGTTCGGTCAGCCAACATATCAGCCGAAACCCGTGCTAAGGTCAAGAGAGCGAAGCGGTACCAAGTGCAGCCCCGGCAAAGGTCACGGTACCACTTTCACGCGTTCCTGCCTCACCTGGCCAGCCGGCAAACAGGATCAAGGCTGATCCACCGGAGGCGATTCCGACACTCGAGACCACCTGCGCCACCGTTTTCCGTTCTCTCTTTCTACACACCCACGATTAGACCGTGCCGCGATCACTTTCCAAAAGTCTCATCGTCCAATCCGCTAATTATTCAATGCATTTCGCAACGTCCAATATTTTGCTGAATTCAATCCCCTGTATATCACTATGAGCACTTTCATAGTGGCTCGGCATCGAATTTGGTCATTATTCGTTCTAGTTTTCCGTTAACAAATTTTCTGATCATTCGAGTGCGAGACTATACCCTCTAGAAGAACAGTGTCAATCTTCGCGATCTCTTTTCGCTGATTATACAAAAATAATATTTAGTTCCTCAGTGTCTCGATCCGTAAACATCGATTCGGGGCTCGAAGATCGAATGTAGATTCGAGAATCGTGGATCTCCCAGCACAGGGAGCTAGCAATGGTATCCTACACGGAGAAACCAGGTCACTTCCTGTTCTGCTCGCGGCCGCTTCGATTTCAAATCGAGCCGGCTCGCGCGCCGATGAATCGATTTTCTGCGGAGTGCGCTCGATCGGCATCTGCCGGCTTGCATTTCCGCGTGTCGCTTGTTCCCCGAGAAAGAGAAAGAGACAAGGGAGAGGGAGAAAGAAGAAGAGAGAACTCCCGGTCTAAGGAAAGGGAGAGGAGAGGAGAGCGAAGCGAGCAAGTCGACGAATTTTTCCTTTTTCGCCTGACAACCGAGTTATTTCGAAATGCGTTTGGCTACGCGTCGCCTCGAAGGTCAAGTTTAACGCGCCGGTGGGATCATCGTCGCTCGATCAGGATCAATGAGAATCTCCGTTACCGTCCGCCTCGTAATAACTGTTCCAAAAGACTCTCGATGGAAATTCGTTTGACGCGATTCGAAAGATCCATTGAAAGTTCTGATTCTACAATTTTCTAACGCTACCAATTCTCAATGAACTATTCTTCCGATCACGATTTCATTACTAGACTAAGGATCTTTATGCATTTATGAAGAAATTGATCGGGCGAAATATAAAACGGTAAAAGATTTAAAAAATTCAAGAATGTTGTAATGTTGCTTTTGAACGAGCAAATTAATTAAGGCATGAAATCAATTTGTATGTTATTCCTGCTTTTTTTGCATAAAGATCCGCAGTCTATTTATTACTTCCCATGGTGGCTTCGAACCACTTCCAAATTTAACAGAAAAATATCATACAACAAGCTAACAATCCAAATGTTTCGAAATGTTCCAGCTCTCGCTTTCTGCAACTGGTCCGAGGTGCAGAAGGCCCGCAGAGAGATGCTCCGCGCGCACACGTTTCCCCGCGCGTTTTCCGCGCGCTACAACGACCTAAACGGCATCATCGGCGACGAGATGGAAGCCCTGATTACACACCTGGACTCCCTAGCAAACTGCAAGGTCCACGCGAAGCCGTTGATCCTTCACACCTGCGCCAACATCTTCATGACCTACCTCTGCTCGAAAAGCTTCCCGCTGGATCACGCAGGATTCCGCAACATGGTCGAGAACTTCGACAAGGTGTTCTTCGAGGTGAACCAAGGCTACGCTGCGGACTTCCTGCCGTTCCTCATGCCGCTTCATCATAGAAACATGGCTAGAATGGCGCACTGGAGCCACGCGATCCGCGAATTCGTAGTCGCCAACGTTGTCAACGAGAGAATGGACGATTGGACCGGATTGGTCGAGCCTGAAAGGGATTATCTCGACTGTCTGGTGAATCATATGAAGACGGACTCTGAACCAAGGATGTCCTGGAACGCTACATTGTTCGTGATGGAGGATATCCTTGGAGGACACTCTGCAATCGGCAATCTGTTGGTGAAGGTCCTTGGATTCCTCGCTACCAAGCCGGATGTCCAAATGAGAGCTCAGGAGGAGATCGACGCGCTGGGAATCGACGGTCACTACGTTGGCCTGGAGAATAGGGGATCGCTGCCCTACGTTGAAGCCATCATCCTGGAGACCATCAGGATAATCGCTAGCCCCATCGTGCCGCACGTTGCCAATCAGGACAGCAGTATCGCCGGTGAGCATCCTCATCTTCTTATTCAACGATCTTCTTCTTGATCGAGAACAATTCAATCCAATCGATCTAGCTCACTTTACTAACCAGACTTGTCTACCCTCTTTCCAGGTTACAGGATCAAGAAGGACACCTTCATCTTCCTGAACAACTACGAGCTGAACATGTCCAAAGAGCTCTGGACCTCTCCGGAGGAGTTCATCCCGGACAGGTTCGTGCAGCAAGGTCGACTCCTGAAACCCGAACACTTCCTGCCCTTCGGCGGAGGCAGAAGGTCCTGCATGGGCTACAAACTGGTCCAATACTTGAGCTTCGCTATCCTGGCCACGTTGCTGAAGAACTACATGATCACACCGTTGTCGAAAGAGAACTACACGATACCAATCGGCAATCTAGCCTTGCCGGAGATGACGTTCAACGTCCGGTTCGACAGACGGTAGGGTCTGGAAGAGGATGAAGAGAATGTTGGCCAATAGAATAAGGGCCGACTCCTCGAGCCCGACTGCTCAGCCTAGGCTTCAAGGGGAACTTCGATTTCGGAGGAGCTTCCGGGAGCTGAGAGCAGCGATGGATGAGCTGAAGAGAGGCTTGTCGTTATTAATTTCTCTTTCTTTAGACCAGGCATGGGCAACGAACACTATAAAATTCTTAAAGACAATCCTCAGAGTCTAATTAACGTTGGAGAAACAAGAGAATTCTGTTTATTCTGCTATTGTAGACGTGGCTTGCTCCGGGAGGCGTGGCCTCCGCGCTCCGAGAGCCGCAGCAACGTTGCCCGTGCCTGGTTTAGACGAAGCTTTAGAGATGGTCGAGTGCCACGGGCCGCGTACACACGATGAGGATTCGATCTTCATCGGCAACGAAAGCTTTACTGACATTACTAGGTGTTTAAGCTAGCTAATTGTTGATCGTCCCTCGACGCGTGAACTTCCCCTCCGAAACAAGCGAATCGAAGACGATCAGCCAACGATTTATATATCAGGAGAGAAGACTTGGACTGATAAAGAAGACGACTGACCCTGCAGCAGCCGTGTTCTAGCGTGCGCTTTAGGTAAAACCGGGGCCCCAAAGCCGATCGCTAATCTCTCTCTTCGCCCTTTTTCCCGCGGAAGATCGAGTTGCCGCAAGTTTTTCTGAGAAAACTCGACGCGACTCGTCTCGTCTCATCCTGTCTCGTCTCGTCTTGTCTCGTCTCTTCTTGTTTCGACTCGACTCGCAGGCCAGTCGGACGCGCGTGTCCGTTTGCTCCTCTTCGGGGAACGGATCAAATCCCACGACGGAAGCAGACGGACGTTGAGTCTGCCGTGGAAAACGGTTTGAACGATCCCGAACCCCTCGGACTGTCGCTTCTTTCGCATCTGGCGCGATCTGACATTTTTTATTGTTCTTCTTTGTAGTCTTATTAGCTGGTCTCGCGAGCAAACTGCAGAATTTTGTGCAAAATAATTTTTTAATCGTTTCTAAGTAGACTGCGGATCTTTATGCATTTATGAAGAAATTGGTTGGGCGAAATATAAAACAGTAAAAGATTTTAAAAATTCGAGAACGTTGTAATGTTGCTTTTAGTGTAACGAAGTTTACGTTATTCCTGCTTCTCACAATCAGTGCAAAACATTTTTATTTTGCATAAAGATCCGCAGTCTATTTCCAAGGAACGCAAGTTAAATTGCATTCCTTCTTTTCGAGTGCTGAAAACTTTATTCGTCTGACTCGTTATTCGCTCATTTTTTAAGATTTCGGTGTTGTTATACTGGTGTGAAAAAGGCACAATGAATAGACCGATGATTCACGGTTTCTATCAGGATCTAAAGATCGCTGAGACCGAAGAATCTTCAGTTGACGACCAGATCACGTACCGACTGGCTTCGACGACGATTCGAAAGATGAGAACTGGAGGGACGAGGCAAAGAACAGGGCTAATCGCGATTTGGAGCGCGTTCGTCCATCGATCGCGAGAAATCACGGGTGGCCGAATTGTTTGAATCATTCGCGGTATATTCCGAATACTCGAGCAGCCGCCCCCGTTGATCCAGCATCGATCCCTGCGATCTCTGTATCGCTACTTTGTTATCGAACCGCGATGATCTCTGTGGGAACCGTGGCCAGTTCAGTTTCATTCTATTTTGTGTTAACCCTCTGCACTTGACAATGAATAATTGCTAGACTGCAAATATTTATGCAAAATAAAAATGTTCTGTGAATGAAATATAAATTCAACTCTTTTGATGATTTTAACATTTTAAATGCATGAAGTCGCCAATTCTCTTTTTCTGTTTTCTTAAAAGGGACATTCGGGTTGCCAATTCGATTTACAATATCTTTTAACGCTTAGCACTCGAACGGCGACTCTGAGACGCCACTAAAAATTGCTGTATCATTATTTAAAATATCGTTTACATAAATATATCGGTGTCTAGTCAATTACTAAACATTTAGGTATCGTATGAGTAAAATTTCAAAAATCATAGGGAATGGAAATATTCTAGCCAGGAAGAAATGTTTAATTTTCGAGTTGAAGTAGCTCTGAGTGCAAAGGTTTAAGATGGTCAAGTGCAGAGGGTTAATGAAACGCGAACGAAGACCAAAGTGTTGATCGAATTTGTTAAGGATTTAAGCGTCTATCGAAAGTGAAATGTCCGCGGTTCCCGTGCGGTAACCAGACCACGAGATTATGGGAAATGCTGGGTGAACGGTCGACCGTCGGTCCATCGTATCGCTGGAAACAGTTTAAAACGGGAACGTCGCACCGAAGCGTACAACGTAATAATTTTTGTTAATCTCGTTTCTCGACGCCATCCTCGACACCGTTCCCTTCTTCTTTCTCTCTTTCTTCCCCTCCGTTAACCTTCTCTCTTTTCATTGTTTTCTTCGAGTTTCCCTTTGCTCCTTCACCTCCTTTTCTTTCGCTCTCCTTCTGCATCGTTGTGCGCGATGATCATTTGAAAATGACCGCACCAACGATCGCAGAAAATCACAGAGAACGAACGAGTTCGTGTGAAACGAGAAATGGATATATATATATATATATGTATACTGTAATAATCGATTATTACACGACTGAACGATCTTTCTCAAAGAGAAACATCGTCTGTTCGCGGGCCACGCTCGCGGATTATAATTTATTTCTGCTATTGAGCACAACGGTTCTTATTTTTATGTTATTATTATATTATTATTATTATTAATATTATTATTATTATTGTCATTATTATCGCTTACTACTATTATCATCACTATTATCAGTAGTTAGATGTATCATCACGTTCTCCATCCCCCATCTTTTTATTTTCACGCTTTCATGTCCATGTACGTTATTTTATGTTTGTTATTTAATTATCGTGATTGTTACGACATTTGTTAATTTATTATTTAAGATTTTAATAATAAAAGTGAACACTGAACACTCGTCGTTTTTACGCTCGAGGATCGAATCCTTCCTCCTGTCTCTCTTTGTCGATCATGTCTCTGATCGATGTCACGACGAGTTTCTTTATTTTTATTGTCGAAAGATGCTGTAGTAAATAATTCAATAATAGATTTGAATCGTTTTTAGATTCAAGTAGAATCTAAAGTAGACATTTGTGTCAGTGTTCCCGCAGAATTTAATGGAAAAGCAGGAAAATTCCCGCGTCTGATAAACGTCAAAACACTCTTATCGTACACTCGCCTTCTTATCAAACAGCTTAACGTCTGCCATTCAGACTGTACACATACGCTTCGATAACTGTGCTGCGAATTTGATGCATTCATGACAAGAATGAATAAGTGAAATATATGAAAAAGTAAAACATAAAAAAGAGCTGACAATTTTTAATTGACAAAAGACTAGTACAAAACTTGTCCCGATTGCTTCAGAATCACAATCAGACAGCAGATTGAAGCAGGAATATTTTTGTCATGAACAAAATGTACTGATGAACGAGCCAATGTTACATTAACAATTACATTACAATAACAAAATAAATCTCAATAATTTATTTACAAACGAAAACATATTACAAAACGCTCGGCATAACGTTCCGTCGTCGGTATAAAAATCTTAATCGATAACTTCTAGTAAGACAAATGAACACAAGCATTAGCACAATCGTGAACAAAATCGTGAGCACATTAAAGTACACAGCTTTCGATTATACAGGTACATAAATGAACAGAAAGTTAACATTAAATGCAAAACAGTGAAAACATTCGCAGAATCGTTACTGCGCTGACGCTTTCGTTCGCAACTCTATGTACACAAAAAAATAATCGATCACTCGATGAATCCCGGACTAGATCGAACACCGGCAGTAATTAAAAATGCGTCGCTCGTTTTTCCAGATGGCCGCCCGGAAACGTCAACGAGAGGAGTCAAGAAAAATCAGTCACTCAATGTCTCGCCTCTGCGAACAATCTTCAAAATTCGGTACTTGAAAATCCATAGATCCTCAACTCTGAACTCTTTCGAACAGTATTTACAGCATCTCAATTTTCTCTTCCAGGTGAATCGCAAGCCTCCAGCTAAACTCCCGAAGAAACATCTTTGAGGTCGACCATCGGCTTCTCTTCAGCAGTCGGAGGTTCCTTCTTCCTCCTGTACATCTCCTCGATCTCCGCCAAGGTCTTTCCCTTGGTTTCCGGCAGGAAGAATTGTACAAACAGTGTCCCAGCAAGGGACATCACGGTGAAGAACACAAAAACCCCGTGTCTACCCATGTAGGCTACCATATCAGGGTAAGTCTTCACGGTGATAGAGCTGAAGATGTATCCGATGCAAGATGTGAGTCCTGTGAGTACTTCTTTGACTTCGGCAGGGTAAATCTCGCCTAACATTGCGAATGGGACAACCAAGAAGCCTAGAGTGCTAGCAAAAATGTATCCCAATACGCAGACGACGGGGATAAAGCCTTTATCATGGATGACGTAACCTCTGTCTTCGAGTATCAAGTAGATAGAGAGAATCGCCATGAAGATCGTCATCGCGGAACCGGAAATGATCGAAGGAATTCTTCGTCCGAACCTTCCAGACACTCCAGCGACCAGTACACTGCCTATTAATCTGGTGAGTCCTATCAGAACTGCGCCTAAGTAAGAATCTATCGTGATCCCAGCGCTCTTTATGATGTCCACCGCGTAGTATACCACGACGAAGATGCCGGAGAACTGCTGGAAGAAGAAGTAGGCGAGCATGATCGCGAACGGCACCACCGCGTTCCTTTTCAACAGGTGCTTCATCAGGTTCTGCTTCTTGTTCTGCGAACGTTGCCGCAGCTCCTGCTGTTGGTCCGACGTGGGAGACGCGTTTTTTGGAATGCCGCGGAATCTCTTCAGGGTCTCGAGCGCCTCGTCTAGACGACCTCGGTCCCGCAACCAGATCGGGGTTTCTGGGACGACGGCCAAGGTCACCGCCGCCGAGACCAAAGGAAACAGGGCGCACATCAGAGCCACCAGTCGCCAGTTGTCCTTTGCCACGGAAAAAAGTATCGTCAATCATGCTAGTTCGACTCGCAGATCGTAATTAAACCCGGTGGGTACAGATTTTCGAGTCTACCCCCTTAACCCTTTGCACTCGGAGATATTTTAACTTGAAAATTAAACATTTCTTCCGACTGGACTGCGGATTTTTATGCGTTTATCAAAGAATTAGCTGAGTGAAATATAAAACAGCAAAAGATTAGACTTTAGGAATATTGTTATAATGTTTTCAATGGAAAAAATCTAGCGATGAATTCCATTCTTATTTAACTCAAACCATTTTTATTTTGCATAAAGATCCACAGTCTAGTGTCGATCTAGAATATTTCCATTTCCCATGATTTTTGAAATTTTTGGTTGTGAAATTGGTATAATACCTCATAGAATACCTAAATGTTTAGTCATTGATTGAATATTGTAAATAACGGTACAGAAATGTGCTGCTCTTTACTTCACCGGACTCAAAATTTGTGTCTTTCTCCTATAAATTATGATGTATTTGGTATGTAATCCAGTAGATTTGTATCCGGGGCGACTGCTGATCGAAGTTTCGATCCTGTCGGATCAATGGTTCAGGAGTTATGCTTGCTTAAAGTTAAGCAATCTGCAGTGTTTTTGACAGGTAAGGACGCCGCCATATTGGTTTGTAGTGACGGTCGCGCGCCGTTTACCGAGCAGAATAATAATTAGTTGGTTGGTGATTAGGTGAGAAGGAATTACCTATCAAAAACACTGCAGATTGCTCAACTTTCAGCAAGCATAACTCCTGAACCATTGATCCCACATGATCGAAACTTCGGTCTGCAGCCGTCCCGGGTACAAATCTATTATAATTTATAGGAGAAAGGCACAAATTTTGAGTCCGGTAAAGTAAAGTTCACCCAAGAAATTTTCTAGTGGCGTCTCAGAATTACCGTTCGAGTGCTAAGGGTTAAAGTTGAGTGCTCGAAGCATTCTCAGCTTGTTCTCAGCTTGTTCTCTTTACCTTGAAGATGTAGCCGAAAACATAGACAATGAGGACCCCGATAGCGATGGATATGCTGGCCCAGGTGACCATGGTGGGTCTCCAAGCCGGCGAGGCGACTTCCGCGCAGTAGACAGTGGCCGGTACCGAGGCGGAACCGGTCGCGATACCGGAAATTATTCTGCCAACGAGGATCTGCTCGTACGTCTCGGCGAAGTATATGACGAGCCAGCCGACAACTGAGAGAACGGACGTTATCAGCAGACTCAGTTTCCTTCCGCGTCTCATCGTGTAACTGGAGAGAATGCAGCCCAGAGGAATTCCCAGCGCTGTCACGGTCGCTGTGAACGAATAATTGCACTGTCAGTTGCACGGTAAATTGTCCTCTTCGTCATCTCCCGTGTCAATAGCCTAGATATCATTCTTTCATCATTATCTACGATCATTTAATAATTTTTTACAGTCCATAGCCGAGGACTTTTTAACAGATTTTCCAACAGCAACAGAAGGGTAAAATCAAGAATTCTGAAACTCTCCGTAAGAATTCAGTGGAATTTCCACTTTCACGAATGAATTCAGGATTTAAAATAATAAATAGCACTGACCTATCCAATTAGCTTGCACACTATTCACTTTCACATCACTCGTGGACTCCTGTAGTGGTCCAAGTGCCACAGCACTGTAGCCGAACGCCATAGACGGTCCCAGCACGGAGGTATTTGCGCAAATTGCCATGAGTATCTGCAAAAAAGCACATATTAATTTTTCAGAATTTTTATAATGTCGTGTTCGTAGTCTCGAATCACTTCACAACGAGAATCTCCCTCGAAACAAACTGATAATTGCACTAATCGCAGTCTATAAACGCGAATTCACTGTAGCTGCTTATTCCAATAAACGATCTAAATCTTGATTGCCTGCTTAAACACTGTGCAATCGTCGCGAAAAAGATTCAACCGCTTTCCCATGGGAAACATTATTTAAGATGATCACCTCTTATCGCGTCGGTTACTTAACGCGATAAAATCATTGGTTGTCCCTCGATTGTCGTGATAACCAGCCGAAGGTCAATCAAGAATACGATGGCATAAATCATCGGAGCACGGTCACTTTGTACAACGATTTTTGACGATCGCGGGAAGAGCTTGAATTCAGAAACGGACTTCTATAGTAATTTATTCGTATCGGGAACCTTGAGGTTACGTTGTCGTAAGCTCTTCAGGTACTCGCGCAACGCGTTGACATTTCCATGTTACATAAAGCTCCTCGGTCTCGTAACCCTCGAGAATCCGCCTCCGAACCAGCAATTATCATCATTATAATTGTTAATTAGCGATCGAACGTTGAGAAATCATCAGAGACGCGTTCGCGAGACGATTACGAACAAAGGGGCGCGCTTAACTTCGATGAGTCGTCTTTTGTGATAGAAAAATTGAGAAAATCTTAGATCCGATGAATTACGAGCGGAAATTTTTTTAAACACCTTTCGATCCACTTTGCGATTCATATCTGAAGTTCGAACACTCGTGATAAATTCTTCTCGGAGCGGAGTTGAACCCGATAGCAATCTCGTTTTTAAACATTATTTCTGATTGCGGTAATCGAGCGTTAACGGGTCAGATGATATCATTTAAGTGATCATTAGAGTTTGTGATTTTTATTTTCTGAACGACTTCGAATTATCACAGTTGATAATTGCGCTCGTAATTATGAAAACGGTCTAAGTGACAATTGAAAAGAAATGAGTTTGTCAGTTATTTCACATTATTTTAAACTAAATGAACTCCTTTTTCCTTGAAATAGGAAAATGAATATCCTTGTCCTTGAAATAGGAAAATGAATATCCTTTTCCTTGAAATAGGAAAAAGAATATCCTTTTCCTTGAAATAGGAAAATGAATATCCTTTTCCTTGAAATATCTCGAAACAAGAAATATGTATAAGACTTAGACCGTTTTCATAATTATGTGCAGAACTGTCCTTCGAGTTACGAAAGGAACTTCCAAGTTCCTTGGAACGTGAAAGAACCACAGGATTCTGCAATGATAGTTCTGTAGAAAAAAAATGGACGAATAGAAAGGACTGGCGTTCAATCAATCCAAGTGACTTTTTCCCCCGAACAACCCTCTCTGCCTATCGTTAGGCCTCCTCTTCTTTGACCAATATCGAAACCGGTTTTGGAGGATCGATCCCGGGCCCGAGAAGACGAGCAACACGCTCGAGGAATAATTAAATTAAGCCTTGAAGTGTCACCGAGCGGTTTACGTAAAGCTGCGTTAAGCGTTCGATAATATCACACGGTGTGTTTCGAGTTACGCAAATCTTTCTAATAAGACCGTGACCGGCCTCTATCTCTGCAATTCACCGCATTTCTCTCGTTATCTCCCACTAGTACTTCTTTATCGCTCCTCGGGAATCCGTATTAATCCCTGGAGACAAGAAGCTGAATTCCTTCCTTTAACATCGTATCGTAATTCAGCCTTGAATAATTTATCTACATCTTCAGTTCTTGGCTTTTGTTAGAAACTTGTAACACCTGGTACATTATTTAATTTAATTTAATTAATTAATCAAGAGAGAATCTCCTCTTCCATTTCTCCGTTTATCACGATCGGGAATCGATCCAGGACGCCGCGACGATTTTCGAGAAACAAAGACAGCGATCAAAGGCCGTCATTATGCAAATGACACGAGGAGGGAAGAAGCATTACGCGTGATTAGTGACAGGAATTAAGCGTCTCGTACGTGTAATTTATTACCCACATAACCGACCAGTCATTAGATTCTTTCTTCTGGTTTTTTTACGTAAGAGACAGCTCGATCCCCGTCTCTAATCGTCGACAATACCTAGATCGTGACGCTATCTTAAAGTATGGTCTGAAACAACTCGCCCTCACCACTCGAACAATCTATGATCGTACGATTAGAATGCTTAAGATTCTTCGGTCGGCTCCGAGAGAATCCTTTGAACAATATTTATGTATCTCTGGTGGCCGATTATATTATCGCTGGATTCAGAATTACCGTTCCCCTTGGAAATCGTTCCGCGGATTTCTCGTGCAACTGGGACAGCGTGTGCGGAATTTATGCACCTGCTAACTGAATCATTTGTTTCTTTACATTCGTTATTTCTTCGAAACAAATTGGAAACTGGAGATTTCCGCGAGCATCGAATATCGAATTGTGAAACAGTCAAAGTTCACAGCTATTTACAGTAACAATATCGCGAGCCGATATTAATTCAATCGTTTCCACGACAGAGAAATCATAATTTATTGGGTTTTCGTTCGCAAAAATGAATGTTTCAACCAAGTGTTTTGTGCTCGAAGTTATAGATAACCCATTGTCACCTAATACATAATATCTAACAGCTGTTAACGTTTACCAGCTAACGACGAACGAAAATACAGTGCAGCGTTTGAACAAGTGTCTAACCAGAATGTAGGGACTTCGAAGTTGCGTGGGATCTTATTTTGATAATTGTGTCCATAATTATGAAACTGGTCTAAATGATATAATTTCTTTTTTGTTGATTTCCACTGAGACCACTTTCAATATCATGGGCACAATTGCCGTTTCTTTTTACCTGATAGGTGACTCCTTTCTTCTCGCGCCGCTTTCGCTCCTCCACATCGAGCTCCATCTGTGAATTAACATTTAAAAAACGCAGTTAAAATTAATCAGTGATACTGTGTATCGCTGGGAGTTCGTTCTCATTTCCTCGACGATAATTTCTTGCGAAACCGCGATGCTTTCTGAGCGTTCGGAATAAAAAACCCCGATAACGATCCACGAGGTTTCCTAATAGCTGGACCACGTGCTCTCGGATACCCAAGCGGAAAACAATTACACAGACTTTTCACCGTCGTCTCAAGACTGAATTTCAGAACCGAAAACAACCGAGATAAACAACCGAATGTGAATGTTAAAATACGCGGAGAAATGAGTCACTGTGTCTTGACAAAACATGTTCTCAGCCAATCCCCGTTCTCGTAGAACGATCTACAGTGGCTTCTGTCAACATGTTAGACGTGCCGTGCGAGTTTCTAGAAATCTATCACAGAGAAGAAGATGCTAACACATTGCTAATGAATCCGGGTCTAGCAGAACACAAATGTGCTCGTAATTATGAACGTAGTATAAGTCATACGTCATATATTTCTCGTTTGATATTAACACTAAATGAATTCTAAATTTTCACTTGGACCACTTTCATAATTGTGTGCACAAATAGACTCTCATTAGTAGACTGCGGATTTTATGCATTTATAACAAAAATGAACACGTACAATTTAAAGCAGTGGACATGCTAAAAATAATCATGGACATCGATGTATTCGTTTCAGCTTAAAAGGATGATTAAAAGAAGAATACAATTTTTATTTAGCTCCTGTGTCCTGCAATCAATGCGAACATTTTTTAAACATTTTTTATTTTGCATAAAGATCCGCAGCCTACTCATTAAAAGGTGCATAAGCAGAATAATTTATCTCTGTCATTTCAAGTCGACTATCGTTCAAATTCATGGTCGAACATTTTCGCCGCGCAGTAGCCGTTCGCTGCGTATGAATAGATAAAATTCCATAATAAACGGATTAGGGGTACAATGATAAAGCTACGAGTGCTGCTGGTTTCTCGTCAGGTGGGAGTATTTGATAATGAGTTACCTTGGTGTCGGGATGGTTCTCCGCGTGCCCGTTCGCCTTGTTCATTCCCTGTACGATACTCATCCTAAATCCTCGGTGGAATTTTCTGAGAACGCGTCAGAGTATTCGGACAATTGGTGATCGAGTTTATCGCACCAGCTTTTATCTCTATTTCTTTTTGAGTCTGAACACCAGTTTCGATCGAGTACTCGACGGCGTGCGTCTCGCCCTTTCCTCGAATTTTTCCCGCGGCGCGATAAGGTCTAATCCTTCTTAGAGATACACTAAATCACTAGCGCGTTTTTTCCCTTTTGTTTCCTGTCACCGGCGTTAATACCACTCGCTTGATAAATGTTTCTTTCACTTTTCAGAGTGCATCGAGCTCCCCCCACTGCAGTATCTCCCACAAGCCGAACAAGAACACGGTCAGCATGTACTCGCTGAAGTGACCGAACAAAATCTTCTTCCAGATCGGCCAGTGGTCATTTACGCCGGTCAGGCTGCTCTCAAATTCGTCCGGAGACTCCTGCACCACTGTCTCCCAGGAATCTGCGAAAAGAATGAGTTAGAATACTGTACGATCCATCGTATCCATCCTCGAGTCGTACTTCAATCTCCTAACCGGACGAAGTCACTGAAAGTTATAATAATGACTTCTAATAGACAGCGGATCGTTATGCATTTATAGTAAAATTGAGTAGATGAAATTGAAAATTATTGAAAAACTTTACTAACCGAAGATGTTAATATTTCTCCTATAGTAAAATCATTAAGGGAAGAAATAAGGTTCAATCTAGTTTCGATTTTCTGCAATCGATGCAGACAGTTATGTTTTCCATAAAGATCCGCAGTCCAATCATTATACCGCACTCAAATTCAACGTATCGATCTGAGTAATTTCTGAAATTATTTCTGAAATTATTTCTGACTTCAGTTATAGCCATGTTTAATGCAGTTGCAAAAATTGAATAAGAGAAACTTTCACAATGCGTTATACAATTTTTGTAGACGAGTTTGAAGAAAGTGGAGCAAAATAGAATCTTATTCCCCGTGGTAGTAGTTTTTAAAATGAATTAAAATCGTACTAGATTCTGTCATATTTCATATCCTAACATTTTTAGAAAACGTTCAAAAGCTATAATTGCATAAAGATCCGCAGTCTAATGATCACTTTACATAATTCTCAACTTTTCGAACAATTACTTTGCCACTTCACTGAGAAAATTCTTTCAATAATTACAAAACTAATCACTCACGGTCCATATACTCCTTCCGAATGTTCCACTGGAACTCGTCTGAGCTCAACGATCTCTCTATCAATCTCCACGGATCATGACGCCTTCGATTTCGCAAGTGAAAACCACTGGCGGAGTCGTTGACCGAAAAATTCACGCGACAATTTCGATTCCCCAATTGTCTATCGGTTTTGAAACAACGAGAACAATATGTTTCAGCAGGGATTCGTTTTTCTAAGGTGCACCGTCGACGAACGATCTCCCGGTTGGTTCAGTTTCGATGGTAAAAGGTGCACTCGGTGTGCTGTGCAGCCGGCAGAACTGCCACTCGGAGACTCGTTACTCACTGAATGCAAGTCCGGTTTTATCTACCACGGTCGGCGCTTGTTGCCGATCGTATCGGGGACCAATTCGCATCCGATATTCTGCGGACGAACGCGGCAGATCCGCGGGAAACACGAGTCGATCGTGGATCGAGACTAATCGCGAGGTTTCGCCCAATTGTGCCGTCCCACAAGACGCCGGTGACGTTTTCGAGACTAATCTCGCGATTATGCGAGAGATGATAAGCTTTCGGATAGTTTTGATCGTTTTGCTCTGGTAACCTCGCAGACGTCGATCGTACACTGCTGTGTAAAAGCGACTAACTGGTCTCCAAATCGCTGGTTAGGAAAGTAGAGAGACAATAAAGGTCCCTTTCAATATGGCTGCCAAATTGGGAATACCTGCGAGACCCGGGCCCGCACCGCCCCTTGGGGAAAGCCCTGGAAATTAGGGATTAGAGGAGTAGACTCGTTTCCAGGATTGCAAGGTGTGGAATTCGCTTTTTGATTTCTCGATAATACAAACTCGGGGTTTTTCACTAGTCAAAAACAGTAGATAAAAGATCGATCTAGGGCGCTATCTGTCTCAAAAGTCCTAGTTTTGCGTTCACGAGGCGTAATTTGCATTATTCGGCAGCGTAATTTGCATTATTCGGATGCATACAACTGCGCATTTAGCAATGAAAACAGCCGAATAATGCAAATTACGCCTTGTAAACGAAAAACTAGGACTTTTGAGGGAGATAGCGCCCTAGATCGATCCTTTATCTAGCGTTTTTGGCTAGTGAAAATCCCCGTGTTTGTATTATCGAGAAATGAGAAGACGAATCCCGCACCCTTGCAATTCTGGAAACGAGTGTACTCCCTTAAGGCGCTACAGTGATTTGTATTTTTGTAGGAAGCTTTGGTGGAATGGATACTAGATATTTTCATTGTCGATGTTACTGTATAAGTTATATAAGAATACTACATGTGCATTGTCAGACATTTTCATTATTTTTGCGATTTTTCAAGAGTTCTTTGTTCTTGCGAGACGTTTAAGCCACTTTTTGAGGGACAATTGTCTGACGATGCACTCTGGCTCGTCACTACCGGAAGCAAGTGTTGCATCAGTGAGGATTATCCTATTTATGCGAACAGACCTTGAGTCATATGTCGTAGGATAGTCTGGTCGGTGTCTTTTGGGGATCAGTGGCACGTGTGTGTGTGTTGAATCGCGTTGGATTAAAATGATGAAGATGTACATTAATCATCTCTCGAATCACTTCTTTTCTTAGCTGTGACGAGCTATTTTAGAAACTTCCTGCACACTGTCCATTCGTTTCGATTTGAACAAGCCTATGCAGCCTTGAAAATAATGAACATATATTTAGCATTAAAAAGTGGCGAGATTAAAATGTAGATCTTGCACCGTATGAGATCATCTTCGTATTTTCATGATTGTACGTTAAACAATGTTAAAAGAAGAAGATACATTGACCGAAACAGTAGATCTCAAAATGTTCTCAATGAAACTGTTCGATCGTGCATCGGTCATCGTTCCGTAGCATTCGCAATTTGATTTCAACTCTGCGATCTTGTCCAGGGCAGATGGAACAATACGGTTTAATTAACTAAAACGAGAGCCGCGCTCGGCTCCAATTGAATAATTGCTCGGTGACAGTCAGCCGACAATAAATCAGTTTATTCCCATGAAAGTTTTACGTCATTTCGCATTGATCCTTAATTAGCCTTTGAGGAAGTCATAGGTATAGCTTGAGTTATTTATTTATTTGCAGTTTATTTCAGTGGTCGCATTAACAGCGAGATCATTAACGACTACATGGTTTACACTTCGTTATAATATATTTGACATGTAATTTGATCGATGGTTTTAAAGAAGAGGAGGACTGATGTCGTCTTCGTTTAGGAATTGACTGTCGAGTAATAACTCCAATTGCTGTACATCAATGCTGGGTATATTTGTCTCAATTGAGACAAAACCGTCCCCACCGTAGCGAGGACTCAGTGTCCCCTTCCAGTAAACGCTGTTATGGTGGGACGACGAAAACTGGAAACAGAAAAGTGCGCTCTGCACGGAATATAGATACGTTGGTGGGGGAAGCAAGCGTTTGAGGGGTCCCAAACTAGGGCCAGTGCCGCCAGATCGAGGAAATCGAGGGGAATACATTTTACCCCCTCTCTGATGACCATACTAATACGTGATCATCTACGGTCTTAGTGTGGGACGTTGGAGTATGCTCATGGCGCTGGAATGGGATAGTGGAAGGGGAAAAGGAGGAGAGGAAAAATCGACCAGTTTTGGTCGATTCTGGCGGCACTGACTATGGCTGTTCCTTTTCCGAAGCTTCGAGGATTCGAAGGATTCGATGGATTCGAAGGAACGAAGGGAACTTCGAAGTGTACGAAGTTTCGAAGTCTCCGAAATTCGAAGCTTCAAAATCATCGACCTCCGAAGGAAAGTAACAGCCCTAGTCCCAACCGTGCCCAGCACGGCTGTACATTATCGTCAGAGAGGGTAACGAATTTATTTGTAAAAATATAGAGAAGAAGAAATGGTTGAGGTTTTAGTGTGAAGATGAAGGCGAATGCGCAATTGTTGAGTATATGTATAATTGCGGTAGATGGCGAGGTTTTGTTGTTCAGAGGGTTGAAGGTGATTGAATGGGACTCCACGATGGTCGGATTTCATTTCTGTGGTGGCTGTCATTAGGGTATCAGTTCGGGCAGAACGAAGGAAGATCGACAGCGCCGAACACTGACCTCCCTCTACTACTCGGGTGTGTCCTTGGCCTTGAAACGAGAACGTGTTTCGGGAGATGAAATCCAACCGCCCAGGTGGAACGATAATTGCTGGCTGGCCGTCATAGAGAGAACGCGCGAGCCCACGGCATTACTTTCGCTCCGTTACGGAATCGCGGAGAAAGGCGTGAAGGTAAGCGAAAGCATTCTCCTTGCATTTCTGTTAGGGTGTGGTTACAGTGGAGCAGTGAGCGTAGCGTTGAGGAGAGGGATGCGGTGATTTCATGTTTCTATGTGAACCCCTATTCTCTCGTCACCGCTCCACTATAAACAGTCGCAGTTAAGGGGGTAGACTCGTTTCCACGATTGCAAGGGTGCGGGATGCGTTTTTCAGTAGTCAAAGGCGCTCGATAAAAGATAAGTCTAGGCCGCAATCGCCCTCAAAATCCTATTTTTACGTCTACGAAGCGTAATTTGCATTATCTTTTACTCTCTCTTATCCCCTTTCACATCTATCTACCCTCTCAATTACATTGGTTTGCTTTTGCCGCGATGTTCACCTCGCCGCTATCCTCGATCTTCACCGCTCCACTACAGCTGTACCCTTACACCTGCACGCGACACAGGATATCCTGGATCTGCAGGATCCTCCTGAAAAACAGAAACTATCCCTCCAAAAGTGTAGAGAATCAAATGGAATGTGATTCTATCAGACTAAATGATTATTGCAATGAATGATTGAAAATTGTAATTAATTGTACAACAAAGCGGAACGGTAACAGTACACTTGTGCCCTTGGCGTCTCGCACGCAGGTTGTTCCATCGACTCGATCGTAGGTGTTCGCGATCAAATCCTATTTTGAAACGTCAAGTGCAGATGCGACGATTATGCACTTCCTACTTCGTAAACCTGCACCGATAATACTGCCGACCGGAGATCTGCATAATATTGTTCTGTTTTCATACTGTTCTTCATTTGTTGTTTGAGTTCATTTTATTTTTCTATCTCAGTTTCATTTTATTTACAAGCAGTTATATTGACATTTACAGTCGGAGAAAATAGTCTGATCTTTAACGAATGTTTCTATTGCATCTAGGGATTGATTTTGTGTCTGATTAATTAGTTATTAATTATTTCGTGAAGGCTTGTTTAATTTGCCAATGCCTGTAATGTGTAAGACAAGGAGGGGATAAGTATGCGATAAGGATAGAGAGAACAGTGTCGCCATCTATGGTGGCGGGTTGTGAACTAATTTTCCCAATCTCTCATATGTGTAAGACAAGAACAGCGGTAGTGTGCAAAAAGGACAGAAGAGGTCTCGCTCGTGCCACCTTTTTTGCGGCTCTTCGAATCTCCTGGTAGTAGTAGGCGCACATGCCAAGCAAGGAGGTATCCGAGTATCCGACAAGGACAGACTTATGCAATTGACAAAGAGCGACGAGGACAGACATAGACCGCTCTCGCTCATCTATCAAATCAATCGATTATTTATTAATTACTCGCTTCTCAGCAACAATTTATGAACTTTAGGGATTGGAGAATACGATACGAACCTTCAGCTACTTTCACGTATAGTTTTTGATTGGATTTTGTTAGTTGTTAAATAGTTATTAACAATTTTCCGGACCTCTGTCCAGAAGTGAGCTGAAAAATATTGACACCATCTTACAAATAAATTATTTTCTGACTTTCCAGACATAATTTGTGAAGATTTCTGATCAAAGAAGCTATAATAGATCTTTAGCAACAATTCCGTAGCAATTTTGTGTAGATCTGGCTCGTATTTAATTAGTTATTAACAATTTTTGCAGAGGGTACTTATTTCTCCTATGCCCGTAATGCGCAAGACAAGGAGAACTTGAGAGTGGGACAAGGACAGTGCGAGACTCACTCGTGCCACCTACTTTCAAGGCGCTGCTAATCCCCTGATACTAACTCCTTCATGTTATCACATGAAACTGTCAGAAAATTCGTTAATAACTAGCTTCGCGATAATAATTTAGAACAATTTATGGTCGGAGAATTTAGACTGGACCATTAGCAACTTTCACAGCACATTTTTGGTTCTAATTAGTTTATAATTAAACAGTTATTAACGATTGTCCTGACATAATCTCAAATTATTCCAAACACTCTCCACAAATTTTCCAGGAATTTTCCAATTCCAGGGACATAATTTATGAACGTTCTCGCTAAAAGAATATAGAATGAAGTCTTAAATACATTCCCAATCTAATTTTGTACAGATTTGTTGCCTAATTACTGAGTTATTAGCGATTTATGAGCTGGTGGCATGCCGCGTATGACTGTCCTCGTATGATGTGTCCTCGTCGCACACTATACCTCTTCTTGTCTAACACATTACAGGCAAAGGAGAAACAAGTGTCCTCAGCAAAAATTGTTAGTAACTAATTAAATCCTAGCCCGATCTATCGATCTATGTATACAAAAGTACCACTTTTGTCTGCGCATCATGTTTAGCCTGGAACAGCTCCTACATATCTTTAGCAGGAAACAGAACCCGCTTTACTGTTATCAGAGAGGAAGTGAGAGTCCTCGCGCCCGACATACTCGTCGGTGTCGTCGGTGTCGTCGGTGTCGTCGGTGAGAATGCGAATCGTCACGAAACCATAATGATTATCATAAATCGTTAACATTCTGCACCGAACCACCGACGAGATACATCGCTAAAGTTATAGAGAATAGCTATACATCTGTAATTGTTTAACGAAATAGCGTACCCGCCAAAATAAAGACTAAACAACCTACAAGTTCGTAAACGCGTGCAAAGTCAATTGCTTGAAATTTTGCGAACGCGACGAACTTGCATACTAATTGCTTGATGTCATTAGAGATTGTTAGGGAATCGACCGTTCCAATCTTCGGTTGGCGAGCGTCTACATACAAACGCGGCTCGATCCACAGAATCGATCACGCGCCGCGATCGATAGCGCCGCGAGTACCCGTTACGATTACGGATCGACCCGGTGGTAACGTCCTTTACCACTCTCGATCAATACACGGAACAAAGTAGACGTAATCTTCAGCACGCGACTAAATGCGTATTCATTAGTTCGAACGTACAACAGTATAACCGCGCTTATCTCGTTTTGTGAATCGTCAACTAATTCCGGATTCCGTGACTATCGCTATCGTGCTCATCGCAAGATTATCGTTCAAAGTGCGCTTAGTTACGCTCATCGCAATAAAGACTGTTTCGTGTGACCAAAGTTATCCCGATTCTTTTTCTAAAAAATCTCACTGCATATCCTCGTCAGGATATAGTGCTAGCTATCCGCCTCCTCAACCTCATCGAGCAAACAGGGATAAATGTCTATCATCGATAGATATGGTGCGACTAGACTAGAATTTAGTAGGTTGATACTTATTTCATTCCTTTCTTTCGTCTTGATATCGGGGATCAATGAAAATATCCTTTCGGCCTCGGCATTTGAATGCGGCAAACATCTGACAATGCTGCACAACAAACGCAAGTTCGCGAAACGAAGAGCTTGTTCCGCGTTTTCTTGCTTGCAGACAGTGGCGGATCTAACGGTAAGCGGACTAAGCGGCCGCGTGGGGCCCCGGGATACCATAGGGCCCCGAATTTTAAATTTTTAAATTTTATTTAATGTGTAACGATATGATATTTTTCATTCCTTTTCTTTTTTATTAATAAGTTTATGAGAGTTTTCTTGTAACTTCTATTTCTAACTTGAGTTTGAGGGCCCCAGCATTTTTACCGCTTGGGGCCTTCACTTGACTAGAGCCGCCACTGCTTGCAGACGTCTATTCTCATATCGTCGAATGACAACTTCGAGCATTGATGGTTTTGGAATTCGGACGTGCCGTAGTACAAAAAGTGACGCTCCTTCTGCAGATCTACAATCTACATTCTACGCTACGGCATTGAAATCGCACAATTTATTCGACGACAGCTAAGAGACAGTGTTGCGATATGGTGCAGGATTTCTCGCGCATGCGCGGCGATTTCAGCCTCAGTAAAATAAGATTCTCGATAAAATGGGGTACCTGAGCACACCGCAGTATTTAAAAAAATTGGTATGCTTTCGTATGTCTCAGGACTCTGCTACCTCCATCATCTTAATACAACAGACACGTTACTGTTTTGCCCGCGCATGCGCGAGAAATCTTGCGTCATATTGCATGACTGTATTACGGCGATGAGTCGTCGTTCAAAGTGCCGGCGGTTGGTCGCGTGAACAGTCCATCTGGCTCGGGATTAGAATCGTTTCTTATCGCGAGGGCGGCCACACGTTTTCCGTTTCGTCTGTTTCATCGTATCGTGCATCGTGAATTGATCAGCAACGATGAGCAGCAGCAATAACGAGGTATGCCACGCGGCCCACGCAATTGAATTTAGGAATTCGAAATCAAACCGTTTGTGCTTATCTTGCCGCGGAGTGTGTATCCTTTCTGTTCTCGTAACCGTTGCAGTTTACATAGGATTGTTACTTTCCTTCGAAGGTTGAACATTTCGAAGTTTCGAAGCTTGGTTATTCGAATCTTCGAAGCTTCGATTGGTTCGATTCGTCCGATTCGTTTCCACGTTTCCACGTTTCCACTTAACGGATAATAGGCGGATAAAGTTGAATCTGCGCGAATGAAGACGCTCATTTTCTAATAAAATGCGTCACAATGTAAGCGTCGGCGATGCGAAAGTTTGGACGTATGTAGCTGTTCGCAATTTCGCATCGCTAGGACCGCCATGGGAAGCGGGACGCGCGGCCGCGGCGACGAGATACGGCGCACATTGTTCTAAAACGCGAAACAACTTTTAGCAAATTTTTTCCGGATGCCTGTTATGGGAATAACAAATCCAAGTGTCGGAAGTCTTGCGTTTTTGCAATGACTTAACCGACAACAACTTTTAACTACAACGACTTTAGTCTACGACAGCATTATTCTAAATACTAAATATTAACATCGTTTGACAACAACGTATAAGCCGAAGTATCTTCTACATCCTTCAGTGATGAGTAGAGGTTTCAACGGCTGTTTCGTCTAATTATTCGCTCGCGTATTCTATTTCGTATTATCTTATTTGTTTAATAAAATACATTTCGCTGTGTTCTTAATTTGTTCAATGAAATTTTAAATGGGTTAGCAATTCCATGTAGTCAACTACGAAATACATCTTACCAGCTGGTCGTAACCACGCCTTCAATAATATCTCGCTTATACGCAATTTTTGGTTATCCTTGTGTCGGAGCTGCGTCATCTAGCGGCTCTGCTCGGTAATCGGTCGGAACATACAGACATGCTTTTCTACTTTATATATTACATTAGATATTAGATATTAAATTAAATTAGATTAGATTAGATATTACTATCGCTCGCAGTGTGGTATAATACATGATAGTTCAATATTAATTATTAATTATAGTTGATATTTAATTTCCCGTACAAGATCATTAGAGCAAGTATAAAAAGAAATTCAGATAATGTATGTTATACATGACTGAATTTATTAATTATTATCAATGGCTGAATCACCGGACGTGACGAATGAACGACTCGGAAACAACGTTCCCGCGAAACGAGTGACGAAGAGTTCCTCTATAAAGCTGCGACCACACTGAAGCAACAACTTTCAGTTGATGTTGTATGCAGGGAAGCCAGACGGTGCGGTTCAACGGCTCAAGTGGCCCCTTACGTCTCCGTCCCTCGCCTAGATGCATGCCTCCGCTATCCCCACTCTTACCACTACCGCTGGCGCGACCGAGTGCTAGAATGAGAGCGGTAGCATGCTACCGACTCGGTCGCGCCAGCGGTAGTGGTAAGAGTAGGGATTGGCGAGGGACGGAGACGTAAGGGGCCTGGCGAGACTCGCATCTGGCATCCCTGGTTGTATGTACATCCAACTCTTTTTTCGACGTTTCAGGAAGTAGAAGAAAACAATGATAAGTTGTTCGATGTTGCTTCAGTTACACGGTCGACTTATAAAACAGAAGAAGAAAGAAAGAAAGAGAAGAGAAAAAGTTTTGTTCTTATTGCAGGATGCTCCGAATGTTTTGGAGGCGTTCACTTCCCTGTTGGATCGAATGGGCCACGACTCAGATAGACTAGGTAGGTGTCTCGAAACTTTTCTTTTCACTGTAGGCGTTTTGTCCGTTCGTCTCCGGTTTGTTCGCAAATTATTCTTAATAAAGGAAACTGGCCCACTAACTTCGGTATCCTTCTGCATCAGTTCGCTGCTCGTCGAAGCTACATATTTAGTTGTGAAACTGTCGATGACTAATACACTCCGTGTCTCTGTAACTTTATCGCCGGTGATATCTAGTCCCGGTTTAGACTATGACAAAACCTGGACTGTTATATTTTTTTTCTTTGGACCTACCGTTTATTAAGGTGGGTGGGTTCCGGACCACCTATGTGTCAACAACACTCTGAAAAACAGGTCACCCATCTTAGCGGTGACCAGCGTTCCCCGTTGTTTAACTTCGGTGATCGAACGAGAACCGGTGCTTGCAACGGGGCAACGGTCGTTGACAGTAAATCCGAACAGCTGACACAAACAAACTGAAGAAATAAAATTCGCGAGGGGCTATAAAGTCGGAAGCAGACACCCTGCATGCGAAAACCGCGTATCAGCCGTTTCGGAGCGTCTTATCTGTTGAACTTCAACAGATATCAAGAGATGTAAATATACAGCGTAAACCGGTCTTTTGAGTTTTGTCCCCAGCCGCGTGGACCGAGGCTGTAACCGCTTTAATTAGGTGACACGGTATTCTTTGTTCCCGCAGGGGACAGTAAGGATGCGATGAAGGCACATCTTTTGCTACGCAAAATCATGGAGAAGGGCTGGATGTCGCCCCAACAGCTCTTGGACAGACTGCGACCGGCTCTCTTTGATGAGAACGCGAAGCTCGTAGAAGAAGTCCTGATCCTACTGACAGCAACGGTGGAAGAGTAAGGATCACTTGGATTCTGGTCACACGAAGTGTGTCTTTTCTGAGCTGATCGTATTTTACAATGGGACCTGAATGATACCTTGCCTTATAGTATTGTGTCAAAAGGGAATTCCGGATTTGATAGAAAAAATAAATACAAGATATCTGTTAAGATTGTACATTAGGGTGGACCTTATTTCTCGACCATGAAATTTTGGACACATCTCCCCCTAAAAAATGATATATACAAAGTTTTAGATCTATCGAACGTCGGGAAGATATACCACATTTACGTCCACCCCCCCTAAAATCGTGCCAATGGGTAAGAAAATAATTCCTGCAGAAGATGAAGTTGATCGGATTAGAACATGAAATTTTATAGGAATGGGAATTTTTGAAGGGAAGACTTTTGATTATGACTAAACGTTCTTCTTGTTCCACCCTAATGTGGCACGTCTTCCCCCTATCCGATCAACTTCATCTTTTGCAGGAATTATTTAATTACCGTTGTAGCTCGATTGCAACAGAGGAGACGCTTCGTGCGTTCCAGACTAATATCACAAATTCCATTACAGGAAGGAAAGAAAGATTCCTTAACTGCCACGATAAATCCTATTTCAGGTTTGATCCAGATAAAACAATTTCAACTGACCTGCTTGCAGAAGTAAATAAAGTCATTTCTTCAAACACGTCCGAATCTGTAAAGAAGGCGGCAAAAAAATTATTAAAAAGTATTTTGTTACCGGAGGTCCAAAATGACCACCAGGAGGTAACAATCAGGGCTCCGGAGTCGGAGTCGGAATCGAAATCGGCGTCGGAGTTGGAGTTCAGAAGTAGTCCTATCGACTCCGAAGACCTGGTAACAACACCGTCGCTGCCCTCAGCGACGCCCTCGGGAGGTGAGTAGAACGAAGTTGCTTTAGCGGCTGTTACAATGCTCCACGAATTAGGATCTGCGCATACTAGGCGGCCGAGCCACGGCCAAGTTGCCGCAAATCTCGAGCGGGTTGACGGTTCCACAACAGATTTGTGGTAATGGCTCGAGATTTGTGGCAACTTGGCCGTGGCTGGCCGTGGCTCGGCCGCCTAGTACGCGAAGACCTTAATCAGCTTCGTTGTGCCAAACTAATGCTCGTCTCAATCTTTCTTATTTCAGATTACCATAGCGTTGTCGAGGAGGACAAAGTGGTAAGTGTTTGATCAATCAGTTCTCAAAATTATTGTACATTGTGCTTTCGTAATATACAGGGTGTCCCAAAAGTCGTTCGCTTCCCGGAAATGGAAGGTTCCTTAGGTCATTTGAAGCAACATTTTCCTGTGCAAAAATGGACGTTTTGATACACCCTGTATGTATGTGCCCATAATTATGAAAGTGGTGTCTGACAATGAGTCAAACTTTTAAAAAAATGATTTTATCAGATATTTCACATAATTTTTACGATATTGTCAAAAATGAACCGTTAGATAGTAACGTCGTGCCCGCTAGTATATGTGTATTCGGCCGCACCCAGTTCACTCAGTTCATGAACGCTTCTCTAATGTTCGTGTGCGATAAGAGTACACGGCACTATTCCACTGCAATATAATTTACAGTCTGAGGCTGTCAGCTTCGACCGTGTATGTGTCTTCGGACACAGTGTTTTATTTTTATTTTTACCACGCTTCTATTAGCTTGTTTTATATGAAAACGCATTGTATAAATATTGTTTCATAATACACCTTTGCGACATAGACACATCTCTATGGGTCCACATAGAGTCCACATTTCTTGCGCCGTTCTGTTCTCCATATCTGTCCATCGTCCATCTACCCATTAGTCGTTCTCATGGAGTGGCTCCCAGCAAAGACTGTACCGTGATGTGTGGGATCAGAGTATCGGTTTGTTCAATTTACTATTCATATTCATTTACTCGATACAAATATATCTTACACTTGTTGCGTAGAAAAACAGATTTGTCGTATCAGTTCTAACCAAAAGTAATTTCCGTTTCGTAACTAACATTTTCGAGCTAATAATTGGTATTTTATATAACCTTCTTGTTACAGTAATCGCTCCTTCGTTGTCCTGAATCGTGGGCACGATCGTTGTCCAGTGCCTACCCACTCCACTGCCTACCCACTCCACTGCCTACCCACTCCACTGCCTACCCACTCCACTGCCTACCCACTCCACTGCCTGTCAACGAGAGGATTAGGCCTGCGTGGGTCTGGTCGCCAGATGTGTCCCAGGACTGTCTAGAGTCCTAGACCTAGACCCGTGTAGAACGGAGAACAATAGGAAAGGAATATGGCAAGGAAATAAGGAGATTTTCAAAGCCAGACAGTTGACTGCTTTTGACTGCGAATGCTTTTCTTTGTCATTTAACTAGTCGTTTCACTAAAGACGCAGTCATAAATCAAAAATAGTGTCCGGGCACGGTCGGTGCCGGTCAAACCCCCGGCCTTTTGGACAACGAAGGAGCTTTTACTGTATTGCTATCAGCTCATATTCATTCGATTTGTTTCAACGCCTGCAGCGGAAGTTGTTTTGACTCGACCATTAATAAAAATCCATCCGCTTTGCGAATAAGATTTTCTCGTGTGGCTGTCGCTATCGCAATCTATCCGTGGTGATTATTTTACATATACGGACACATTATTTTGCAGGGTATTGAAGAAATGATCGAAAATTGTATTAATCTCGAATGGAGGGAAAGGAGAAAGAATTTGAAAGAAATGGAAAAAATCTTGATAGAAGGCCACATACTTACCCAGACGCAGCTGGAGAAGCTAAAATCAAATTTGAGCAAGTTGTTCGGAGAACGACATAAGGAGGTTTTTAAGAGTTTCCTCGATGTGATAAAAGCACTGGTGGCCGCGTACTACGACGATCTCGGCGATTGGATCGACACAGTGTGTGCGTGGCTGTTCAGTCAATTTTGTAAAGAAAACGTGAAATCCATTGAGGAAAGAATTAAAGGAGTTCTCGATGTCATCAGGTGAGATCTTGTGATTTACGGTTCAAGCAATTCTTTACGCGCGATTCAAAATAATAATTTAACATCTGTTTGCAGAGAATGTTTCCCAGGAGACCAATTGCTACACGTAGCAATGAGATGTTTGAATGATCCAACGCTCTGCAAAACATCCAGCAATGACGGAAGGGTAACCGTCCTGAAATTCATACAACAAATTATAGAAACAGTTGATCCATGCCTACCAGCAGAATCAGCGAAGGCGGCACTGGTGCTGCTGGCTCCTTTGCTCGAAGACGATAGTCCGGACGTCATGGGGCATGCACAGTCCTGTATAGTATCTCTGCACAATTTGAACCCGCAGGAAATGAACGGTTCTTCTCCGGTAAAGAACACAAATATTATAGGATATATAAATATTATAAGAATATATATATTATTAACAGAAATTTGAATTTACAGGTATCCTCAGGGTCCGATGTTCCAGCATCTACCAGCCAGGCCGCCAAACCGTCTGCCCCTTCTAAGGTAAAGAACACAAATATTATAGGATATAAATATTATTAACAGAAATTTGAATTTACAGGTATCCTCAGGGCCCGATGTTCCAGCATCTACCAGCCAGGCCGCCAAACCGTCTGCCCCTTCTAAGGTAAAGAACACAAATATTATAGGATATATAAATATTATAAGAATATATATATTATTAACAGAAATTTGAATTTACAGGCATCCTCAAAAGCCATTGATCTACCATCTACCAGCCAGGCCGCAAAACCGCCGGCCCCTTCTGAGGTAAAGAACACAAATATTATAGGATATAAATATTATAAGCATATATATATTGTTACGGGTCTGTCGATACCCCCGTTGTATACAATTGGTGGCAGATTCAGGTTCGTTACAGCGTCGTTATGAAAACGACGCTGGAACGAAAGAGAGTCTGGTGACAGACGCGGTTGAGGTCGGGCGATAAAGACGACCAACAGAAAAGGAGTTTCCCTCCTCCGAGGATTAGAAAGTGCTTGTTATAAAGAGTGCTTATTTATTCAGAAAAGCGACGCTTCGTTACATTGGTTTCAGAAGTTGGATTCTGCAGTTGAGCAAAGCGACTTGCGGAACGAGATGCAGGCTATGTCTGCCCGTATGGAGAAATGTCTCGAGAACATGGAGAAACGATTGCAGGAGAACAACAAGACGCAGTTAGCTGATAATCAGGCCAGTCTTTGTCAACTTACGTCTCTTTTTGAGAGATTTGTAGGGGATGGGAATCGCGCGCGTGAGGCTACCGGTGACGTATGTTCTCGCGCGTCCAATCAGTGTTCGCGCCCGTGCAATGCTATTCCTCCTTTTTACCGCGTTAAGCCTGCAACATTTAACGGCTCGGGTTCGCGGAGACTGTACTTGACACAATTTCTTACGCTGGCAAAGATTAATAACTGGGTTGAATTTACAGGCACCCTCAGGGCCCAATGTTCCACCATCTACCAGGCAGGCCGCCGGACCGTCTGCCCCTTCTAAGGTAAAGAACACAAATATTATAGGATATAAATATTATAAGCATATTTATATTGTTACGTTATGAAAACGACGCTGGAACGAAAGAGAGTCTGGTGACAGACGCGGTCGAGGTCGGGCGATAAAGGCGACAAACAGAAAAGGAGTTTCCCACCTCCGAGGATTAGAAAGTTCTTGTTATAAAGAGTGCTTATTTATTCAGAAAAGCGACGCTTCGTTACATTGGTTTCAGATGTTGGATTCTCCAGTTAAGCAAAGCGACTTGCGGAACGAGATGCTGAATCGGGGTGCCCAGTTGGAGAAACGTCTCGCGACCTTGGAGAAACAATTGCAGGAGAGACAGATGCAGTTAGCTGTTAATCAGGCCAGTCTTTGCCAACTTACATCTCTTTTTGAGAGATTTGTAGGGGATGGGAATCGCGCGCGTGAGGCTGCCGGTGACGTATGTTCGCGCGCGTCCAGTCAGTGTTCGCGCCCGTGCAATGCTATTCCTCCTTTTTACCGCGTTAAGCCTGCAACATTTAACGGCTTGGGTTCGTGGAGATTGTACTTGACACAATTTCTTACGCAGGCAAAGATTAATAACTGGGACGATATGGTCGAGAAATTTGTTTGCCTTTGGGCTTGTTGCGGAGAAGTCTTCCAATTAAAGATCTTTCGTTCTGCGATTTTACTTTAGATTTGAGAGATAAAATGGATTCTATCCACAAATTCGTTAGAAAACAACAAGAAATTTCTTCGATAAAAATGAAACAGCAGTATGATTCCAAAGTAATAGAAAAGTCTTTTCAAGGGGGGGATTTGGTTTGGTTGTATCAGCCTCTCAGAGTAAAAGGGAAGTGCCCAAAACTTCAGTCTCATTGGGATGGTCCGTATGTTATTAGCTCAAGGTTGAGCGACGTTGTTTATAGAATTAGGAAGAATAAGCAGTAATTTAAAGTAGTGCACGTCAACAGACTTGCAAAATTCATTGATAAATAGGAATTATTATAGGGAAAATAGGGAAACCGGATGAGAGTTTCTGTGTCGGTAGCTTTGAAATGGTAACTTTATGTACTGGGCTTAGTTTAGCTTAGTTTAGTTTCGTTTAATTAAGTCTAATAAGTTGTAGGAGATAATAATGTTATTCCTGGTTTCCCAGGAATCGCTGATCTGCTAAACTGCAAGAGTCCCCCCCCCCCCAAAAAAAGGAAAAAGAAGAAAAAAAAAAGATCAAGTATAATATATTAGAAATATTGTTGTTATTTTGAAGTTACTAAATGTTACTAGACATTGTTGTATTTTCTTTTCGACCGCTAACCACCCCAGGTTTTTAAGCCGTGGTTTTCCCTGGGGAAATTAATAGAAATTTCCTCAATTTCCATAATTAATAGAAATTTGAATTTATACAGGTATCTCCAAGGCCCGTTGTTCCAACACCTACCCACCTGTACGACGCACCGTTTTCCCCTTATGAGGTAAAGAACACAGATATTATAGGATATAAATATTACAAATATATATATATATATAATATTAATAGAAATTTGAATTTACAGGTATCCCCAATGTCGAACCTCCAGTCCCTATTCGTAACGTCTTGTCAGGTAAAGAACACAAATATTATATAATAGGATATAAATATTATAAGAATATATATATTATTAATAGAATTTACAGGTAGCCCGAAGGCCGAATTATTCAGCATCTCCCTACCGGGACAACCAATGGGCCCCTCCGCGAGTGAGTATTAACTGGTATTAAAATTCTATTTACGCGTTTCACTTGGCCGTTCGCTCGTGGGATGCCCGTTGTTATTAGTTGGTGTTCAATCCCTTCGTCTGTGCAATACTTTCTGAATTCTGTAGACGTAAATGCCGACCCCCTATCTGAAACAATTCGACGCAGGTTACGAAAAATGACTGATTGTTCCGTCTAAAATTTTTATCTAACCACGAGCAAACTTGTCTATTCATTTTCTCTCTGTCAACTGGTGGTAATCGCCTCCTTGCACGCTGACAAATCAGTTCCTCATCCCGAAGAATAATTTTAATGGACGGATAGTTGCTTATCATTTTTTCTACTTCGCGACGATCTTCGCGATTTACAATGTACGAGATATCTGCTCCTCAGCCATACGCGACGATATTAAAAACCTCCGGGACGCTTTCCGCTGTCGGAACATGCTCTAATGCTAGAGAAAGTCTTATCGTTGGTGTTGGTACACAACAGATACCCTCGCAGTCATTGCTGGTTCGGCCTGGGTACCACTAGGTTCCGCTTACGGAAGTTTCCAAATTCTTTGTCGCGTCCATTATCTTGGCTATCAGTTCCACTTTCGATCCGTTGGTGCGCAGATTTAACTTCCGAAGTTGTTCTTTCAACTGAATCACTTTCAATTTTCTGAGGTCCACTTCACTCATCGGCACGCACAAACTTTGCAATGTCTCGCTTATTGTCAATCTTCTTACTATCACTTATGCAGTCGCTGTGTGTTAAGGCTGATTTCAATAGACAAGTACATATAAGACTCTACTCTGTTTAGATGTCAACGCGGTCAAATCGTGGGTGTGGGTGTTCGCGCAGTCGATGCAGTACAAACCATTGTGGCTGCAGAAAGGTATGTACCGTTAACCCTTTCGCTTCGAGCGCCGGATAAATCCGGGAACCGCGTTCAGTGACGGCACTTCGGCGGATTGGACTGCCGAAGCGAAAGGGTTAATTTAGTAGACGCAGGACATTTTTATGAATTTACGACTTATTTCATGTAAGAATTTACTACTTCATACGATTATTTCAGAACGGCTATCCATGCGGCAGCAGCTGTAGTTGCATCGACTGCTGCAACTGAGGAGTAAGGAGGAGATCTGCTAGCGCGGTCCCTGTTAGGCCGTGCTGGATTGCGATGAGAACAGTATCAGGTAAAGTATATTCTTCTATTTAATTCCAAGACGAATAAGAAGAATAACCCTTATTAATTTATACGCTCTTAATTTATCTGTCTCTCACAGATCGTCGTCAGCGTTGACCAGTTATTTAAAAATTTTTAATAAATTTATTTAATGTGTAACGGTATGAAATTTTCAACTATTTTCCGTTTTTGTGAATAAGTTGTCTCGGAGTCTGACTCGCGCGAAATTATCGTTCCACGTCCCATTCCCCTTACTGGACGCTCAAATATGATACAACCTTTTGTCTATGCGACACGTATGTACTGCTGAAAACTCACAAGATGAACCCCGGGGGGTGGGGGGCACAGTCGAGCATTGCAATTTCCCTGCTATGGATCTCAGTAAGAACGATCGAATTTTGTTATTACATAACATTCCAGAATATTTTTTAAGAATCATTATTTTATAAATAACGTGAGAATGTTCAAATTACACTTTTATATTCCGATACTTTTCTACAATATTACGTAGTAATTACTTTCATTTTTCCTTCATCTATAAGCTATCGATTATATTGTAAAACAATGATTACAATGGTGATAATAAGGAAAATAATTCCTTCCGACTTTTTCAGAAACCCTGATGCTGCACCAAATCGATCGGTAATTAATCTGTTCGTTGTTATACCCAGTTGTCTACATTAGCAGAGCCTAGAAACCCAGTCCATGTAGTATAAGCTTATATCCATGTAGTATAGCTTCCATGTACATAGTATCTAATGTTTCTATCACAGACGACGTATTGGACACAAACAAGATTAGTACAGACATTATATCATTCCGATGTACATTTTATGTATGAATTTACAATGAATAAATAAAGACAATGTAATAAAGAACCGTGTCTGCGTATATATTTATTGAAACACCAATTTTTCCCGAATGTCCGCCTTGTCGTCCAGTTGTACTACTGAATTTCGAATACCTCCTTCGATATCATGTTCTCCTAATACTTTCTCAATTTTTCGAGATGTTCGAAAATTTGCGCCAATTTTCGGCCGTCTGACTTGTCGTTGAGTTGTACTACTGAATTTCGAATACCTCCTTCGATATCATGTTCTCCTAATACTTTCTCAATTTTTCGAGATTTTCGAAAATTTTCGCCAATTTTCGGCCGTCTGACTTGACGTTGAGTTGTACTACTGAATTTTCGAAAATTTTCGGCCGTCTGACTTGTCGTTGAGTTGTACTACTGAATTTCGAATACCTCCTTCGATATCATGTTCTCCTAATACTTTTCCAATTTTTCGAGATTTTCGAAAATTTTCGCCAATTTTCGGCCGTCTGACTTGTCGTTGAGTTGTACTACTGAATTTTCGAAAATTTTCGGCCGTCTGACTTGTCGTTGAGTTGTACTACTGAATTTCGAATACCTCCTTCGATATCATGTTCTCCTAATACTTTCTCAATTTTTCGAGATTTTCGAAAATTTTCGCCAATTTTCGGCCGTCTGACTTGTCGTTGAGTTGTACTACTGAATTTTCGAAAATTTTCGGCCGTCTGACTTGTCGTTGAGTTGTACTACTGAATTTTCGTTCAGTTACTTTTCGTTAGTTTATAGTGTTCAGTAGTACACTCAACGACAAGTCAGACGGCCGAAAATTTTCGAAAATTCAGTAGTACAACTCAACGACAAGTCAGACGGCCGAAAATTGGCGAAAATTTTCGAAAATCTCGAAAAATTGAAAAAGTATTAGGAGAACATGATATCGAAGGAGGTATTCGAAATTCAGTAGTACAACTCAACGACTAGTCAGACGGCCGAAAATTTTCGAAAATTAAGTAGTACAACTCAACGACAAGTCAGACGGCCGAAAATTGGCGAAAATTTTCGAAAATCTCGAAAAATTGAGAAAGTATTAGGAGAACATGATATCGAAGGAGGTATTCGAAATTCAGTAGTACAACTCAACGACTAGTCAGACGGCCGAAAATTTTCGAAAATTCAGTAGTACAACTCAACGACAAGTCAGACGGCCGAAAATTGGCGAAAATTTTCGAAAATCTCGAAAAATTGAAAAAGTATTAGGAGAACATGATATCGAAGGAGGTATTCGAAATTCAGTAGTACAACTCAACGACTAGTCAGACGGCCGAAAACTTTCGAAAATTAAGTAGTACAACTCAACGACAAGTCAGACGGCCGAAAATTGGCGAAAATTTTCGAAAATCTCGAAAAATTGAGAAAGTATTAGGAGAACATGATATCGAAGGAGGTATTCGAAATTCAGTAGTACAACTCAACGACTAGTCAGACGGCCGAAAATTTTCGAAAATTCAGTAGTACAACTCAACGACAAGTCAGACGGCCGAAAATTGGCGAAAATTCAGTAGTACTACTCAACGAGAAGTCAGACGGTCGAAAGTTTTTGTATTTATACTAGGAGAGTTCTATTTTCAAAGTTTCCGAAAAATTTTGATTAAAAAAATGAATTTGATGAAAAATCTAGATTTTTAAATAATTTCTGCAGGGTGGGAAATAAGAACACTTTAACTTGTAGTAAAAATATTCTTTATTTACTACCATTGAGAATCGGAGAGATCGGTGAGTTCTAGGGAACGTAGTAGGGAAAAAAGGCGGAAGGACCAAAGCAGAGGAGGACGGAAGGGTGTGGAAAGAAAGGCACGAAAAAGTAGGAGAAAATAAAGCGGTAAGAGACGTAGAATAGTAAGGGCAGAATAAGAGGTCACAACAAAAGAAGTCGGGTCGGGTCGGGTCGGGTTAGGTTAGGAAACTATGCTGGAAGCACATTACAATTTTTAATGTATACATATAGTGTAGGAAACATTGCGTATAAATTTCTATATATACTTATCGTTTAAGAAAATACAACACATTCCACAACTCAAGATACGCTTGTCGTGACTGTCGTGACGTGATTCTACCGGACAGCTGTGGACCGTCGCAGAGTACAAGACTTAGTCGTTATCTGACGACACGTAGATGTTATCTTTGGATAGATGGATGAATTCTTTTCCCTTAGGCTCTGTAACAGAAAGAACAAATTCGTTTAAAATTCAATCAAACAATAAATCCGAGTTAATAGAAAATAGAAAATTAATCATTCAAGTTGAATGTAAAATTAAAATTAATTTAAATTAAAATTTAAAAAACTTCATTTCAAGATGAAATTATCGCGAGAAGGCAACTACACTATTCAAGAATAAATTTAAATCGTTAAAAAATAAATAATTTACTTGAACACAGAAATAATTTCAAAAATAATGGAAATACAATTAAATAATCTTCATCCCTATCAAGAGGATGAAACAAGAAAACGGAACGCACCGCGTAAGTAACTTTCGTACACTATATATCTGTGTCGCGATTACACGTGACGCAATAACGAAGTAATGAAACTCACGTGTGTTCACTTCCATTGTCGTTGTACTAATGACAACGAGGCCGAACCCTTCGGTCCGCGAGTATCGCAGGCACGGTGCGATGGTGGGGTGGCTACCCTCGCGAATTTTTCATTGATGAAGAGAGGCGAGAATTGTCCCACTAATGTACCAATAGAAATGCTTGTTTACAAGTTTCAGCGTTTCGCCACGGATGGCTTTGGTATCTTCTGAAACAGTCACCTACCTACTTTCAAACAATATTTCATGCGGCTCCTAATGGCTTCAGAGTCAGTTTTGTATCAGGAACACCTGATGGACAAGGAGGTATTAGACAAGAATAAGTATAGCAATTTGACGCGAGTCTGAAAGAGATAGATATATTCCGCCTCGAAACTGCTCGAAACACAGTGTGACCAACAATCCAGCTGACGCAAAACGTTCACGAGGTTTTTAATATTTCATATTGAACATATATGAACAATTTTTAAAACGCACAACTTAACAATAACGTTAAATTATTCAATATGCTCTATATACCATATTCATATGAATATAACATAATTCATATGAAATATTTCAATTTTATTATGTTGTCACACTTACTGTGTTTGTTTGTCACGTTCTGCGTCGTGTGGCGGTTACAATTTTCTATCAAAGAATACAGGAAGTAAATACGAGGAGATTTGTACTAATTAATTGATTGTGAAAAATGGCGGATGATGATTTTGATGGGGACGAGTGAGTAATCGATTCATTTATTACACAATCTTATAAAATCTAATAATTCACGCGTTTATGGGATACATAACCTATATTCATTCACATTTTGCTGTTATTTATGTAGTTAAGAATATTTAATAGGAACAACGAATCATTTTGACAGCACAACGTGAATGAATACTATTCTTTCTTATATTATACCATTTATGTTTTTTATTCTGTACAGAGTGGCAGATGATTTTGATGATGTCGATGACGACGACAACATCGAACTGGAACCTCAAGAGGAAGACGGAGAGAATATAGAATTGCTAGCAGCTGGTGAAGCTAGTGGTGGAGTGCAGCGATCCAAACGAATCACAACTAGATACATGACAAAGTAAATTACTTTATATGTAACTTACATATACTGTGCAGAGCACAAAAGAATTGTAGCGGAGAAGGGAACGGGACAAGAGGAACGGAAAGGACATTTGAGTGGTCAGACTTCTTGCCCCGTTCCCTTCCCGCTACAATTCTTTCATGCTCCGCACAGTACTTTATATGTATGAATATAACGTACACAGAAGTAACAATTATTTATTTACAGGTATGAACGGGCCAGGGTGTTAGGGACAAGAGCATTACAGATAGCCATGTGTGCTCCCGTTATGGTAGAATTAGAAGGAGAAACGGATCCACTACAGATTGCAATGAAAGAGCTAAAACAAAGAAAAATTCCAATAGTTATCAGGCGATATTTGCCTGACAATAGCTACGAAGATTGGGGCATAGACGAATTAATTATCATAGATCATTAAGCTCTCTGCATACTTCTACATTTCGAATTTAAGATAATTTAAGAGGCATTGGAATTTATTGTATCAATAATATTTCAATTATTGTGTAAGCGAATACTTGTACAGAATAATGGAAGAATAATAAACGATGTTTTCTGCGTAGATCGTATCCAATCGTATCCTTTCCAAACTCTTCTTATTAGCAGCTCGAATGGAATTAATTATATCAACGGATCAGTTTCTTTCGTTGCTATTAGCTTTTGAGGTTAAATATTACGCGAGTCTCGAGTGCTAAGTATATTTATGTCTTCGTGTGCAATAAAATATTTAAAAAATACGTGAACTATGTACCCGAAGAAATTGTGAAATGACAAATACAATCCTCGGAGGTGTTATCTTATCACAAGATTTATCGGATTTTTTGTATGGTCGATAGCAGTGACAATTTTTTATTTACATATATAAGCGGTGCGCAACAAGTTCATCGACGATTTCGATAATCTTTAGTAACGGAAACGAAGAGGTTCCAAGAAATTTAATAGTATGCAAATGTTTGTAAATATATGTAGAATATGACGTGGTAAGTAGAAACTATTAATGCATAAGCATACTATGTAAAAGAGGTTAGCGAAGTTATCTTTACAAATATTATCATACACATACATATGTATATACACACACAGGAATCCCTTGAAGAGGAATCATTTAACTCAGAGACCTACTCCAGCGCAGCCTCTGTTATCCCATACAGAAGACAGGGACCTCGATGTTGCTGTTCAAAGACTCATTTAGTATGTATTAATACCGTTGCTTATTTTACTAAATAGAAAGAATACTTGTCGCTTAGATAGTTGTTATGTTTGTCAAGTGTCGAGGATACTATTAGGAAACTGACAAAAGAAATGAAGAAATACGTAGAGGCTGTTACGAACTTGGACCGAGCTGATCAAAGACTGACACTGAATCTGACAACTTGCGGCTTGGGTCATCTCAGCGATGAGTTCAGGAAGGTCTTGGAGGACTATCACTCTGTTACGACACAGGTAGATCAGTACAGTATATCCTGAAGTGAAAATTCAAAAAAGAAGGAGTTTATCAATTATTTTCTATCAGTTTTTACAATAATGTCAACTAATGGACCATTAGATAGTGCTTATTATTTCAGCATTATATGGAATTCATTTAGAGTGGATATCCTTTTCCTTTAAATATCTCGAAACAAAAAATATACACTCCCGTCCATAAAGGACCTATATTGTGAGATAAAAATGGTGCTTACTAATTTTTTCTAACGTAGAGAACATGTAAATCAAATCTGACCAAAATATCCTATATTTTCTAAATTTTAGTTATTATTCTCGTATTTTATCATTTTTAAAATACAAGTGGGGCAATTGTTTTCCAATTTGGCTTCTAGAGCTGTACATAATCATCCCACAATTTCTCAATCTCGATGTATAATAGCTACATCTAATCAAAATAAAACACAAGCTGAAAGCTTGTATTCTTTAATTACCATTTCGTTGAAGATAAGTAATTGTCTGGTGATTTATGGACAGGAGTGTACGACTTATTTTACTTTCGCCGCATCAACAGGTAGGAAAGACGGTGCAGGACATGGCAGTCCTCTGTCAGAGAACTTTCATAGAACCTTTGAAGAAATTACGAGACGAGTTTGCTCTGATAGCTGCCGCGATAGCCAAGCGCGAAGAACTGGTAAACAATTGGAAATACTCTTACAACCGGGTGAAGAAATTGCAGGAGAAGAAAGACAGAACTGCTAATCACATCGCGAAGTTAGAGAGGGAACGCAGAGCAGAGGAAATCGCTGCGAAAGAGTTGAAGACCGTCCACGCCCAATTGCTCGTCGAGCTACCTTCGTTTCTGGACAAGAGATTAGAATATATCAAGCCTAGTGTACACGCTTTGATTATGATACAATTGGATTATTACGGAAGCACGACCAAGTTGTTCACACAACTAATGCCAATTCCAAACGTTTTGGGATCGCCATCCAGTGCCATGATACCCGAGCAGGAGTACCAGCAATCGATTGCCGTTCAAATGAACCGAATCAAATCACTCACTATCGTGAAGAATCCGTGAGACTAACAACGATGAACTCTCAATGATATTATATAATATATACAGACTATTGGACAGGGAACCGGATATTGTGGTCTTGGCGTAGGTACGAATGTATTTATCACGTAGCAGTATTTACACTGGTATTGTAAAAGTATAAGTACGCTTAAGATGGAACCATTCCCTGAGTTCGTTTCCACTGGGCGCCTGAACGACGATTGTGATTGGCACGCGTCGATTTGTGGGTATTCTTCTGTTGTCTATTGTGTAAGACATCCTTCTCTTGCCCGTGGCCTTTCGGTTTGCCTACTCGAAAGGATATAGATGTTTAGAACATTTTACGAGAAATGTACGACCCCCGCAATGAGTCTTAGAATATTAACATATTAATAGAATTTACCAGTAACGTTGGATGCGCCTCTTCCACCTCGCATAGCTTGCCTTCTCTGTTCGGCTTTAGCACGCAAATCAGCCGGATTCTGTATGAAATGATCTTTACCATTTTGTTCAGCCCCTTTCTCATCGTCCTCCGACTCCGATTCGTCGACCGTTTCGCTCTTTTGTTTCCCAAGAAGTACCTACGATTTTATGAAATGTTTTTAACGCGTCTCCGAATATATTTCTATTGATAATGTAAACAGTTCGAACCCTGGGTGTAGTGAAAGGTCTGGAATCTAGTTCACGGTCGTTCTCCGTGCCCCGTACGTCGCGATAATCATACGTGTCGTCATACTCATCGTCGTAATCGCAATCCTCCGCGACCAAGCTATAACTGTAACAATGATTTGTTTAGAAATAGTGTTATTTTTATCGATGTTATTGTACATGGTTGTTACGTGCAAATAAATCATTATTTTATATTATAAGTTTTTACCACTCACTTTCTCTTTATGTAATCTTTAGGCACAGCGATCTCCTCGGGCTTTTTCACGTAGAGCTTTTTACGTTCTTTCTCGTCTTCGTCCTCGTCGGCATTGAACAAACCGAGAGCTTCTATACTAGGAACTATATCTTCGTTGACTGTGGTCTGCTAAAACAAGAAAATGAGACAAGTAATTTCTTATTCGCGTAACATGGAAGTTGCTTGATTACCGTGTAATGATCTGGTATGTCGTTTATTGTAGGCCCCAACTCTTTCAAGTCATTCAATTTGGATGGCAAGTTGTCTTCGAGTATGGCATTTATTACAGCCTCGGTGTCGTAGCCGTAATGTTCCAAACACACCTGCAATATTTTATTTGCATTTGTTTGCACCTGCATTGTCTCCTATTTGTTGAAATTGTTACCTCGACGAAACGGTCCTCTAGATCGTGCAGAATCTCCTTTACTGCGGAGACGAGGGATGGCATGTGTACCGACACCTTCGGTAGAGTTTCTGTGTTATTTGAAGTATTTGGTTTGGTAACAGGTTGACTCTGGATCGATGATTGACTCTGGACACCGCTAGGTCCTGCTACAGCTTCCTACGAAGAGAAACATATCAAGGATGACATTTTCTTTCCTATTATCTCTACTTACACTTATATGATTAAACGAAGAAGTGGACGGAGTATTGTGTTCTCTGGTAGATGATTGTATCAGGTTCAATATGTAACTGCAGTGTATCGTATCGCTAAATATATATGTTAAGTATTGAGATATTCACAATAACGCCTCGATTGCAGTAACGAAATTACGTGGATTAAAATCAAAGGATACAGTTCATTGTAAATAGAGGATAGTATGACCAGGTCTTCCTCGACTGAATAAAACTGATTGTAGTCTGTAATGAATTCTTTCTCAGGAATGGCCAACATTAAAAACTTAAAATATTCTTCCACGTGTTCCTTTATATCTGCTTCTGATATTGTATTTCTAAGCACAATTTCATAATTATATTTCTTCTCGTTTCTAATACACGACTGATTATAATTATAATTACCTTTCTTTTTGTATGTTTTTTACTGGGTCAAATAAGATTATTCGAAACAGATTTATAATTTCAACCCTTGTCACATCCAATCGGTGATTCAGTTCTGGCCATTTCGACATGTTTTCGTCGTTATGTCCGAATTGATGCAAGCTTTTGTACATCTCAGGTATTGTGTTCTCGTATATCGAAACGATTCTATTTGTGAAAATGGAAAGCACATTAAAAATCGACCAAAGCAAGTTACATTTTTGATTCATGTATACTGTATACTTACTTTTTAACAAAATCCTCTCTATGAAATAGACTCACTGCAGGAGAATAATTATTTAAAAATACAGTAATCGTTGACGATATATCTAATACATACAATATCAAATCCTCTAAATTAAATAACGTTAGATTTTTGTAACCAGTGTTCCTTTCGGACAGTGAAACTGCTTCATTGCTATTGTGACCTATAGAATGATCGAATTTCCTTTCAACATTCTCAAGTGCCTGAAATAAATATATTCATGATCATTTCTAGAGGCACACACACACACACACAATAGTAATTATTACGAGTATATCTTACCTCTATAAGGCAAGGAACAGCTTTCTTCACATCATTATTGTATTGGGGTTCTAATTCAAACAAACATTGTAAAACCTTCTTCATTACTTTCTCATTCTCCCTACCGTACAGTTGACAGAGATCAAAGATAATGGGTACCGTAAACATGTACTTTTCGTAGAGTAAATTCCCAAGATATCCATGGTTTATGTACTCCTCGGGACTGTCTTTGTTCGTAATAAGGCGAGTAAAAAACACGAGTACATAGTACCGGATTGTTTCTAGGAGTCCCTGCATTAGCGGACAGTTTGGAAAATTTTCCAACGCATAAAACGGTGGTGCTTCTTGTAATACAGATACCAATGCATCTAATATTGACTTATTGTATACAACGTTCGACCAGAATCTAGAAAAAACAATAATTTTATTAAGCAATACAAGAATTCTATTATTCGAAAATTGGAACTGCTTTATGCTAGTAAATAGTAGAGCAGACCTGGACTTGAGCAATGCTGGCTCGTGGAATAGAGAGGTGACTGCTTCGCCTCTCCTCTTCGCCTGCTCGGCGAGTTAGTCCTAACTACTACGTATATATGTAGATGTACATAACACTCTTGCTTGAATTGCCATCAACTACATTTACCAAATTCTTTAATTTTCAAAGAATTTTTAGAGCCGAAAGAATTGTTGAAATAATGAATTGAATGTAAGTAACCTGCTGATGCAGCATTGTGGGACTCACAGAGTAGACGAAGAGGAGAAGCAGCCACGTCTGTTCCGCGAGCCTGCGTTGCCCAAGCCTGCAATAGAGTAATCATTGAATATTTCTTATACGCTCACCTAAAAAATGGAAGACTGAGTAACCATTTTAAATCGTTGATCATGAATTCGACGATTTCCACCCAACGTTCTTTGGCCCCCATGATCTCTGATCCATCTTCGTTGTAAATGTCAGGAGCTTCGTAGTGCAAAAAATAACGATCATCCGCCCACCTATTGCTCTAAATAGAATCGACAAAAATAGCTATTCAGTATAGTAACATTTTCTAAATAATGAAAAACAATCGACTACGAAGAGAATGATGACAAAGAAAAGTAAATATGTAACTATGCAATCTTGGCTGACATTTTCGAAAGCAATTGTTTCTTACAAAGAAACGTACCAAGGCATCAACGTATTCGACAACACCATCGCTTTTAATCTTCAACATTAATTGTTCCAAGGGCAAGCAATCAGGATTCTGTGGAATAAAGGAAAATGTGTTGTAATTTTGTGCAAGTACGATCATTCTAACCTTTTGAAAGGTGGTGCTCTTCGAGAGGCGAGAATATACCAACGATTAATGAAAAAATTACCTCGAATAGCTCCATGATATCGTGTGATGCATTTTCCGTCATAAATAACACTGATCGTTACTGAACAGCACTAATTGCGAAAGTGGTCACCGAAACCGTTGCAGTACGACTGAAACACGCGGCAAATGCGATCGTCTTTTGATTGACTAAATAACCTACGTTTACGAAAGAAAAATTACGAAAAAATTGCGAATCTGGGAATCCCCGTGAAGCACGTGTTATGGTTGCATTATGAAATTAGTAGTACGTCAAAAACTACCTGCGACTGTTCGACAGGTTCCAAGCACAACAAACCTTTCGAGGTTATGTTGTCAAAATTTTTTAAAATACGCATTGTCAAACTCTCAAGCTAGACCCTGAAAACAGACATTTCCAAATTTCTGGTCGTATTTTCTGTTATGTCTGCGAACACTGAATCATTTTTCAGACCGAAAGTTAGGTTTTGTCAAACCGATGTCGATAAACAAAACGAATTAAAAAATGGTGTGAATCAAAACAGTTCTGGCCGGTCGAATAAACCGAGAATCAGGAGCATTATAACTCTAGATAAGCCTGTCATTGTATTAAAATCGAACAAAGCGTTTAGTAATCCTGATTGTAAAGAGACAAAGTCTGAATTATCAGGATGCGACAATGCAATTCTTTCCTGCGTAGGAGAAACAGCTAGTGCTTTAACCGATGCATCTTGTAAAACTGGAAATCAGAGACCTGTAAGCGATGTAGATAATACAGATAGAGCTGAAGTATATACCGAAGAGACTGACAAACCCAAAAAGTCCAATAATGTGCCTGCTTCACGAGAAAAAAGATTAGACAAAGTACTTAAATCACAGAATGCAGTTAAGACTGATACTAAAAGAAGGGACTGCACCAGAGATAAAAAAGGAAAGGAGAATGATGCATTGTCTGCTAAAAATGGCTCCAGCGGTATCAATGGAAAGAGCTTGGATTCCAAAGTATCGCAATGCACGCTTAAACCTTCTCAGAATAACATTAGCAGTAAAAAAGTAACCATGACTAAGCCATGTTGTGCCTCGCTTACCTCCAAAAAAGTAAAGACGGTTGGTAGTGTTATGCCTTGTTATAAGTACAACAAAGTTGCATCAAAGACCAAAATCTCTCCGGTAAAGAAGACTATGGTGAGAGACGTTGTTGGTCCCAAAATAAAACCTTATATTGGTCCAGGAGTACCACGTAAAAAACAAGACACCCCAAAAATTGCGAAGATCGAGGACAAAGCTCGTATGAACTCATGTACTTCTGGTGAAAAACTGGCGAGACCAGAATACAATTCTATTATGTGCACAATTAATAAATTGAACAACACAAAGAAGCAGAAATTCACAGTCGACTTGGAGCATTTGCCACCTACTTATAAAAATCTGATAAACGGAAAGGTATTAAGAGGAGGTTTCTTACAATACAGTGTCAGGAAATATCTTCTTTTCTTTTTACAGATTTCTAGCGCCTTGGACTTCCCCCTCGACGAAGCCATTTACAAAAACTTGGTGGATTTGTCCGTAGATGAGAAACAACTGCCTAGTAGACTAAAGCGTAGCAAGGATCCAGAACCACGTCAACGAGACATTGTACCAGTACTTTCAGACTTCTTCGTGCCAGAGTCCACTGAAGAGTACTGTACACCTGTTTCTGTCAGAACGATGGCCGCAGAAGCTGTAGACAGTTGGAGTGCTTTTAGAATAAGCGACAAAATATTCGAATGGAAACACAGTTTGGACCATATATAACGTAGCAATACCTTTTTATATATAAGTTATTTATTAATTGTTATTTGGAAAACACTTACTTTGGTAGATGTGTATCTTTTCGTAAAACGTGACGTATTTTTTATACTAATCTTGAACGGATAAGTTACGTTAAGATGCTCTGCGAATATAGAGATTGAGTTTTAAAATATGACGCGAAGCAATATATACAATAAACCATTTAATATACAATGAATGTCTCATGTTTCATACGAATCTCTTACCGATCGACGCACAGTATACTTGTTTTATAAATCACGCGAAGCACCAGAAGATACAGTTGTGGTACGATGTATACGAGGAAAAATAATATAAAATACAATACGTAATGTATGTAGACGAAAAAAATTACGGCTGCATTCTCGAGGAAAATCGCTCTATTCGAAGCTAGGATGGGACTCTAGGCTTTCACAGCCTATTGACGCGGAGTTTTCCCCGATCAAGGGAAAACTAAACTGAATCTATTGAATATTACTTTACACCGAGTATAATAACACTGTCCAACAAGTTTTAATTCTTTTCGGGAGTTGGGAAAAATGTTGAACATTTTACTTTTCCTTTTAAATGAAATGGAAAAATGCAAAATTCCTGTTGGACAGTGTAATTAATATTTGTTATGTAGTTTCTTAGAAGCCTCAACAGTTCTTGGTCTGCGAAATCTCGTTCACGTACGGATCACTCGTGGGATCTATGGTCACCAGAGGAAAGAAATTGCAGTTTATCTGGTGAACGGATTCAAATTTTTGTTATAGTCTTTGTCATCGTCGTCATTGTCGTCATTGACGACGTCCTCCTCATCGTCGTCGTCGTCGTCCCCCGCGAATGGGTTCTTCGAGTCGTCGTCCTTCGCGAATGGGTTCTTCGAGTCGTCGTTCTTCGCGAATGGATTCTTCGACTCATCGTATTCCATATTCTGCAGTGGCGACGACTTTGGCGGGGTCTTATTCGTTATAGCTAAATGTCTTATGGGTACCGGCGACTCTTTCCTCGAATTTCCACGGGGGGTTAACACGTCGCCACTGTAAATATTCGCTTCCAGTGATGAGGAATAGACGCTGGAATCCGCCTTCGGGAACGATCGCGTACGATCATCCACTGCTGGGAAATTCTCGACTATACGCCGAGGTTCGACTTTTCCTAGTTATTTCACAGAGTAAACGTTATTTCATACGCTCAACACGATTTTTCTAAGAAAAGAAAAAAAATTATTTCTACCCAAGGTCGAATTCTTCCCCTCCGTCAATCTAATCCTCGCTTCCGCCCCTGGTCCATAGTTTAGTTTCGGTTCCTCGAATTTGGTAGCGGTTGGCGGCAATAATTTGTCCGTGTCAGTGATCACCATCAACTTTTTGAACACCCCACGACCAAAATAGTCGGCGACCAATGAAAACGGATCCTCAGCCCGGTCGAGCAAACTATGGAATGTCTCGTTAAGGTCCTTCGTCTGTTCCTGCGCTTTGATGATGTCTAATAACTTTTTGTTTTCAGGCAAACAAGCTGGACACTCGTTCTCGTTCTCCGAGAATCGTTGGAAACAACTGAAACAACCAGAACAAACAGTCAGACTGATTTCTAAAGAGTATCCGTGTTGTCTGGCACGGGTATGTAAACTCACTGCTGATGATACGAGTGTTGGCACATGAAATGCACCGAAGGTAGCTTCAGCTGATGTTGACACGCGCTGCAACGCGCACCTTGGAAAATAATTGTGCTGTTTTTAATCGACTCGATTTGTTCTCGTATCTTCTGAGTGTCCGTTCGATACTTCTCGGTCAACTCTATGTCCGCTTGTGTTTGTTCTTGCTCTGTTCGCAGCACACTGTTCAGATAAGTTTTCACGTCTCCCACCGTGCAGGAGAGCGAGGTTGAGATCGCATCGATCACCATTAGCGGTGATAACAGTCTTTCTTGAGCTAAGAATCATAGATCGTATTTGAAAAATTAAAAGAGATAATCCACAATGATCCACAACTGTACCTATGTAAGCTAAAATGTCTGCGAGCAGTTTCGTCGGAGCATCCTTGTTCCTGGCGACACTCCACAGAGCTTGAACCCACAGATTCGGATCCTGATGGCCGAATCGCTTGCAAGTGGCTAGCACTTGCTCGCTGTCGCCCTCTCGCAAATGAAATCGTAGGATCTCTTGGTATCTAATAGCAACAGAAATTGTTGAAGAAAGTATTGTCGAATACGATTCTTTCGATTTATAATTCAACGTACAGTTTGCTTTCTTCGTAAAGGAACAGCAACCCTCGTCTGAAATTGTGCTGATGGCACAGAATCAAAATCTGATCCTTATCGTAACACGCCTCCGAGCTCTGCAGAAGCCTGACTATCTTCTGCTCGTATTGCACTTTCGACACGTCGTTGTCCAAGGCCGACCACACGTGCAGGTAATGTTCTACCAGTGTGTTGTACACCAAAGTACTCCACCTGGAATAATGTATATCGGTTATATTATGCGAGAGAGTGCTCGTTTCTTCGTATCTAAATCGTATACTAACTTGGTGTTCGTTTTAACCAAGTGTTCGAGGAACTCTACAAGACGTTCAGAATTGTTGAGGAATAGGTGAATGAAATCCTCGGGAGTAGCTTTGTCAATCTCTTGTTCCACGGTGCCATCTAAAGCTTCCTGAATGAAATACATTAACTTTACTGTTACGCTCACGCTCATCTCCTAAATCTATCGATTTACCTGATCCACCAAAGGCTTGTTAGAAGGTCTATAGTTGGTGCACAAGGCCTTCAGAAATTGCGTGGACTCGTCCGGGACGTTTTCTATCAGAATATTGCCGTACTTCTTCATGTTAGATTCTGCCTGGAAAAGTAGACGAAATGAATTGCTTGAAACACGTTCGAGAAACGTACGCACAAACGCACTTCTTCGAACTCCAAAGTTGCGATGTACTCCAACGCCTTCCTGTACTCGTGTTTGTCCTCGATTTGAATGCGAAGATACCACTCGTGGTGGCCGTGCTTCTGGGCGAGCAGCAAAGCGTCTTCCGGAGACGCTTGACGGCACACTTTTATCGCGACTTCCACGTCGAAATCAACTTCCCTGTCTTTCGTCTGAAATTGCAATTATATAGGAAGCAGCACCGATCGATACTAGGGCTGTTGCTTTTCCGAAGCTTCGAAGAAACGAAGGGAACTTCGAATTGTACGAAGTATTGAAGCTTCGAAGCCTTCGAATCGTATGGAGTTGCAACTTACGAGTTTTATGTGTAAAAAACTTTAATTCGAAACTTCGAAGCTTCAAAATCTTCGACCGTCGAAGGAAAGTAACAGCCCTAATCGATACCAGTCGCATCGAACATAGTTACCATAATAAATTCTTTCAATTTATCCGTTTGATTCAGTTTCGTGTAGCAGTTTAATAACAACGTTGTGTGATCTTCAGTTCCTTGACCGTTTTTATGCAGTGCTTGCAAGTAAGTGATTAGATTATCTATGTGTTGAGAGTCCAGAAATTTTCTGATTACGTAGGAAGGTTCTAATTTCCCAATGGTCTTTATATACTGTTCTATGGCACCGTTGTGGTCTCCTTTCAAGTACAAATGGTCCCCGTACTGCCGGAAGATTTCCACCAGACTTTCAGCATCGTACTGTTGATTTTTGGCTATCCTAAGAATCCCGAGAGATTACATATCATTAAATGATCGCACCGGACGATCGAAATTAGACAACTAAATGAATTACCTTATAGATACGTCGTATAAACTCTTTTTAAAGAGTAAGGCTAATTTCGACTGCAAGTCTTTTTCGTCCAAGTGGTACAGCTTGCTATCTCCGCTGAGTATAAAAAATCCGCCCCATTCTGATAACACGGCTTGCACGGAGAGCATCGGGGCGTAGAAGACAATCAATTTATTTTTTATATCTAGTACCGTGATCATATGTTTGTCCGCGCCTTGTGGTATCGGCTCTATGGTACTGTAAACACCTAGAGTTAATTAATCATGTTCTTATTCAACCAACTGACTCGAATACACCGATAATTCTTGCCTTGGTTTTGCAGAAATCGTGGTGGTCCTTCTTGGAACATTAGCAGCTTCTTTCGATATAATCACTAGGTAACTTCTAAACCACTCTAACATTATTTTCTGGCCCCCTGCCGCGTAACAAGGACCTCTACCATCGGGCGTGTAACAATATATTGCCTAATAGAGAAAGAAATGTATTACTACAGAGTGTTTACAGTCTACTGAAATTCGAATTTTTTATCTATTTATTACATCGTTGCGACCGATCATGAAGTGACTGTCTTGCATCGATTCCGCAAGGACGCTGCAGTTTCTGCTGCAACCCATATTGTCCAACGGAGACTTGAATTCCTTATCCTTTACAGTAATATTGTACAAAAAGATGCTGTTCGTTGTAGCAACGAATAGGTGAGTTTGTTTGCTCATAGCCCTTATCGCAAGACCGGTGATAGGAACATTTGTGCTTTTCAACACCTTTATCTTGATCTTTCTCTCCCTGGTCAGGTCACCCCTTCAAACGAATAATATAATCAATCAGAAAGTTTTGAAAAATATTCTTTGTATATATTTACCTGTACAGCATAATAGAGCCATCTCCAAACCCAATAGCCATTAAAGTCAGACTAGTATGCACATACAGTGCAGTCGCAGGAACTCCTTTGTTGCTGGGTATAGCTCTGCTTATGCGGACGCATGTCGGATTACCCTGTTTGTCTAGTTTAGTCAAGTTCCATACTTTTATCGTAGGATTACAACCAAGATCATCTTCCTAAATGAATATATATTATGAATAAATGCGTTTGCAAGAACTGGAGAGTTTGATAACGATACTAACACCAATGGTGAACAAGAAAGTGGAATGTTGAACTTGCTGAGCTAAGGTCAAAGTAATCTCGTATGCCCTGAACGTGGTAATATTGTACTTCCTGTCAACTTTATGGATGTTCCCTTTGTTGTCTCCGAATATCAAGTTGCCGTTTCCACTCGTCGCTGCAGTGACTTCACCGTCCTGTTTGACATGATCCAGTTATACAATGCAATGCAATGTGTACCACCGATGGTGCACGGCGATATTTAAAGGTCTGTCCAAAAAGTAATGCGACCACGCAGTCAATAGGAGAGCCAGGAAAAATTTGGTCGCATTACTTTCCAGACAGACCATGTATGCACTAGAAACATATACTTCATAACAAGTTCAAGACTGTAGAATAAATCTCCACTGCAAAAAGTTGTTATTACAAAAAATGCAGTATAGAACAAAGCACAGAGGAAAAACGGTTCGGTACGGAATGAATGAACCTACGAGAAACGATCCTGCACCGGATACGATTCGAACCGAGAGAAACTCACCCTGAGAGCCTTGGCGATATTTCCTTCGTCGACCTCTTTCTTCAGGTCGAAGAAATTGAAGCGTCTCCACTGGAAAACAAACGGATTGTCAATTTGTCACCGTGAGGGCGTCGATAGTGAGGTTATGTATATATATCGCGGAACGATCGAAGGGAATGATGAACGAACCTCAAGGAATGCCATGATGTGGTCCGGTTGTTTATGTGGACATCAGTGACAAACACCGTGGACTCCTTGAACAAACAGTGCACGTACGCGCTGTCCTCTTAGACAGTTACCTGACAACGAATTTAATCGGCCACACGTTCACCATCTTTTCAACTATATCTGATCAGCTGATTATGACATACCTCAAGTTCTGCGCATGCGCTCTGGCGGGCGACAGCTTCCCTGTTATATTCCCTGCTATACAACACCATCGGCAATGAACTCGGACTATTCCCTACTATATCGACTCTGCATACTCTGGCAGTCGGTAATAGTAGGTTCACTGACGTACCGACTGCGCTAAAAGTTGCACAGGGCTTACGCAACTTCTGTAGATGTCGTAGACTCTCTTGCGGCGGATGTCGATAATGTAGGCAGATGTCGATAACGCGAATCTCTATTGCAATATCGATTAATTGTAAATTCTAGATATAGCACAGACTTCAGGCAACTGCCACGGATGGCGCCGCTGCAGAATCGAAGCCCGAGCGTCATCTACGCGGGAACTAAATTTGAATTCTACGCCAAAATTATAATTCCTTTAATGTTTATAATAGATATTAATATATGCGCCACTTATAGCATGCTCTGGTGGGAATAAATATGGATTCCCGATGCTTGAATAAGGAGCGGATAACTAGACATTTCTGTTTAATGTTCTTTTTTTTCATTTTTTTTTTTTTTTTAGATATTTACAATTATTAAATATGTACACATCGAATCACCCGGTTAACGGATTAAGCTTCGTCTAAACGGAAAGGTATAAAATCGTTCACCGCCTCTCGAAAAAGTAAATTGCCTCTCCGGAAGTTGCAACTGAAAAACAACTCGAGGAGGAATGACAAGAATACTTCGCGAGCCCAGAATGCCAAGGCAATCCCGTTTTACGCTTTCGAGCGCGCTCGATTATGTCGTTCCCATTGGACGATCTACGGTATATTAGTATACGACACTGGACCGGACGGATTGCGGTAGCTTTCCGGATCGCTGTTCAGAATTAGTAAGACGTAAGTTCTGTTATATTTGTTAAAAAGGACGAACAGTTAGTGTCGACGATGGGGCGGGACGTGTTTTACAAGGTCTGCGTTGTCTTGTCCTCGCGGGTCACGCGGGGCATCAAGAAGAAATGGTCGCGAGAAACTCGGGAAATCGATTATAAATACAACGCGAGCTCCGTTCTCTTCTATTTCCTGTTCTGTTCTCTGATTAACTCTGATATCAGCCGGAATCGGAGGCTCGAGGATCAAGAAACGACGATCTCCGAGATCTCGTCGTTCTTCCTCCAACCTCGGGTCTCCCCAGACCCGAACGAAATTCGCACAGGACTTGATCCTTTTCATAGACTGCGGATCTTTATGCATTTATAGCAAAACTGGTTAGATGAAATTCAAAATTGTAAAATGTAAAAAGTTGAGGATGTCTATTAAAATCATTAAGGGTAGAAATAACGTTCAAAGTAGTTTCTCTTTCTTGCAATCGATGCAGACAATTTTTATTTTGCATGGAGATCCGCAGTCCAGTAATAAATGTAACAACTGCAGTTGTTGAAACAGCGATAACCTTCTCTCGCCGATTTATATCAGCTTGCACATCAATTTTCGAAAAGATTCCTGCACTTTCTCGGATAATCTCATTGTTCTCCTAGATCTTCCTGCGCGAATCTCGATCGCTTTGAGGGCGCGAGCTTCCCGTTCCCTCGCTACTCGTCCTCGTTGTTCCGCTCTTTCCTCTCCTCAAGGGGTAGTTCCGTTTCCAGGATTGCAAGGGCGCGGGATGCGCCTCCTCATTTCTCGATAATGCAAACATGAGGTTTCTTCGACATTTTCTTGTAAACGTGAAAATAGGAAATTTGGAGGAAACAAAAATTGCGTCTAGAAAGACTGATACCAATTTTGAAAGAATTCGGCGGATATTCCGAAAAATATCGACTGCTAATATGGTCGACTATTTTAAAATTACCGGGAAATTGTACTTTGGTTAGCGAAGCTGCAAACGTACATTTCTCACCGGAGTCTTTAAAAAGTTATTCATAAGCGAGCAGAAGCAAACAAATACCGTTGTCCAAAACAATGAATCGCTCGATGCAATGGTCCTTTCTACTGTCACAGTGCTCCTTCTTACCCAAAAATTAAAAAAAACCCATCTTTGTATTATAAAGAAATGAGAATGCGCACTCCCACCCTGGCAATCCCGGAAACGAGAGTCTGCCCCTGAATATTTTGTACCGTGGTCGTGCTCGCATCGGAAAGAAAAGTTTCTTGATTAATCTCTGCGATCGCTTCCCTCTAAACTCGACTCGACGCGCGCGCGCGGAACACGACGATCATCGTCCCTTTCGTTCGTTGTATAGTATAGCGCGTTCGGGGTGTGCGATTAATAATCAGCTGGACACGTTTCCGTTCGCCGTGGATCGTTCCTCTTCGGATAGACGCGGTGTCGGAGTACTAGATCGGATGTAGCAGAGTTTTCGAGAGTGCGGACAGCCTGTTTTTCTCTCGTTCCTCCGCGATACGCTTGCTGTAAAACGCTGTAAACGTCGTCGTCGTCGCGCTGCGTCGACAGAATCAAGGTTCTTCTCACGAGCATCTTTATTTCATCGATCTCTCGGCATTGAATTTTGAAAGTTATTGCTAAGTACACCCGACGGCGGAGTCTTCGTTCCGAGCGAGTGCTGTTACAAAATACTGCGAGAGCGAGATCCTCGATCTAGGATTTCAATGAGCGCGATACCGTAAAACGTTGACGAGAGTTACTAGACTCGTAACGCTGTCGTCGACGGAAAATCCTCTGTCAGCGGTATTAGAAAATTTCTCTGGTGCGGAATCGTTGGCTGGCGTCTCATGATCTTCGGGTGTGTTGCAGCGACCCTCGACCCGGTGGAACGATCAACGATTACGTCGATCGACGGTGGAAACGGAGCTTTCAACGTTTTACGGTAGCCGCTCGTCGCGAATTGACAGACAGTTGTTTCTTCACTATATTAAACGATTCTCTCTCTCTATTGTATATTTCTTCTCTCACTCTATCGCTTCCTCTCTCTCTCTCTCTTCGTTTCGTACAAGGGATTAGGAAACACGACGAGATTCGACTTCGTTCTCTCCGTTTTTATTCACGAGGGCTCGGTCTAGGGACGATCGGTAGCGCGAAGAGAAGTGGTCGGGACTTTCCTTCAGAAACTTTACAGACGTAGCGTAATTACTTACTTCTCTAGCTATCGACTATGTGTACTCCGTGTGTGTCTCTCTCTCTCTCTTTCTGCGCGTGTACGTGTGGCTCTCTGTGCTGCTTAAAATCGCTCGAGAATCGCGAACTCGAGTCGCGCGATCTTCGGGATCTCCTTTTCTCTTTTTTGTTTGTTCATCGTCTCCTCTCGCAACGCTTACTCGCACCGTTTCTCTCGCCGTTTCTCACACTCGCTCTCTTTTCCGTTCTCTCTCTCTCTTTCTCGCTTATCAAACATTTAATTCATATATAATATATCTATATTATATATCTATATATATACTTTACAAACAGGAAACGATTAGACACTAGGGCTTCGCGTTCGGCCCGAAAAACGGCCGAGTATTCCTTTTCAGGTTGAGAATGGACCGGTACGGAGGATTATCTTCTTTTCCCGCTGTGTCGTGTCGGCTCGAAATTTCTTTCTGTTCCCCCCCTCTCCCTCTCACCCGAAAATCGAAAACGACTCAATCTTCAAAGGGATACTCGTGCGCGATTGCGTTTAAATTGGCTTAAGGATGCACTTCTTTGTAAAATACAGTATTATCCGGCCTCTGCATAAGTATATCCGTTTAGAGATTTGTTCTTCGTTATCTTTTTGTTTTTCTCCCCGTACGTTTCTTCTCTCGTCTCGAACGTTCTCTATTCTCTCTCACTTTCCTGCTCTTTCGCTCACATTCTCTCTTTCTTTTGTTACCGTAAATTTATACAATAAAATATCACAGTTCTGTTCGTACCACGCAATATAATCAATATATTGTTTTTTTTTTCCTTACCATGCCTACACGATTCTCTCCATGTTTCTCTCTCGCTCTCATTCTCAGTCTCTCCGACGTTCGATGCTTGCCGATTTCCTGTCCACTCGCACGCACAATACACACACACACGCACGCACGCACGCACGCACATACGTTCCCCGTTTCTTCGATCTCTTCTCGCGATTTCGAGCCGCGCTAGCCTCGATCGACGATAGATCTCACCGTTACCGCGGTTATTTTCACGGAAACTCGCGAGCACGAGGCGTCCTGACGCGGATGCGACGTTTGACTGAAATGGGAGAATTAAAATGTTCAGGCTAAAAGGGACGCAGACACACGCACGCACACGCACACATGGAGCGGTAATAAAACCATTTCGACCGAGAAAACCGTGCCCGGGGTCCTCCGCGGTGATTTATGGGCCCGGAACAGAGGGCACACTGTGCGAAGAAAAAATGGTCGAGAACGGCGCATTGTCATAAAGGTTGACCTGTCTTTTGTCTTTCGACAGACCTCGAGCACGTTGCGACTGTATTGCCGTATCCCTCGTATTTTTGTTTTTTTGTCCTCTCCAACGTCGACGCAACAATTTCCGCTCGAAGGAAACGCGCGCACCGGATGTCGCGCGAGCGGCGAAGGGATCCGTCGATCTTCGATCTTTCTCTAATTGGCACATCGACGGAAAATTAAAAGTTCTCTCTCTCTCTCTCTCGGTCGTTGAAGGTCTTTCGGAAAAGCAAAGGGCGGATGAGATTCTCGGTTATTAATCGCTAACAATTGACACGTCTGCGATCGAAGAACGATCGTTTCACCCCTCGCCGCTCTGTCCCCCTCTCTCCCGAAAGCACAATGGACGGCATCTTTCCCGCGAATTTTGCTCGCGAACGAGCGAATCGAACAGCTGAGCGAAAACAGGGTCGCGCAGGGGAAGGGGGAGGAAAGGGGTCTGTGTGAAAGGTTACACATGACCGATTTCGATGAATATTTTAATTCCTCGTCTGGCTGAAGATTTTGAACAACTTTTTAATCGCCGCTCAGCATTAGTTTCTCAGATATTTGCTGAAAACTAATTTTTTGTTATTAAAGGACCTAAAATATCTCACATATTTTCTACATTTTAACCCCTTGCCCTACAATATCGTGTCAGACTCGTGATGAAGATTCTGAACAGAGTCTAATAAATATGTATGTTATTAATTTCCTTTAAACCGAGATGAAATTCTATTTTGGTTTCGTTGATTTACATTAAAGTTATTGGAGAACATGTAGGCATAAAATAGATATAAATTTTCTCCTTTTCTAGGAAATGATGAACTACAAAGAAAGTTCTAATCACTGAAATCGTAAAATAAATCGTAGGGCGAGGGGTTAATTAATGTTCTTCTATTTTCTAATCTCTAAAATTTAAGTGGGGTAATTGTTTTCCAATTTGGCTTCTAGAGCTGTCCACAATTTCTCCACCTCTTTTTTCCAACATTTCTCAAATTATGTATATATTTAATTTTGCATTCAAATATTATCGTGTAATAGCAACATCTAATCAAAATAAAACAATCAAATCAAGCTGGAAGCTTGTATCCTTTAATCATCATTTCCTCCACTATAAACAGTCGCAGTTAATTAAATTGTTTTGATTTGGCCGCGATGTTCACCGCTCCACTATATCTGTACCCTAAGGCTGAGCGGATCTGATGTTGAGTTTTACAACGTATTTAAATTTTATGAAAATCGGTGAGGCGTAACCACTTATGCACAATTACCGAAAGGGGATTCTCTCAAGAGGATCTGCGAAACAGCCCTTTCTCGAAATTTATTCTCCGTCTGCACGGTAACGATCGGTCCCGCGTCGACGAAAACAGAAATATTCTTTCGCGACGCCAAAAACGTTTTCCCCCCTCCTTTCCGTCGCGGAACGGGACGAAAACAATAGCGTAAAGGACTCACCGGTGAAGAAGAAGGTTGGGGAAGGTTGCCTGTGGTTGTGGGTGCTGGAGGTGGAGGTGGGTGTGGGAGGAGATGGTGATGTCTCCTCGTCGGGGATAAGAAAATTCTTGAACAGGAAACACGCTGTCCCGGGCGCGTCTCTCTCCTCTTCCACACACTCGAACACATACGCTTTTCTGTTCTTTGTAACGTGATAGTTTATTAAACGAAATTATAATTATAATAATAATAATTAATAATAATTAATAATAATAATATTAATAATAATAATATTAATAAAATAATCATCAATGAAACTAAAGGGTAGACAGAAAAAGGATCACAATTAAAGCGCGGGGGTACCTGACACTGTAACAACCGCCCACCCCATAATCCCCACCCCCCCATTGGAAACTAAACTCTCGATACTGGTCCCCGTCTCTTCCCGTAAAAACTACCCCCCGGCCCCCTTTCCTCCCCCCGGGAAGGATTTCGCTGAAGATCAACGAGAAAACGGGGAAACGATCGACGACAAATTCTCCCCCGAAAAATTCGCTGACCAGTTTCTGTTCGCCCACGCAACCCTTTCCAATTTGTTTCTCCGGTTCCTCGATCGCGTCCCCTCTCGACGAACATCGTGGAAATCGCCGAAGGGAGCCCGAAAACGTGATTTCTGCGTTTCTTCGAGATCACAGAGATCTCTCGATCTCGCCCCTCTGTCCCTTTCGTTTTCTCTTTCTCTCTCGCACAAACACACATTCTCCCCGACCGTTCGCTCGCCGATTCGTCTCTCTTTCTCTCACACGCACGCGTTGGTCCATTCGTTCATCGTCTTAGTAACGAACTAATAGTTTTTTAAACAACTTGAGCACAGGTGGGGCGTCGACGCGTCGCGTCCAGAGTGTCCGTTCTCTCTCCTCTCTCTTTTACTCTTGTTTCTCTCTCTCTCTCTCTGGCTTGGGACGTTCGAGTGGATCTTTTGAATTTCGGAAAATGGAGCACGGAGAAGAAACGAAAGGGGTGAAAATCAAAGGAGTCTTTCGTAGAAGAATGGGAGGGGAGAACGAGAAGGGTGTGGAAATCAAAGGAAAAACGCGGCGATTTTTCGGGGAAGAATGGAACCTCGGGACGGGACACGTGCGACGCCGTAACAAGAAATTATCTACAGTATACACGTGTTCTATTCCCTTCTCTCTGTCCCTCCTCGCCGGCGTGCTTCCTCTCGAGACGCCTCGAAAAATTTTCTACGCTTCCCTCGGCCGCCGACGATCCACCCCGACGCTAGTACTCGATGCTGGAACATTGCACCGAATAGTCAACGAATGTCAATAGAAGAAACGGGGGCGGCGAATGATCAACGCGTTACCTACCGGTCTTCAAAAAAATCTAGCCGAAGATATTTTTAACAAATTTCTCCGTAAACGCGATCCGATCGTTTCTCTTCGTTACGATAATCGTTGGGAATTTCATTAACAATTCTCCGGTAGGCAATGCGTCAAAATTCGTCGGAGTCGATCGAAGACGGCGCGCGGATTCGGAACGGAAACGCGCTCCTACGAAACAAGAAATTATCGTAAATAACTTTGGGCAACGATTGCTTGCTTCTTGCTATCTCACGCACGCACACACTTGGTATCTCTCTCTCTCTCATTCTTTCGTTCTCTCTTGCACTCGTTAGACAAGGTACTTAGAATATCTTCAGTAGAGAGTCTCTATCCATCCTCTCGTTAGCTTACGCACCTACCGAATATTGATCAATTAATTAATCAATCAATTAATAATAATATATAATATTTATTTATTCGTTTATTTACATATATATCGTAGGATCCTAGGGAAAAGAGGGCAGAGGACCGGACGAACCCGCGAGCTCGAGACTCGTCGACCAGCGTCTCCCCCGAATTATTTTTCTAGCCGCCCCTGTCGTTCCGTTACCGAAAATGGTCAGGGGGTGGTTCGGCCATCTTGCTCTAGAATCACAGCTCGCGTCGTCGTTTCGTGTTTTTTCGTTTGCTCAAACATCTCGCCTCTTTCTCCAGTGAGAGAGAGAGAGAGAGAGAGAGAACAGCGTCCTCTCCACGGCCTCTTATAGCAATTTCTCTAGTCTCTAGCGGTTCTCCCTCTTGCGTGACGTCGTCTACCCCTACCATCGGTGTCCCCGCACCCCCCGCGAGCACCCAAATTGTAGGATCCTAGGGGAAAGGAAGGATCCAGCGGGTGGAACTCGAATTTGCGACCTCGAGACTCTCGTCGACCGGCTATAAACGTTCGAAACATTACAACAAATGAGTCTCCCGAATTGTATAACAGATAGATTCAACCCTTGCGCGTCGGCAGCGAAAATTAACCCCTTGCGGAAAGTCGTTTCGTTTTCTTAAGAAAAAATGAAAGCGGAATTTTTTACCACTTAGAATAAGTTTTGTGACATTTTGTTCCATGATCTTTTGCGTTCTTTTTTTAGGCAACTTAAAGATCCCATTTTGCACATTTGATGCGATGATAAAAAAGATTTTGCGATTTAAAATAAGGTTGAGTAATAACTAGACTGCGGATCTTTATGGCTTCTGAAAATTTTCAAAAAATTCTGGATTCTGAGAACGGTACTACCACGGAAAATAAGATTTCATTTAATTCGACTTTCTTAAAACTCGTCTACAAAAATTGCGAATTGCGTAAACATCCGCAGTCTACTAATAACAAATGGAAACTGTGCCATCTCTACACGAAAAACGAGATTACTTTGGAACGACCTAATGCTACATATGCATAATGCGAATCAAAAAAATAAAAAACTACTGCCGGACTGCAAGAGGTTAACGATTAATTTCACAGGTTCGCTATCGGCGAATCTTCGAGAAAATAAAAGGTACATTTACAGCGATTTCGTGTTTCCGGAGGAACGTAGAAAATTGTTAAAAGGAATATAGAAAACGGGTAACAGGATACCCGGATCGCCTGCGCGAAGGCTGAGGGTTGAAATTTTGATCGCGAGCCGTTCTTTCAAGATCCGCCGCTCCTTTTGCATGTTCAGCGACGCGTTATCTGTGTGGAGCGATGCAGCGGAGTAGCTGCATTACTTCTCGGTGAATTTTTCAAGCGCCCCATCAGATTCGATGCCGAAACTGCAACCTTCGAATCGACGCGGGATCGATCCCTTGGTATTTTCCCGCCGGTCAGGGAGGCGTCGATTCTCGAAAGAAAGAAGGGGAGGAACTCTGAAGTCGAGTGAATTTCGTATTGTTTTACATTTCCCCGGGAAATGTAAAGATGAGACCGCGTACGGGGACCGAACGCGATCGTGTTCGCGCGACGGACAGCCTCCTTGTAGTTCTGCGAGCGAAAACGGAAGAGGGGGTCGAAAAAAGTGAAAAAAAAGAAATCGGAACGAGAGGAGTCGATGGGGCCGGCGTTAATTCCGTTCTTTTCACGTTCCTGCCTCCCAGGAGCACCGCTCGTAAGAGGGAATAGCAAAAGCCAGGAGAAATCGTGCCGTGAAGTACACCTATTTTCCAAGGGGTAGCTCTCGCCCCCTCGAAGGCGGAAGGGGGTAGTAGGCACACCTTTCTGGGTCGAGTGGACGTTTCGCTCGCAACGGGATAATTAACGAAGAGCATGAGACCGTGTACGTGTGCGTGCGTTTGTGTGTACGTGTCTCTACATGTGTCAAAGAGAGCCGGAGAGAAAGAGAGAGCGAGAGAAAGAACCGGAGAAAGAGTAACAGGAGAATAAGCGTCGCACGCACCTTTTAAATAGGAGTTACGCGCGTAAAATGCGCGTGTGCTCCACACGCCAGAACAGAGAGAGAATGGGAGAAGGGGTGCCGGAGTTAGGGCAGTGCCAGAAAAATGGCAAACGCGAGAATGAAAGGGATGACGGAGGATTAAACACCTAAAGCACATATATTTTCAAATATACCTGTCACTTTGGAACTTTAACTGAATTTATAAACATGATCTCGATTCATAGTTTTTCAGGAGTGAAAGAGCGAACGCTCGAAGGAATTTCTTAACCCTTAGGTGGACTGCTGGCATCTGATCTTTAAACTGACGATTATTTGGTGTGCGTAACTGTCTAAAGATGTAGGTTTAAGCCGTTTTTCAAAATGATTCTTATTCGTCCAGAATTGTTAATCATTTACGAAGTTAAAAGCCCACTTAAAGGTTAATGACGAACCCGTCGAGCTCTTTCGATTCGTTACTTTCGAAATAATAAAAATACTTTCGTGAGAAAAATTCCAATTCGTGTCAATCTTACACATAGAAAACGATAAAACCCTCTCCGGATAAAGGGATGTAATATGCAAAGAGATAGATTGTCATAATTGTTACATATAGATATATATGTATAAATTGAAAGATCAGGAGAGGTTCCTCCGAGAAGTTTCAGGGGGTTAGAAGAAGCGTCGGTAGCCGGTCAACGACTCTCAAGATCGTGTTGTTCAGTTTCGTGGGACGCTGATCCAGAGAAGAGAAGAAGGAAGCCTAAGGAGCGGCAGGACGTCGCCTGGACCCTTCAGGAATGTCCGAGGCTGCGAGAAAAGCTTGGCAACACGTTGAAGATGGCAGACGAGCCCCGAAGTCGCGGGTCCGAGTCCCGCTCGATCCTCTTTCTCCTGGGAGCTTACAGTACGATTAAAAAAATACAAACAGGAAAACGATTGTTACGATCATCGCTGGGACCGGCTAAGCGTCGAACAGAGAAGGTGGGCTCTGCGTCGGAGAAGGCTCGACAATTAACCTAAGGAGATCGTTGCTGGGGGGGTTGGGTTGTGAAAGGACGAAGAAGAACGCGATCGCGGGACAGGACGGGACTGTGGGGGGAAAAAAATAGGACGAAAGGAGAGGAGCCACGAAAGTAGACCAGGGTAGAGGATTCTCGCCTGGTGGCGGGATCGTCCTCGACTGCGGGGTGACTATTCGCCGCGGGACTTCGTTCCGAAGATTACCGGGAAAACGCGGTTACCCGGTAATCATTCCCGGGTACTACTTTCTAACAAACTTCGAGCGTGAAAGTTAATCAACGGCCGAGCTGCTCGATCGATCCCGCCGATTCGTGGCGGCGCGATCGAGCCTTTCTAATATTCGCCCGTTTATGCATGGACGCCCGGTCGCGTTAAAACGATTAAAAGTCGCTCGGTCGATCTGCATTCTCCCTCTTCTTTCTCTCTCTCTCTCTCTCTCTCTCTCTCTCTGTTTCTCGCACGCACACGTTGTCCCATCGAACCGGACGATTCGCTTTCACGCGACGAAAGAAAGCAGCAGCCTTAAAAACGTAAAATAAAAAAATGGTATATCCTCTTCGCAAACGGTCGACTTCCACTTACAGGTAGAGAGCACCATCGCAAGCGCGTTCGATGCGACTATATCAAACGGAAAAAAGAAACGAAAAGACCAGCTGGTTGAAACCGAGCCACGGAGCGAATAGCCACCCCCGCGGTTAGGGAGATCGAAAGGCGATGAACGAGGTTGAGAGAAAGAGGTTGTCCGTTCCTCCGCGACGCAGAGGAGACGGAGGAGGATAGGGGAGCGGAAGTAGGACAGGTGTAACGCAGAAGAAGAAACCGGGCAGAGACAGCAGCGTTGGTTGTTGCGCCTAATCTCCAAGACCAGCCGGAGTTACTGTTTCTCCTTGAGTCCGCCGAGGAGAGCGTGACTCTCCATCGTCGCGCTGAGGTTGCTCAGGTTGCTGAGGTTCCCGAGGTTCCCGAGGTTCCCGAGGTTGCCGAGATTCGGCTGGTGGGCGTAATTCCTGATCTGATGGAGGCTGATCAGTTGGTTGGGGAACGAGGTGGCGTTCTGGTTGCTGGTCGTTCCGGACGTGACGCCGGACGACGAGGAGGCCGGCGAGGACTTCTGCGTCGTGTTGAACGCTTCGTAGAGGTACGGCCTGGAGGCGGGATGATGGCTGCCCGGGTAGTGTAGATGGTTCAACGGGTTCAGCGGATGCTGCATCGAGGAGATCGAGTTGATCGAGATCGAGGAGATCGGCGTGAACGCCGAGCTGCTGTTCGGATGATGGTTGCCGCCTGGCTGGGGCGTTTGTTGCCTGGAGTCGTTCTCGATCGAGTCGCCCCGATGACCGTGGCCCGGCAACAGCATCTCCGGGTTCTGGTTCTGATGGTAGTCGGTGTGATGATGGGGCAGTCGTTCGTGTAGATCCGAGATCACCGAGTCCGGGCTGACTTTCGGCCAGTAGTGGTCCTGATGGTGGGCGGCCATCGCGTGTATCGACGGCCTGAGACCGGTCCCGATGATCGGCGGTCTCTTGTCCGTTCTCTCCGCGTGCTTCTGCATGTGCTTCGCCAGATAGGTTTCCTGCGTGTAGCTCTTGCCGCAGTACTGGCAGATGTGCGTCTTCAGGTGCTTCGATTCCTTGTGCTTCGGTATGTGCTCGAGCAGACTCGGCTCGTCGGAGAAGCACTTGTAGCAGGAGTTACACTTGTACGGCTTGTCGGTCTGGTGGCAACGGGAGTGGCTCTGTAGGTTGCTCAGCTGGCTGAACGCCTTCGTGCAGCCTGGATGCCGGCACTTGTACGGTTTGTCGCCGGTGTGCGTGCGGATGTGCTGCTGTAGGTGGCTCAGTTGGGTGAACTTCCGCTGGCAAATCTCGCAGCGGTACGGCTTGATGCCCAGGTGGATCCTGGTGTGCTGCGACAGGTACGAGGAGTTCGCGAACGCCTTCGAGCACTGGGTGCACTTGTACGGCTTCGCCTCGCGCATGTGGATCTGCGTGTGGAGCTGCAGGTCCGCCTTGCTACCGAAGATCTGGAAAACGGAAATCGGCACTCGGTCAGTCAAACGCTTTCATTCGATACAACGTCAAAATTCATTTTATAAGGGACGCGGCACTCGAAGCGTTAACAACGAAAAGATTGTACCACGTATTCGCTCGAGCTCCACTTTACACGCGAATTTCACAGAAACTGGAGCGAGATACTCGGCTGGTATAGCCTTGTCAGGGGATGCAGAAGGTAGACCGGCAGCCAGCGGTGCTGGGAGATAATAATTTAAAGGGGCAGGATGCGGAGAGAATTAAATATCGAAGGTTTCGTGACGGAGACTCGTTTCGTACCGGAGGAGCTCCACTTTGCACCGGTTCAAAGATACTAGCATCGGAGTACTAGGTACAATGATGCCAGTATTGTACTTCTTAGTCCTCGAATGACGAGCGCTGTATCTCGCCTGATCTCTTATTAGAGATCTTAGCAACTAATTTCAATTGCTATTTAGATTCTGTTCGGTGAAAGGATGGACTTTGATCCCAAAGGATCAGTTTCGTAGTCGGTGCAAAAGATCGTGCCCGATGTCGTATTGAAATACAAGGAGCCGGGGACGAACTTTTCCACTGACCTAATCGGTCGGAAAATTTTCTAAAAAATTCCAGGTCGCGAATCACGCTGTTCGAAGGTTGCTGCACGGTTTGCCGGCAGCGTGTATAGCGATTGCGAAAAAAGCGGGGCGCCAGGGACGGTCGAGTTCGCGCCCTGAACAGCCGAACAGCCGAATAATGTGGCGGATCGACAGGTGAAGGGGTTCCATCGTGTCTCGGTTCTCCTTCCAGAGCGTGCTCCGCTTCCTCTTTCCTCGGCGACGAGGTTGTGCATGTGCGTGTGTGTCGGCGCATTAGCCGAGCGCCGCGGTATATTTATAAATAAATAAAATGTAAACGAGGATTGGCGGTAGCCGGAGCGCGTACGTGTAGAGGCGGGGAGAGGATGACCTTGTCTATCATGGCCTAGCCTCCAGGCATACCTGACTGACTGGCTTCAGCTACCGCATAGAGATCTCTCTCTCTCTCTCTCTCTCTTTCTCTGTTCCTCGGTCTCCTTCTGTTCCCTCTTCCTCTCTTAATTCCCCTTCCCTTCTTTTTATTCCATCGTTTCTCCGCGTCTCGCGTTCTCCTCGCTCCTTTTTCGCTCCACTCGTGTCTCTCGGCTCTCTTTGTACGGTAGTCGGTCGTTCCTTCTCGGTCTAGGCAGCCTTAAATGCCTCCTTTTATTTCTCTCGGTCCTCTCCCGATCCTCTCTCGCCTCTTCCTCACCAGGGAACGAACCAACGACGGAAGAGGAGCTCTGCGATCGGCCACGATTCCTCGCGATTAACCGAGCTATCGATATCGACTCCCGTACCGGCGCTCTAATTTGTCCGATCTCTAATTGATACCTCCAGAAGGAAACGCATTCCGCGTCGGCAACAAACTAGACGATTCCGCGAAAACCGACTGTACCAGAGGATCTCGGAGCTGGACCAGTTCACCGTGACTCTGCGGAACGGAATCCTTCCCTGAATCCTTCCAGAACATCCCAAGTTTCGATTCAATCTTGCCTCCATGATTAAAACCACGACTAGATTGCACGCAAAATTCTGAAGACGTTGCAAAATATTTTCCTCGAAGGAGTAGACCGCGAAATAGGACACGTCATTCTTTCTTAAATTATTTTAATAAAGATTAAAATTGAAAGAAAGAAGAAATGTATTTTTCTTTAACGTCTGTTTCTCACAGCTGTCAGCGTTGGACAACTTTTATTCAATGGAAAGATTCACAGTCTATTCATTAGTAATCCTTCCGGTTCTCTAAAGCTTCCTTATCGAACACAAAGCGACACGAAGAGAAGGGCCGATGCAACAAGTAATTCGTTGGAAATTCCGACGTTAGAGAGTCCAAGATCAATGGTTAAAATGGCCAAGGATAAAACGAAAGGACCACGAGGAGCATAGATACCACAGGAGGAAGGATGCGAAGGCGTCGCGTCGGTTTCCTGGCTGGTCCGTAGATCGTTACGTAAAACGGCAGACTCCTTTCTTGGATCAACGCGACGCGACGGATCGGTCCGTGCCACGCCCCAGGATCGCAGATCGTACAGCTACGATCGACGGCCTTCGAAGGATAACGCGCTCTTACACGGATGTCGATGATCCGATTCGTCGGCTCGCGTTCACGTCGGATCGACTCGACACTTTTAAGGGGTCTTCCTACTTTAGACGCCGCGCCGCTGGAAGAAGGGATTTCCTTTCATTGCATCTTCTTAACCCGCTAAGAGCCTTAACCCGGCGATTTCTCGATCGTAAACATGCTGGCGCGATAAACGGCCCGCGAAAATCATTCGACGCGATTTATCGACGCTTCAGCCGCTCGACAGACCAATCTTAACAAACAGGATAATGCCTGCGAGACTGTTTCCACTGTCTCGAGTACCGTAGAAGTTCGCTGCGAATCGAGATCGAGAAACTTGGGCAGGATAATTGAGAACAAAATGCTCCGTGATAAGGTGGAGACGTTTAGACGAGAAAAAGTTTGCGCAGGATTGTGCTGAAGTTCGAAGATGTTTTTCGAGTATATTTAGAAGTTGGTTCGGTGATTAAGATTGAAAATCTCCAGCCGATATATAGAAACTGCAAAATCCTCGAGCATGATACATTGTGGCTCCAGGCTATCGGTTCCAGCGGAAAATAAAATTGACAATTTTCAGGTAACGCGATGAAAGTTCCAAGTTCGAAGATGTTCGAATGTTTGAAGTGGGCGCTCCGAAGATTGATTACGATTGCAACCGGGTGAAAAGTTTCCTTGCAGCAGAGTTCTATTTTTCAGAAGCTGTGTGCCAGCCGAGTCCGAAAGAAACCTGATTACAAATTAGGTCGAAGCAGCAGGATACCGCGGAGTCGAGACGAAATTCAAGCGGATTGTCCTGCGAGAGGCAACAAACACAGAGAGGAGACTGTATGTGTCCGTGATTCGGACAGCAATCTCCCGAGGCGGAACTATGCGGTTCCAGACCGTTACAAATTTACAACCGTTATGGCAATAATTTAGTCAAAGCTCGGGGGCTAGTTGTCCAACGGCTCGATCGGCAAACGAATTTCTCGCCGGGCGGAATATCCTCCGGTGGACTGGATCGGTTCCACGGATGATCGATGACGGGAGCACCGGACCGTTATGGCCACGGAACGCTACACCGGAAACCAGAGATTTCGACGAAGCTCCTAGATCGAGGCGGGATCGAACGCGAGTTCTTGATACACACTCCCGATCGAGGAACGGAGCGAACGGAGCGGAACGGATTAACGCGAGAGATCTGCGCGACGACATATTGTGCGGCTGTGCGGAAACGCGTTAGGAAACGCTGCCACGTGGCCGACTCCAGCGGAAACGCGTCAGTTATTTCGCGTAACGATCAACCAAGACGCAATTGTCTTCTCCGCCGTTCTGTCTCGCTCGTTTTCTAATTAATCCTTGTTCCTGGCGATTCTTCCATCGAGCACCTACTTCTTCCTTCGACGGAGTTCTTTGCGTTGAATCCATTTTCCATCGAAGAAAAGAAGAAGGTTGAATCTCGAGCATTTTGTACTTCGATCGTGAAACGAACACCGAAGTCCTTGGATAAAAGTTTGAAGCAGAGATCAAGGTGTTTTATCGTAGACAATTTTAATCACGAAATTATTAGATTATTGCGGCTGAATTGTTAAATACGTAGATCCTGAAATGTTCAACTTTGAAAGTTCGTTGCAGCTACAATTTGCATTGAATTTTATCAATTCTCCCATTTTTGATTAGACATCGACACGAGAAGGTTCCTTTCTCGGCGAAATGTCGCTAAAGTCTCAGATCCAGTGCGACGCGTTAATTCCGAGTCCTGTCGCAACGGTGTCCTTGAACCCAAGGATGCTGCGTCGAAAAAGTCGCGAGGCGTAAAAATGTCGGAACAAAAGGCGTCCGAGAGCTGTCGGCGGACAGGAATAATTCGCCTGTCCCGTTACCGGTTTCGCGAATCGCGCGAAGACGTTCGTTAAATCCAGCGATCGGCGGAGCTCTCTCGAGGCCGAGTCTATCGATCGCGGGATCCTTTTACTCGGTGATTTATTCGGCCCCGGTCGGGTTTGCGTGCGTCTTCAACAGCTGACTCGAGAGAGCCAGCCAAGAGGAGAGCCGCGTCCTTTAACGGTCCGGGGCCAGCCGTGTATTTTTTATTTCCTCCTTTCGAAACGCGTCCTTGCCGGTGTCAAGTTCGCACTTGGGGCCCGCGTAACGCGATCGCTCTCTCGGCCCCCCTCCCTTCCCCGTTCTCTCACTCTACCGGGCCCCCCGTCCGTGGAACGTTGCCTCTCTCTTTCGGGGCCCGCGAGACTAGCCAGCAATTAATCGGAGAGGATTAAGGAATCGAGCAGGAAATTCGTCTGGGACACCTTTCGATCCAAAGTCGATCTTTTGGCCCCTTCACTTCCGGCACAGCTTCCTCTCTCCGTCTTCGTAATCGTCAACATCCTCTCCGGTAACGAGGACTTCTTCAGATTTTGAACACGTTCAGTGTGAAATTTTAAGTCTTATTTCTAAATATCCTTTAATTTTTCTTCCGGCCTGCAATATTTCTTAATTATCGTACCTCGTACACAATACTTTCAGTGGTTTATTAAAATATTAAATACGGTTAAGTAATACATATATTGACTTCAAATTTAATAACGCAACAAATGACCCACTAAAACTGTTCAAGGAATTTTTCAAGCGGACAATTTTGCATGAAGTTTTGCACCTTCGCGACCTATTGACGCAATTGCGACGAATTGATATTCCAGTGGCATTCAACGTTAACTTCTAATGGATCTAGAGATTATATTGGGAATCAATGTTTTAATGTGTTCTCTCGAAAGCGTTGCAATGCCTGTCCCTAGAGGTGCAAAAGAGTTCTTTATCGCGAATGGAATTTGGAGGCTCGAGGAGAACGAGTCTCAATCAGAAATAGCCCGATGATTTCAGAGGACGCTGACGATTCCGGCGATCTTCGCTAATTTACTATAACTGATTTATAGCTGTCGATCGCGCACCTGTATCCACCAAGATCGTTATAATCTAACTAGTTGGGAATTAGAGAAATTAAACTTCGCCGCATTGATCAAAGTCAACGCGAATGTCTCGGATATTTATGACTTGCGAGACTTTGGACGAGCTTCGTGATGAAAATAGCGTTAACGAAACACATCTTTTAAATAATAATTCTGAGAGAAATGATCGGAGTTCGCTGTCGAGCGTGAGTTGTTGATCCACGGAAATAAAGTTGCTGGCGCAATTGAAAAATTCATTACGAAATCCCGGTGGATTGCAGGTTTTTCGAAACTACGAGATAATCGTTGGTAGCGCGACGAGGTTTCAGTAATTTCGTAGCTTGTTTCACCGTGTTCCTGGTCGAACGTATATTGTTCGCGCAGGGGAGAGACAAGATAATGATAATAATGATAGTAGTTTGTTGCATTGCGCTGTTAGAACAAGCCCCGCCATTATGAAAAATCCCGTTCGCTCGTAAATTCGAGCGCGGATAAGGGGACCGTAAACTAGCCAATTAACGCCGATTCCCCGCGACCGATAGAACCTTTACTACCGATCTAATTTCGTCGCGTCCCAGCCCTACGAGCCCTTCTCTCTCTCTCCCTCTTCTTCTCTTCTGATTCTCCTCCTTCTCTTCCTCTTCGGCGAACGTTCCGCGAAAATCGTCCGCGCGGTTAATGCCACGCGCAATTACACGGTTATCGAAAACGTCGCGAGCCTCGCGACAGCAATCGGGTTTATTCGTTAATAAAATTTTATAGCTCTCGAGGGAATGGCTGCGCGAAACACGCTGCTGCTCCCGGCCTGCCGCTCTTGCGAAAGATCAATCTTCCGACTACAGGCGGTTTATGCTTCCCCGAAAACCGTCAATCGATAGCACGGCCCCTTTCCGACGTGTTACAGTTCCCTCGATTTTTCTACGACCACCTCAAAAGATCAACCTCCTCGCCGGGCCAATTAACTTGTCGTATTTCTTCCTACTGCACCTGTTTAATTATCCGTTTGTACGGGATGCTCCGACCGAAACGAGCCCTACCTAATTATTTTGCCTAGTCGCGTCCGTCGTAACAGAAACGCTCCCTCGAATCGTCCAGACCAGCGAACCGCGCGGGAAAACGTTTTAATGCTTCTTTCGTTATTCCTGATTTCTTCGCAGACTAACTTTAGTGGCACACTTTACTGCGCTTTCGTTCGACTCTGTAAACGTTATTTTTCTAGTTGCCCTTTTGGAGCGATACATATTCGGACGAAGCGGAGTAAAGGAGGTAGGATTTTTGAGTTGCGTGGATCCTTTTAAGGAAGAAATTGGAGTCGCAGAGCCCGAGAAACGCGTAATTTATGGCGGAATAAAATCTGCCGATCAGGCAGTCTCCGTCCCCGTCGCACGAAATACTTTTCCCGGCGGCGAATTATGAACGGCTGATCGAGGATGAGCGATCACCAAGGTTCTTCTCGTAAATAATCCCGGGGACCGATCGATGCAAATTACGCGGCACCGGTTGCAAATTTACACTTTTAATTGATAGGAGACTGGGGAAACGCGACCCTGAAGAGGCTCCTCACGAAATCTCTCGGCGACGACGCCTCTCTCTTCCCTCTCGTGATAATTCGACATCGATTACTGGCCAATTTCGTCGCGAAAGAGAGAGAGAGAGAGAGAGAGAGAGAGAGAGAGAGAGAGAGAGAGAGAACGAGAGAGAACGAGAAAAGGAGAGAGGCGAAAGAAAAGAGCCGGAGCTCGAAGGATCGAAATTAACGAGCAACCACCGGCGATCGAAGAGAGGAACGATCGCTCGACTTTTCTCCAAACGAGAAACAACTCGGTCCGTTCGCTGCGTTACGGTCGGAACGGTCATCGAGTAATTATTTATTGCGAGTGGACACGGCCCGGACGCGTTTAATTGCGCTTTAATGGCGGAACGTCGTCGAATCTGGCTCGGTATTGCTCGAGATGTAACTCGATTAAAGGGGCAGCCCGCGGATTAAATGGATCTCTTTCGGAAAAGAAACTCTGCCATAACAATTTTGCGAATCGTTGCATCTTTAACGATTTAATCGGTCCCCTGTCTCGGGGACTGAAAAATTCAGTCGCCACATGGCTCGGACCCGACGATCCAGGTCTCGTCAGGATCTATAAAACTTGCAACGATCAATCCTGTCCCGGCCATAGTTTATTCAATTTTGGAATGTCAGTACATTATTACCGGTCCAGTGAAATTACCCCTTCAATTCCCAAACAAGAAACGATCGGTGCTACACTCTGTTCCCTCTAATTTTTAACAATTTCTCTCCATTGAGAAAGAATACAGTTTGGCGATTACCCTGACAAATTTCGGCGTCCGTGTCCCGTCGGCGAAATGCCTCCGGTTTGGCGAAAAAGTCTCGATTCCAGTTTGCGGAATTTCGAGAAGACGCGCGCGAGGCACGAGGAATTAGCAAACCAGAAGTCGACGACGAGGCAATCAAGTTTGATAGGCAAAAACGAGCAAGTCCGTCCGATCTGAGGATTTCGTTTAATCGTCGAACAAAGTCGCTCCGGATTTCTCGATTAATATCGAGAGCGAATCGATCGAGAGTTATCGGATCTCGAAGAGAAGATGATACGAGCGGCGGCGGCGACGACGACGACGATGATGGTGGCTCGAATTACCAGGAACCCGGAATTAACGCTTTTTTAATTACGGAACGGCGGAGCAGCGCGAAGGCCCGAGGCAGATTCGGCGCCGTTGCCGCGATCTCCTGATTAATTGGCCACGATTTACTCTCGGGCCCGAGGAAATCACGCTTGCGGTGATCTCTTGAAACGCGCCGGCCCTTGATGACTGCTAGGAATCCTGATTAATCGAGCCAACAAAGTTTCTTCCTTTTTTTCCCGAATTACACCGCCGTCGCGTTGGTGCGCGCGGTACACAATTTATTCCACGGGATCGATCTTTCACTCCTCTTCCGGATACGCCGAGATCCTCGAAAGTTCAAAGTTTGCGGATCCTGTCGATAAAGATCCACGCTCAATTAACGCGGCCAATTAATTTCGCCTCGCATGCCGGCCCGACGAAACCACTCGCGTCAATATTCGCCGGGACTTTTAAATCTGAAATAATCATGAATAATGCATGCTGCTGGTCTAAAATTAACCGGGACTCGCAAAATTCCGAGAGCCGTTCGAAGTTCTCTAGAAACCCGGGGCCCGATGCAGGCCCGAAAAATTAATCTCGGAACAAACTCTGACAAGAATTCCGTCTTCTCGATCTTGCTAATTAGCGCTGTCTTTCAGTGATAGTTGAATTTTTCGTAGAGCGAACGCATTTCGGTGCCTCGTTAACTGCTTTTGTAATTTAAATAATTGCGGAACGAGCGCCGCCTACAGATCGTTCTACGGTTTCCTTTTTAGTTTTGCTATTGAGAGATATCGGGCTGGTTGATCGGAGCGCGATGCGACGAATCAGAGTTTCGGGCTGTTGCTCGCCAGATAAAATCTGGCAATAATTTTCGAGGCGTTCTAACGATTCGGTAGGACAAATTAGCGGCGAGGATGGTCGATCCTCCGGCCGTCGGATCTCGCATCGATCGTCAGCTCGTGACCGGTGCCTACGCGTAGCCTCGGGCCAGGACTCGTAAATTCAATTTAAATATTCGACCTTAATGACGGTGCGCGTCAGCCGCGAGAGACTATTCGGTAGTCGTCAGGGCCGCGTCTCGAAGATAAAACACGAAGCAGAGAGAGAGAGAGAGAGAGAGAGAAAAAAATAAAAAGAAGCACACCGTCGAATTTCCTCTCTTGTTGCTCGTCCTCCAAGATCTCTCGAAGAGATCGCTCCGCCGATTCTTCGGCAGAACGGAAGCCGATTGCCGAAAGCGAGTCTGCGAGCAATCAGCGACGCGACCGAGAAGCCCGGCAATTATTTATTGCTGTATTAAACATCGAGCGAGGCCGAAACAATCAACTTCTTGCGTCTCCGCTCTCTCGCCTTTCCGCTTCTTTTTCTGGCTCGTTTCCCGGCCAGACACTTCCCTCGGTTTAATTAGTAATAAAGGGAACCGCGAAAGCACGAAATTGTTTATTGCGATTAACGAGTGACCGTCGTCGCAGAGAATCCGAGAGCCACGCGCGGAAGAGAGAGAGAGAGACACATTAATGCGAGAAATAAAAGGTGAAATTGATTCGATGAGATTGCGTTACGGGTTAATCGGCGCCGCGATCGACTCTGGATTATTTTATTGTATTAAAGAAAATTATCCGGCGGACGCGATTACCCTGATCGTCTCGAGTCATCGCCACCACCGTTTTCCCTTTCCTTCACCTCTGCTCTCCTCTCCCTCTCTTCGCCTCTCTTCTCTATCGGCGAGCTAACTCTATGGAATCGTCTCCGGGAACGCGGTAATTAACCAAAATTACCGAGCGAACGATAATCATTATCGTGCTCTAACTTCCACGAAATTGAATGTAAATACGGATTACTCGAGCGGGACGCGTGGCCAACGATATCCCCGCTGCATAAACCTGATGCACGACGTTTTTATCCCGGCTGCAATTATTCGCTTGCTTAGGACAGACTTTATTCGAGGGAGATGAAAATTGTCTGGCGAAAAACCGGCGGCTCTTTTCTCATTTCCGTTTGCAAATTCGAGGCTCGCGACAAACGCGAAGACGGTGGAGATCAGCGACAGCGATATGAATAATCGTGTCGCAATTATTCGCGGAGATCGGCGATAACAATCAAACGAAATTAGCGGTCGGGAATAGACGATTGGTATCGCACCGTTGGATTACGCATCGATTGCGTGCCGGGTCGCGGGACCGCGGAAAATCGGGGATCGTGAAACGTGGCAGCACGGGAAACGACGAATGTCCCCGTCAATGTCCCCCGAGTTGTTTTTCAATCTGTCGGGGTTGGAAATTACCGGGGCTTCGTCGAGCCGAAAACCGATTTTCTCGCGGTGCTCGAATCGATACGGTTATTTAACGAATAAAGCGATCCGCCACGCATCAATTTCCATCGGTTCGCGCGCGCGGGGGGTGGCGTTCGTTCAACCAACTCCCCGTCCGTTCGGCGGTGTGAGAGAGGACGAAAGCGATTCCCCGTGGACAGGTCGAAAACCGCGGTCGCCATCCCCGTGACAACCTGTTGATAGAAATTTTCGTCCGGTGAAAACGAAACGCGTCACAGGAACACCGGCGTTGCTGCTCCCGGTCGACGCGCGCGATAATTGCATCGGCGTCGCGACGCCGGAAATTCTCCCGGCCACCGAGTCTATTTTCCTCGGGTTTTTTTTTGGTCCGCTTTCCCACCGCCCCCGCTTTGTGCCCGGCGAGAGATTTTTATTGTTCGCGCGATCGAATTTTGAAACGCTCGAAAATCGCACCGCGTCGGGTCCCTCGAGCCCGCAACGATACAATATTCGCGATGCATTTAGAAAAAGGAGGACCGCCGCGAGATTTATCCGCGTCAAACGTGCTCCACCGGGCGGCTGCAAATAAACCAACAAAATCCCTCGGCGAAATTATGTTTTCTCTTTGCTACAGGTCGCGATGTGTCAACCATTTAGTCGAACGTAATTTGGATAATGATTGTATCCCGAGCTGTGTAAATGGAAACGATTTCAACATCGAAACGAAAAAGTATCCGTTCTCGAAGAACGAGGAACGCAACGACCGCATAAAACCCGCAGTCTAATTATTATAATCCTTTCGTACAGCGTCGCCGGTCTTCGAGGGGCTAGTTATTGTGCGCGATGTAATTAAAGTTACGATTCAAACTTCGGGGAGAGTTCGCCTCGTTTCATTCACTGGCTCTGAATGCGAAAAACGAGGAGCGCAACGATACCGACGTTCTTTCCGCTTTTCGGTTGCCGAGTTAACAAAAACGCAAAACGCCCATTGTCCCTTTCGCTTAGCGGTTCCATTAAATTGCGCGGCCGCGCACGCTTTGAGCAGAGAAACGATCCGCCGCGCGGAATTAGGATAAATATTCGCCGGGAACCGGCGAAACTGTTTCAACCCTTCGGAGACACGCGTGAAACTCCGGCGCGGAACCATCTGAGAAAATAATCCGGGGATCCATCGATCATTCGTTTCCTCGGGCATTGATAAATTTCCGGCTTTCGGCGGCGAAATCTCGAGAGGGGCGCGTCTGCAGCGGCGTGTGTTGCAACGCGTTGCAGCGGTGTTGCATCGTTGCAGGATCAAACGAGGGGAGGTATCGTAGAATAGCCCTCCAGTCGGCGAAGAATCGACAGATTACCGGGATGCGTCTCGCTCGCGCGATCCTCGAGAAATCCGAAAAGGCACTTACACGCGCCCGTGAGGCCCATTCGAGCGACCGGGCCCCACGGCCATCCGTCATTCTCCAAGTTGACGTTCAAACTCGAGGTCCAACGCAGGGAAAATATTTGTCCTACGCCCAAACAACCGGTCCTCCAAAAACCTTGCCTGATGTTTCAATCTTCTGGATTGTCGGGCCTTTTCCTCGCCGCTCGACCTTTCTCCAAATTTTTCTACCGCTTGTTCCGGGATCCAGTGATCTTCGATTTTAAAGAATCATTTTTTAAAACAAGACGAATTGTACAAATGAACACCTCGATCGAAACTAGATGAGCAGGTACGCAACATTTCGGCACCGTGAATTTCGCAAATCTTTTTTGCGGGGATCGAAGGCTTGATCGGCGGAGCTCGACGCTGTTGCAAAACGATCGAAACCCCGGCCGGAGAATTGTCGATCGATTTTTCGAAAGTTTCCTCCCCTGAAATTCGTTCGTTTTCGCAAGAGCCGCGGCGATTGTCTCTCTCTCTCTCTCTAGAGAGAGAGAGAGAGAGAAACATTTATTCCGGATAAAGGGAGACTGACGAAGCGGATTCTTGCGGCCAGAAGCACGATTTACCGGAACGGTATTGTGCAAGCCTCGTGTCTCGGTTGACAGGTTTCCAAGGCATCGTGCTCCCGTCCATTACCAGTTGTTAGCGTTTCTCGAGCGTCGCGGTAATGATACACGACGGCGACGACGACGATGACGAGGACGAGGAGACTGCTCGATACTGAAATCGAAACGGGTTCTAGGGCTCGTTTGCCGCGATTATTCCGGGAATTATTAATTACTCCCGGTTTCTGCAACGGCTCGAAGACGAGCACGAACGCGAACTCTTCTTCCGTGCTATCCGACGCGATGCGACGGGTCGACTATACCGAGCCAGTAATCATAAAAATACTCGTCAGTCGCGAATGGTCTCTTATTCTCGTTCACTTTTCGTTTAATTGTGGAAACCGTAAGTAGATCGTGAATCAGAGAAGGGACGTGGACACGTCTGTAAGACGTTTATAACGCATTGATCGTACATTAGAAATGACCTGCGAAGACACGGAGGATATTTAATTTTAGCGTGCGATTGAAGCGCGACTACGTTCCATCGAGATTTAATGTTAAATGTAGGAGACGCGAGATTAAATGAAATATTATCTCGAGCGTCGATAGTATCGGAACGATCTACTAAGGGCGCTTCGAAATAGCGGCCCCGGTTTGAATTTCGTATCCTGTGGTTCTGCCGATGCTATTACGGGCTATAAATGCGCGAAGAGCACGTCGGTCGTAATCGCGCGAAAAAGAACGAAAACCTGCAACAAGCGGAGAAGTAGAAGAGAGAGAAAGAGAGTGGCAAAGGCGAAACCAGAAGCAGAAGAACATTCTTCTCCGTTTAAGGTCTAATTACGCGTCAATCATGCCGACGGTAAACCAACACACGCGATGCGCCCAGTATTATGATAATCGCTGATAATCCCCCTTCGGCTCCTTCGTCCCGGAAGACATTGTTCGCGCGAGGATAATCGAGCACACGCAACGAGGACTACTTGATTTTCCATGCGATTTATGCGAATGCGATTGTGTCGCGGGAAAAATCCTACCTTTCCCATTCTGTTCCCGGCAGAGGCTCACCCCTTGCCGTGTTACGGGGACCCATTGGGACCCACGTGCACGGAAAATCCTGAAAGGGTGCCACGTCTCTCTTTCTCACTCTTTTTTCTTCTTCTTCTCGCTCTAACCTTTTTTCTCTTCTTTTTTTTCTGTTCGCAGGGGAGAACAAACATCGAGAAGAGAGAGAGATAGTGTGTAAATAGAGATCGCTGATGCACGATTCTGCGGTGACGCTTTGTGGGCCTTTCGTCGGGACGCTTTATCGCTCGGGACGATCGCAGGACCGGCAACGATTCGGAATAACAGGTTCGCGTGTGACGGAGGAACTCGCGTTCCCTCGGAATCCAAGGGGATACCTGAATGGCTTTGTGCTACTGTTTACTACTGTTTACGCGACCAATTCTACTCTACTTAATGCCAGACGTTCCCGAGCGTCGGCACGTCCATCGCTCATCGGATCGATCTGTCGATCGCGGACAATTTGTTCCTGTTTGTAGTTCGATCATCGTGTGACTCGATTTCCATACTTCCTGATTTTTCTGCAGGAGATTCTTTTAACCATTTCACTACCGTCGACGAGATATCTCGCCTCCACGATGTCGAAGAAAAGGATGCTGTGCAAATTTCAAATATTTAAAAATTCTGGCGCTCAGTGTCATGATTAGACTGCGGATCTTCATGCAAAATAAAAATTTTCTACACCGATTGCAAGACATAGAAATTAAATTAAATGTTACTTATCCCCTAATGATCTTAATACAGGAGAAATTATACATTGACGTCTTCAATTTTTAAAATTTTCAACAACTTCGATTTTCATAACTCAATTTTGCTATAAATCCGTAAAGATCCGCACTCTAGTTTTCATGCGACGAGATATGTACCTCGCGCATCTTTATTATTGATATAATATCGTATCAATTTTTGAAAAAATTGTTCCGTCACACGACGACGACATATCTCGTCCATAGCCCCATTTCTTCGACATCGTGGAAGCGAGACATCTCGTCCACGGCAGTGAAAGGGTTAACAGTCGCTTCCCGTGTGTCTCGATCTCAGATTAAATAAATTGCATCGATCGCGCGGATTGAAAAGAAGACCCATTCCGTTCCGATTTACCGTTCCCGGCGCTCAACGATGATCTTCCTGCGAGAGGATCTAGAAAATTTGCGATTCCCGAGACGCGAGGAGATCGGAGGAGCAGCCTCTCCATCGAAACCGACTTTTTCAATTTTTGTTTCGCGGGATAAATCGCCTCGTGGTTCCGTGGAGTAAGACCGTTCCACTTCGAAGGAAGTTGATCCTTCTAGAAAAAAAAGAATGTTTGCGGGTAACCTAAACGCCAGAAATCTGGATTACGCAATGCGGTGATTGGCAAAGAGCGTAGTCACGAGGTAAAGGAGAGACTCTTGCACGCAATTTCTCGTGGAGCTCTTGAAAACTGGTTCTTTTCTTTAATGGCGTACGATGACGATTATGATGCTAATGATAACGACGCCCCGAACGACGGCCCGCTGGAAAAAGGGAACATAGTTGGGCCGAGTCGGGCCGAGCCGGGCCAGTGGTTCTCGTTATCGATTACCGTCGTTCCCCCTCCTGCCGCTCTCTCTATCTTTCTCCCTCTCCCAATTTAAATTACGAGTACACTGCCGGCACGGTGACAATGTAAACCCGGTCTCGCATGAATGATGACGGCGAGCATAAAGATTGGACGATAAGAGGCCCGTGGCGGGAATCGCAAGACAGATGCTCCGGTAATCGGGCACCGGCTACGCGTTTTCTACCTTTAATTAGAAAGCCGGACGACTACTTTGCTCTCCCGTAAGAGAGGATGCAATCGCCCCGGTATCTCGACGAGGGAAAAATCAACCAGAAAAAAAGTCGGGGAGAAGCTTAGGAGAAGATACCTTTCCGTGGATCCCGTCAGCATCCTCGGCCGATGATAATGCTAATGAAGACGCGCTCGCCCGGTAAAAAGAACCGATCCTGCTCTACAAACTGCTAACACGGCACCCAGATTAACGCCCGATTATTCTTTCGCGATACAAAGTCGTCGAAAATGTTAACTGTCCGTGGAATTTCTCCGACAGTGAATGAAAACGCAGATCAAACAAAGACTTCTTGAAAAGCAGCAGCAAGTAGACAGCAATTTTGATTACTAGATCGTGCGAGTCCTTACGCGAAATAACAATTTTCTTCGTCGATTGCAACAGATACGAAGGTCTGCCTTGCTTTAAGAATTTTAATAGATCGAGAATAGTTTAAACAGGATTTTGAAATGGAATCGGTGAGTCAGCGTGTGCGCTTGAAATTCCCTATTCGGAAACGGGAGCACAAAGGAGCCGGGAGAGTGGACCGGAGCCACGACAAAATCATCGGCGATTACAATAATGATGATAATAAGGAGGATGACGAAGGAACAGGATGAATCGATCCTTTCGGTTGTACCGGCGATGAGATCGCCGGTTCCCGGCGCGGCGCGGCAGCTGGTAGGTGCCCCGGACGAGTATCCAGCTGATTCTTTATCTCCCCAATTATACAATCCTCTTTCTAATTGGCCGGCCGTTCGACCACCCTAACGAAAAGCGAAACCCGACCTGGCGGATTATTTTTCACGCCAGCGGGACGACTCCCGTTCGATTCTCTTCCTCTCTCGCGTCGATCCTTTCCCAGGAGAGAACCTGGAAGAGACACACCGAGGAGGATCCTGTCCGCACCTAATCGATCCGCAGGATCTGCCGATTCCCTTTTGTCTTGTTCGATTGAGAAACTCTCCTTCCTTCTCTCGCTCGTAATCGATCGACTTTCATTCCTCCCCATGCTAATTGCCTCTCGTTTATGCGAAAGTCCAAGTCAAAATTGAAAATGAATGCGTTTAAATGAATCCCTTTCTTTCGAGAGTGTCTTTGCGAATTAAACGTTCAGTAAACCAGCGAACAAATATAATTATAATGTGAAAATGAACTTATTTATGGAACGGGAGATCCGGCTTCCCTATTCGGTGTCAAATAATGTTTGAAATTGGACGAGCGGAGAACGCGTTGAAACGCGCTACTTTTTAATTAATTGGATCTCTTTGCCGCGACAGAAGGTGAGGGGGTAGGAGAGCTTACTCTGGCCACGTGGGTAGGTGTGAAACAGGCTTAAAGCCGGCGGCCCGCGAAACCGCCATTCATTAAACGCCGGCCGCGTTCCCGCCGCTCTGTGTAAACCAGTCATTTATACGCGGGCTTCATAATTGAAGATCACATTAGAGCTGCTCGCAGTTTACAATCCGTCGAAAAGTTCCCGGCAATTTGTAGCTCCGCCTTTATGGCTCTCGTGCAGGATCGTTTGCGCGGGAACGCGGCAACCCCCTGTCTTCCGATTAATCCGGGGATTCTAATTTCTGGGTCGGAAAACGGGTCGAGCTGTACATCTCTGTTCCGCGGCAAATGGTAGGTTTACGAGGGTGAAGAATTACACTGCGTCGAACAATAAAACCGCGAGAGTGAACGAACGGCGACCGAGCCAAAAGTTCAAGGTTCCCGGACTTTCTCTACGTTCGGACGGATCCTCAAAATTCCTCAAACTAGAAATCTCGCAGCCTCAACTCAAAACTAGAAGATCTCGTCGATTCTCAACTACTTCAACAAATTACGCAGATTCAATTTTTCCCAAGGCTCCAAAACATTAGGAGACACTCTGAGAATGAACTACTTCCAAAGATTGAGAAGTTCTCAAAATTCCAACTTCCTGGGTGATCCAAAAATATGCTATTCCATTTGATTTTGAGACTGCAACTTGGAGACTCAAATTCCAGCGTCGCGGTCACAAGGAATCGCAACCCCTAAGCGTTCCTAGTTTTCGGAGAGACCAGCCCTTGGAATTTCCAAGACGTAAGTGTCCCATCTTCTCGGGAACGGATGCTGGATGCCGGACGCTCGCTCGGAACACCGAAACGTCCCGTTTCCGGCGATAAAACCGTGACACCGATTTCGCGAAGGCTCGTGAAACGTGATCGGTCGCGGATCGCCGGTGAGAGGACACCTTTTACATAGAAAGCCGCAGAATTCGAGGATCTGTCGCGTCGGGGAAGGGAAACGGGAGCAGAATCCGCACCTGTGGATCGAGCTTCAGCGACCGTGGCTGGCTATTCTCGCCATTCATTACTTTCGCCGCGTTCTTCGGTGTTTCTGGGTCCCGGGAAGCGGGAATAAACGCTCGAGGGTGAGGAACGAGCGGAGACGATCAACCACTATCCTCCTCTGCCTCTGGATCGCAATCTAGACTGTCGATCTTCATGTGCAATAAAAATTTTCTCCGTCGATTATATCAGTAGCCTGCGGAGTTTGTGCATTTATGGCAAACGTGGATAAATATCGAGAGGCGAGGGCATCGGTATTTTACGTTTCAACGAAGAAATACATTTTTCTTTATCTCCTGTTTGCTAGAATCGACGCAGAAAATTTTTATTCTGCGGATGTTTTGATGGAACCGATGAAGAGAGAGGGTGGGCACCCCGAAGATTCGTCTCGGCCGAGCCAGTTCCGTTTACACGGTCGCCGGGCTCATTTTTATTTGCCATTCTGCAGCCTTTTGCCTCGCTAAGTAATTTCCACGGAATTACAGGCTCGAAAGGATACTCGGTTTATCTGGGACCGCGATACCAGGGGACTTTCGTTTCCTCGACGGTCGTTTCCTTTTGCTCTCGGATGATTTGTGTTCTCTGTCGGCGATTCGCGGCTTGATACATTGGAACGTGGCCGAGCTGTAATTCCGCTCGCGAATCTAGCTCGCTAAATAGAAGGTATCAGGGGAGGAGTAGAACCGTCGTTCCCGTTTCCTCCGGAATGATTAAACGACGAAAAAACGGCCGCGTTCTCAAACGCACCGGCGGCATGCCACGAAAAAGGCCAGGAAAATTCTACTTGCCCGTCGCTCGAGTTCGAGAGCGACAGTTACAGAAATTTCAGAATGAAAAATCCCCTCCTTTCCGTTTCCTTTCGATCGAGAACGGACCGGGGACAGGGTCGATTTTCCCCGAGCGATTACCCGAGGCGGAGAAGCCCGGGAAAAATTGAAAACTAATTACAACGTGCACCTAATAATGAAACGCGAACCGGTTCATCGAAACTTTCGGGGGAAAAGCGGCGAGCAAAGAGACCGAAAGTTCTCGCGCCAGTAATTGGCGTGGAAAACTTCTCCCGCCGTCGATGAATAAAAAGACTATAAAAGAGGATGGAGAGGTCCCGGAGAGAAAAGGCAACGTTCTTCAAGAATAATCGCTCTGTATCTCGCGGACGCCTTCTCGCACCCTTTTGTTTCTCCAGCCGCGCAGCGCCGCTTTTTCGAGAGGGCAAAAACGCAGCGCTGCTAATCGAGGCTTTAACGAGTGAAAATTTATCGAGCTGCCAGTGCTCCTCTCGCCTTCTGCTCCACTTTTGCTCGTGATCGGCTTGTCACGGGAGAAAGAGAACCGATCCGGAGATCGAGAGACGTCTTCGTTATTGTCAGTCCAGCTCGAGTCTTCGGTTTCGATTTTCCGGTCTCGGCCGATTAGATTCCGGAGTATCTTTCTCCACTCTCAGATTTTATCGCGTACAATGTTCCATTAGCAATCAGCGAAGCGTCGAGAAATCTAGTGAACGTAGCAATTTTTAAACAGCCGGTTATGAATGCGAGGATTCGCAGAAGGACCCGGAGTCTGTTAGGATAAGTGAATTTCGCGTGGAGGAGGAACGGCGACAAAGAAAAGAGGGAAAGGAAGTTGCGGAAATTAATAAAGCCGTGAATCAAGTCGAAATATCTGGGACGCGACAGTGAAACGAAGGATGTACTATTCCGTTGGCTGCTGTCGTCGGAAGGGTTAAAAGCCGAGAGACTAACTGTCCGGGAAGATAATCCGCGTCTCTATTCCGTCGCGTCGTGTCGGCGAGAGAGCGGCACGACTTGAAACGCGCGACGAGGCAAACAAAAAGTATGCAAATTCTCTTTCGCAAAGATTGCCTTTTGTCGAAGCGAAGCGAAGCCCCGGAATGAAGTCGCCCGGAAAGCGAACGAGAGCCCGCGGAGAGTGAAATCGCGCCGTTTTGTTTACCTGTATTCATTAAAATGGAAAATATCGCGACGACGACGACGACGACGACGGTGGGAAACGTACACGGTGTTTCCTTCGTCTCGCGCGTCTCGTCTGTCGTCTGGCCTCGATTCCGTTTTCGTCTCGTTTCGTTTCCCTTTTCCGCGGTTCTCGACGATTACGCAAACGGTGTGACGCAATGGGAACAATTCCACCGATCGGAATAAAGGCTGAAATATTCCGCGGGGCCGTCTCTCTACGTCCCCGACGACGGAATCGGATCGAAACGTAACGAAACGAACGCGGCGCGGCCTCCTTTATTCGTCCCGGCGCATCATCATCAATTTTTCACCTGCTTTCGCTGCCTTTTTCCCACCTTCCCTCCTCCCCGCCGCTATATCGATTCTCCGTCGTCGCCGACCGTCCTTCCGACCAACCCCCATAAACTTCATATTACCCCCAATACCGAGACAAAAGAGTCAATTACGATTCTAACCAATTTCCTAATTGTGAATCCCCGATCGACCACCGGGGCTCCGCGGGATAATTTCGACTCGGCAGAGCTCGAACAAATAAATCCTCCGGCCGTTTCGTAAACGTTGCGCCGTAACGCCGTACCTACGCGATCGAGTTAATTATATACAATATTTTATACGTAATTAAATGTAAAATGTCAAGTCGCTTCTGTGACGCACGCCGACAAAACCCTGTGTTCCGACACTCTTTCTCCCACTCTTTACACCGTGATTTAATTAATTTCAATGGCACGATGCGCACGCCCGCGTTTTAATTATATTTAAGGCTCGGCTCACGGGTTTTATTACGCGTTCGACTATTTTCTCTTGGCCGCAACGCCGAAACAGAAAAATATGCCCTCGGTGTTCGAAAACCGTAGCCGGACGCCACCGTCACCGACGGGGATGAGAGATCCAAGCCCCCCGTCGCGCTTCTGTTCATTATTTCCGCGCTTTTCGCGCTCCTTCAAACGAACATAATTAGTGTTTGCTTCCGAGAACGAACAAATTGTTCGTGATAGCAATTAAAACGTCACTCGCCGGCCGTCTTTCGTCGCAGCCGACGTTCACGTGGACGCGCCATCGAGCGGACCCGAGCAAAATGGAGACGACATTCAACATTCTCGGATGTATTCACTTACTGTGTCTATCTGCCGTTGAAGTATTCAAAATAACAATTCCTTGTATATTCCAGAAAAATGATCGTCCACTAAATTTATGTAGATGTCCAAGTAGTCACACCGAAGCACATCAATTGTCCGAATAAACTGTTCCCGCGTTAACTTAAGGGTTGAACACCCTGGAGAATATCCATCGCAAGTTTTTCCGCGCACTTTCACAGCTTTCAGACCGATCGGAGAGCAACCCCCGAATTTTCCCGTCGCATTTTCCAGCCGCCGATTAACGACTCCGCGTGGTTTCGGTGCACTTTCTCCGCGGCTCGAAAACTTTCTTCGAGCAACGCAACGAGCGCGAGGGGATGGAACGCGTACGACAAAATGAAGCAGAGTGTCGAGCCGGTTCAATCAGGAGGCCATCGTCGTCGGTCGAGGGGTTAGGGGTGGCGTGTTACAACCCCCAAGTGCAAAGCAGGGATCCACCTCCTCGAGTTTGCATCGACGCACGAGACTAGGGGTTGGAGAGAGAAAGACTACAAGAGAGACGAAAAGGGAGAGAGATCGGGGGGGTTGGACGTTTCGATCGGGGTGGTATCCCTTGGCTATGCTAACGCGGATCCGGACTGGTCCTAGGGGAGGATTTTTTTCCATCTTTTTCCCCGCGTCTTTTTTTTTTTAATCGACCACCTAGGACACGCTGAATAGTGCACGCGTGTGCGTGCGCGTTGCACACCCCAAAAAACTATGGAAAGGGGGCAGAGACCATCTGCGCCCTGCGAAGGATACTTCTAACGGTTTACGCGAAAGAATGGATTTTCGGGAATTACTGCACGCGCGAGAATGGTCCCGATTAGGAGCCAATGTGGACCGAGCCTTTTTCCGTGAAATCGAATCTCGAGATTTCTAGATTCGTTGGAATTCTTACTTGTCGATTTTCTTCTAGATATTTTTATAGGACCTGATTCTTTTTTATATAACAATATTTCACTAGCCCTAAAAGCAGCAAAACGATTGAAAATCTCTGAATTGTTGCAAAAAGTGAACAATATACCAATGGAATTGTATGAGCACGAAGAAAGTAAATCAGAAGAAAATGATAAATAGTAATAATGAGATTATAGAGACAAAGAAAATGTTCAGGAGTCCACGGTAAATGAATTAAAAAATATTTTGAGTTTACGTAAAAGAAGAAGTGTTTGTGTACCTTCAAGTTCTGAAGACGAAAATGAAAGTATGCAAGATCCAGTTGGGAAAAATAAAAGGAGCATATTCCTTTTGTAAGATAGTAATAAATCAATAAATATAAAAATATTCTATTATTACATTGTTAACGTTATGGCGCCGGAAAATTGCAGAAAAATTCGGACGAGTCGCTTCGGGCTCAAGAACCTCCGACTCTTCCACTAATTTATGGCCTCTAGCTGGGTGGTCGAAGTCTTTGGGATCCAGTGTCAAATTCTAGAGACACTTTAGTGGGTCTCGCGTTGCGTCTCAACTCTGATCTTTCTTTCCGAAAAAATTCGAATTTAGAAGGTGCGAAAGTCTCGATCGCTTCAACCCCCAGGAGATCAACGCGCGGATTTTTCCACAGAACGAGAGACAAGCTGCGGCGACGAGGGGGGTCGAAGAGGGAGAAGATTGTTGAAGAAATCGAACGACGGCAGGTGAACGGCACGTGCGTAAACGGTGAAAGGAGAGCAGTGCAAAAACGGCTGAAAACCACGAGGATACAGCAAGCGAGGACAAGGAGGGGGTTGAAGAAGTGGAGGGAAGTTAGAAAGGGGAAAAACCTGTCAAGGAACATTTTTCTACCGATTCCCTCCCATCCGGAATGAAAATCTGTCGTCTAGCTACGTCCGAGAAAAAAATATCGCCAAAGTACCACCTTCTGTTCGAATGTACCGAATCGTCGACAACTGTACGATCGATGCAAAGTGTCCGCACTTTCTAAGGGTTGATTGACGGTAGTCGCATCAACGGTCGCTCGGTTATCTGTAGTCAAACTGTAATGCCTCCACGGTAATGGACGTATTACCGGCTGATCAGCTCAGAGAAAGAAAAGCAGGAGCAACGGACGATTCCTCCGAGGGTGCGGAATCGAGGTGGCGGTCGTCGCCTCGCGTAGAATCTCCGCGTTCCGCTCGACGGAAATAAAAATATGGAAGGAAGCTGCTCCCCGGCCGTTGGAAAAACTCGAAAACCAAGGGACTCCTCGATATCCAGGAGGAAATTACGCGGGGGCGGCGAGGGATGGGTGATGGCCGCGAAGGGAGATAGACTATCGAGATGCGGGAGCAAGCGAACGAGCGAGCGAGCGAACGAAGGGGGTGAGTTGGCGGCAGCCTCGGGGTGAAATCACTTTAGAAAAAGGAGCAGGAAAAGCGCATAACGCCGGCGAGGCACAGCGAGGCATGGCGCGCGGCGGAAGGAGGCGAGTAACCGGAGAAAAGGCGAACACGAGAGCACGGTCCGGCGGAGAGAAACAAGCCTGGGGATGGAGGACAAAGTGGAGAGAGGGTGCGAACCGGAGGAAGGTCGAGAAACGAGACGGAGAAAGACGGAGAAAGCCGGAGAGGAACCGAGGGCAGCAACAGCAGGAGGATGAGGAGTAGGAGGTAGGAGGATGATGCTGATGAGAACGGCGGCGCTAACGATTCCTTAATGAAAGCCGAAGCAGAGGGCCGCCTCGAGTTTCGTCAGCGGCCCGGATTCTTTTACATCGTTCTACACCCTCTGTATATGTATGTGTGTGTGTGTGTACAGGGTGATTCGAAAGTAAGTGGCCGGACTCGTGTTTCCCCGGCCGTCGTCAAAGCGAGGACACCGAAACTCGCTTTTCCCTCGTTTATTCCCAGTTCTTCTCTCGACCGGGAAAATGATTAGCGGTTTCGCGATATGAGATTGAAAGTCCCCACCAGATAGTCGATGGGGTAGCGTGCACAGTACGGAACTGCAGGATCGAAACGATTTCCCTGCGCGCTTTCCGTCGGAAGCAGAATCGAAAGAGACACTCGACCGGGAGGAGCGGGCAAATATTTACGCGAAAAATACTCGATGAATCAAAGACAGCGGCTCCGCCGGTAAATTAAATGATTATCCGACCCCCTAAATGGGGGCCGTTAATCTTCGCGGTTGGCGCAGCTGCTCCGTCGGTCCGGCCGGTGTGCATCAACGTGGTGCATCGCGTAACTGGTCGCGCGCTGTGCTGCAAACAATTCTTTTATCTCGCGGAACCCCGCAAGTTTGTCAGAGGGAAACTCGACGAAACGCGCTCATCCTTTGTGCGATCCCGAACGCCGCTACTCTGGTCACCGTTTTCCAGCTTGGAAAATATTAGGAACCCTCTGATGATAAATCCCCGAAGCCGAGCCCCCGGGAAAAAGAGATACACCTCTTATCTTTTAATCGATGCGTTCTTGCGAAATTGCGGCCGCGACCCGTATTTCGCGAAATACTCGAAAACGGTCCGCGCGCCTTGCTACCCAACGCCCGCATCAATTGTTTCCGGATTTCCGCGCTTTCGCGATGGAAAAGGCAAGATGGAGTTTCGCGATTGAATGCAGGACGTTTTTATTTCGCGCGGAGATCCTCTTCTCGCTGTTATTTTTATTTGAAAAAAAGAGATTCCGGAAAGGTTAGCGATACGTTAACAGCGTTAAGAATCGTTTCTAGATCGAAGAGGGTTTCGAATAATCGTCGACGCAACTCGACGCGCACTCCGCACAGTCTGTGCACTTCATTTCGCTCCGCTCTTCGCACCTCGTGCGACGTTTCAACGATTTAATATTTATGGCTCGTCGCGCGCACTGTCTAGACCGAGAGAGTCTATAACAGGAGAAATGAAGCGTGTTCGATTAGAGGGGCTAGCTCGTCCGCCGATTTTTTCGCGTATCGCGAATTTCGCGTCCCGGACAGTCCGGGAACTTTTTCCATTTGCTCGGCACAGATTGAATAACTTTCGAACTTCTTTTATCACTCCATTCTCCCACCGTCCACCCTCTACGAACGATATTGTGCTATCTGCCAGCATGACAAACTCCCGGGAATTAATGGTATCTTCTCGCACTTTCCGCCGGAGAGAGCCCCCCTCCTTCACCCTCCTCTTCCGCGATAATTCGTAATTACTTGAATATTAAACGCGACTCTAATTGATACGGCGAATATACGAACGAGGAACCACACGGATAACAGCGATCGATTGTTGTTCGATCATCTCGTGGCTCGAACAATCGTTCCCTCGATTACGTAAAGGTGCAACCACCTGACGAAGCATGTTCCCAGAGGATCCACACCTTCGGGCTCCGCCTTCACGTTTCCCAGGTGACTCCGACTAATTTCCCACAGTTCGGAATTTTCGGGTCTCACCTCGAACCCGATCATTATTTTCTCTCGTGCGGCGTCCAACGAAACGCAGACGCACTTTTCACGCGAGGTAGCAATTTGCCATCGGTTCAAAATGGTCCGGAGCTTCGAATCTCCGAGTTGCTTCGTTTTGAAAAATGATTGGGTACGTTTGATCACTGGTACGATGCAAACTAGATGTGCTAAGCGATTCTTGTCGTCGAGAATCAATTTTTGGAGGACTGGAGAAATATTTGATATCAGATAAAATATCCGAATTGTGGAGTCAAAATAGGGGAAGTGGGGGTTGATCGATTTCTCGATCGGCGATCGTCTTTTTCCCGCAGGCATCGACGGGGTTGAGAAAGGAGAGTCTTCTAATTGCATGACGACGAATGGAGCTTTTCCGGCAATTTTCCTCTCGGCGGAGTTCTCGTCTTTCTCTCTCACTCTCGCTTTGGGAGAGCGGCGGGAACTGGGTCCGGCGCTCGAGCGCCGCGGAACACGAGACAGACCCCCGGCAAAGGACTTTTTTAACAGGTCAAGTTTCAGAATCTCGGTGACGCACAAATGGAATTACTCGTCGACGACGAGAGCACCGCCAGAAGAATGCCCGCCCCCGTCGCTTTTCACAATCGTCGGAGCCCCCGAAGCCGGAGACATTCAGGATTCACCCTCTTCGAGGGGCGAGCCGAAAAGAAGAAGACCAGCCTCGGGAAATAAGAGGCGAGAGGACATGCTCCAAATAATTAGCCGGCCGAGTCACGGCAAATTTATCCGGTTCAACGCTAGTCTAACGAAGTTGTCGTTGCCGTGTAATCGAAGAGCGAAAAAAAAGTGTAAAAAGTCGACGCTTGAGCATCGAGATCCTATTTGTTCGAGGAGAAATCAGCTGCGACTTGTTCAGATACCGTTCATTAATCGAAACTCTTTACCCGGCTAATCAAATGGCCAATCCCGACTGCATTGATCGCGCTGATCGACGAGACCTTCGGATAAATAGTTTAGCCGCGAAGAGTGGGCGAACTGGGAAATGAAAAAATATCACCCACGGTAGGGTGGCTCCGAAATATAATTTCACTAATTAACAGTTGTCCGGGGGAGGGTTAAAATTTGAACAAACCCCGCGACGCAAAGTCAAAGAACGAATTCGAGCGAGAGCGTAGGAAAATCGTCGACTAAAGTATACAGGGCACGGTAGGTTTAAAAAATGGGAGTCCATCGAATAGAGGGGTAGTTAGCGGAAGCCACAAGTTGCACAGGCACTCGGGGGTGGAAATATTGAAAGGATTGAATCGCGGAGGCAGCAACGCGAGATAAAGCGGGAAAAAATCTGCTACAAAGAGAACGAGCTACAGAACGGAGAACAAAGCGAGTAAACAGCTGGGAGTCGAGCAAGAGGGACAGTCAGGGCGAGAGAGAGAGAGAGAAGGAGAGGGGGAGAAAAGAGAGAGATCGAGTCGAAGAAAACGACGCTGTAACGAGAAAGGAAGGAAAGATTCAGGACTCGATTGTATCGCTTATTCCTGCGTCCAGGACGGTCGATTATTTTTCTCCGTGCCTCCCCGAGCCTTTATTGTGACAGCGTCTTATTGTCGTCCACTTCTGGAAAATTGCGCGGCATGAATGCGCCTTTAAGATCTCTACCGGGGTCAGTGGATCGGCTCTCTTTCTCTCTCTGATCCTTCGGGATCCCGGTGTCCCTTATGCAGAGACTCCGTGAGAAGATCGCCAAGGAGCGGCGACATCGAACACCGCCAGGACTTTCCTCCCCCTTCATTCAATCGCGCCTCCGGTGATCCTTGATCTCGTTTCGAGCACAATCGCACGAAATTTCTTCCACCGACGACGCCCTCGCGGATTTCAGCCCGCGATTCATAATCTACTGTAAATCTCTCTTGATCGGAGCGGTGATAGAAGCCTGCATTATTTCACATATTCTAAGAGAAGAATTAATTCAATTAAAAAAATTCTTGCTTCGAGTCCAGGGACACGATCAAGAAGACTGGCAGAATGAGGGCCGACACGATCAACACGACTAGTCGAGGATTCTACGAGCAGCTCGGAGCAAATGAAAATTCTTCGGACTCTGACCCTGTTGACAACCGATAATTGCAAATCCAGCGCGCGAAGACGTTGGTGGAAGGCTTGAGGGTTGTTGTCCACCGCGGCTCGGTGAAAATTTAATCAACGTTGGCGAAAACCAACCGCGAACAGATCGATTCGTCGCCTCCAGACGGCGAGATCGATCGCGGCTCGCGGCCGCCACGGAGACGAATTTTAAATAATGCAACGCGATTAGCCGGCCGGCCCGAAATCCGATGAACCGGTGTCGTTTCAAGGGGAATATCGAAGAGGCGGCCCTCGCGGCCCGGCCCGGCCCGCCGCGCCAGTTCGATTCGAGACTCGGAAACTCGATTACGGATTTCGAAAGTTTGCCCGCGTAACGAGACCGGAGTGCATCATCTCTGTCCCTTGAAACCGCGGTGGCGGAATCCGAGAGGAACCACTCGCTCTCTCCTCCCTTTAGGCTCGCGGCTCTGAGACGATTCTTTCGAGGATCGATTTTTCAATCCCCCGGCAAACCCTGATCTTCGCTGCAATCTCGAGAGGGAGCTTCCCGCGGCTTACGATCTTGTCGACGCTCGAATCGAGCAAATCCCGTCGAATGTATCGCCGCGAAACAATGCGAGATTTATTAATCGTCGTGGATCTTCTCGAGAAGATTCTGCTCGCGCTGATCGCTCGAGAAATTAGCCCTTTGATCCTGGCGGAGATCTCGGGTCGAAGAAATCGGCTGGTCATTTGCAAAATTTCAGTGCGAAATACTAACATCAATGTAGACGAGTTTGCGGAAATAGACGAATGCTCTGCGCAGTATAACCGCGCAAGAATTTGCGATTTATTAATGATCCTTTCGATTGAGATCAATGGAGCATGAAAGAGAAGGACAAGAGACAATCACAGAATTTTCTGCGAAGCGTGTCTAAGATTTATTATTTTTCTAATCGAACTGGAAGAATGTGCTCGGTGTACCAAGCAAATTAAACTATACTCTCCTGCAGAGCATAAAAACACTGTAAAAGTTGCGTTGATGTAAATAATTAATAGTTCGTCGAACGAAAGTAGAAGACAACGAGCAGAAAATGAAACGCGAGGCACTAGCTTCACGGTTGTGCAACGATTTCCTCGGAATTCGCGAAGACCGGGAATCGTTTTCCAGCCGGACTAATAAATAATAAACAAATAAATAAGGAAAAGAATTCGCGCTAACGAGACGTTCGCGTTGGCAGGCTTCGACCGATGTAGAACATCGACCGCTGTCACTCGCGGCAGCGTTCCGGAGCGGCGTTACGAGGGTTTTTGCGTCGATTCTATGCGAAACGCGTGTTCCGAAACCGATGGGCTTGTTGCGCGTCTGTTACGCACGTGGCGTGCTCCCGGTCGAAATTATACCGTCCCTTCCGGCCACGAGGAGGTCCTCGAGCAAATACAAGAGATCGCGTAGAAGGACACGTCGAGAATCGGCTCTCGCGTGACGAATATTAGCAGAGAGCCCGGACATACACGAATTGTGAAACGGTGTCCCGTGGCAAATGTTTGAGCGCGGGCATTTCGGTTCGATGCAATATCCGCTCGAATCTCTAGGAATGCTGGTTCTCTCGAGTCTCAAGGCGTTCTGGGAAACACGTGTTCCGCCCGCGGACGCACAAAGACACACTGCACGGGCGAAAACGCGTGTCGCACCACCTGTGGTCGTTCGAAACCACTTGGAAACTACTTCGCCTGGGAGCGCTCCATCCGGAAACTCGTTTTCGAATGCTTCTCGAATTAGACGGATTATTTTCTTCTTATCCAACAGCGTAATAACAACGACAACCTCGTCACCAATGTGTGCGAACCACCATCAAAATTCCTTTGAAATTCCTGTTTCCCTCTAACCCGGACTTAGACCTCTAAGAAACCAACCCCCGGAGGATCCCTCGAGGTTCCTGGAGTTGGTGAGATTCGCCTACGCGCGTCTAGACCAGCCGGTGGCTGTTTCGGCGGTCCGTACGATCGAGCTGGGAGTCTTAGTTTCGAAATATCGTTTACCTTGTCGTCGTCGTGCGGCGTGGGTGGCGTGGGCGGTGTGTACATGCGAGGCGCGTAGTCTCCGATCGAGGAAGCGCCACCGGTGGATGATCCTTGGCTCCTTGGCGGGCTGAGATCGGGTATGGCCGCGTGATAGTCCTGCAGCCCGGTTGGTATCACCCCCGTGGGCACCACGGGACGATACTCCATCGCGCGCACTTCCATCACGGCGTCTCTCGGTAACCAATCTATCCTGACGACGACGAAGGTGACGGTGGTGTTCCGCACCTGTTCCGGTCGTCGACGACGTTCCTGACGGCGGCCGTGACGCTACCGTAACCGGTGTTCTCACCGTGCCCGTCGTGTCCCGGTCCTCTCGATCTCTGTACCGATTTCTTCGGCGACCTTGAGCTGTCCGTCTCCACCGACCGGCTCGAAAGTCTCAGCTGCGACCTTGCCGGACGCGAGGATCGAGCGCGATCTCGCTCGATCTCATAACACTCTCTTCGCCCTGTATCCTCGGACCTTTGGCGGTTACGCGACGCGACGACGCAGCCTCCCCTAATCTTCCAGGGATTCACTATAGATGCCAGCCGGAAGTTTTACAGTCTTGCACAGGGAACACTTGTTTTTTTTTTTATATAGTCCAGTCGAATCACCAATGAGTCTGTGTATATATGTAGAGTGTATATACATATGCGTGTGCAGCACGAGGTGTCTCTCACTTCATCCGGACGGATCACTTTTTATCTTTCTCTATTGTACTCTCTCTCTCTCTCTCTCTGTCTCTCTCGTGTGCGGAGATCTACGGAGGAACCACCGCAAGGATCAACGTTTGTGTGTGCTCCTGTATGTGTGTACGTGTATGTGCGCGCGCGATTCGGACGGCTTCGGTTTCCTTGTTTCTTCTTCTTCTTTCTCTCGTTTGGTCCCTGAAACCACTCGGGAACCACTTTTCGGAGGGAGGAGAGAATCGAAGAGGCGAGAAAAGAAGACAAGACACGACACACGAACCAGCGAGCGGGACTCTCTCACCTCCTCGGGTCTGTACAGAGAGATATGTGTGTCTCGGGCGCACTCTACACCGACAGATAGGATATGCGTGGCTCGGGTTCCGGTACCTCAGGGTGATGCTCACCCCTTGGCTACTTTTTGCCGACTGAATGTTTTGCGCCGCCGTGGCGGCCCTCGGAGCGGCTGGAGCGTGCACTACCCCCACCCCGTGCCGACCGAGACCGAGTGCCGGAGTGCCGGAGTGCCGGGCCGTCTCTCTCTCTCTCTCTCTCTCTCTCTCTCTCTCTCTCTCTGTTGCTCGCTCTCCCTTTCTCACTCTACGCTCGCTCTCTCACCCGACCAGCGAAAGAACGCCTCTCTCTCTCTCTCTCTCTCTCTCTCGCTCTTGATCTCCCCCTTCCTCCTCGTCGCGCGTCTCCACGCAGAGAGCCCCCACCACGCGGAGCAGAACGCGCGTTTACTCGCTCTACTCGCGACGTAGGAACCGAGACGGACCGAGCCAGCGAGCGAACAGAGAGACAAGGAGGCGAACACGAACTAAGCGCATACGTGAGAGGCGCACGGAGGGATAATTAAGCGGGCATATCGCGTCCTCCGTATGCTCCGATCCGTTACCCCCCTCTCTCTAGCAACGTGTTCCCTTCTAGTCGGCCTTTTTCCTCTCTGTCTCTTTTACCCTCGCCTCCGAGACACGCAGAGCGTCTATTTCGTCCGGGTGCAGAGTTCTTCTGTTGCTCGAAAAATCTGCTCCTTCTCTACGTCTTTTTTTCTCGCCTCTTCTCTTCTCTTCTCTTCCCTTCCCTTCCCTCTCTCTCCCTCTCTCTCTCTCTCTCTCTGACAGTGTACTCTCTCCTCCTCCTCCTGCTCTCTTCTTTTTTTTCACGTTCGTTCTTCTCTTCATCGTCCGAGCCGCGTGTGCACACACGCCGCGCGCGCGGGGAGAGACCCGGTGAAAGGATTCGGAGAGCTGACGATTCGCTTTTTTCGCCTCTGTTTCGTTTTTTTCCTCTCTCTCCCTCTCTCTATCTCTATCTTTTTCTCTCGATGCGCGCTTCTTGACTGTTCTTTTCGCTCGTTTTTCCGCCGGTTCCGATGCGAAGCATGGTAATTGGTTCGGTTAATTGACGGAGATACGATATTATCGCGGAAGGATAGAGTCGGATGGCGAGCTCGAGGAGGCTCGAACGTGTCGCGCGAACAGTTTAAATCCCGCTCCACCCCCCGGAAAATTCGGCGTCTCCGATTTCGAGAGGCGATACAGCCAAAATGAGAGAACAGAGAATAGAGAGAGAGAGAGAGAAAACTCCAGTCAATATTGGCTTTGGAGGACCGTCGTGGTAAAATTGATATTGCTTAAATAAGAGGGAAGGCTCTAGGAGGGGGGTTAATTAAGCGGGCACTGCGACGGCGGCGGCGGCGGCGGCTGCTCTTCTATCCTACGTTTCGTTTCGCTTCGCTTCGCTTGGTCTCTTCTGCCGCCAGCGTCCACCCTTTTTCGCCCTTCGCCGGCGATGGTTTATTTTATCAAACGAACCCCCCCGAAGATTGTCCTCCTTCTCCCCGCTCCTCACCGCCCTCGCAACCATGAAAATCGAGGCACGAAATTTCCCTGTTTCTCATGATCGCGTTAGCTTGCCGTCAAAGCTTTGCTCTAAATCGCTGCACACCTCCAGCTATTATTGCAGTAATTACTAACAAACAATTTAACCCAACAATCTGGAAGATAGCCAAAATTTGATCGCTGAAATAATTTCAAACGCAACGCTCCTGTCAAACATTTTTCATCTCCTCCATCCTGCCAACAATTTTCAAACCGATGTAATAATTTTTCCTCAAAGGTTGCTTGTCGGTGATTGTCACAATTTAACCCATCAATCTTCCAGATAATCAAAATTTGCTCGCTGAAATCATTTCAAACGCAACGCTCCTGTCAAACACTTTTCGACCCCTCCATCCTGCCAACAATTTTAAAACATAATGTACCCTCGATAGTTGCACCTTCAAAGAGAAAATTTTAAATGCATCGCGCAGCTTCGGAAGAACCCCAGAAATAATATCATCCCGTCCTCGGACGGTATCAATTAATAGAAGTATAATTAGCAGCCTCCGCCGAGAACGGACCATCCGAGTTGCCAATACGAAGCCGGCCAGATTAATTTACTCGCGGATCAGATAATTTCGTTGGCTCTATTCGTTGGCGGAAGGGACAGCACTTTGCTCTGCCTCGTCCAGCCAAAAACCGGACGTTCGATATGAATTCACGACGAATCTCTCTCTGCAGCTTCTTTCCCTTCCTGCTCTCTCCGAGGCTTTTGTTTCGACGGGCTCTCAGTCAGTCGGGAACCCTCGTTTTTAGCCGTCTCAAGATACGTCTAAGATAGGAGAGAGCGACACTCCTCTCCTGCGCGATCCGGCAACTCGTTTACAAGATTTTCGATGCAACGAGGATCTAACGAGCCCCGTGCGTGTGGCTTATCTACCCTTGCTTCTTTCCACGATAACGGGCCGATGGTTTCTAACTCGTTAACGGAGAGACGAGGAATCTTTCTTTGCATCCAGCTAATTTTGTTCGGTGTTCGATTAACTCGTTTACGATCTTCAATGACGCACTTCAGTGCATCTAAGCGCTGAATCGATTTTTTTAGCGCGTCTAAGATTGTCGCTGCCTTCTTGGAAATTCAATTTATCGATGCCCAACGGCCGCAGGAAACGATCGGCACCGTAGACAATACGAATTTCGGAGCGGATTCTTCGCTGGAGCAGAAACGCATCGTCACCGAGGACCTTCCGTTGTTCTCGGCGCACAAGGATGCACCCGGGTGCATCGTGACGCATCGTTTTCCAGCGATTCGGCTTGCGGCTAATCTTTTCGCGGCTCCGACCAGCACGTGACTTCAGAGGGGAGGTTTAGTGAACGACGTAACAGGGTGAAAAGCCGAAATTTGTCGAGAGACCCTATAACTCCTCGATCTTCAAAGCTTCCCCGTCCGAACCGCTCTTCTCGCGATGCACTACCGGTTTTTAAACGAGTTTAGATTCAATGAACGGTCAAAGAAAAATAAAAACCAGACAAATAGCAGGTGCAATCGATCCTCAAGTTTCCGTATTTGCGAGCTGAACACGTCGGTACTTATGCAAATTCCGATTTTAACGAGCGCAGGTCGAAAAACGATTTCTTTGCTCTGTCTGACTAAACAAGAGAAAAAGGTACACAATCGAAAAAATGTAGGTTAACAGGTCAAACAGTTCTGGTTTCTGCTGGATGCAAAAACTACCCACAACACCTGCATTTTTTGAGGGATCGCACCAGCTTGAACGATGATCCTTAGCGCCACGAGGAAAAAGCCACAACGAGGCATCGTGATATTAAAAAATCTGTGTTACAATGCACAGTTCGATTTTTTCCGGAGGGATGGTCCACGCAGGGCGCCACCAAGAAAAACTACCCTGTGCTCGCTGCCTTCCACCCCTCTTTTTTCACAATGTTGCTGCTTTTTTCTTGTTCCGACGAGCTCGCCGCGACGACTCAATTCTTTCCCTCTCTCCGTTCCCTTCGTATCTGCGGTTGACCGACTTTTTTGCAATGTTCCGGTTGTTGCTGTTGCTCTTCGCCCTCCGTAGTTTTTCCTTGTGTTTCTTTTTCCCCTGAATCTCTCTCTCTCTCTCTCTCAATTCCGGGGTCAAGCGGACTGCCGCCGCGCCGTTCTTCACGAGGCTGATCGGAATCGTCGCGGGGTGCCACGGCTGTTTGATTTTTCGGCTTGTTGTGACTTTTTTCCCTGCGAGCTCGTTTTTTACCGTTCACCCCGGATGAATGACATCTGGCGTAATTTCCGTCGATTGATCCCCAGTTACGACAGATGCTGCGCCGCGCTGGATATTAGTCGCAGGTACAACCGTCTTAGCAAACAGTATTTCTAAATTGTATTGATATTTTTACTGTTTTAAATTGCACCTACTCATTTCTGTGTCATAAATGCTTAAAATCCGCTGTCTAGTTATTACTTAACCCTATTTTAAATCGCTAAATCCTAGTATATCTTGACAGCCAACATTTCGGACGTAATTTCCTGCCTTGCAGAGCTTTCTAACATTTCAAGTATTTTTTTAGTCATCGCATTGCTTTCTTATTCCCGCAAAGGTAAAAATGCAGTGCACGAAAGAAAAAATTGTGTGCTGTCTAAGGAGAGGATGAACCATTGGATTACCATTTTTTTCGTTTTTGTCCAACTCAATTTTTTGCTAATAAAAGATAGAAATTATGCAAGCAAGGGATCTTTAAAGTTGCCAGAAGAATCGCAAAAGATCATAGAACAAAAAGAATTGGCTTTCATTTTCCCTTGAGAACACGAAACGACTTTCCGAACGACCTAACATATTCGAAATAAAAATTGTGAGCGTCGCTGCAAAACCTACAGTCAATACTACAAAGACTTTCCTAACGTAGCCGGAAGAGCTTGGCGCGAGCGTCAACGGGTCCAGCTGTAGTCGAAAACATTTTTCGCAGCTAGCAGAGGTCCCGGGGACCTCCGAATTCCCATTTCCCAGGTTCCATTATGCGGGAGCGAGGTAGAAAAAGCTGATCCATCGTTTTCAATCCGTGGAGTGCAGTGTAATTGAATTTGTTCGCAGGATTCGAACCTCGAGCGGCTCCGTCGCGGACGACACGAGGCTGTTTTCACGGGCGGCCGACGAAACGTGTTGTAGGTTGTAGCCGGCGATAATTATCTGAGCATCGGAGCGCGAGCGGTGACGAATCGCGGCTAGAGCGATTTTCGGAAATGAGCTCTCTCCCGTGGCGATCCGAGCGGAAGGGAATCGCGCGCGGCTCTCACCGGCTGCCATATGTCCGCGTTTTCGCACCGGGATACTCTCCGGGCCCGATTGTTCCGAGGTATCGTCGCGTGTCCTGCTCGGCAAAAGGATCCCTGGATCCTCTCTCCTCGATCGATCGATAGGCGAGCGAAGATCCGACGTGGCAACCAAGAAAAACGCAAAAACCCAGCGAAACGTACCGGAGGGCCTCAGATAGAAATCTGTGCTCGGAGAGCTGCGCGCTTGGCACCTTGGCACGTTTTATTACGATTAGGCGCGATCAACCGTGGCAACCGATCCACCTAACCTCACGCCTCCAATACCGAAAACCAGCGGACCGTGGCACCGTGGCCGTTTTCTCGTCCTCGTCGAAAGTCCGACCGGCAATAATGGCCACCGCGGATTGTCTCCGCGAGCCCGTGTCTTCCACAAGCCGTCCCGCGACCAGATGCGTGCACGTGGTCGTGGATAATGACCGGTGAAATCGGCGAGGTGGCGACGAGAGGAGTTGCCATCGAATCGGCCGCCATTGCTTTTTGCCATGGACGGGAGCCACGCCGTCGCCGCGCTCGTGCGTGAGAAATCGACAATGCCGATATCCGCAGGAAACCGTACGATCCATCGCTCGGTTCCCCGGGATCTCGTCGCGATTCCAACATCCGACCGTTTCGCCGATCAAATCGGCGTTGGGAAATATCGTCATTCGTATTCTTCGACAGAACACTGGCGTAAATTCACTAGCGACGAGAGGACAAACGAAAGAGGGTGGTTCGAACGGTGGATCGGGTCCAGCGACCACAAGGAAATGTCTGGCGGTGTTCAAAAACCGGCTATGCTGCCGGTTAGCTTGCATCTGTGCCCTGATCTGCATATACGGTCCAAGCGCATCCCCTTCGGGCTTCTTCAGCTTTTTCTCCCGTGATCGGCGGCTCGATCGAGTTTAACTCCGTGAAGCTGGCCCCGGACTTTTGTCTGAGGGGCAAACCAGCCGAATATCGGTTCTAGGGTGCCTCGGAAGGTTTCCACAGAGAGTTAGAGCGAGAAGGGGAATCGGAAAGAGAGAGAGGGCCTCCCTAATTTCAACCGTCCGATCTCCTCGGCGTACTTAAAGTCGTTTGAATGACAATGATCAGACCCTGCCGGGGACCTCAAGGCGATTTTCCACTTCCACTGCGGCGCTGGATCCGCGCCCGGGATCTGTCTCTATTTTTTTTCTCTCTACACTCTCGATGGTGGTGGTGGTGGTGTCCCCGAATCTTTTCTGGCCTCCGTGCCATTTTTCCGCTCGTTCCTTCGACGCCGTGACGATCGATCAAACTAGATGAAAACGCCGCTGCCTGCAACCCGATATGCAAATATTTTCGCCGCGCGGCTCCACTTAACCGCGGAGATTAATGATAGCCGCGAGATCGGGCCGGTCCTCGACGCGGGTTCGTCACGCTGACGACCGCTGACGACGCCATAGGGGAGACTTAATTCTCGATTTTTCTCGGGCCCCGTGGGAGCGACCCGCCAGAGCTACGGCCTCGCGATTTTTCTTCGTACCTCCCTGCCGACCCAGCAAACTCTCTAATTCGAGCAACCTTGCGCATATCGTTACGCGAAATGTCTGATTTTGACGAATGCAGAATCACACAGAATGTACGTACTCGCCCTGAGAGAGATCTTCGCGGTAAATGTTCGCAGCATTCAGAACTCTCTAATTCGGGGATTCTGACTTCGTGTTAAATGTTTGCAGCATTCAGAATCTCTCCAATTCGAGCAACCTTGCGCATATCGTTACGCGAAATCTCTGACTTTGACGGATACAGGATCACACAGAATGTACGTACCCGCCCTGAGAGGGTTCTTCTTGTTCAACATTCGCAGCATTTAAGCAGTCACCGGATAGACGGCGCAGTAAGTCGAAACTCGAGTGGCGCATTCAGGAAAAGAAGCTTTCCGTCACGAGACTGACGAGACACGGTCACGGCTCGGCGACTAGACACGAAAGACGAAGGGGGCCCAGGTCAGGCCAACTTCGTCTGGTTTTTTCGGTTGGATCCGGCCCCCGCGCGGAACCCCACGCCCGGACGAATTAGGAACGCGCGTCAAACCGTGCCCCGGGGCCCCAGGGCCCGGCTCCTTTCGAATTCGTGACACCCGGTATTGAGCAACGCGCCGCGACCGATCGGATGCGACGCGTACAACAGTTTTTCTATTCCGCGGCGAGATCTAAAAATACGTCTTCTCTGACGGTGCTTCGATTGCGCGTGGGCAGCGCACACCTGGCTGGGTATTCATTAATTATTGTTAGTTTTCTATAAATGAAATTTTATAATTAAAATCGTGGAAAAAAATTTCTCTGCCATTTTCTTTCCGGACCTTGTTCATATGGCCCGACGAGCAATACGCTCATTAACCCTTGCTCAGGCGATCCAGGTCACTCTAGAGTATTTCTCGAGCGAAATAAAATCAAAAGGCCCAGTGCCGGCCATCGAGCATTTTCAGAATTCGTAAAATTTAACCAGACGGTCCCGGGTCCAGCCGCTATCCCAAAATTTCCGGCATGCTGACAACGCCTCAAAGGGTTGTCGATGAAATTTACGACGGAGCTGAACAGCTCCGCGCTCAAATATTATTCGTAACGGGGCGCACGACAAATTACCCTCTCGACAGGAATTTTTTTCCGCCCCCGGGTGCGGCCTCGGTCTCGTGCATTTTCGGCCAGTCATTACGAACGAAGAGAAGAGAGAGACCCGATGGATGAGGTAGGGAAATTTTTTTGCGAAACCCGGAGATTCCCGAAAATCAAGCATGTCCGTGGTTCCCTTTCCGACTCTCGTCCACGCTCGAACGGGGTCCGAGCAAAAAATCCGGGGGGTGCAACAACACGAGACAACGAGAGGAAAGCGACAACTCGTTGCTGTTGGAGCAGCAATATTTAAGAAACGCGGGTCCTGAGCGGAAGAAAAAACGCTTGAAAAAATTGTCCAGGGCTCCTAGAGACGTTAATAAAGTCCGGAAGAAAAAAATCAAACGGACCGAGGCGAAAGGGTTGACCGTGGGCCCGAAGAAACTGGCAACAGCGAGAGTAACCGAGAAAGGGTTGCGTTTTATGACAGAAATTCTCGCTTTACGACGAGCGCGCGGAAACCGGCATCCTTTTTTTCATCCCGACCTGGTTTAATCCTTTCCCCGGCTGGTGAAAATGGGCATTATGGGGCCCGTACGACGCGCGAGCCGACCACTGGCACCGGATTATCCTGTTATGCGCAAGGATTCGCCGGCCTTCCACGTTTACCCCTTTCTCTGGCCCCGGAAACGCTAGTGATAAAGTTTTATTGGGCCCCCTGCACTTTCGACGTTGCGCTGACACCAGCCGGAGACCACCGGTGTATCCGATTCCCCACGAAAGGAGTGAGCCTCCCACGGAAATGTAAAATTACAAATTGGGTGACACTATTTGGAGCAAAGATGTCAAAAGTCAGTTCTTAGAATTTTTAGGAATTAAAAAAATTATCATATCTTTGCGAGGACTCGCTGCACCCCCTTCAGAAAGTTCAGCACGCAATCGATGGAGAATTTCACGATTTTCATTCTGTTTCCCCCCTTTTTCAGGGGAGGCTGAAAATCGAAAACTACCAACGTGAAAAACCCTCTGCCATTCTTCAAAAATTGGGTGACACTATTTCTACCAAAGGTGTCGAAAGTCAGCCTTTTAACATTTTAAGAATTCTGCACCCCCTTCAGAAATTTCACGACTTCCATTGTGTCTTCCCTGTTTTTCAGGGAGACCGCTAAAAAATCGCACGTGCCGTTGGGAGCGTGCCCCGGACTCCAAAAAGAGACGTTTTCGGGAACGTTAACGGTCATGGGGGTCACCGACGGTGTCAGCAACCGTCTTTCGGCTCCAACCGAAAACTGACCAAATTTTTTTTTTCTCCCCAAAAACGCTCGATCACCGTGACGAGGATCCAGAAGATTCGACGACTGTGAGAAACTCATGAGAACTCGCTGGTTTCGTCGGCTGTTTTGCATCTCCCCTGGCCAAACCCCCTGGCAAACAACGCCGTTGGCATTATCTCGATATCGTGAAAGCGGGGAGGGCGGGCCAAGTTTTTGGGAAAAATCTCTGGGCACCGTCCAGGAAGTCGCAAAACTTTGAACACATGCGTGACCTACGGATAGAGGTCACCACGGAGGAAAGCCCTCTCGACAAGCACCTTAGACGCGAGGTCAGCACAGGTCATGGGAACCCATGGGGGTCCGGTTCCGGGAGACTCTGCACCTTGGCCCAGTGACGGGGTGTTTTCTCCTGACGTCACCGATGAGATGGCCAGGTGACCGACTAACCACTTTTCTACCTCGTCCCTCGGAACTGTGGTGGACTCTCTCTCGGCAAACGAGAGGATTTCCACGGGTTTGATCGAGTCATCCTTGAGGCCCTCGGTCCATTCAGAATGCTGGACCTACCCCCAACTTTGGAAAGTTTCCAGAAAAAGTGGGTAACCTCCCAGGGAATCAGAGCAATTTTTATGAGCCTGCAAGAGGGTTAATTTGCAAATTGGGTCCAGCAGACTAAGAATGGTCCAGCGGCCCTACCCACAATTTTTATTTATACAAATTATTTTTTTCTACCCCTAATAATTTTATCACAATTTTGAAAAAAATATATGATATGAAGGAGATAAGTTCGAGCATTTTCGTTTTTTTTCATCTGAACATCTTAATTAACAACCGAGAAAAAAAATTATACAGTTAAGGGAATTTACCCTCGTGTCACCCTTATACGAAGGGTTAGCGACTTAAACTTTTAGAGGGTTATATTTCAATCTAAAACCATTGTTTTCCACATAATATCAATAAAAATTAAATTGATTTTCTTTCAATTCACTAGGTTGGAGTGAAAGTTCTGTTGTATTTTAAAGAAAAGATTTGAATTCATTTATAAAAATATATGTGTAACATCATGCACAATGATATAATTGTTGCTATCTTTCAAATAACCTGTCAATTCCTGTTTCCCAATGACTCACTGGCAACATGTGTTTTTGATTTACAAGCGAAATTAATTTCTGAATTGTATTAAATATCAGAAGACTGATTTCGATCTAGGAATACGATCAAGGTATGAATCGCAACGCATGCAAATGAGCAGAACCTCCGACAGGCGCGAGCATTGTAACCAGCCTGATCAGACCGCGATCCATCACCGACAAGTGCACCAGTTTCACCAGGCTCGTCCCAGTTCTGTTTTCTTTTTTTTCCTCCCGACGGAGAAAAGGGTTCGAGGGGGCCCAGTCATCGGACCCATTGATCGCAACCCCTATTTATCGATCAATTTGCCTAACTTTGCCCTTTTCTATACCTTTCTTCGCCCTCCTTCGCGATCGAAGGGTTGGACGAGTCTCTTTACGACACGATCTTTTGACATCATGGCTCGTTGACGTTCTACTTTAACACTTTTCAATACCTCCTACCCTCTTCATCTGCCACAGAAAAAATCTCGGAAGCCACAGCTAATTTTAAAAACTCTATTTAACTCTGGCCAGACGACCTCTCGTAAAAATAACACTGGAAACATTCGAATCCAATGGTTCAATTAACAAATAACTACAGCGCTGAATACATCATTACAAGAGAATTCAATTACCCTCTCGTTACTCTCGGACGTCTAGGGTTGTCTAGGGTTAATCAATTTTCCCTCGAGATTCAACCTGCTTACCAACCACTTCTTCAGGACAACCGAGAAGACTCGGACGAGAACCGATTTCCAGGTCTCGTCAAAGGAAAGTCAAATCGCGCGACAAACGAGAGGCGGCCGCAACAAAGAATTACCGGAGTACACAGGGGGTCGAAGGGGGACGGACGAAATCGATCAGGAAAATAACGAGGCGCGATCAATCGAACCCTTTTTTCCCCGGGCGCGAAGAAGAAACGCGTCCTCACAATGGAAAAGTAGAAAAGAAAAAAAGGGGTGAAAGCAAGGAAGGAAGGAAGGAGAGCTGAACAGAAAGAGAGAGAGAATCGATGCACCTGCGAACCGTAGCGCGCGCGCCACCCTTAATATTTTGATGGCTCAATACCGTCGACAATGCTATCGGCGGTGGATCTGTGCACGCATACACGGTCGTACAGACGCACACACGCGCGCGTAACCGATGGAACCCCTTTTCCTCGATTGCAGTTCAATACCCAAATTGATTCCGGGCGACAATGCCGGGCTCGGGCCCTCCGCAAAATCGGCCCGCAAACAACCCCTTTCTCTCCGGCCGGCAGACGAGGGGGCACACGCCACGCGGAAGGTGTTACAGAACCGGGAAATATCAAAAGGAATATCGTGCCACGGGGGCGAGGGAATCTCGGTCGATCGTTCCTGATCGCCCGTAATTCCCTTTGTCCGACTTCTTTGTTATCGGACGGGGGGAGACCCCCTCGGAAAAAAAGAGAGAACCGGATCGCCCGGTAAAAAAGTCCTACACAAGCCTCTTTTTGCCCGAAAGGGGTGCAAAGTGGCTCGGGCTGCGTGGGCGAACTGGAAACCTCTGCCCCGACCACCGGAGCAAATCATTTTGTCGCAGACTTCATTGATTTTCAACACTTCGGGTAATTAAACGGTGGATACCGATTCAACAGTAAATAATGAACAGGTTGTATTTAAACGTAAAAAGTGGTGAAAGTCCCAGACAACTCACCCCTTCTTTGAAAACGATGCAACCTCGTGGGTGGACGAGTGGGCGGAATAAAAAATCGAGATAAAAGTATTACATCGTTCCGTACCGAGAATAATATATCGATTTCGAGGATGTTCCGCGCGGAAGTTGTGGGGCAGAACCGTGGGCGGATGTTTTGACACACCCCCGCGCAATGTTGAATTGTTCAAGCTGCCGGTATTTCCAGGATCACGAAATGTCACGGCCAGGATGAACATTTTCAACCGCGGGATCAAGTCTGTGAAGTGCCGAAACGATGATTGGGGAAAGATTCGCGATCACCGAGCACCGACAAAGATCCTTTCCCCGTCGCGCGGCGCGCAGAAGCACCGTGGGTCCCGTAAAAGGGGCCCGAAATGATCAGCTCGCGTCCGAGTCAGCAAACAAACAAGCAAACAAACACGAAGGAGGCGGTCGCCGGGAAAGAGAGAGAAAAAAAAATCACCGGCTCCGGCGCGTTTGATCTCGTTCGTCGGGATTTTCGGGGGTGGCCCCGAAACAGGGGACCGTGTTGGGACTGGCCGATCGACGGACGAGCCCAAATAGGGCCCCCCCGGTCGACCGACGAGCAAGTGCACGCGGCATCTCTTCGACTTCGTCCTTTTCCTTGACCTGTTCTTCTCTACCTCTTCTCTCCTTCTCGCCGACAGATACCTTTTCCGACTTTGTCTCGGTCGTTTGGTCGATGTCCCGCCACCGAAACTGACCCACTAGAATTTGCGAGGATCCCCTGGTCGAGGTAAAACAGCGGCGAGGATCGTTTCGTCCTTTCTGGAGCTTTGCGTGCACAACCGTTCGTGAAATGGAACACGACTTCGTACACGAAGCTTCTGTTCATGTTTTCGAACGACCCCGAGTCTTCAAGTCTTCGTGATCAGTGAATAGAGGATCGCTGAAATTTTCGTGCTCGTCGTTTCTCTTTCATTTCGCCAACCCGCTACTCAATCTGCTGGGTCACAGCGATATTCGTTGTCGCGTAAATTTATGAGACTCGCGTCGAAGCGTCGACAAAGAGTCGTCGATTTTATGAATATCCTTTTTTGGGATTCTGTTGTCCGCATCATGCATCGACATTCAATATCGCTGTAACGTAATATCGAGGCGTTACATTTCCGCGACGGGAAAATCCGACTGATTTTCAACCCTTTTTTCCGTCGACGGCGAACGTCACGGGCGATACAATTTTTGCATTAACAATTCGCTCCGATGCTCATTACACAAAGCGAAATTCTGTGAACGGTGAGTGCGCGTGGGTGGACACCGTAGGCAGACACAGAGAGAAAGAAGGATCTTTTATCTTCCGTTCGTCCGGGAACTTTTTATTCGCCGAGTCGAGGAATCGAGTTATCCCGAGGGGTGCGCGCGATTCCTCCGTGCTGACTCGAAGGATTAAGTTGTGTATTCGTCGATCTGTTTTGCCATCCCCGCGCTCGATTTCGCGGGAGCGCAGGTCCTTGTTTAAAGAGGCCGGCTTTGGATCCGAAGATACGGCCGCTCGAAATGCAGATGTTTGCGGAAGGGATTCCGCGAGCAAGAGGCCGGTCGCGACGTGAAAATCGGGCTTGCTGGGGCGCACGGGGGTGTATGGGGGCTGGAGCAAGTGGCCGAGTATTTCCGTAACGAGATTATCCAACGGAAGGGAAGCTGCCTGTACCGCAGCGTTTACCGAATCCCTTTCTTCCTTTATTCGAACGAAAATGAAACGACCACGCCTGAAAAATTCTTGGATATCCTGGCCCTCGCCCTTTCACGAGGAATGTCGACCCTTTAGCACGGTGTTACCACCACGATTCAACCATCCTTCAAATGAAAACGATGAAAATTAAAGATGTTGAACGCGCGGTGTGCAAGCACCCCGGATTTTTGTCTTAGAAATTCGCTCACCTGTTACACGGTGAATTAATTCGATGAAATAGAAAAGTGCAGCGTCAGAGGGTGGCCGGGACGATTAATATTCGGCAAACTGGCCGGAATCAAAACAGCCGATGCCCCTATTATGGGAACGGTGCGCGCAGAATCGATCCCGGCGTACCACGTGCGAGGAAAGCTGTCCGACAGTCGGTGAAAGGGAAGAATAAAACGCGCCGGGAGAAATGGAAGAAACGGTCGACGTTTACGCGGCATTAGGCCACGGATTATTCAAAACCCCGGCGAAATGTTCTGAATGTGTCTTGACGCGGGTAAGGCCGACGCGCGAGACCAGTGCCGGACCCACAGAGCAACCCCTAAGCGAGAACCATCCAACAAAAATACATAAGGCACTCTGCGTAGAAAGGAAATCCTATAAATTTAACAGTGCCCGTTTATTTAACTTTTAATTACTCGCATGTAGGACTGGCAGTCTCAAAACATGGAATTTAAGTTTCAACCACAAACAAAGGTGTCGGCTACACCAGCAAATATTTATTTCGCATTGAAGTAGTTATTTTATTCGGTAGAAATTGATTTAAAATGGAGTGCGAGTAACTGAAGATTAATAAGTAGAGTGCGGAATTGAAAAGAAGAAATTAACTTCTATTTAGCTCCTGTGTCTTGCAATCAATGCAAACGTTTTTTATTTTGCAATATTAGATATTCCAAAATTATCTTAGCTTACAATACCAAGGGATGGCCTAGAAAAATATGAATTATTCGAAGAACATCTCAGTAGAGTGTTGAAAATTTCTATTATGAGGGCACGGGACCGGTAGGCCCGCTCCTGGGAGTTGCGGAGAAGCAGGAGGATCCCGATTCACCTCGAATCAAGGAATCGCTTCGAGTCGACTTCCTATTGTGTGTCCGGGCACGAAAACATCTGTAATCCGTTTAGCCGTGCAAATTTCCCATTGACAAGCTACCCCTGCTGTCAAAAATCCACGCCACCGCTGTCTAGCCCCCTCTCGCTCGTCACCGGATGCATAATAGCCTCGAGAAACGCGGCGTCTGCGGAAAGCGGATTTTCTGAGAAGCGTTCCTTTTTTTCAGCCCCAATTGCGTCGAGATTCTGTCCTCGATACATTGAAAATATTAGCGGAGAAATTGAACGAATGAATTCCGTCCTGTCGTTTCCGGAAAACACTAAGGGAGAATTGACGCTGCGACGTTCACAGTGATGAATCGCAGTTATGAAAGACGTTAGGTTAACCCCTTGCCGAGTTTTAACGAGTCAGACTCGTCGTGAAGATTTTAACAAAGTCTACCACAAATATGGATGTTATGTGTTTCTTTTTAGATGAAATCAAATTTGATTCTCGTTTGTAATCAATGTGTAAGCATTCAAATAAATGTAGCCATTAAAATAAATCTAGCAATACAGAAAATATAAATTTTCTTTTCCCTTCTACGACATTTTCGGGGATGAAAATGTTTTATTCGCTGTAACTGTAACGAAAATGGTACGGCAAGGGGTTAACCAGCGGGATAACGAGTTCCGGAATGATTTTCAGCGAAGCATGGCGAAATCGCGAGCCGACGGAGCAAGGTCCGCGATCTCGGGAAATTATTTATGAACCACTTGTCTCGTGTTTGCAGTCCGTTGTGCCCGTTCGAGTGGGGATCCGTAGGCGGTGAGAGACTCGGGCACAAAGCCCGATCGAGCTTGATTTCCCTGAAAAGGGATCTCTAACCACCGTTCACGCCACACGTCGTCCGCGGAACGTCCACTTTCTCCGTCCCCTCGAGCTCGGAGGAGCCGCGCAGCAAGCATTGTGACCGGCGAAAGACGGTTAGGCAAATTTTCAATGAAATTTTTTCTCTCTCGCCCCTGACCCGGGAGGGGTGAACGGACCTACGAAAAAGAGAAAGAAGCAAAAAAAAAAAAAGAGATTTCGAACGTTGCCGGACGCTGGGCAGGGCCCGGAACAGGACAAAGGGGTCCGAAAACGAGGGGTGGAAAATAAGGAGACGTCCATCGCGCAGAGGGGTGAATAAAAAAAAAAAAACACAACGTACCATGTGGCGCGTGGAAGGAAGCTGCGTGGATTTTTTTAGATCGATCCGGGAAAGGTGGAACGGAACAAAACGGGGAAAAAACGATGCAGGCGACCCCGGAAGGGAAGAGACCCCTGGATTTCCGAATTTCCGACGAGAATCCATAAATTTCGGCCGCAAAAAAGCACGCAGGCTGCGCGCGTGCCCTGTCGGCTCGCCCCCCAGAAAGAGGAGGTACGCGAGAGACCCGCAGTTTGCACGCGTCCACCTTCTCGTAGACCCCCCTTCTTCGGTTTTTTTCTGCGAAAAAATTTCCTCGTTAGAGCCCCGGGTGCACGCGACCGCGAGACAAAGGGGTGTCGCGTGCCGCCAAAAAACCAGACCGCTGCGGAATTTCGAGAAAACCACTTGCGCGTGCCACGGATTGTCGTGCCCCTCCTCCAGGGGGCCCGAGGCCCGAAATTGTTATCGGTTCCCCTCCGCACTGTTGCAAATCAGTTTTTTCTTTCATTCATTTTTTAGCCGGGTTTTTCAACCTTTTTGAGGTGGTTTAAAATAAAAAGTAACCATGTTGACTGTTGGGTCTCTGGTACAAAGAATCCCATAAAATCAAAATAATTTAGTCAACGAGTCCACGACTGCAGAGTTAGTCCTTTTTCACTAGTTTATGCAAAATAAAAATGTTCTTTGATATGTTTAATAGGTTGAAAATAATATAGTTCATAATTAAATGCACAAAATCCGCTGATTATATTCTTAACATTCCGAGATTCCACAAGTTCTAATAAACACAGTGGCAATTTACAGGACAGCTGATGCTGAAGTTACTCAGCTCGGGACAATTACGAAAGGAGACTAAATGCTCCTTATTCGGGAGAGTTATTATTAGCAAGAGGGCCGAGTGTTTTGGAAAGAGGAGCGAAGGGAGTCGTTTAAGCGCTCGACGCGTTAGTCAAAGAATAAATAACTCGTGTTACATCACCGGAAAATGATTCCAGAAGGCAATCAGGGGCTAGCCGAGTGGGAAAGTCTCGGAAATAGTTCCCACAGGGTCTCCGTTCCTCGCCCCTCCCCCGAGAGCGCTTCTCGTTCGTGTTTGATAAGGGCCTACTGGACTTTTTTGTGAAACAAAATCTGACCAGATGTCGGCTGGGCCCCTTCGACGAGCAGGGACCAGGTAAAAAAATACCTTTGGGAGCGAAGAGAGAGAGGGAGAGAGAGAGAGAGAGAAGCGGTTGGAGCACTCCCGATTCGTGTGGGAGGCTGGCTCGGTTCGTCATTAGCCCACTAAATCAATCCCGCGCCGAGCTCACGGGATCATTTTTATAGGGAAGCCCTTCTGGGCAGAGCAAAGGGTTGCAACTGGAACATCAGGTATCTCGGTCACTCTACGACTACCTTCCCAGCTCCCTGCCCTTGTAACTTTAATGGGGATTCCTGTTCTCTTTGATCTTTCACGATCGAGCTGCGTTCCCCGTAATCGTGCGCTAACTTGTGTCTACACGAGAGCTGTCGGCGACAGTGACTCGCCTAACTTGACCTGCCTTCTGTCTTATTCTCAGGGTGCTTACAAATCTATAAGCATCCTTTCCTAGCTAGTCAACTCTTTACCAGGTACCAAAAATAACAGTTATTCTGAAATTTTCTGCGATAAAAATCATTAATAAAAAGTTGTTTATTATTAAGATAACGTACACAAAATGTGAAGACAAAAATTCGAAGAACAAAATGATTAGAAAATATCGAATTTTATACTTTTTGGTTACAAATAACAGTTGCTAGTGTTCAAAAAATTGGATCCTCCTGTTTCGAATGCTCGAAGCAGTTATCGATAAGAGAAGTTCATTTCGATCACTCATAACAGTTATCGACGAGAGAAATTTATTTCTATCGGTCATTACAGTTATCGATGAGAGAAATTTATTTCTATCGCTCATTTTCGGTTACCTATAATCCTTATTTGCAACCAATATGATTTTAGTCGATGAAATACTTGTTATGCTGTGACTTATTTTCTTTTTGGTTATAACAGTTATGGTCCCGGCTCTTTACACTCGCTTTAATCACATTCATTCGCTGTCATTAGACTGTGGATTCTAAAATAAAAATGTTTATTATTCTGCTCCTTCTTGTCTTACTTTGATCAATCTGTTGTCATCCAGGCGGAACAAAAATCATGCAAATCCATGCGCGAGAACACGACCTCTTCCTCGAACTCGCGGCTCAACTAAAATTACAAGACCGGCGAGGCGAAGGGTAAAAACTGTAAAGATTCAAAGAACGAGAGGAAGGGGGTCCGGACGCCGAAGAAAAAGAGGAATTCAATTTCAACTTAATGCCTTCATGAACAACATCTTCGAGGAAGTTTAATTAAAGTCGCGCCGAGGAATCTGAAGATCAAGAAGCGAAACCCTAGGGGGTATCGGGCGAGCGAGAGCGAGCGAGCGAGCAACAAAGCCCAGGAAAAATGAGCCAGACCCGATTTTTCCGCAACTTTGTTATCCGGTTACACGGGCAACTAGTTACACGCTGTTCCGGCCAAGTTTCGAGCCTTTGAAACTCCGCGTTCGCTGCGTGGAAGATCTTCGATCGGCTGCGAAACAACAAATTCGCTAGTTTGTTTCCCGGAGCGCTCAACTTGAAGCCCGCAGGAAAAATCGATGGCGAATATTAATTTAAAGCGGAACTTCCTAACCGGCCACATCCGAACAAAGTTCGACGAGTCCATGATTATTTTACACTTGTTTGTTCAACCCTTGCACTTAGAGCTAGCTTAACTCGAACATCAAATATTTCTTTCGACCTAGAATAATTCCGTTCTATATCATTTTATTTCAGTTCTTTCCGGAACTGTTTTATTTTAACATAAACAATATTTTTAATAATGGTATGACTATCGGTTAAATTGTACAAATCGATTGCAAGAAGTAGGAACCACGTAGGAAAAATCTAAAAAAAGAAATCGCTACTCTCAAATTCATTCAATTTTCATACTTCTCCAAATCGCACCTACATTATTGCTACAAATGCATGTTTGTTTAAGGCTAGTTCGAGGAGCTAAATTCATTCTGGAAAACACTCGAAAAGAGTGTTGAATAAGAGCTTCTCGAGCATTTCATCGACTGATAAAACCCCCTAAACCGAGATAACGAAGTTCGGACGAAAAAATCGAGAGACATGGTGGGGAGGAGACGGATTAAGAAAGAGTCGGAGACCCTGACCCAGGGCAAGGGTCCTGATAACGCGGGAGACGGGTGGAGAGACGACACGTAGGAGCCCGGAAAGAAGAAAAGCAGAGAGTCTCGGAGCACGAACGACGACGAAGCAGGAGGAGAAGAAGCCGGAACAAGAGACAATGGGGCGAGAGCACGATGCATGTTCAACATGTAGGAAGACATCGTTGCTCCTTCCAGACGCGGCGCAAGGGACAGGTGGCAGACTGGGCCTCGTGGCCCAGAGAGAGACCGATCCGGTTCCAGAAGGGCCGGACAGGGACGGAGAGATCGAGAGGGCATGGGAACCTGACTTTCGGGGGCAGCATCCCTAGGAAGTGAGCAAGGGGGCCCCCTCTATCCCCCTCCCCTGCTTCGACCGCGGGGATATAGGCACCGGGGAGAGAAAATGAGAAATAGAGGGGCCCCGATAGAAACGAGGGCCGACCACTGCACGCACTTAAACACACACACGCATCGTTCTCTCGGTCTTTCGATTTTCTGAATCGCAGGACTCATCGTCCTGGCCAGCCTAAATAACCGAGCCGGTGTCTTCCGAGTCTCAGGATTCGACGATTCCTCGCGAAACAGGACGCTCCTCGTGGCTCCTGTTTCCACGGAATTGGGTTACCCGCCGGATCACTTATACTGGGTCTAGTTGCGACCCGTACTTCACGAGTAGATTTGCTTCTACCTTTAATCGAAGTTCCCGGCACTGCGCACCGAATACAATTGCAAGCGGTGCGGAGGAAATATAATATCGGAGCAGCGGCGATGCGATTCTCTAAACGCATAAACCGCGGCGCACGATTTAGAGGTAAATCGGGCGATCTAGTTTTGATAAATGAATAAATAAATATTTCCGTAGGTAGGATACGCCGGTCCGCTCGAATCGCCGCGTTATTGGAAATTTTTCCGGCGAGAGGAGTTGGGATTTTCGGAGCGGCACGGCCCACGGATAGCGGAGAGAAAAAGCAGAAAGCTCGTATGATTCAGCGGGCACGACCACTTTGCGTTTAATTTAACCCTCGTAACCCTCTGTGTCCGAGGCAATTCGATCCTGAACGGGAGTTATTTAACTTTTATTGACTCGGTGGATCGGAGAAGAGAAATTGAATCGCGCTTCGGGATCCGTTCTCGATCCTGTCGCAGGATACGAGCGTCGAAAGAGAGAAAGGCAGAAAGATGGAGAGAGATAGAAAGGGGGAAAGAGAAAGGAGAGAAGAGCAGTGACTCGCTCTCGTTCGCTCACGCTAAAATTCACCAGTCCTTAATGAAGCTCCTTTCCGCGGCTCGGGACGACGACGCTGCGGAATTAATTAGGGAGCCGCTCTGGCCCATTTAAGTTTACGACCGCGGGTTTACGTTAATTATTACCGGGAACTAGTTGTAATTAGTCTTTCTCGAATACAAAATATCGGTTGCGCGGCACGCGGGGAGAGACAGAGAGAGAGAGAGTGTGGAGGGGTGAGGCGGCCGGACAGGGGAAAAGGCTGGATCGTAAAAGTTTTTAATGCCGGCGCGCAGATTTATTAAAATGCGCGCGACCGTCCCGGAACAAAAATCGGGATTAATGGGACGCTCGCGTTTTGCATTATCCAAGGATACAGGGACACAGGGACCGGGTCCGCACGCTCGCTGGATTCCTTTTTAATCCGTTTCCTGGTGCCACCGTTCCGAAGAAGCACCCTGCTCAAATCGTCCCGAAACACTGCGCAACACCAGACGAAAACCCCCGAAAACCTGACACCGAAATTAACTACGAACGAGAGCCGGTCGTTCGGCAAATCGATTAAAAATTTTCTCTTCCAGCGGCCTGTAACCGAAGTCTAATTTCTCAGGAAATTTATTTGAACCGCTAAAAAGTTGAGTGTCCATCGAATGGTCTGCCGAAGAAGTTAAAAGAGATTTCACAGGGGATTGGGGACACGGATGTCTACGACAAACACGCATATTGACAAACAGTCAAACGCAGATTTCTCAAATTTTCCTTACGACAATTAAACAATTGTGAACAGTTACTCGTACTATATTTTTCTGAAGAACTGAAATTATTCTGATTTAGCGTGTGTACCACACACTTCGAGGATTCTCACAGCTCGAGGTTGTCCCACCCACGTCAATCGAAGATCACCAATAGAAATCGATCTTCCGGGCGTCGATCTTCGCGCCGTACGATTCTCCGTTGTCGAGGAGGAATACGCTGTCGTCGGGAGGGTCGATCGAGGGCCCGAGGAGCAACTTATCGGGGATCGATTCCCGAAAAAGATTACGAGATCAACGGCTGCGCCCGGCTGGCTCGGTGTTTCCTGCTTCTCTGGACGGTTAAGCCTTTCCGGGGGGCTGTGCAGGTTTTAGAGGGAGGGGGGCACGTCGACGGGCAAGCCAACCACGGCCGGGCGATAAAGTACGATGGATAATTAATTTTATAGCTACTCAATTTCCGAGGGAATCGGCTACCGGGGGCCACAGGGGCCCGTTTTCGTTAGTCGCGGTCCAGCAAAAAAGCAGATAAAGGCTCCTGCGCGCGGCTACGGGCCAGAGAGGGGATCCACAGAGGGGAAAAGAGACACTGCTCTCTCTGGGAGAGGCAGAGAGAAAGAGAGCCGAGGGGTGTGCTGCTTCGAAGAAGAATATTTCGATGCGGGAGATCTCCTACAAGTTAAAACAATCAGCCAGAATCTCGAAAAAATTAGTGGCATACCTTTTATGCACAGTATATTAAAGTACAGTAAGTTCTTGACTTACGCGGTTAATTTGTTCCAGCGCTCTTCGTGTAAGTCGAAAAGTGATTAATACCAGAGTTGTGCTAATTCAATGACACAATCGAATTACATTGTCTTTCAATTATATAGTAATTCAACTACGTCGTAACTGAATTACATAATTCAAACCTTTCAATTAATTCAATTACCAAGTATTTTAATCAGATGTGTAATTGAAATACAATACCACATGTATAATTGAAATACAGATCTCCAACTTAAGCAACTAAGGAAACACTTATCTCCGACTCTGTCGATCTTCGATCTTCGATCTCCGTTCTGGTACTCAAAAAACGAATTTCACAGTTCGGAATTGGTTTTTCGATTCGCTGCTAAATCGCACGTAATCTAAAGTGTTCTACAAAACATCCCAGCTTCTTCCTACTCCCGAGATCCATAAATCTCGAAGGTCACGGAGCCGTCGAGCGAGGTGTTATTGTTGTTCGAAGAGAAAACACGGTCGAAAAGAAATAAAGTCCACACAAGGATTCCACGGAAGGGAAAAATCGACGGCAAACAGTCCGAAAAAAGGGAAGGAAAACAGAGGGGTTGAAGGGGAGCCACACGAAACGCAATAGGCAGTTAAACAAGGGAGAGACGGGAGAACGGTATGCATATGCGCGCAGGGGAAAAGACTGAGTCGTGAGGGGAGAAAGAATATTCGGTCGGTGATGAGGCCCCAGCCACAGATTTACGATCGGCAGCCTCTGCGAGCAGAGCACCACTTCTTATTTATTCTCTTTCCTCTGTTTCGCCCTGGTTCCCCTTCTCTCTCTCTCTCTCCCTCTTCATCATAGTCCCCTCCGCGCCCCGTTTACGCGGCTACCGAACCTGCAGCAGCCGCTTCTTCTTCCTTTTCTTCTCGTTGCCACTTGTTCACCCGGTACATTAAGGTCCAGAATCCCGGACGCGATCGGGCCGGGCCGAAAACTGCCACGCGACTACGTCCACTATTAATCCGAAGTAAAAATGTTCACTTTCGCGTAGAGACTCGAAACCACGAATCATTCCAAAGATAGACGCTCCCCGGTCGCCTAATTGAGTACTTTCTCCGACTATGAATAGCCCTCGACGAAGATAGATCCATAAGGAAACGCATCCGATTTTAAGGGAACCTCCCTTAAAATCGAGTGTACACCCTGGTTAAAACACGAGGAGGGTGTTTTCAGCCCCGAAAAAATTGGACACGCGACAGACCTCGCGTTTTTTCGTCGGCAAGGAAGCGGATGAGGATCGTACGGGGGTCGGAACGAGTAAAAAGTCGACGGACGGAACGCAGGCGGTCGGAGAACGCGGAAAAGCTCCGGGAAACGGTGTAAATCGCGTTACGCGGCGCGGCGGTGGCTCAGTCGGCGCCTCTTTCATTAATTAGACGCAGAACGTGGCTGGTCGAGCCGCTCCGAAATTGGCAATATTCGCGGGCCGGATCGGGTCGGCCCGTGCCGGGAAACGCAGAAAAATTGGTCGGTCCGGCGCGGCGGAAAAAAGCAAATGATCCGTCAAACAACGAGGATCGCCGCCGGGGAGAGAGAGAGAGAGAGGGGGGAGATTGGGAGAGCGTGTCGAGAGTGCAGCGACTGCTTTCGTCACAGATCGCAGCCGATGAAATGACGAAACGCCGGCCGACAGGTGAGAGGGGGCACGTCCGGGGGGGCCTAGAGCAAGGAACGAAAGGCAAAGAAAAAAAGGAAACGATGAATCGAGTCAACTAGTTACGGTCGATACGCGGCGCGCCGTTCCCCGGAACGGGATGTTGTCTGTGTCTGTGCGGAGAGAATGAGTTCTGGCAGCGAGGAAGGAGCGTAGGGGCGCGGAGGGGCCGTGGCGGAGGGTTTAATCGTCTTGCCGTGGCATCACGTGATCATCCGGCCATAGGTAATTGCAAGTAAATTCGAATTGTCACGCATTATCACGGCGGCTTCGAGTTGTCTGAACCCGACAGTGGCTCTCAAACGAAGCCTGCAACGATATGGAAGCCGGTCTCCTTTCGCTTCAATGTCTCGAGGCGTTCTTCATTTTCTTCGCCACTCGATCGAGAATGCGTGTGGTCTTTTGGCAACGGAAACCTGCTTAACGCGTTCGCTGCCACCGTCTCCGGTACGCCACGTCCACAACCTCGCTGTTCGAAGATAGTCAAATTGATCCTTTCGTTACCGTGGACGAGATATCTCGCTTCCACGATGCCGCAGAAACGACGCTATGGACGAGATAATTTTTCAAATATTCTGAATTTCTAGCGCCACGAAATCCTGTACAGAACAATTACTTGTGTCAAACTAGCAAAGAAAACAGTTTATATATCGGCGATAAAGATACACGAGATATCTCGTCCACGGTAGCGAAGGGGTTAATTCCAGACACTTCGTACAGTGGCGGTAAAACTTGTTAATGTTTGGGACTTGTCGCAGAGACCGTGCCAACCATCGAGCTCCGAGGGATAGTCGCGTCGAAGCGGCGCGCTCCCCGGGGATGACACTTGACGTCTTAAAATAGGACTCGACGGGGGCTGCAGGAAGTCGCTTTTTGTTTTCGACCCGGGATTTATTGGACAGGCTGCGTGGGAATGGATTCGGCTGTTTAAAATGGAATTCCGTGAGGGAGATTCGCCTGGTGACGTATGGTTCCGTGAAAACACGGTGTAAGCGCTCTTCCTCCGGGTGTCCTCCTCGAACCCCATAGCTTCCTGGGGGTCTGCTGCGAGTCTCAGTCGTCGCAGACGCAGGTGTCGCGTTCTCTTTAACTAGTCTGGAAACCGCAGAGAGAACACGCCCCTCCCCCTGTTGGCTCGTTCGCTCGCCTGCTTCAGGTGGATTCGCGCAACGGTGTCTCGGAAATTGTTACACGGCAGAAACGAGTTTCTCGGATTCCGATCGCGCATCGAGAACACGCGTATATCGACTGGCTGATCTTCGACAATAATTATTAGAACCGCGGATATTTATGCAAATCCCCGCGTTCGCAGATTATTCTCCGAGAACCGGAATCTCGCGGATGATTATACCAATCCCGAGCACTATTAAGCCGGGAACAAAAGAAAGAGTTTTGTTAACCTTGCAGCGTGGCGTGCGCTCCGTTTCACGCGTCTCCGCAACACGAGCAACGTGGTTCCGTCGTTTCTTTTGCACCGATCGCGATCAATTAATTGCCGGTGGTCCGTGGATCCAAATCTTCTGCATTGTGTTCTTCTAGTCTCTCCACCGTTTCTAGTAGAAGTAGTAATTTTACTAGATTCTTACAGGAAACTATTAGCTTGATTAATTCCTGTTTCCCAATGACTCACTAGCAACGCGTGTTTCCGATTTACAAGCAGGAGTACCTGCTTATTTAAAATAAGACAGAACTTCCCCTCCAACCGAATAGATCGTCGAAACACCACGCTAGATGTTGGCCTAACGAAGAGTCTGGCTTCCTCGCGGGGTGAAAAATCATGCGTGCGATCTCGGCCGTAGATCGTCCCTTTCCGCTCGAGCTGGATCTCGGTTCCGCGTAGTAATGTCGGCGAGTGCGTTCACACCGAATCGAGAAAGCTATCGTGCGCCTCGATCCCGGCCCATTCAGCATCTCGAGGCGAAAGAAAAGCTTTTCTTGGGCAAGACGTACACGAACGGACAGACGCAGACGGACGGTTACATAACTCCTATGGACTCAGGGCGACGAGAGGGGGCGAGTGAGGGGGGCGCGGGACTCGGCATTGTGCCCCGACGATGTACATAAGAGGCATACAGGGGGCAGATCGGACTTAGAAATTTAGTACGTGGAGGTAAATGGGGTATCATGTTCAGTCTAAGGCTTAAGGACTTTTGTTTGGCGTGGGAGGCTCGCTGCTGCACTGCCCGCTGGGCTCTGGGCCCCACCTGACCTTCCCAACCCGTGGTGGAGTTGGAGGGGAGCACGACGGGGCCCACAACCTGACCCATTCAGCCCTCCGCACAGCTTTCCGTCTTCGTTCGATTTCGTGTTTCGCGCGAAGGTGGAGGGGACTCGACGGAAATTGTGTCGGTTGCTCTCGTTCTCTTCTTTTTTCCAAGGTCCCCCCCCTCGAGAGTTCCTTGCCCCACGAAATTTCGTGCCGGTGGTTTCAGCCATCGAACGATCTCGAAAATCGTTAGAAAACTATTCCGATTATCTTCGCGTCGTTGGAACAATGTTGAAATTTTAACGAGGCCGATTTCTTTGATCCCTGCTCGGGGAATTAATTGCGGTCCTCCTCGGTGATGGACCTCTTCTCTGCTTTGTAACCTGTCAATCCGTTTCCCCGGAGTTCAGGGAATCCTCGACCGAGAAACTGGAGTCATTATCGCAACATTGAGTATCCCGATCGTGCTTCGAGCAGAGAGCAACTTCCTGGAAGCAACGAGACCTCCAACGGCCCCAACAAAATCGTCGGTCACGCAACGAGGAAACGAGTCTAGGTAACAAAAGGCCCCGAAAAGGATTGGCCTCTCGCCCTATGGTCGTCCCCCATTTTCATGGGGCACGCCTCGCGGCAGAGACTCGATTAAAATTAGATCTAAGCCGATGTTTTTGAGACGGTCGGGGCCCTCGCGTTCCCCACCGGCCACTTTCTTCTCCCTGGCGTCGGGGAACGGGGGGCTCTCCGGCGGGGGATAAAAAAGAATCGAGTGGAAAAAATGACGGGCCTCTCGCTACCGTGGTGCGTGATCAGGTGAGCCTCAATCTCCCCGTGTCCCTCGCCCTGATCCCCCTCTCCCGCGGCCACGAGAATCTGTAATTTCTTTGTGCGGCTGGGTCATCAATTAGCGCTATGGGATTTTTGACGCCGGTCCCCCAAAGTCTTTTCTCTAACCTATTGGTGGAATTTGTCTCGGCTTCATTGAAATGCAAATCCGTGGACTGATTTTTACTGGTAAGTGAAGCACTGTTCTTCTACGATATCTCACGCGCCTAATTAAGAATCCTATAAACGAGTGGCGATTCAGAGGCGCCACTAAAAATTGCTTTGCCATTATTCAAAGTATTGTTTACGATCTAATCAATTACTGAACATTTAAGTAATTTCATCAAAAGAAAAAGATCATGTGGAACAGAATTATCCCAAGTGGGAAGAAATGTTGAATTTTCTAGCGTTAATAGACTATTTAACTTTCACACTTGAAAGTTTACACTTGAAAGATTGTCGATCGTATTCCAATAACAATCCCGAGAGAAGTTATTACCCGACATTACAAGATTATTCAGACTATGCAAGACACATTACATCAGCCGGCATTAATTTATTCGGCGGCGCTCGATTGTTAATCCTCGATCCTGCGGAGCCTATTAAATCATCGTTCGATAAGCAAAGTTCTAACAAGATATTCATCTTTTACGAGTGTTCTTATCGTGGAAATAATAACAGTAATACCGAGGCGATACGAAAAGCAGTGCACGTATCTCTAATTGAATTCCGAGGTAATAAGTTAATCAATAAAACCAGCGAATTTGCATGAAAGTCTGCAGTTCGCGTTAATCCACCAGAGATTTAATAGCGGGAGTGCGATCTCTATATCGACGGGTGAGAGGAAAATAGAAAGATGAAGAGAGCCTCTTCTCGCGAGAGAGAGAGAAGCTAAGTATATTCAGAGCACTTGGACGGTCCCCATTAAATTCTCTAGCCAGACGCCGTCGCCGAAGCAAAAAGAAAGTGTCGCTTCGTGGAAACGGGAGCCCTCGATCCGGATCATCTCGCAGCGAAATCATCGGTCCGCGTTTAAATCGGCGAACGCGTTCGAATAAATTGCCACTGGACGACGTGGCCGCGCAAGCCGACTGGTTGTCCGTGTTGTGCAGGTTGCACACCGTTGTACGTACCAGATATACGAATACGAAGGGACACTCTGTTGCAAGAAATACGCAGCCCCGGCAACGAGTGACTAGCACCTCGATATCCAGGATACGTATAGGACAAGGCAGGGATGCGAACCCTAACCCGAACCCGGTTCGGTTCTCGTAACCCGAGTAACCCGTCTAACCGGGTTACAGACAGCGATGCGAATGCTAACCCGAACCCGGTTCGGTTCTCGTAACCGGAGTAACCCGTCTAACCGGGTTACAGACACCGATGCGAATGCTAACCCGAACCCGGTTCGGTTCTCGGAACCGGAGTAACCCGGTTAGTAACCATAATGTACACAAACTTTTTTCTATGTTCATCACTTTCATTATTATTTCAAATTTCAATAACAACGTATTGTTGAAACAATTGTTCAAACACACATATTTCTATAATTTGTTACTTTATCCATTACTTTCATTATTATTTCAATAACAATTTTTTGTCGAAATAATTGTTCAAACAAACATGTTTTTATAATTTGTTACTTTATCCATTACTTTCATAATTATTTCAATAACAATTTTTTGTCGCAATAATTGTTCAAACAAACATTTTTATAATTTGTTACTTTATCCATTACTTTCATTATTATTTCGATAACAATTTTTTTTCGAAATAATTGTTCAAATAAACACGTTTTTATAATTTGTTAATTTATTCATTACTGTCAGTATTATTTCAATCACAATTTTTAATACATAACATACATTTATAAACATAATTATAAATTACAATACTCGTACAATCCACACTTACAATTTGTAAGGTATTTAACGAGTATTGTATTTTAATAATTATGTTTATAAATGTATGTTATGTATTAAAAATTGTGATTGAAATAATAATGAAAGTAATGAATAAATTAACAAATTATAAAAACATGTTTATTTGAACAATTATTTCGACAAAAAATTGTTATTGAAATAATCATGAAAGTAATGGATAAAGTAACAAATTATAAAAATATGTTTGTTTGAACAATTATTTCGACAAAAAATTGTTATTGAAATAATTATGAAAGTAATGGATAAAGTAACAAATTATAAAAATATGTTTGTTTGAACAATTATTTCGACAAAAAATTGTTATTGAAATAATCATGAAAGTAATGGATAAAGTAACAAATTATAAAAATATGTTTGTTTGAACAATTATTTCGACAAAAAATTGTTATTGAAATAATTATGAAAGTAATGGATAAAGTAACAAATTATAAAAATATGTTTGTTTGAACAATTATTTCGACAAAAAATTGTTAGTGAAATAATAATGAAAGTAATGGATAAAGTAACAAATTATAAAAATATGTTTGTTTGAACAATTGTTTCAACAATACGTTGTTATTGAAATTTGAAATAATAATGAAAGCGATGAGCATAGAAAAAAGTTTGTGTACATTATGAAACGGAAGTAACCCGGTTACTAACCGGGTTACTCCGGTTACGAGAACAGGAACCGGGTTCGGGTTAGCATTCGCATCGGTGTCTGTAACCCGGTTAGACGGGTTACTCCGGTTACAAGAACCGAACCGGGTTCGGGTTAGCATTCGCATCGCTGTCTGTAACCCGGTTAGACGGGTTACTCGGGTTACAGAAACCTTCCTCGGTTAACCGGGTTCGGGTTAGGGTTAGTTCCGCGGTTCGCATCCCTGGGACAAGGCATTACCACCGAGCGTACGACGCCTCGCAGACGTGTAATTTGAAAAATTGTACCGCTCCGATCGCCGCTGCTCCCGGCAACTTCTGTGTCTCGTTTTGCCCGCGGCGATGCTCGACAAATAATATCGACCCCATCGGCCCCCTTCTCGAAAAACCATCGAGGAAATTCGACCTTGCCAGAAAATCGAGAATTTCCAGACAAAGTCATTTCGGAGTTCATCTCTTTCTGGGACACAAGCTGATACGCTAGATACTTCAAACAGCTAATTTCAAGGCAGTTCTTCGACAAAATAATTTCAGAAAGATTCCACCTTGGAACTTCCGAGGAAGTTCCAAAGATTTTAAAGAAGTTCAATCCTTTGTGGACGGACACGGAGTTAACGGGGAAATAAAAGAAACTGGAGTAGAACGGGCACCGAGAATTTCAAAGGCTCGAGAAGATTGGTTTGCCTGCTTGACCCGATAACCTGACAAGACAAGTTTACTCGTCATTTAATGCTCTCCTGTATTCCCGAATAATTCCCAGTCTCATGATCTGCTTGCCTAGAGACTGTGATCTTCGAAATGGTCCTTATAAATTTACGAGTACGAGTACGAGTTGATTGATCGAACGGTGACAAATCGCCGAAAAAATTATTATAGAATCCGGAGACTCTGATCTTCAGCTACGATCAAACAAAAAATTGGAGAACGGCCCCGATAAATTTTCAATTGATCCAACGGTGAAGAAATGACCAAAAATTATTATAGAATCATCTGAAGACTCTGATCTTCAACTACGACCAAACAAAAAATTGGAGAACGTCCGTTATCAATTTCTAATTGATCGAACGGTGAAAAAATGGCCAAAAATTATTATGGAATGGTGTGTATAGATTTGCGAAAAATTGTCCACGAGGATGAAGACTTAATTGATCGAACGGTCGAAAAATCGGACTGCAAAAGGGGACAGGTGAAAAGTAGTTTATTCCGAAAGAAAAGTGGACGAGAGGAAGGTTCGCATGCGGTGGAGGGAGCCTAATCGACCCGACTGTCACTTCGCAACACTGTAATCTCCCGGACGTGGTTCCCCATCGTCCTTCCAGAAGCGGCGCGCACACTGGACCCGAGCGGATCGGAGCGAAGAAGAGCAGAGCAAAGCAGAGCGGCTGCAGAGAGCACGGGAACAAGAAGCAATAAGGAGGAGAGAAGAAGAAGAAGAAGAAGAAGAAGGAAAAAAGAAAGGGTAAAAAAGTGGCTGGCTGGTGAATGAAGCTATGCACCTCCGTGCCCGGGGGGCCCGGGATTCAAGTCCGGGGGCTAGTGTACCGTGACGAGCACAGCATCCTGCCTCATCCTCCTTGTCCATCGTTCTTCGGTCTTCGGTCTCTTGGCGTCCTCTTCCAGTCGATTCCCTTTTCCTCTCTGTCGCACCGAGCCGATCATTCTCGCTACCAACTCTCTTTCTTTCTCGATTCTCTTCCAGTTTCTGCGACGTTTCCTCCGCTGTCTCTCGCTTTCCTCCATTTCCTTTTTAATCTCCCTCCCGTCGGACTTCAGCTACCCCTCTTCTTCTTCTTCTTCTTGGACAACTCTCTTTATAGCCACTCCGGACTTCGCTTTTCATTTCGATGCTTCGGCTACTATTCTCGTGCTTTGTACTTTCGACTTATATATACCCTCGTCCGCTCTTCGGCTTCTTATTCGCCACAATAACTGTCGATTCGATGCACCGTATCATCGGAGTTCTGGGAACGCCAGGCTCTCCGTTCGTTCCGAGTTCCTCGGAACGTGTTCTTCTTTTGAGGCCACGCAGTTTTATCAGAGAGAAACGCGAGCTTCGTAGATTTGTCATCGACGAGTCTTGTTTCAGAAACCTCGAAACCAGGGCGGATTTCTTTTGTCCAATGGAGAGATGAAAATGGAGAAGCATGAAGGACACTGTGCTTGCTAATACAGTAATCGCTCCTTCGTTGTCCAAAATCAAGGGCACGATCGTTGTCCAGTGCCTACCCATTCCACTGCCTGTCAACGCCGAGTCGCTCCGTAGGCGGCGTCGATTGATGTCGGCTCGGGTATATCGGTGTGAACACCACAACATTGACTCGAGTAAACCGAATTTTCAAACTTCTTAATTTTCATTATTTCTTTATGGGACTTTCACTAACTTATTTCTGGCATTTCTCTGATTAAAATGACACCAAACACGATATAATTTCAACTGTATTTAGTGGTTTAATCGACGGTCAAAGTTTCGAAGGCAACGAGCAACAGCAACAATGTGGGCCTTTAAACTGTGCCGGCGACGGCTACACGCTTCGGTCACCCGATCCGTATCTCACTCTGTCCTTCTCTATGTTCGGCTTCCTATTGAAGTCGCTCGGCGCGGTCGGCGCGATATGTAGACGCAGTCATAAATCAAAAATAGTGTCCGGGCACGCTCGTTGTCCGCTCAGCCCCCCGGCCTTTGGACAACGAAGGAGCTTTTACTGTATACAGTTCTCCGACGAATTTCAAATGAGGGTTTACTGGAACAACAATTTTATCTTTCCAGTTTCGCTTCGATTAATTGCATTACATTAAATGGTTTGAACTTCGCAGAGGTGTGTCCACCAAACGACTGGAACAAATTGGATAACAGAGGCGTCTGTATCCAACAGGCGAACGTGTCAAGACTGTGCAAGCCAATTAAACAGCAGGACAGAAAATTCGTAGAGTTTCGGTGGACCTTCGGCACGAAGTTCTCGGTTTTATGAATGTTTCTCGCGGCGACAGCGGTTCTCGATCAGGATCCTCGTCCGGCCGTTTCTCATTCATCGACCTCCCGATTCATGTTCCACGAGGCACCACCAGTAGCAGACGCGGTAGCAGCAGAGCAGTAGCTGCAATAGCAGCCTTGACGCAGGCGCGCTGGTACTCTTCGTCCCTCGGCCTTTTCCGTTTCCATCGGGTCGCTTTTTGCCCACCTTTTCGATCAACTCTCCTTCTGCTCGTTCCTTCTGCTCGTTCCTTCTGCTCGTTTTCCATCCTCGAGCCATCATCATCGAGCGATCGATCGAACGATCGGGGGCCCCCTGAAACCGGGGGCCGAGGCACACTACAAAAGAGTAAGAAAGAGAGAGAGCAGAGAGAACCGCGCCCCGCCGAAAAACCGCAACGCGGATCTAGTTAACCGCGCCGCGGAAATTATTCGCGGAATAATATCGGCCGCGAGTCGCCTCGCCCCGCTTCGGTTAGGTTCGTTCTCCTTGGTCGAATCGGCGAGGTGAACGCGCTTCCGTGCGGTGAACAATCACCGTTCCCCGCCACTTCCGGGAACGATTTATTCCTCTTTCTTCATTCCTCCATTATTCTCATTTGTCGAGTCTTATTGTCCCAAAAATTCTGCCCATGATCCTCCCGTAATGCCTCGGGCAATTTCTAAACTCCACTCGGCGTATTCGCGGAATCAGCTGTCAAGATCCTACGGTCTCAATTCGTCCACGAGATAACGAAATTTCATTGTATCGTCGGTTCAAAGGTCAATTGCCGAGATACAACAAAATTTTACTGCTCTTAATAATCCTTCAAGATGCAAATAAAATCTTAACAAGAGCTTCTTTCCGGTTGCAATAAAGTAAGATTGAAGTGGACGAGTTTCCCAGTACAGTAGTACCTGGATTAATAGTTTGTCTCCCGATTAAGCCGGTTAATCGAGGTCCTTCTGTATTTCGAAAGATTGCTCACGCCGTAAACGCATCAGGTTTTGCAGTCTGCAACTTCTACGACCGTCTGTCTCTTTGTAGTTAAATTTAAATGCACCGCTAAATTCCCGACGTTCGCAATTGCAGTCTGTGCTAAGCATAGGGATATTGTTTTTAGTGTTCTCCGATCGGCGACAACGTTTTCCGTGGATATGATCGGCAAGAGGATCGCGCGAGTGGCCTCGCAACACGAACGAACTGCAGAAGGGAAAGAATACAGAATTCTCATTACCGGTCGGAGGCGTTCCTCCGTCGACTGCAATTCCGCGGCAGCTGAAAAATCGCCGCGACAAGCGTAAAATAATACTTCTGACGGGCGGCCCGTTTGATCGGGGCAACCCCCGGTTCGATAATGAAGCGAAAAAAAAATTATTTACGCGGGTATGTTCGGGATACGTCGAGGGTAATGCGAGACGTTCGAGCCTCGTTTGGAAATTCAGCCGGATAACGTTCACGCGATACTGCTGCCGAGGAGAGCGGATCGTTTTCTATAATATTTGTCCGCGCGCGATATCTCTTTCTCTCTGCAGGAATCACTGAAAATCGTGAATGAACAACTATGGGCGCGCGCGACAAGAATTATCGGAGGCTCTCGCATATAACCCCTTGTCCTACTTGTGTCGAAGATTTCGGAATTGATTCAATCGCAATAAAATTCGATCTTTCTGTCGTCAGTGTTCGACGATTCGAGAAAATACAAACAGACAATAAATGTGCCCGTAATTATGAAAGTGGTCTAGGTCATGTATTTCTTATTTCGTGATATTTAAGGGAACAGGATATTAACACCGAATGAATTGCATATAATGTTGAAATAATCGATATACTTATTCTTTTTAAATTGTCACTTGGACCACTTTCACAATTACGGGCGCAATTTAGACGGTACACGTGTCAAACAGCGCCGACCGAGTTTGAGCAGAATCGAGCGTGAAATTAGCCGAAGAAATGGATCTACGGAATTAATCAGGGTCTCGAATTGTCGAGAGGCGAGAGCCGTCGAGGTCCGTAGAAAAGGAAAATCTCGATCGGCGAAAAAGAAAAAGCGGGGGGTAAGGACGCGCGGATTCCTCCTCGAGACGATAGTTAATAATTAGCGTTACGAGGAACGGCGTGGCGGTGTCGGTCGGTCGACGTTCGTTACGTATTATTTTACAGCCGGACGATGATTCTTATTGTAATTAAGCGGCAGCGGCGGACCCGGCCTCGGGAATCGTAAATTTCGAGTTTATGGAGACGGACGGGAGCAGCCGTGGTAATATTAATTGCGCATCGGCCGTAATGGCCGGCGTCCGACGCCATTGTTTTGTCGGGTTTGTTCTTCGGGGGGCCGGAAAGAGTCGGATTCGAAGAGGAAATGGATCTCTCCTTCGAGATCGAGCATCCGCGGCGCGGAGCCCATTCTTTTTCTCGTTTACGTCGTTACCCGGTGATTTAATCTCGCTCATGCTCTCTCTCGCCTCGACACGCCGCCATTTTAATTCGCTACGTTTCGTAATACCGACTCCGAGAAATCTATCGTTTCTCTTTTTCGGTCGGTTCGGCTCCACCCTCCGAATTGCATTTGCACTATGATTTATTTCGTAGCTATTACTACTTCTAGAAGAAACAGGAAATTGATATTTGTGTCCATAATTGTAAAACATCGCATTATTTTAAACTAAATTAATCAATGTAATTTATACGATATCGTCAAAAATGAACCCTTTCCTTTCATAATTATGAGCATAATTAATTGAAATATTACTTAGCTACCAAATAAGAAATTCATTCTTCTTTTAATTATCTCATTACGGCGAAACTAATACACTGGTGGCCCTAAATCTTTTTAACACCCCCACTGTTTTAATTTTTACGTACCCATTCTTGTCATAAATGCATAAAATCCGCAGTCTAATTATTATCTATTTTCGAGGCGCGACGTGATTGAAATTTTTCTAATCAACCACTGCTCGCCTCAAAACTTGAATTTTGAAATGTGATAATCGGATGTTTGCTTAGAGTAGGCGTGGCCGGTCCAAGAGGGCGTGGCGTAGTGGCCCCGGCTCGCAGCGGAGCGAGGCCCGTGACTCCGAAGAGCAAGCGAAACAAACTGCAGAGAAATGGTGGGAAAGCTGCTCGATGAATGATCGAAGAGAAGGATGCAGTCTCCATTCGTCCCGATACCCCTAATTCGCGGCCGGCCGAGATAGTCCTCGGCGTCGATAATTGAGGAAGCGAGCGCGGGGAGCTCGGTGCGCGATTATGATTTTGTTCATTAAACGTCGATCAAGGGAATGGTTTAATGGTTGCGCGGGCCTTATCAGCGACGGTGGGCCCCGCGCTCTCTCTCTCTCTCTCTCTCTCTCTCTCTCTCTCTCTCTCTCTCTCTCTCTCTCACGCGAGTACAGAGGCAGTCAGGTGCTGCTCTCTCCGCGTCGACCCGCTTATTCGTCAGTCGCTTATTTCAATATTACAGTGTAATAAATACCGTGCGCACTCGTCCAGGATTAAATCGACGAAAATTACAGATCGTCGCGATGGGAGGGCTGCGAGAGAACCGGGGAGGAGGGAGGAGGCTGAGAAAGAAGCCGGCCCAGGCAAATTACATAGATCTTGTGCAACGGTACACGCATGTACCGAGCGAATTTTTGCATTTTCTCTCGCTCTGGCAGACGGGAAAGAAGCGGCGCTGGATCCCGAGAGATCGTCCGAGACCGCCTATTTTATCGATCGAGACGAAGACAATGTCGGCGGAATTGATTCTGGTCTGTTGCTCGAGGCTGAAGAGCGTACCTTCTCCGGTGGAATAGCGTCGGCTTAACCGATTTGCATCATTAGCGTGTATTTACGCGCTACTTGCCTGATCGCAACCACCGGAGCGTAATTTCGTTACAATATGTAGAACAAATACGTACACATTACCGAAACACAGAGTCCCTCTCTGCTTTTTAACAGTGTTTTACCGGTACGTAATCAAAATACGATCATCGGTAGCATCGATGGTCATTCTTAAACAACATTTCAACTTGATCTCTATTCCGAACTTCTTAATAAATTCTTCTACCGCGCTTCTTCTTCGTTTTCCTCCGTCTTAATGCATTCTCGATTGTTTCCATCCTCCTTCGGTTTGTTTAATATCCATTCATTTGAGCCGTATAAATGGAACGGATTTGGCTTCGAAGGGAGGCGGCGGCTGACTGTGGGTTTTTGCGGTTTAATTATTACAGAGCTGAAACGGTTTTTAATCCGGCGCCGATGCGATCGCGCGTGTAATCGCGAGAGCGTTGGCTGGCGCGTAGCCGAGCCGAGCCGAGTCGAGCCGAGCGAAATCCGTCGCGCGATCTCCGCGTATCCCATGGATCACCAGGCCGACACGCTGAATGGTCAAGCAATAATTGCTGTTTTTCAACGGAAACGGGCAAGGTATATGTGTCAGATCAGCCGCGATGCGTTTCACTGGCCTCCGGTCTATGATAATCCGTCCTATTCTATAACCGTTCGGTGAATATCATTAAATTTTAACGATCCATCGTACGGCGCGCGCTGCGCCGAATGTCCTTCGATCGCTGATCTCTCTTTCTCTCTTTCTCTCTTACTTGCACCTTCCTCCGGCATCCAGCTTGTCAACTTCTTATTTCGCCAGCCTCATCCTCTTACAAATCCTCCATTTCTTTCTCCGCTCGCGTCAACGCGCATCGCTTTCACCGCAACAGTCTCCTTTCTTAGGACCGGCTAAAATGTTTTCTTCTCAGCGCTAGAGAAAGCTTTATTTCATTCGATCGAGCGTTATCCAATTAGCACGCCCGCGTGTAATTAGATTCCCGCGCAGGTTCTCTTATCATTGCGGATTTCATGCATTCACCACAAAAATAGAGGCAATTTAAAATGGTAAAAAGATTAGAAGAAGCGGTATCCTTGCAGAAGAAGCAGCGAACTTTTATTTTCCACAAAGATCCGCAGTGGTCTACTTATCGCTGTGCAAAAATAATAATGCAACTGAAATTTCTTGCAATAAAATCAAGGGGAAAGATGTTATTAATTTTCTCACAGCATCATTGTCGCTGATGAGACTTTCTATGCTTTCTAGCCGATAGTTCCGCGGGTCGGTGATCCGAAATTCGCGCGACTCCGTCACATTTTAAGGCGCCGCGCCGCCGCACCGGTGCTTAAGAGTTAATTCCCCACCCGTCCCCGCTCCTCTTATTTTTCCCCTGGCAAAACTCTTCCCCTCGTTCTCGTCTTTCCTCTTTTATTGCGAACTTCGCCACTTTATCTCCGCCTCGTCTTCGACTTCTGCTACATCTTAACTCTCCTCCCTTGTCGGTTATTGCATGCCGTCTCGTTCTCTCTCTCTCTCTCTCTCTCTCTCCTGGCTGCACCCTCCCCTGTTCACCTTCTTCGCCACCCGGATTTCAGCTTCCCGTGTCATTAATTACATTACACTTCATCTTCTTCTTTGAGTTCCTTTTTTTCTCTTCGAAATTTCTTCTTCCTCCTTCGGTGTCCCGAACTCCCCCCTCGCCGATCCCTTACACCGTACCGGTGCACGCCGTTCCGTGTCGAGCATTTTTATTTATTACACAGCCCACCACCCTGTTGATTTTTCTTTGTTACTTCGCCTCTCTTCAACTTCTCGCTTTACATCCTCGCAATACTCGCGCCGCGTTCCCCCCTTAATTGCGTGTCTTCGTTTCGACTCGCGTGTTTCGCTCTTCTTAACCCCTTGTCAACCGCCCGCTCGGACGTTTCCTCGTTCGATTCTTCTGTATGCTTTCCCGGTCGGGCGAAACGCGATTCATAAAACCGTGCGCCGCGAAATTTCACGAAATCCATCATCGGCGCACATAAATCTTGCTGTCCGCCGCGTAATTACGGATTCCCCGACCACTTCCGGGCCCAGCGTCTTCGCAACGGTCGTCGGATCGGTGCTAGATCGCTGGAACACGATCACGAGAAACCGAGAGATCCAGAAGATCGTCGGAACTCAAAGAGATCGTTAAGGGACTGTTTACAGCTTGGTGAAGCGAATCGATTTTTGAAAAATATAGTAAAATACAATGTTTTAAAATTCTAAAATAAAAGTGGGGAAACAGCTCGGACCGTTCGACCGGATTAATTAATAAGCTAGGATAATCGCGAGTGCCATTAGGTCATAACAAGGAAATAAAAAGCCTGGAGGAAGGTGCAGCCCGAGAGAAAGAGAAATTACAAGGACCTCGGCTTCCACGCTCGTTCCATCCTGCAGTTAAAGGATTAAAAGACTTTTTCAAATCCGCAAACAAACCGAAAAAAGGGTTAGAGCGACGCGCTAGCCAAGGAAAGGTACCCGTGAAATCCGGTCGTAAACACTCGTCTCGTCCGGGAAACATCGACGACGGCTCAATTTTCGAAAATCGCCTCTAGTCTCTCTCTCTCTTTCTCTCTTTCAACCCTTCCGCTACCTGCCGCGACAACCCAAACACCGCTTTTCCAAACCGAGGATCGGGAAAAAGCCAGGACCACGTTCTTTGACGTCTTTATGCAACCCTCTCGAGGATTAACCGATTGCCTCTGCTAATTTGCCAAACAAACCACCAGGAAGCTCGAAACAAACGTTCAATCCATTCCGGAACTGTTTGGGAACCTTCCTGGATCCGTTTATGCAAATTAGACTAATAGAGTTGGAGCTTGAAAATATGCAAACATTTTCTTTCTTCTTCTTCTTCCCGAAATTAATAAAAATAAGTATTACTTTATTGTACTATTATATATTTTAATTGTATTATTATTATATATTATTATTACTTTATTTTTTAAAATAAAATTGATGTTTCCCCTTTGATTTGTACAAACTCATTGCGAATTCGTCTATTAAACTATATTCGTCACCTTCTACAATTGCGTTTGCTTCAATATCAAGAAAAAACGCCGCATGTCACAATTTCAAAAAATTTGGGTTTATCCATTAATTCAGCTCTATAGTATAGGATTTATGTATTTCCCATAAAAAAGTCATGAGAACAAATTCGAAAGGCTGAAAAAATTAATTCAATTTAACCGATGTCCTATGTCAAAGCATTAGTGATCAAAACTTCAAACGACAATATCTCGAAAGTGAAAGTATGTATTATATGTTTCATGCGGCGTTCTTCCTGACAACCACAGAATTATGAAAGTGGTCTAACAATAAGTGGAAATCCAAAATGTCTTCAGCCAATTTTCTTCAGGAGTTCCAAGGACCTTGTGTTATATAAAATAAAAACTGTCCGTATCGATTGCAAGGAATAGAAACCAAACAGAATGTTATTTCTTCCCTCAATAATTTCAATAGATGAGAAATCATGTATTGACATCTTCAATTTTTAAAATTTTCCTACGATTTTCAATTTCATCTACTCAATTTTGCTTAGTTGTGGCTAGACTGCGGATCGTTATGCAAAATAAAATGTTTAAGCATCAATTGCAGGCTACAGACGCTAAATACAAATTGATTTTCCTCATTAAAAATTCTAACATGTTGAACATAGTGTATCGACATTCTTAAAATCTTTCATTCCTTTTAGTGTTTTGAATTGCACTTACACATTTCTGTCGTAATTGCATAAAATCCGCAGTCTACTTATGACGAAGAGAGCGTCGCCGCATTGCAAATTGAAGGTAGATCGGCAAATTAATTTGGAAGAGGATTTTTAAAAAGGATCCGGGGCTGTTTGAGAAGGAGTTAGAGCCATTAACAGCGCTCGGAATCGAACGGTGGATCCGCTAACAATCTATGGTCACGTAAATCTGGCGTGTGAGCGGGGGGGCACTCGTTATCAGGACGATCACTCTCGCTTAGAGATCGCCGCAGCGCGGGAGTGTGTCGGCGTTCCTTCCCGAGGTTGGAAGATCGAGGATCGAGCGTCTAATATTTGACGTTCACGAGCTGAGCGGGCGCGAAAGCGCGATAATCCGGGGCTTTCTGGGCGCTAATCCGCGCCGGAGTTGGGGGATTACAAGATGTAAACGGCAAGTCCTTGTCGTAAACGAGCCTCGGCGTGCTCGCCTCGATTTCGAGAAACAGAGTCGATCCTGTTCCCTCTACCTGCAGAAACCCCGAAACTCTGCGCCGCTTCAAATGGAAATAAAATCGATACGCGTCCGCCGTGTGCGAGATACGTTATCGTCCATTACGTATATTCTACAAAGTATATCGCCAAATGCACCGCACTTCTGCGATTAAACTGGGCCCATCATTCGCACGTTAGTCGACGAATGAGACAGCTCCAAGTGTTGCATAATGTGTAAAGACATTATAGTCATCTATTATCATGATATTATGCATCAGCTTGGAAAGTGCATTCGAGATGCACCTTCAACCCCTACGTAATTCTCTGAAGAACAATCAAATATTTATTGTCTGTCTCTTGATTAGACTGATCACATGTAGACAGTAGTTTTGAGGGGTGGTTGGAGGGTGGAATACATTTTATAATGTCACTAAAGATTTATAGAAACAGTTGTTATTTTAGCCACGTTTTCTAGCTGTCTATTACACCAGAGACAACTTGTCCATTGATTTTAATATACTTCTGTAGGGAAAATAATGAACAACCCTTGATTAGACTGAATAGTTGTGGAGAGTGGAGTTAGGGTGTGGTTGGAGGTGGAATACGTTATCGGGGTGGAGAGATGTCAGGGTATGCATCAGCTTGAAAAGTGCATTCGATATGCACTTTCAACCCCTACACAATTCCCTGAAGAATAATCAAATATTTAACGACTAGTGTATCTCTTGATTAGAATGATCACATGTAGACAGTAGTATTGAGGGGTGGTTGGAGGATGAAATACATTTTATAAAGTCATTAATGATTTATAGAAACAGTTGTTATTTTAGCCACGTTTTTAAGCGTTTTAAGTTACACCAGAGACTACTTGTCGATTGATTTTAATATACTTCTGTAGGGAAAATAATGAAGAACCCTTGATTAGACTGAATAGTTGTGGAGAGTGAAGTCAGGGTGTGGTTGGGGGTGGAATACGTTTATTCAGAGTGGTGAACAATTTATAGAAGTGGTGCGAGCCGATGCGAATTCGAATCTAAATTGAGAGATTTCCAACTACAGCCCTATTCCCCTAGAACGAACCACGCCAAGGGATCGTGTCACCCTCCGTCGACGGTGTATGTTTATAAAAAGACGAGTGGGAGCCCTCTCTTCAATTATTTATCGGCCGTAATCGCGACCGTTTTCTGCTCTCTTTGTCTTCGTGACGTTTTTCTTTGAAGTAAAGCGATAGAAGTATAATTTACTCTTGAAACCAGTCACCGTACTTCTGAGTAGCGAAGTATGATTGATACTTCGTTAATAGAAGATGAAGCGGCGCACGTAAGTCCGAAGTTGAAATGTTGTGGAAATGGATCTGCGAACGGAAGGGAGGTAATTCCGTAGTGGAAATTTTTCACTTCAACTTCGACGGTTTCTTTCTTGGAAGCCATTTGCTTTGAAAGTTTTATTTAATTCGACCGGTGGCAACTAACAGTGCAAATATACCGTAATAACCGTTTTCCCGGGTGCTTCGGGAGAATAGTGATTAGCGGAGGGGATGTTGATTGAGCAATTTATATTATTTTTTCAGGAGCCTGAAACGATCGATTTCCGGTCGAGCAAGACACCATTTATTCTCGTGCGAAGTATTCTTTGGCTCTTCAAGAAAGTAAAATCGAATAATCGTTCGAAGGGTCGATTTAATTTCATGAACACCGAGACGGTACTTCACAGGAAGATAAATTTAAATATCCACAAATATTTGAAGATTGTTTTCGTAATAGTGGGCCCGAATATTCTCGAAATCAGAGGATTTTTCCGGGAGAAAGGCCAGGAAAAATAAGCCGAAGCATCTCCGGTGGAAATTAATCATCGAGCGAAGCTGCCCGAGGAGAGGGAGAGTGGAAGGAGATGAAACAAAGAGCAAGAATGATCAAGAAAGCGTCTCAAAGCTTTACGAGTCGCGAAGATTGAGCTCTCGGAGAGTCGAAGGGTGGCTCGAGTGCGCGACAGATAGCGAGAAAGAAAGGGAGAAAACCGTAAGAGAGAAAGAGAGAGAGAGAGTAGAAAGTCTGTCGCTCCCTCTCCCTCTCTCTCTCTCTCTCGCCCCTGTTCGTCCCCCAATAGCCGGGCCGACGGTGTATTACACCAGGAGCGGAGAAAAGTGGTTGCCGGCATGAATGGCCGGTGTTTTACAACAGTGGCGAGAGCCGAATAACCCTCGTGGCTTTGTTGAATCGCGGCCTTTACGAATGTACCTGCGGTAAAAATCAGCCACTACTGTGCAGAAGGAAGCCTCAGGCTGGGCCCGGAACGGCCCGCAAAGGGTTGAAGAGCTGTAAAATGAGCCATTATCGGCTCAAGAATGTGCAGTTACGTCCCGCGCCGGACTGCCTCGTTTCTTTACCGATTTAATTGCACCTCGACCCTCTCTCCCACCCTCGACCCCACGAATTTGCGTCGTTCTCGCACCCATCGACCCCTTCAACCCTTTCGACACTAATTACGTAACTGTAATGTTGACTTTACGACTGTTTTCTTGCACGAGGAAGCGAGCATCATTCGAGTAGAGGGGGTGTCTTTTCAATTTTTAAGTTTTCTAGTACTATGGATTATTACCACGTTGAGGTACCACTCGCTCCAGTTTCTGATTGAATATTCCTGAAATGGCGCCGTAGAAGCGACGAACGCTTCGGATTTGATTGGTTTTATATTTTTCGTCTTAGAATTATTGAAATTATCAAGTTGCTTATATGTAAATTGATTCGAAAAATTTCTTTATCCAAGCACATATTGTGATAAAAATTGCACAAAATCTAAATAAATAGAGCCTTGCCATTTTTCTAAGCTAAAACATTTTAATCGCTTTTAGTGCTCGGTAGGTTTAGTGTTAAGTTTTCTAGTACTATATAGATTAATTTTTGAAGGGGAGATATCTCTCGCTCCAGTTTCTGATTGAATATTTCCAAAATAGCGCAGTAGAGGCGCGACGAACGCTTCGAGTGGATTACTTAAATGGATAATAAAAATGGATAATTTGTCAGACTCACCTGTGGGCACATCTTGCACTGGTACTTCCTCGGCGGATGCGAGTGCGGTCCACCCAGGTGAGGGTTCAGGTGCGAGGGATGCGAGGGTTTGACGGTCAAAGGCTGAGGAACCACCAGCAAACTCGCCGGCGGGCTTCCGCTGCTGGAACCTCCGGCGCCTCGGTATTGATCCTCCCCTGGAATCATCGATCGTCGTTAGAATCGTCTCCGAGCGGTCTCCGTCTCGCCTTGATCCGATAAATCGCGGACAGGTTTTCTGCATCGATTTCCGGTAAACAATCGTCAAGGTGCATGCCGACACGTTAACGAGTTGCAAATAGATCGTTCTCGTTCGCGAGCGCGATCCAGTTTCGAACGGCGGCGAACGATTCTCCGTACGAGCTAGTTTTATTTTCGAGGCATCGAGCGATCGAAAGCCCGGAACACGCGAAATGAACACGACTATCGGCGATGGTCGCCTGCTAAATTAGAAAGCGACTGTATCAGCATCAGCGCACGGCCAGAACAATATTTATTTATTTACGAGACAGTCTAGGAGATCGTAAAAAGCGGCGAGAGATTCTCTTGCGCTCGCCACTCACCGGGACAATTAGCTCCAGATAATACGTCAATTAGGAAACGCTGAAATATCGGCGAGAGAAAGGAGAGGAGAGCAAAGAGACAGAACGAGACTGAGGGAGAGAAAGAGGGGAAAAATGTGTGGCTAATGGATCGACGCAACGATCGAGCAAGCTACCGGCGCGGCGACTAATAATAACAAAGAAACGTTGCAAAATTCTCGGAATTCTGCCTGCGCGATTTTATATCGCCGCGACCGATCTGGATTAAAAGGGTAATAATTAGAGAACATTATGCGATGCTACGGAAAAGAGCTAGAAAAATCGGCGCCGATATACACCGGACTCCTTTTTGTCGTCGCTCGATTACTACTGCCCGTTGCATCGCGATAAATAATTTCAGATGATAGATAGAACGACTTATTACTACAGCCTCTGTCGTATTAAATACTCACTCTGTTGTGAGATTGAAATCTGGGTTTCGGTCGTTAATGAGCGATCGAAGGGAATGGAGCGGCTGGATAGAGCGGTCGTTTCAACATTGTTAAAACGTTGACTGAATTATCACCGCAAGAAACTATAGTGCTGCTTTTTCTCTCTCCGCGGAAATACGAGAAGACTTCTGGATCGGAAACATGGGAAAAAGGTTTCCTGGAGTACAATGATATTGCGATTCGAGTTAAATATTGGTATTGATATTTTACCAGGCGAGTTTCTTTCGAAATTGAGGGGACGAGGAAGCGATAAAGTTAGACTCGAAACGGACGGTTTTATCGATCGTCCGTCGAAAATCGCGCGGAACGGCCGCGATAAATGTCCGCGGGGATAATTAATGGAAGGTATCCGGCTGATATGAAGGATTGCACGATCGCGGAGAGAAAGAGGCACGCGGACACCGATTGACGCAACACCGAGGGGCAAGGATCCTGGCAGGTTGCAAGGACGAGCGGTCCTGCGTTACGAGTGGCTGTCGTTCGAGCTCTCGATATCGAGATCGGCGCGCTCGTGCACACCAGCCAGCAGGTGCATCCGTTGCATGTGTGCGTGCTCGAGACCGCGTCGCGCGCTTGGTTCTGCAACTTTTATCTGCCGTTGGTACAAAATAGCGAAAATTCTACATCAAACCGAATAATTTTTACGCGCGAGAAACGATGAGACGCTGTTAGGACGACGGCGTAAACGTTTCAAGAGCAGATACAACGTCTCGCAAATAGAAGAGAAGGTCGGACGCGGCGCGGATGATTCATAATTATTATTTGTGACGTTTGGGAGGATGATGAAGCATCATTGAATCGAGAGACGCAGAAGTTCGAGGCCGAGGAATCGATAGATGCGACGCGCGCTGAATATCACAGCTCTGCTTTAGGAAATTGCATTAAGTATTATTAAATGTTTTTTCAGCCGAGAGGAAATATTCCGTTTCTTTCATCAGCGTTTAGCCGTTCGAATAGACGGGAAATTCCAAAGGGAATTTGTTCTTGTTGCAGCAGGCGAGGTACGAGAGCGTCGAGGTCCGGCGAGCAAGCGCGGCGGCCGAAAAAAATGGCAGTGCAAGGGCTTAAGAAGCCGAAAGTCAGTTCTCCTTTGGTTTCTGGCTGGCGTTCCCGGTTTATAGCGCTCCCGATTCTCCCCCCTGTTTATTCTTGCTCCCTTTTTCGCGCGGGGCCCCGAGTGCCGCTCCTCTTTTTCCTGCAAGATGAATTTCGGCGCGCGAAGAAAGTCGGGGTTCGCCCCGTAAAAAAACCGGCGGAAGCGTTAGCAGCGTTAAACGGAGGAAGCCGTAATGAATTACGTATCCGATCCGTTTCCTGCTGGCCGGAGAAAAACTATCGTTCGGCCTTGCCAGCCATCGGACATCTTAAAAAATCAGATTCAATTACTGGAGCAGCACGGCCGGCCACCGAATCGCCTCTTCGACGTTTCTTCTCTTCGCCTGACTAATCGTTCGTTGCTCGGAACCGAGGGAAACCGACTTCCGGAATTTCGTGCACCCTCTTCGGAAAAATAGCTGCGCGAAACGTTTAATATTTTAGTTCGTTCGATCGCGTGATTAAATGAACGCAAGATCCAGCGAGAGGAAAGAGCAACGGAATTTACGAACGTCGAATATTTTCCGCCCGAGACAATATCTCTTTTTCTGTTCCGCGAAGAACGTTTCCGCTATCTGAACAACCGTTTAACGAGGACTTTCGAAGCGGAGGCTGGCGAAGAAGAAACGGAGAAGAAGAGTTTCAAGGCTGCGGAAAATCGAGAGAGAAACTAAAGACCTCGGGGGAGACCGTCTTCTTTCTGTATCGGAACGGAACCGGGACGGAAGAACAACGAGCAAAACGCACCGGTGTCAATAGCGGTGACGGGAGCGAATCGCGATGCTAATTAATCTTCGTGTCGAACCGTGTGACGAGCGTCGCCGCGTTAACGCGACGCTGAAAAATTTTTGCAAATCACCGTTTCGCGGTACACGCTTCCTCTTTCCTTCCTCCCTTCCTCTCTCTCCGTTCTCTGTCTTTTGCCAGACGAGATCTATTACCGTCGCGTTATCCGGCATTACCTTCGGTTAATTGGCCGACCGCATCGTGTAATTGCTCGTACCTACGCAATCGCGACAGTTTAACCCCTCGGCAAACGAGCATCTGCCATTTCCAATCAAACCCGAGCGAATTTGCATCCAACCTTTCGCTTCCCTCTCGGAATCTTCTTAGCTCCTTCAGTTTCTTCTTCTTCCCGGCCCCGCCGTTTCACTCGCGCTTTTCCACCGTCACTCTTACTTTCTTAAAGAGAAGGTCCTCGGACCACGCTTTTTCATTCATAATTTGGTAACTTAAAGCCGAGCGCTCGGGACCGCTCGCATTCAGTTGGCTAAAGTCTCCTGGATCTCCGGAAAACGAAGCCACGAGATTAAACTATTAAGATTGCAGATCCTTCTGCGGATATTCTCGGAGATTCTCGTTTTTCAACAGCAGAAATTCCTGTGGCGATTGTGGATTCCGTTAGTCTTCCACAGACTGGACTTTGATCATTTTTAGAATTGTGCCCGAAGGACTACATTTGAATAAATTAAAAACTATTTTCATATTATGTAACATTTTAATGTAGAGTATTATTAGTCTTGACTAATGAAAATTTATGACGAATGTGAAATTTCGCCATTTCCGATAGTATCGTAAAAATTACGTTGAATGAAATAGCTGAGAAACTCAGTTTTTTTTTAGATTTTCGGTTAGACCACTTTCATAATTACGGGCACAATTGCTGAATTGAATTAAAGATTTCATGGAATTCATCGAAACCTTCAAATAGAAAACTAATTAAGAGGAGAAGTGCTCTTTCGTTGGCTCCTTTTTCAGGGAGATCGTGATGGTTATCGATCTCTCGATTCCGTTATCGGTCTCGACGATCCGCAATATTTTTCGTCGAACCGTCGTCGCAGAATCGCGACCACGTAACATTCTCCTCGCGGCACAACTAATTGATCTTTCCAGCGCGCTTGAACCCGATAATTATCATTAGCATACGTGATCTCGTGCACCGGGAGTCCTGATCGTCTTTCTCGCTCTCTGCTCCGATCGTTGCGGACCGACAGAGGCAGGGGACAGCAGAGGGAGGCAGGGGGCAGGGCAAGTTCCCCTTCGGCCTGCAATTACCGCACGCAATATCGCAACCGCGGAAAACTGCAACCTGCGAGGCTGTTTTTCTGCATAACTCGGCGAGATCGCGAACGCGCGACCTTTCGTGATCGCGATTTCTGGTGCGTCGACGATCTCCGTACTCTACCCGACACCTTAACCATTCAATCGATCCATTTATCCCGACAATTCCACCGAAAGATACCGCGAAACGATCCTCTCTTAACATGTCCAGTGAGTGTACAAAGTATTCGTACGCCTTTTAATAACTTTTTCAAAATTGGACTCAACAGCTTGAGCTGCTTTCAGACGTCAGAAGGATTAGTTTACCAGCTAACGTGCAAATAAATTTTTTCAAAAAATTGTTATTGGTCGCAATTCCGAAGGAAAAAGTAAATGTCACGATTTTTTAATTTTTTATCTGTGCCTGTAATGCATGAATACTTTGTACACACACTGTATATTAATAATCCCCTCGGGTCGTTTGAATTTAACTTCCTGGAAAATAATTAACTGCGACGATCCGATCCAGAGATTCCAGCATTTAATTCAGTCGCCGTCAGATGTATTAATAAGTTTACGGAATCGTTTTAATTCTCTCTCTCCGAAATAACGTTTATCCGATCGACCCCTTAAAACTCGTTAAAGTGTATGTAAAATTTATAATCGACAGGAAAAAGTTGGTCGACCGAACTGCCGTGGAAATACGAGAATGATCCACGCGGTTGGGAACGTGTTCGATCGACTCCGGTTCGGCTGGATCGACGTTCTCGGGAGATCGAGAGAGAAAAGAATATCTCGCCGGTAATAATCGCGAGAAGACGCAACGACACGCGTGTCCTATTTCGTAACTGTGCCGATTCTGGAACGGCAATTTCGATCGTGCCGAGAACTATGACTCGGCGAAGCGGACTGGGAAAAAATATTGGCACTCGCGTCGATACCTTCAATCGAGTATCGCAATTTTCTGTGTCACGGCGTGCACGCGATCCTCTCCGCGTCCAAGGAAACCGTTCGAGACAAACGTGGCGGGACAATTTTCGTCGCAGCGACGAGAGCTTCACCCCCCTCTCCCTCTTACCCACTCTCTCTCTCTCTCTCTCTCTCTCTCTCTCTCTCTCTCTCTGTCGCGTTTCCGTGGACTACAATTTTCTACCTCCCATACGTCCCTTCTTCGTTATTAAAATGATACCGACGCAGCAATTTTTCCTACTCCAATCTTCCCCGGCGTTAACTTTGACGGAAGCGATCCCCTTGTCAATTAAACGCTTGCGAGACAATAGCAGCCGGTTTTTGCTATCTCGAGGATCGAACTAGCAATCTTCTGACAATATTTTAAGCAGCTTCGATAGCCGCGGTTAATTATAGCTACACCGCAAAAATCAGGAAAGTGGAGCGCCGATAGAACTCGTTATCGTTGCTAGGTGTCAAACTAAAAAATTTAAGAAGATCACGGGGACTTTTTTGGAAATGGTGGTTACGAGGAGATGGAGGAGCGAAATGATAATGAAACGGACTGCTAAGTTTAGACGCGCCGTAATCCACTCGGAGCGAGATGCATTCTTTTTTCAGCGATTGTTTTGTTCTACGCGGAATAATATTCATTTTTTCCTGTCCCCGGTGTCTCTCATGCAGATTTGTCTGGACCTGTTTACAAGCCGAAAACTCGAGGACGATCAACAGATTTCTGTGATCGAGTGTTCCGACTCGATGCTAATTCACGACAGTTTATTCATGTCGTCTCTCCGATTTCGTATTTTTCTCGGAATCATTTTAAAGGGAAGACGACGACGTTAACGTAACGACCGAGAGTGTATTAACACCGACTACACACGTAAGCGTGAAACGTGCATTACGCAAATCTGCATTATGCACACTATATAGAACTGGTATATCACTTAACCCATTACCTATAGAAAAAAGACATTCGACTCGCGTAATTTACTGTGACGATATAAAAGAATAATTTGCCCGGTTCAAAGATTAATAGCGGCCGATCTAGACTTCAGATCTTCCTAAAACTTTGCTCCTTCGATCTACATCGATCAACGGAGAGACTCCGCATCGTTCCCGACTGTTTTTATTCCGTTCTATCTCGCAGTTCTACCTTGCAATAATCGCTATCCACCGGTTTATTCGTCCTTTTCACTCGCATCAACGGGAGCCCCTCTGTTGTGCATTAACACGTTCGCTACCATCGTTTGCTTCGCTAACAGTGTCCGTAATAAGGCTTCATAGTTGCAATATTTCATTTAATGCAATCCCCTTTATGAAACATTAGAAGCGCGCTCCTCTTAGAGGCTGATATGTAGTGTCCGGAAACGAGGATGAAATTGAAAGAGTCATCTACAGTCATTCCAAAAATTCTAGGACCTATCAGTCTTCCCAAGGTCCTCCCAAAAATTCTGAAACCTCACAATGTCTCTCAGGTACCACGCAAAAATTCAACCTTTCAGAGTCCCAGAGACTTTCCAACAATTGTAGGACCTGTCAGAGTTCTTTCAAAGACATCTAAAAAATTCCGGAACCTCACAATGTCTCTCAGGAACCACAAAAAAAATTGTAGGACCTATCAGACTCCTCCCAAAGACTTCCCATAAATTCTAGGACCCGTCAGAGTCCTCCCAAAGACTTCCAAAAAATTCTAGGACCTATCACAGTCTTCCCAAGGTCCTCCCAAAAATTCTGAAACCTCACAATGTCTCTCAGGTACCACGCAAAAATTCAACCTTACAGAGTCCCAGAGACTTTCCAACAATTGTAGGACCTGTCAGAGTTCTTTCAAAGACATCTAAAAAATTCCGGAACCTCACAATGTCTCTCAGGAACCACAAAAAAATTGTAGGAACTATCAGACTCCTCCCAAAGACTTCCCATAAATTCTAGGACCCGTCAGAGTCCTCCCAAAGACTTCCAAAAAATTCTAGGCCTTATCCGGGATCGCGTCGCTCGTGACGATCGTTGCACGCGTTAATTCCGTCGCGCGTTTTCATCTCGTCGGGATCATTAACGAGTGGCATGACGTCAGACAGCGCCCGCGGCGTTCTACGCGACGTGTAACTTTAATGGAATTATCGCGGCAGAGACCGTTTCGGCGCCTTCGCCCCCGCACCGCCCCTCCCCGCTCGTTTCTGACGCCACCGCGCGAAAACCGTCCTTTTCTTTCCGCTTCTTTCTGCACGGCGTTCCCCTTTGTCGCGGGCTCATTCAGTCGCGACGCCCACCGTCTTTCCCTTTCTTCTCTCGCTACGCGAGAAAGAAACTTTCGGCGAGCTCTCGCGGCATTTGTATTGTCTTCTCTTTTTCTGCTCGTTCAATTCCTTCCCATTGAAAAGAGAACCGAGTTCCTTTTCTCGGCGCTGCCACTTTGACAGCTATTTATTTCGCTCGTTCGCTATTTATTGGAACCGAGATCGGGACACGATCGCCGCTGTCATTTTGTGTTTAAATGTTTTCCTGTTTTCGCCGCGAGAGCGCACTTTTACCGCGTTTGTATTTACAGATCAATATTCGATTGGACCGCAAGAGAATCTGATTTTACGAAGTCTCAAAAAATCGGGCAGAAATAACGGACTGTTAGGTGCACCTCGACGTCATCTTTCTTCCGCGAAACAGGTTACGCGGATTAAAAACTTGTCCGGCCCGTCGGACGTGCATCGACGCGCAATTAAACGAAAGTTCACGAAAAATCGAACCCGCTCGCTCGCTCGCGATGGTCAACGTCAGAGAGATTGAAGGAGGTTACAAGTACCAGAGCTCTGTGACAAACGCAGGCTCCGAAAGTTTTTATTTTGTTTGGAAGATGGTTGTAACTCCGCGGAAGTTTTATGGGAGTTGGTCTGCTAGTCGGACCGATAAGATGAAGTAAATAGGAAAAAGTTCGCCAAGAGAGGAAGAAGAAGGAAGAACGGCCGGAAACTTCGTCGAAATAAATCAACAAAGGCCAGGGAACAAGAGCGCCGATTTTATCTGCGATTGTTCTAAACGGTGAGTTTGTCGAGGGGCATCGATGAACAACGATTGTAAATTAACGGGAATCGATAATGTTATTTTCTATGAAGTTTCCGTTCGTAACCGAGTTGCGAGTAGATCGTCGTGGTAGAACCGAAAAATTCGCAGACCGGAAGCTTTCGCAACCGGCGCGTTGTCCTCGGGCAAACAATGCCGTGAACTCGCAATTACGCGAACACTCGATGGACACTTGGGGAACACGGAGGAGAAGAAAATTCGAATTACCGCACGGAATTGTGGTGCCGCTAATCTCCGACGATTTCGCCGATCGCTCTAGCGTAGATTTCCTGTCCGAACGATCCCGACGAAATCGAAAGGATCCGGGACGCGTACACGCGTTTTATGGTCCCAGAAGTTCGTTGCCACAATTACGTAACTCTCGTTTACCCAGTTTTCTATAATAATCTTGACCCGGTTCGCTGTTTTACACGGATTCGTTTCTGCGCGACCTACCGATAAAGACACATCGATTTGTGACTCAGAGTCGCCACTAAAAATTGCTGTACCATTATTCAAAATATTGTTTAGATTATTAAATATTTTGGTATCTATGAATTACTATACATTTAAGTATCGTATGAGGTATTTTATCAATTTTATATTCAAACGACGAAAATAATTCATGTAGAATGGAATTATTATAGGTCGGAAGAAATGTTTCATTTTCGAGTGCAAAGGGTTAGTTGTTGTTATCGATAATAAGTAGACTGCGGATCTTTATGCAAAATAAAAAATGTTCTGAGCTAAATAAAAATTGTATTCTTCTTTTAAGCATCCTATTAAGCTGAAAATAATACATTGATGTCCCTAAACATTTTTAACATGTCCACTGCTTTAAATTGTACGTGGCCATTTTTGTCATAAATGCATAAAATCCGCAGTCTAATAATAAAGTACGGCGAAGGTGTCCTAATTTTTACTCGGTTTGATATTCTTTACCGTTCGAGGTGTTCAAGCTCGGTCGAGATTTATAATCGTTGCTGACGAAATAAGCTTAAAGGGGAGGGCAGGGATGATACCGAGAGTGAAATTTAACTAAACATGATCGCGAAAACGCGCGGGCCCTTTTGCGGAACTCGGACCCGCGGGAAACGCGGCTAATGGCCGTGGGAGCGCGGCAATTGTCTCCATTGTGACACATGTTTATAATTGTTTACCAGCTGCGTCGAAACGAGCCGGAATTCGACGAGGCTGCCGCCTCTATCGTGGGGAGATTCTCTCGGCAATCGAGGACTCCTTCTTGGTCTTCAAATAAACGAAAAATCCGAAAAACCGCGTACAAAATTTCATTGTTTTCGAGTGATACGCAAAATCGACGTGTCGAAATGCTTGAAAAATGAAAATAAAGATAAGAATTCTGCTATGCTTGCCGCGGTAGTTAAGGATTAGATTTTTTTTTATTTTAAGCATTTCAGATCTCAACTGAGATCTATTTCTGCTGCACTGAACGTTAAGGATTAGATTAATTAGCGATTACAAGATTTATAAGTTGAATCGCTCGCGAAACGGTCAATTTTCCGACGGCAAACGAGCACGTTTCGCAGGTAACCGATCACGGAGTACATTCGTTAAATATTCAACGAGAGAGACAGCGTCTAAAAAAAAGCGAGAGTGAGATAGGGAGGGGAGAGAGAGAGAGGGCAAAAAAACGTCTCCTCTGGATAGAATGGAATAATAAAATCTGTTCACCTGTTATCATTACGCGACTCTCATTCGGGCCATTAAGATCGCTGTCGTAATCGCGGTGAACGCGACACCGTGGCCTGCACTGCTCTCCGCGGATTCATGAATATTCCGATCGATTGTTGTCGCGCGAGCGATCCTGACGTCACCGAGTCGGAAGGATCAAGGATCCAGCCTCCACTTTGCATTCGACTGGCTGGCACACCGCGCCGCGCCGCGCCGCGCCGATGCATCGTCGAGACCGAATCGCTGTTTCGGCGATAAGAACCAGCAAAAACCTTGACTAATTTCGTGGAGGAGAACGAACGGAGACAGACTTTCGGCACAGTGGTTCCTGAGGAAATTATGCTAATATCGAGAGCGAGACGGAGAGCCAGGAAATATCCCGCGACTACGAGGGAAGATCCGCTCGTCGCGATTCGATTGCCTAACCGGCCGGCAGTAATTCGAGGAACTCGCATTTTATCGAGGGTTCTCGATTAGGAAATCGTACGTGCGGAAACGATGATTTCGAGGATCGGGGACCATACAGTCGGCGATAAAATTAAGTGGACACCCGTTAAACTCTAATAACTTTCTTGAAATCGCACGATCCAAGTTGGTTCACTTTTTTCTGGCTTACGATTCACCTAAACAATAAGAAATAAAAATCTCGACCTTCATTTCTCTCTCACACTAAGATCGAGCAGCGAGAAGCAATCGTGTTGGAACGGCTCTCGCGGAATCTTCGGCGATAGATCGCGATTGAACTCGCCGATCTTTGCATCAGGTTCGGATGAATATTCAAAGTTTCAGCTTGTCAGCCGTGCTCGTCACGGTCTCGCTGTACTCAACACTTGTGTCAGAGATCACCGAGCCGACTATTAATTACGCTTCTTGCGACGCTTTACCGGAAAAATTGCGACGCTTTCAGGAAAGCATTAAGAGACACTATTAAACGTCTTTTAACGGCGGCGAGAAGTCACGTAAATACAGCTATAAAAATTGTAAGCGCGCCGGTCGAATTGACTCCATCGTTCCTGCTAATAGAGTTTCCATGATTCCCATAAGTTGGAGCGGAGTTGCTCCGTTGACACCGTTGGATAACGTTGCACGGAATAAAATGTTGAATGAAGTTACACAACCGTTACCGATCCATAAATTATTGAAAAATATCGACACACGTTGACATACATTTGAGACGCGTACGATCTCCGTCGAGTAAAAAAGTCACAAGGTTTACTTTCTTATTGTTAGACTTCAGATGTTTATGCGATTTTAAGAAAGTGGAACCAGATAAAATCAAATTTTCATTGGCAATATCTTTTGTAGATCGATAATATTAGGTTGGAAAGAAAGTTCTTGCGGTTTTTAACTATTAAATTCAAATGCAAAACCGTAAGAACTTTCTTTCCGACCTGATAAATGAAAATCGTACTAAATTCTGTTGGATTTCATAGGATTTACTTATTATTAATTTCCAGCGTCACCTTCAGAAGACTTTGAAGCTGGAGACAGAGACGAGGACGGAGACAGAGTGACAAAAAACAGAGTACATACTTTTCACCTTCTCCCGGACAAACAAATCAGTCAGAAGAAAGAGCCGGAGGATTCGCCGGTCTTTAATGTTTCGTTTTTTTTTCTCCGCGGCGCAAACATTTTGGTCGATGAGCGAACGCCTCAGGCGACCATTGTCCGAAGCAGAAAGGAGATGCATCGTTGGCAAGGTCGTTATGTCACCGGGCAACTATTAGACCGCTAGTCGAGTCAGGTTCCTCTCCAAAATATTTTTCACCGTGCTCCACCGTGATTTCGAAGGTCGCGCGGCCGAGGTGGGGGCTAGAGCGACGAGGGCCGAGAGGAGGACTCCTTCGGTATTTTAAAAGGATTTTCATTAGAGAGAGTGCTCCCCGGAAATTCTTCCCTTTTCTTGCCCTCGGTCCTGCGACACGATGGAATTCCCGCGGATGCGGATTTTCCCTCGCGATTCCGGCAGATTTTTCTCCGTATTGTCGAAAATCGAAAGTTTCGGAGGTGCCGCGTTCACCTTGCAGCAACGTTGCGTGTTACTCGATAATTATAACGACGCCGTTCTCATTTTTGCAGGAATGGAGCGAACCAAATAAGAGAAACTATTCTAATATATCTGTGGTTGTAAGAGATATCGATCACTAATTCTGAGCATAGGACATCGCTTAAATTGCATTATTTGTTTGAGCCTCTCGAAATTATTTTCACGACTTTTTCCTGGTAAATACGTAAATCCTATAATCTAGTTTCATCAACCACAAATACAACGACGACAGGTTCAAAAAATTAGGATTCCAATTTGGATTACTGTACAGGGTATATAAAAAGTAATGGTCATCCGTCCAAGGCGTGAATCTACACCTCTGGATTGAAATGAATTTGAAGTAGCAAAATGTGAAAGAATACCTTATATTCAGTTTTATAGATAAGAATATCCTAGGTTATAAAATACTAATGTCTAGGAACTTACAAATTTTTCAGAATCTTCTGTTCCTTCGTCGGATTAACAGGACACTTCCATTTGCGCGAATACGTCTTAATAATGGTGGAGCACAAAACACAACACATTTCCCAAAATCGAGACAGCGAACGGGAAGAAGTTACTCCGACCACGGTGAAAATATTACTGCGGTTGTCACCTCGGTTTTTCGTGAATAGATGAGGTCGGATTTAGGTGAGGAAATGTTGCGTTTGTTAATTGGACGTGGGTGTGTCAGAAGGACTTTAGGTTGAAAAGTGTTTTGGCATTGTCTTTGGTCGTCAATGACGTGATTTACGAGGGTAGTCCGCTCGTCGCTTCGATGGGTCCGTCGCACGTGTTGTCCATCTGTCGGGGTTGAAGATTCGTATGCGTTTTTTGTTTGCTATAACGTCCTTTACAGGTATATCGCCTAATCCGCTGGAGGAACGGTGAGATACGGTAACATTTCATAATATAGGATTAATATTCTTATAACAATGAATATAAGGTATTCTTTCATATTTTGCAACTTCAAATTTATGATTCGAATGGGCAGGGCGACGATCACTAGATACGCTCCTAGCGACGAATGTTCCTTTAAATTTCATTCGCCTCGCACATTCGTTTCAGTGTGATGTAAAAAAAAAAACATTACCGACAATTTTCTTTGTTATAAGTAGACTGCGGATCTTTATGAAAAATAAAAAATGTTCGCATTGATTGCAAGACACAGGAGCCAAATAAAAATTGTATTCTTCTTTTAATTATTTCATCAAGCTGAAAATAACGCATTGACGTAAATGCATAAAATTCGCAGTCTAGTTATAAGCAATTTTGCGGCAAGTTTCACGTAAGTGTAGATTCACCCCTACAACGGATGACCATTACTTTTTCTATATACCCTGTACAATTAAAAATAAAAAAGATTCACTATTTTGTAAAATCGTGGAAAGAGCCGGTGGTCCAGGGAACGAGTTACCTCGCCGCTGTGTCTGTGCGTGGCGCACCGACTCCACTCGGCGTGATCGGGATCGATAAAAGAAATTTTCAGAGGTGGTTTCCTCGAGAATTTCGTCGCGTTGATTTTTTCGCGCCACCCGTTACTAGGTGGAATCAGCCTTGTAAATGCACTGTTGAATTTTTAATTCGATCCGCGGGGTTATGAATAAGGAATCGAGCTCGGCAGGTTAGAGAGGCGGCTGCAGCCAAGTTCAAAGATCGAAGTTCCCGGCGTGGCGTCGCGCGGTGCAATGTGGCGCGCCGTGGATTCAGAAGAATTTGAATCCTTAGGAAATCAAACGGCCGAGACGAGGGGATTACCTTGGCTCGTTTAATGAAAAACTGAGCCACGGGATTAGCGCGCGGAGTCCGAAGGGAGGAGAAAGTCGAGATTCTTGACGGGAGAAAGAGGCAGGCGGCGGCGGCGCGGGGCGGTGTTCGCTCGGTCTTTTTCTTGGTCTTTTACAGCAGGAATTCCGTGGAGTTGAGAGAAGGTTTTCTCGGTCGGCAGACACACCGTCTGGCGATCGTCTAGCTTCGATGATCGGTAGTTCAGGTGTTTTTACGGTTCCCTCACCCCCTTCCCTCCACCTCCTCATCGTATCCCCCGACGCGCTATTTTTTTTCCTTCTAGCCGCCGCCGCCGCCGCCGCCGCCACCACCGCCGCCGTTTCGGTTTGATGGCTTTTCCAGAGATTTTACCGTCCGGGCGCCAAGTTTTACGATGTCGTTCCTGGATTTTATATCACGACGTCCCGTTCCGCCGATGAAGAACGAGTCGATTTACACGTCGCTTCACGGAAACATGGCCCGCGGAAACGAGCCCTTTTTCCACCGTAAATTCCCTTGGAATTTACTCGCCGCCACGACCCCCGAGGAACCGCGAGCGATCTGCTCTCTTGGTGCTGTTCCATCCTCGCTGCTTGCTTTAAATAATAGTCGACGATGGACGCCACTTTTATGCTGCGCTTCTGTTCGACCGGCCCTTAAGAAACACGTGGAGCCCACCAGACTGCCCAAGTCCTCCCAAAAATTCTGGGACTTACTAGAGTCCTCCAAAAGTCTTCCCAAAAATTCTAGAACCCCTCAAAGTCTTTCAGAGTCCTCCTAAAAATTCTGGGACCAATCAGTGTATTCCCATTGTCCTCCTAAAAATTTTTGGAACCACCAGAGTCCTTCAATGTCCTCGAGAAAATGGCACACCCTATCGCAATCTCCGCAAAGTCCTCTAAAAATTGTGGAGCCAACCACGTCTTTCGGAATAACTCGCCATCCATTCGAGATCCCCGCAGATGTCTTCAGAGACCTCTCTCGCCGTTCAAACCGTCGCATATCAATGCCATTAACTTCGTTGACAGGTTGCGAAGCGATTCATTAGCCTGCAATTCCCGGCCGGAAACGAAAGTGCGGGATATCACCGGCGGATCGTGTGGATCGAAGTCGATCTTCGTCCACTTTCCCGCTTCGATATTTATCTTCATTAGAGAGAAACGCGCGTGAGTGTGTTTCGAAACGCGTCGCGTCGCGCGTCGGTCCGCGCTGCCAATTACTTCATCGAAACTGTCGTGGTTCTCGTTTCCGCTGTTCTCTCGCGATCCCATGATTTGCCGCGCGAAGCAAGCCGAAAGAGAGAGAGAGAGAGAGAAAGGGAGGGAGAGCAACGTTCTCGCCGGAATCGGGCCCTCTTTCGAGAGACCGGAATTTCGGCGACATGCGATCCAAGCATTAAGGAATAGTCGGGGAACGTTTACGCGAGAGCGCTCCGGGGCTGATCTCGGCCGGGCCGGAATGAAAATGTTCCTGGGATTCGAATTCGAGACACGCGAGGCGATAATAATGACGGGTCGAGGCCGATCCGCCGATTGAGTCATTACTTAACGCGTTCGATCTTCCGGGTGCGACGTTACCGGATCGAATCGACCCTGTTCCGCTAACGAGCAATTGTAACGACCATTTACGCCGCTCAATCCCTCGTTTAAAAATACGATTTAGGCAAAATTACTGACCCGATCCCCTCCCAAGCTACCAAGGAGTCCGAGTCTCTCACACAAGTCTCGTCAAAATCGGCTTGTGCAACTCGAACACGTTTCTTCATGAAACACGGACTCGAACGCTGTATTTATTCAATTTTCAATCAGTAGATTGCCTTTTCAACCGACTCACTGTTTTGTTATTTTTTCCAGGGACCGTTTTGCAACTCCAGAAGAATAAGCAAGCCAGCCTATGCTATCGAAAGGCTGTCAGTGTCAATACGCGACGGTTAATGTCACCGTGCGTTCCCCGAGAGTCTCTCCGCCGAGAGAAGTTTCGTCACGACTTCCGTTACACGAAACGTAATCGCGGCGAATGGTCGACTCTAATGACCCTATGGCTTCGACCATGGTAATTCCCGGTCGTGAAGCGATTCCTTCGCGGCCCTCTGCCGATCCCATGACGCCCTGGCCGCTCGTTAACGTAACAGATAACGACTTTCACCTATGCGTGATCCGCAGCTGCGGAGAGATCCTCGCCGAGACTCTTCTCTCTCTCTCTCTCTCTCTCTCTCTCTTGTTGTTTGCTCGTCGTGATAGCCGCTCGAGCTTTATTTTCTCGGCTCTCCGTGTCGCCACAGGTGGTTAACACGGTGTTTCCAACCGGGAATGATGAATATGTTAAGCAGCCTCGTTCGAACGTGCGCGCGCCTCGCTCGTTTCGCTTTCTGCTAGGCGATTCTTCTCGGAGAACTACCCCCAGAAATATTCTCAACAACATAGTCCTCACACAATGCACGACGATTTAGGCAACAGGTCCCGCCAGGTAAACGTCCAGAATTTTTTCTAATCAGTTTAAGAGAACATGCTTTCATGCCCGGCTTCGGAGAACATGCCTCGTTCCAAGATTACATCGTCTACCAGATGATGTAGCTTACCTAAAACGTCAGGTTAAAGCGAATCTCGCTGCTCATCGTAATGCAATTCACACCGGAGTATTGGGGACATCGCCAGTGATTTTTGTGCCGCAGTAATGGGCTCCTCCTTCACTTTAATGTACGTGATTCTGAGGGCTTGATTTTTTATTAGAAAGGCAAGAGTATCTAAATAATGATAAAGCTTTGCCCTATTCAATTGAAGGCTACGTAAAGAATGTAGAATCGTGCGAACAAGATTATTCTTATCTTTTATGAAGAATATTTATTTGAAATCGTGAGATTATAGAAATATGAGAAGGATCGACAATTTTATTTGCCTCGCCAACGAGAATACATTCTCATTGAATTATACAAATTTATTCCGGGAAGAATATTTATTTCCACGTATTTTAATCTCACTGTTTTAATCTACATTTACCCCAGTTGTGCGACGATTCTGACGCTACGGGTCTAGATAAAGTCGGCCACCGCAGTCGGAGGGATGATGTTTCTGTCGGGAACGATCGAGGGAGGACGCAGCGTGATTCTGATGTCCGGAATCATCGATCCCAGTTTCCCGAGGCGGAGCAGGCTCTCGCAGGCAATGACCTAGCCCCGTCATTCTTTTCCCCGTCGCGGTCTCCCCGAAGGGATTAAGTAATCCGGTGGCTTCACTCGTAAAAGGTGAAGCACGTTTCCATAAATGTTTTTCACTGCCAATGGCACGCGCGACGTGTCGTGTCGATCGGCCATTTACGAGACACACGCGCTTTCCCCCCGCCGCCGCCGCCGCGTCCCGCGCCGCTCTCTGCGCTCTACGCGCAGAGCAAACTCCGTGAGCGCCGATTCACCCGATAAGTGAAAAGAACCGGGGCAAAAAGTCGCCTGTGTGCTCATTCACCGGATCATTTTTTCCCCCGAGCCGATCCCGATGATGAACGAACGCGACGCGCGGCTCTCCATTCACGCGTTTCATTCGTAACACGCTCGCGATCATTCTTTTCTTTTTTTCGGCTCGCGTTCTATACCTATCGATCGAAAATCCCCGTTGACTCGAATTTAAGGGGGTAGACTCCATTCTCCGGGATTGCAAGGGTGCCGGGATTCGCCTTCTCATTTCTCGATAATAATACAAACACAGGGGTTTTCAGTAGTAAAAAACACTAGATAAAAGATCGATCTAGGCCGTTTTCTCCCTCAAAAGTCCTATTTTTTCGTTTACGAAGCGTAATTTGCATTATTCGGGAGCATACAACTATTTTCATAGCTACATGCTGCCGAATAATGCAAATTACGCCTCGTAAACGAACAATAGGACTTTTGAGGGAGATAACGGCCCAGATCGATCTTTTATCTAGCGTTTTTGACCACTGAGAGAAGGCGAATCCCGCACCCTTGCATTTCCTGGACACGAATCTACCACGTTAACGGGAAGCTGATTCGATTCTACGTTTCGATTAACCCTCGCCTTGTTTCTTTCGCAACAGCGCTCGCAAAAGGCGGTTGACTTCGTGGAAACCGGAGTGAAAGGAAAACCCGAGATCTCTGCACAGTTCGTACAAATTTTCTGAAGTGCGTTGACCCACTGGAAGTTACTTAGAGACAGGAGACTCCAAAATATCGCGATCAACTGTCTCTAGAAATGATGGTGATGCTTGAATGAATGTCTTCAAAAGTAATTCTCGGTGCTCAAACGAATGTCTTTAATGAATGTTTGCGGTATCGCGGGCCACTCGAGCCGGGAGAAAATAACGAAGCAACTATCTGGTGAAACAAGAGCACTGGAGGTACGGCGAGGCGAGCAACGAGTTGACTCGTCTTTTCCCGGGGTCAAAGGAGAGACGGAGGGATCCGCGAGACGCAGGGGTCGCTTATTATCGGATTCATCAGCCGCGGGAACTTTAATAAGAGAGGAAAGGGGGTCGGGTCGGTCGGGTTCTCGAGTGGCCCGCGAACTTGACCCATTTCAGCTCGAGGAAGAAAAAGAGGGAAGAAAGCGGACAAAAAGCTCCGACACGCGGAAGAAGGAAAGTATAAAACGAAGGACAAAGAGCCCCGGACCGGTAACCGGGCACGGCGCGGCGCGCGGCACACTGAAAAATAAAAAAAACCCGACGGGGACACGGCGGAATGATAAATTCGCGTTCACACGTGTTTTTTGCCCGGCCTCCACCTGCCCCCACCTGATTCGATCCTAATCGACGATCTTACGTCACGGATGCAAAGTCACAACCGGTTTCAGACGGCGAACGGGCCTTACGAACTGTTTACACGTAGCGTGCGTCAGCTTCGGGTCCAGTCTCCCTCTTTCTCTGTCGCTCTCTGCCACCGTTTCCTCGTCCGTCTCCGCCTCGGATTCTGGACAGCCAAAGGTCTCTCCGGTGCTGCGTTATCTAATAATAAACTCGTAAGACGCGAGAGGCGCGAGATCGCTCGGTGAATCTCCGCTCGGTCGCACGCGATCCATCGATTTTTCCGCTCTCGAGAATCACGGCGGGAACCGAACAATTTTTTTGAAACTGACTGTACTTTCAGCCGAAACAATTCTTGCACGGCTAAATGTTTGCAGGTTCGATAAATCGCTAAAAGTTTGAATGTGCTGTAAGCAAATACGTTTGATTTGATATCGGAAAAATGAAAAAAGTCGCAAGTGTATAGAAGATATTCTAGATCGAACGGAATACTTGGAATCTGGGGTGAAAACAGCTTCGAGCGTAAATGATTAATTCCTTCTAATTGCAGGAGGCTGGGCTGGCAGGTTCCATCTGTTTAGATCGCGGTTAGAGAACCCTATCCGCCGCAGGATAGACCGAAATGAAATTCACACCCCTCCCGGTGAAAACTAGAAAAAGTGGGGCCACCGTTCGGCGTTCGCCTCTGTTATTTCAATATCCGCGAATGGCAGCGCTATCGAGTATTGAGTGTAAATATTTGCGCGGCGCTCGACGTTTATTCAACGGCCGAAACGGCTCTCCCCCGTGCCGTCCGGAGAGAAAGGTCGAGGGGCCAAAGAGAGAGAGAGAGAGAGAGAGGTGATGGGGTGGGTCAGGGAAGGGAAACGCGCATAATTACGCGTCTCCTCCGCGAAGCGCGGGAATTTTCGAGCAATTAAGCCGGGGGACGGAATTAAGCAAAGAGACAGAGCGGCCGTGCCGCACTCACCCTTCTGCAGCTGGCCGTGGTCCGCGTTCATTTTCGCCTGCAACAGAAAGTGCTGCGCTTCACTAAGTAGAATTAGCACGGGGCCCGCGAAAATTCCGGCGATTCGGTTAAAATATGTGCGACCGGCTGGCTCACCTCGTAACCTTGTTTCGCGCCCCGTCCGCCGCCCCAGTAGTCGCTCTCCTTGTCGTGGGGGTTGCATTGCTGGAACAGAAACCATGGGGCACCGTTACATCCTCCGAACATTACGCTGAAAAACTACGTCCAATCTTTTTACGTCGGTATTAGATCGCTGCGTGGCAGAATTAACTAAAATTTCTTTCGGGTAGTACTCTGGCAACGTTAGGTGAAAATAGGGGAGCGAATTAGGGACTGAATTAGGTGCAGTTTAAGTATACCCTTCGATTTCCATGGATAAATTTGTCAAATTGAGGTGTAACATTGTTGCGAATTAGAGGCATCTCTAGCTTGAATAACAAGACATGTTATAATAAACCCTTGTCACACTCTGTTAACACCGATAACACTCTTATCTCCTTCGTATCGTCGTCACCAAGAAGACGCTCGACATTCGCAGCAATATATTTTGTCATCGGTTCGCTATAAATTACTATTTCGCGGAGAGGAAAGTTCATGAAGGGTTGCCTATTGTCCCAGAAGTCGTATTTCTGGAATCCTCGGGGTCGTCGGTGGGGAATCGATGGTTTTCGTTGGAGGGCACGCGCACCTTGAAAAGCAGCGAGGGTAGCTCGATAATTGGCAAGCGTGGTGGCGGCAAGGGTTGTAGGTGAGAGGCCTCGCCACGGCTTGGCAAGGTGGTGGAGTGTGATATGCCGGGGGAGGCATTCGAAGTGGTGGGCGGCGAAGAGGGTCGCGGCTGGCAAAACGGGGGTGGCGGGGGCGGTTCGGAACACTGTCTAGACACAACAGAGACAAGGGTGGCGAACCTGGCCTCCGACCTTGGGCATCACTCGGCCTTCTGCGGAGATAAACAATCCCGACCCTCGAACGGTGTTTCCCGGCGTAACTTGTTACGCGCGGACTTGTCTCCGGCCGAGTTGCGTGGGAGTGACGGCGAGGATCGAGGGCTGCCAACTCGAAAGAGCTCTCAAATCTCGTCGGAATATTTAATAAATACCCTTCGAAACGGTCCTCGCGGTATTTACCCGAAAAACTGGAGATTTAGCGTACGGCCAGGAAAAATTAGATTTACGTCGGAAATTCGATCCGCCCGGCCCGAAGGGCGTCACGAATAAAACCCTTAATTCCGAGCGCTGGGCAGCGAACGTCCCACGAGGGAGTTCCCGAAATCTTTCGAATTTGTTCCCGGTAAATCATTCAGCGATCCACTAATTGCTGGACCCGGAGAAAATTCTATCCCCTGAGCCGTGTTCCCAGAGTCAGGAGCTCGCAGAGGGGTTAGTTTAAACGGCGAAGCGGAGACGTCGGACGCCGAGGACGCCTATGGATGACCTCGTTTCCCTTCTCATGACCCCCTAAACCACAGACCAGAGACCCTCCGCAACCCTCCAACTCGAAGGACCTTGCGTGTGGTCACGTATTCTCCTCGAAGGACTGGAACGCGATATGTAAAGGAACACGCGGGGGCGGTTTATTTTCTGCCACGGAGCCGGAGGGGTTGGAGAATTTATTATCCGAATAAAAAAGGTCGGGGAACAGAAGTAAACTGGTATTCCAGTTCGAAGGGAAACGTTAACCGGCTCGTAGGATCATTTTCGCTGAAAGAATAGCGAGCACGGTCGATAAAATTCGAGAAGCCGAAGGGCTGGCTGCGAGCGAAGGGACTTTTCATTTATCCGGGAGGTTCTCGAGACGGAGGAACGATCGACCAGGCTCTCTCTCTCTCCCTCTCGCCGAGGGAATCGATATTACCGTCGTTCCGCGGGCCAAATTTTACGCCCCCGTAAATCCGAGGGTGCAGGGCCGACCCAGAAACCGAAGCGAAGGGACACCATAAGGCGTCGAAAGGGCGATACTTTCGTCTGTCGCTCTACAGGTGGCTCGTGAAACGATCCGATTCCTGCGAGAAACTCGAAGAACGCGAAGGGATATGCATTTTTGGGGGCGAGACTGGTCAAGCGAGCCCTAACGCGACGATAGCTCTCCCTCCACCATTTCTCCGAGGGAATCCCTTTGGCTATCGTCCCGGTATTCGGGGGTAATTTCGGGGAAACCGAGCCCCGACCGAGATACCTCCCTCCCTCCGTTGTGCCTTCGGAGTCTTAACTCGCGAACGCTTCTCAACGAGGATGAAGACGTCGCCGAACCCCGCAACATTTATTCTCGTTACTCGTTCGGGTTTTAATGGCTCCGCTCGAGTAATTGCTTAACCCATTTGCATCGTTAGCGCATACACGCGCGCAACTTTTCCGGTCGCCATTACCAAAGCGCCGTTGCCTTCTTGGATGATGATGTTGTAAGTTATTTGTGAAAGCAGTTAGTCCACTACGCATGACAAATATGTACACGCCACTGAAACACCAAGTTCCCTTTGACTTCTTCAAATTTTCCAACTCGACCACCCCTTGCTCTCCGCGATTTTCTCGAATCTAAAACTACTGGAACTCGATATTACAGGGCAAGGGGTTCGATGCGATAAGAGGAGTAATAAGGGCATCGATTTTCAGTCTTTTTGGGGTCGGTGGGAATAAAAATCCAAGGTGGGAGATTTTCGGAGGGTGGGAACAGCTCTGCAGCACCGGAAGTCGACGCTCTTCGTCTATTTTAAAATTAGGGCGACGTCGGTGCAAGGTGCAACACCTATCTCGCAGGCGGAAATGGTTTTTCGAGCAGGAAGAGAGCGGATCATCCCTTAAATCTGCTCGTCCCCTGGCATATGGTATCGTGATCGGTCACGCGACGCTCGGGATTGCTTCCCAAACGAGCGAGACGAATAATTGAAGCGTTTCGATCCTGGAGACAGGCTCCGCGCGACCGCCTAATGTCAGCCTCTGACATTTCGCTGGCATTTGCGAAAAGGGTTCCGCGGCCCGAGACACAGACGATTTTCGCACCTATCTTGCTTCGAGGAACGGCAACTGTCTGTTCGGCGTTGCCAGCCCTTGGTCGTCGATCAATTCACCCGGATCCACCCGCGACGTGGACACCGGGTTCTTCAAAAATTCAAGTCGATAATGTCTATATAGATGGGGAACGCGTTGGAAGCTGTCCGATCCAACCCTTACGTCCAGGCGAGCGTGTACACACGCGTGGTAGATGGTTCATGTACATACATGCATAGGTGGAGGCGAGTGTGTACGCGCGAGCGCGCCCTCGTGCAGAAGGGGTAGGTGGAAAAAGCGAAAAGGAGGGAAAAAAATGGAAAAACGTGCTCCACGATCCCCGGATTGGTAATCCAACCTACCACGAGCAGCTCGAAGCGAAGATAAAGAAGGGAAGAAAAAAAAATACATTTTAGCTCGCATCCAGGCGCTGCAGCCACCCTCTCCTTCCGCTCCCACCCCCCTGCGCTGCCGCCACCCCCCTCAGCCTCCTCCTGTTCCGTACGTCGGTGTAGGTGGTCGGGCCGATAGTCGAGAGAGCGTCCCGATAGCAAAAGGACGCCTACGCCCGGCGTCGGAGGGTGGCCGGGGAAAAAAATCACAAGGATAGTAGGGTGTACGGGGAAGGAAAGGGGGTGAGAGGCCGGCGGGCGAAGAGGCGAGAGGGTATAGGAGGCAACGGGAGGAGAGAGAGAGAGAGAGAGAGAGGGAGAGAAGCGCACGGATCGAAGGAGAGAGCAAGAAAGGGGGATGAAAAAGAAGAGAAAAGAGACAGAGAGGAAGGAGGGCGCTCGAGGCGAACCTGGGCCGAGAGGGGATGAGAGGGGCACGCGGGGGTGGCGGGCGAACCGTCGGTCCGGGGCAAGGGAGGAGGAGGAGGAGGAGGAGGAGGGCAAAGAGGTGTAAAAAAAATATCGGAGCAGAGGAAACGGGAGGAAAAAATCGGCCAGTCTCTCCGGAGGAAGGAGGAGGACGTGGAGGAGGAGAAGCTCGGCCGGGGAACGAGGGGTGGAAAGATAGACGCGGAGGGGGAGGATCGTGGAAGGATCGAACGACGGGGGGCGCAAGAGAAGGAAAGAGGGGTGGCCAACGGGACGGATGAAAAATACATCGGAGGAGAACCCGGAGTCGAAGACTGCGCCGATTCGAACGGGGAAAACGTACGCCACTGTGGCGACGGTGGCGGGGCATGAAACTGGGGAAACCCCTTTGGAAAAATCAATCCGTCTCAAGAAAAACATTTAAACGTTTCGGGACGACGAGTATCGGACGCTGGGACGCGGACGCAATGAAATCCCCGGCGCCCGGAGACTCTGTAAGCGGGGTAAACCGCGATCTTAGGAATTCCGGTCCCCAAATGAAGCTCTCGAACCAAGAGTCACGCGTTCTCGGTGTCCGGTGGATGTCGGGTGGTGCGGTGAGAGGAGGGGGTGGGTCGGCGAAGGATCTGGCAAGGGGGTTGAAGCGGCGCAGAAAAAAAGAAAGAAGACGAAGAAGCCGGGGACGTGGAAGAAAAGGGGAGAAGGCGTACGCGGCGAAAACCGGACGAAGACAGAGAGACGCGCGCGCGGCGGGAAAAGTGGGTGGTCGGCGGAGGAAAAAGGAGAAAAATCGACGGTAAAAACGGGGAGAGAAGGAGAGAGAAAGAGAGGGAGATGAGAGAGGAGAGACAAGGAGAGAGCCAGCAGGAGACGGAGGGAGGAGCGAGACAGGGAGAAAGAGAGAAAGAGGAGCCCACACCGTGCACATGCGTGACCGTCCGTCCGCGTACGAGGCGGCGTGTATTGATCAGCCAAAGAGCGCCACGACGCCGGGCGTCCTTTCTGCGAGCCTTGCTTTTTTCGGCACGACGGCCGAGGGTGGAGGAGCTGCTAGATGCCGGGGAGGGCGGCCGGAGGAGGGTGGGTTAGGCGGTTCGCGGCGAGAAACGAGAAACGCGGGGGGTGGAGGCAGAGGAGGCAGGAGGCCGCGTCGCGACCTAGCCCAACGGACGCCCGTCGTGACGTCACCCCCCCCCCTCTTTCTTTATCTGTCGTTATTTGCCACCCTTCTCACCCTCACCCTCACCCTGCTCCCTCTATGAAGGGACGCAACCATCCCTTTGTGTATCCCGAGAATCGGCGAGATTTCTCGGCTCCCTATAATTTTCGACGACGTTCCTGCGGGCTGCTTGCCGGAAACTTCTCCGCGACTCGATAAAACGCGCTCGGTTCTCCCGCAGCTTTCCCCGACAAATTCGTTAGGGATCTACGAACAATGATCCAAGATTACGGAGATTTCCAGCGAGAGACTCGCCGGTGAAAGTTTACGCCGCGGGTTAAATATTGGGTCAGCCAACCCAGGAGTCCTATCCTTTTCCATTCGTACTTGCGTACTCTTAAGCGTCGATCCTTCAGATGAGATCGACAACACTGTAGATTTTTAGAGCAATCAACTTTCTGATTGCACGCTCAAAGGATTGCTAGGATTTCGAATTCAAATTCTTCCGACTCCAGAAACTCTACTCGAGATTTGGAGAACCACCCTTGTCACTCTCGTCCATTCGAAACATGTCCTCCACATAGGTCGTAAATATTTTTTACAGCATCTTTATATCTCCACTGCATTTTTTAAACTCACACAGCATGCACAATATCAGGAATGCATTCCGCTCACATTCATCGTTTGACTCTCTCTCTCTCCCTCTCTGTCCTAAGTATAAAATATTGTTTGAAATATTTAAAGAGTCTACAGACGTTTATGTACGCGAAGAGGAATTAGAAACGACACGATGACCTAATATTCCCATGCACAGAAGCAGTGAGATTATTATGTAGCAAAGAGAGAGGAGAGTTTTCCTTGGTTTCTCGCCCTTCGTTCCTCTTCGGTCCTCTGATTTTTATTGTTTCGTTACGGGCCGGGCGAGAAAACGGCGCGTAAAAAGCTCGCGGCGGCGAGGGAAACTTTCGGAATTCGCTCGCGGATTTAATTCCGCTAAAGACACTTGCCGTGGAATATGATAGCTCGTCCCAACGCATCCTGCCGGCGCTTCTGTTGCCTTTTCATTTATTTGTTTCACGTTCGCCGTCTCTCGTCGCTTTTCCGGCCGCGTACCGCCGCGATGCTTCCTTCGTTAACGCAAAACAAGTGCTTCGTCCTGTGTTCCGCCCGCCCGTCGCCGGATTAAAGGGAAGCTGTTTAATCCGCGACGCTTCAATTTTTCGCCGAGAACGCCGAGCGTGCCAACGGGAAAGACATTTCGAATCCGTAAGAATCTACCGCGGGGAAAAACATTCGCGAGCCCTTCGCGAAATCCTCTTATTAACTGTCCCGAACAAAAGACGGATCTCTCTGTTTCTCTCGAACGCGAATTCAGCCAAGCCGAGCGGACAAGAAACGGAGAAAAGAGTCGCTCGTTGATGGGACACGATTATTGGTTGAACGCTGGGAAAATATGACGAATGAAAAAATAATAGAAGGGCAGATTTTCGGATTAAATAATCGGCCGTCGACCCTACCACAGTTTTATCTCGAGCTCTCTATCTCTCTCTCTCTTTCTCTCTCTTCTCCTACCCCACAACGATCCGGTCGACATCGATTCGACGCCGAAGTAGGCTAGACCGCTCAATTCCTGTCAATCTTTCACGGTTAACGTCACGTTCTTCCGCCACCCCTTCCTACAGCCATATCTCGAGGCTCTCTCTCTCTCTCTCTCTCTCTCTCTCTCTCCACCCCCATGGAAATTTTGCGAAGAATTCTTTCGTGGTCGTCGACCACTTTTCGCTCGGGCAAGATTAAAGATCGGCGGTCGACCCCTTTTAGTCGCCTCTTACAAGCAGGGGATACTCTCGATGAATTCCCACCCCCATCCAACGGGGACAAGCCTCCCAGAAGGGTGAAACACCCTACATTCGGATTCACATTTCTCTGAACAAGACGGGGGTGAAATTTTGTACAAAATGGCCTCCTGATATCGTCTCCGAAGGGTTAATCAGACACTGGACAAATTAAAGACGGGGTAAGAAAGATACGTGTCCGTTTCGGGGAACAGCAAAGAATGATTGCTATGGCAACCCATTGCCCCCGTTCGCAGAGAAACCGTATCGAGAGTCAACAAGAGTATGTACTTAACTTTCCGTGTGCAGGTTCGGTTGTCAAGAGATCCACAGGGTTCCTCGAAAAAAACTCGTCGGCCCCATAAAAAGCGTTCCGACCCCCGTTTCATCGCTGGCAAAGTGCGTCGATGTTGTGTCTTGCCGGCTGATGGGACGATCCGGTGTTTGAAAAGGACTACTTAATTCTTAATGCCCCCGAAGGGCCTCTCGTAGCTCGACTATCCGCCGGGATCAACGTTCCGCTGGATCCTCGATCCCTATCCGTCGCATTCTCCGTCGATCATGCGACTCGATGCGCTTCGTTTGCGGCGAATCGAGTCGCGGCTCGATGAACAATTAATAGACAAATTTTCCGCGCATTGGAGCTTCGTTCTCAAAACAAAAATTCTCTGGTCTCGCAGACGCCTTTGGGGTGGACGGAGAAGCATAGTTACTTTATTGGACAGAGAGAAACAACGATCAATTGTTGCTCACAGTTTGCTATTTCTCGGAGACGTGGCCAAAAGGAGGAGCTATTTCAGCCCTCTGCATTCAACATATTTGTTGCATTATTAATAAACTGCGGATTTTATGCACTTATGAGAAAAATGGTTATGCACAATTTGAAGCAGTGGACATATTAAAAAGATTTAAGAACATCAGCGTATTGGCTCCAGCTTAATCAGATAATTAAAAGAAGAAAGAAATTTTTATTTCACTCCTACAACCATTTTTTATTTTGCATAAAGATCCTAAGTCTAATTATTAAATTCGTATTCAATAAATTATTAGACGCATTTCATATTTTCATAAACTACCGGAAGTATTGCACGAGGTATTATATCAGTTTTATATCGATAAAATAAAAAAAAATCATATAAAATGGAAATGTTTCAGGTCGGAAGAAAAATTCACTCTTCGAATAAGAATAGCTCCGAGTGCAAGGGGTTAAATATAATGCTACCCGAATAGGATGAAAGCGTACTAAATACAGTTTTGAAATGATTCTTTTCTCCACGGAGGCAGACCCCGGCGGAATTCGAGCGGAGAGAGGATGAAAGATATTAAAAATAGATTAAAGAAGACTTCCTGGTCTATTTAACTCGACACCGCCATTTTTGTAGCAAGGGGGGCCGGATCGTCGGAGGATTCCGCGGCGGAGCCGGTGAGAGACAGCATTAGGAGCGATGGTCCCGAAGAACCTGATCGTCTCGTTCGTCGTGGTCTTAATGACTTATAGCGGGCAAGCGGAGCACTAATGACAGAAACCCGGGATGACGACCCGGTGGGTCCCGAAGCCCCGATTCCGGGAACAGACGAGCGATCGAACTGGGTGAAACGTTCGAGAGAGAGAGAGAGCGCGACGCCATGGCACAGCGTCGGGTTTCCAAGTCGTGACAGAACGAAACTGCGATCGACGAGCCAAGGTCCTCGACTTCGACCCGACTCCGAGGGCCTCTGATAAATTGCTGGCAGCTGGCAAAACTCTGACTCTGCTCAAGGGTTACCAGCGCACACGTGGCCGGGAGAACGAACGGGTGAGGAACCTGTCCCCGTGGCTCGACCTGGACGACATTCTCTGCCGAAGTTTCGAATTTCTCACTTTCCTTCTAAAGCTCATCTAAAGAATTAGAGATGCGGTATAATTTTACGCAAAGAGAATAGAGTCGTCTCGATTCTTCATCAAAGATGGAGAACGGATGAGGAACCTGGACGACATTCTCTGTCGAAGTTTCGAATTCCTCGCTTCCCTTTTAAAATTCATCTAAATTAGAGCGATCTTGATTCTTCATCAAAGATGGATCGATACACTGTGAACCGAGCCGCGTAAATCGTACAATATAAACGACAAGAGTTCCACAGGAGTGTTTCCCTGGGGAAAGGGGATGGTAGGAGAGAGTGGTGGTAAAATTGCAAGGTGGAGGGGATGATCGAGCGAGCGGAGGGCGATCGAGGAAAATCGCGGTTCGCAGTTAAACTGCGGATCGGTCCCGCGACCTATGCGCCAGGAGATAATGCCCGGTTGAACGGCGCGGCGAGATTGATAGAGCGGGTGGCGTTTGCCAAGAGAATGAATCAAGCGAACGGCGCGGGGGAGTAATAGAAACTATGAGGCATCGGCCGGAGTAAATTGTCCTTACCGGGCTCGGATAAATCAAGAGAGGATGCCTGGGCGAAAGAAAGAAAGTATCGGGGATCTTTTTATTACCGGCCGCGCGGAACCGTAATCCAGCGGAACGTCTGAATCTGTTGCGATAAATAATTGAAAGAGCCACCGAGCGGCGAGTTAATCAATTCGCCGCTCTGGAATTCCATCCACGGTTGAGATCAGTGGGACGACTACTCTGCTTTTCCCAGGGAAACTCTCCGGTCTCTCAAGGAAGCTGGGGTTCAATGGATTATCTCGGTTCGAAGACCCTCTCTCTCTCTCTCCCGGTCCTCCTGCTATCCAGCTATCTAAGAAACGCACATGTGTTCCCACAGGGTGTCAGTATCGCTTTCGTTGGCTTCATTTTTTTGTCGGCTAGGCCTAGAAGCCGAAACGAACGTCGGAGGAAGAGAGAGGAGGATAGGGAGATCCAGGGGGAGCGAGAGGAGAGGGTGGCGAACGGGACACATGTGGTCTGCGTCACGTTAAACCCTGCCCTCTTCCCCTCGCGCCGCAGACACGAAACACGAAGGGCAACGCGGGGGTGGGAGAAACAGCCAGTGATAAAATTCAACAGTTGGTCCCGAATTGGCGGTTCTTCTCCCTTGTCGCCTCCGTCTCCCTCGCTCGGGGGACACTGTTGGCCCGATAACCGATCGCTCGGAATTTTACGTGACTTCTGACCCTTCGCTTTCCCTCTTCGCCCCACTAACGAAACAACGCGGCGTCCCGCGGGAAACGGACGGGCTATCTCTCTACGAGACTCCTCGAAATCATCGACGTGTCTCGAAAACCACGTTTGGAACTTCTTTGAAGAACACTCTGACCGATAACACTCTCTCCTGCGTCAATGCTGAGTTACAAGCACGAAAAGTTTCAATAACATTCCCTCATCGATTCAGGAATGAAGAGGATCGACAAGGAAGGTTGCGACAGGATCCCTGACCCAAATGTCTTGAGAAAGGTGGATGCAAGGTGTCGGCGAGGGTGTGGGTAGGGGATCTGACCCAGACGAGTTTTTCCGCCGGTTTCCCGGCGGTTTCCTATTTTTCCCGGTCGTAACGTCGGGCGCGGTGGGGTGGTCGGGTCTGCAGACAATTCGCAGTAAAATTTTTACAGCCGGCCCCAGCCCCGCCGCGACAGCGGTACCGACGGTGGAGACGGGGGATGAAGTCAGGGGCAGGGGCAGCGACAGGGGGTGGGTTCGCGGGGGGTGTACGGTGTGCTCCAGACGCGCGGAATGGCGGAATGGCCGCGGCCTGCTCGCGGAAACCCATAAACCTATACGTCTCTCCCTGCCCTCCAATCTCTCCGGCGCGGCGGCAGCTTCTCTCGGTGTTTCCCCGGATCCGCGGCTATTTCGCTGCCCCGGGAAAATATTTTACGTCGTCCCGACGTTTATCTGCGATCGGGACTTTATCTTTATTTCCGCGTCGGGATTGATTCGAGGCCGGGGTTATTAGAGTCTGAGCGCCGGTTTACGAGCGTCTCGTCTGGCCGCGACCGTTGCTCCACTTCCTCTCCGCCTTTTGTCTCTTAAAATGGAAAGTTGCCGGTATCCGCCTCATCCTCCTTCTCTCTTTCTCTCGCCCGCTTCAAGGAAAAGGTCTCCGCCGGGTAATTAACGCTCCCAGCACCGGGGCACTAAAAGCGACTGCCCTCGAGCGTCTTGTACAAGTCACGAATCGCGATTATTGAGATTTAGTCTCGAACGAGGCCGCTTAAACTGCCGCAGCCGCTTCTCCAACCTCCCATTCCGGTCCTAACGAGGCTCAAATGATCTTAAATCGCGACAAAGCACCGCAACGCACGTAAACACAGTCGCGGTGTACAATTTTTATCTTACATACAGATTCGGTCGTGGAGGATATTGATGTCTGAGAAAAATCTGGTCGGTTGTTTCTCGGCCAGCGTTAACTAATTAGGGATCAATCGAGCGGATTTGTGTTCGGAGTAGATTGTCACGGCTCATTTGGCAGCGAAATGAGATTACGCGGGCCGTGAGACACCCTCGCGTCGCTCGGCTCAAGTCACTCGGTGATAACGAAGTATCGTGTAGGGAAAGGAGCCTAATGAGAATATCCCCGGTCTCGCGTTACACGGCTTTCACAGTGCTCGGCTGGCCCGACGTGGTCCATTTCGGGTAATGGACTCCGCGCTCGATTCACTGCTTTACTTCGACGACGAAACGCGATCGGGAACTTGGTTAATAACGGCTGGGCTCGCGCGAGACTATCTCCTAATACTTGCATCAAGAAACGATTTACTCCCTGAATTTTAGGATCGCTCTTTTGTGCTTGGAAAGACTCATTCCAGAGGGTCTGGAAGACCGCAATGCGCGAGCAGGGACCGCGTGGCCGCTAAACGCGACGATGACATAACGCTTATAAATATCCGGCGACGGTAATGAATTTTCTATGGACACGGGCGTCGCGTCGGGGTACACAGGTGCTTTATTACCCGGGCAAGTTTACAGCTGTCTGACCGATGCAGAAGCAGTGGAAGAGCGGAGGGGGCAAGGGGATAAGGAGAAGTCTGCGGAATGGCCGCGACACGCTCTGTTCGCGGGAAAGCCGTAAAACTGCGCGCGTCTGCACCTAAAACTTCCAATCTCCGGCCGCCTCCTAAAGCGGCGTCACGATAGAACGGCGCGCGGCGGCTTGATATTCATTTAATTTCGCGGCGGCCACCGCGGCGCGTCCTATCGTCGCTGTTTCGACGGTTTTCGTTAGATTCCACCGACAGCCGGTGCTTTCACGGGTTGCCGGTTTTACGCCGACTCCGTGCTGAAATATTGCGGATTTTCCGTCGCGTTCGGATTCGCCGTCGCAGCTATTTTATGGAGACCGCTCGGTTTAGCCGTATCTCTCATAATATCTTTGACGAACCGACATCGGCGATTCGGCACCACCCTTGAACCCGCGATGAACAATTTTATATTTTTTGAAATACCGGAATTCGTACTGTTTTCTAATTCTCCGATTTTCAAGAGTTTCGTTCAACCAAGATCATTTTTATTCGATGTAATCTTTTTATGTTGGGCACATCGATGTGAACCTGTTTTCTGATACAACAGTGAAGCTTTTCACAATTTGTATTTGGTTGTTAAAGAAAGAAATGCAGGATTCAAACCTATGTTTTTAAAGTGTTACAACTCACAATTTTATTAAAATTGTTTTAATAAAAACAATAATATGAAAATTAATTTTATAGAAAATTTTATAGTAACATTAAATTATTATGAGAATTGATTTTAATATTATTGAGGGGAATGGTATTAAAATTCATTTTACAGAGAATTTAATAGTATTTAAAAATATAAAGCTGTGCATTCGTTGACACTACCTTCGCCCCATATTTCGTTGATATTCCGAGCCGCTTGTGCGGTACTTCGGCCTAGTTTGAACTCATAGAAAAAAATAACGCGAATTATTTCCCTTATTTCGGGAAAACTGCGTTAAATTGACACGAATAACGAACGAGGGTGAAACTGATGTATGTATCGTATTTAATCGGGAAGAGCAAATGTCTCGTGACTCCACAAGTGACAGAAAGTCGATCCCGGCCATCGAAAGAAGCCCAAGTCCTAAAACGAAACAGAATCAGCTCAAAGAACGACAGCAGTCTCTTAACCTAGCAGCAGAGAGCGCCAGGAGAACCAGACTCCCTCTTCCTCGCCCTTTATTTCTGTTTTTCTTTCGTTCTTTATAGCTGCCAAGTTCTCCTCCTTCGCTTCCCTCCGTCCCACCCCCGCGCTCTCGTCCCTTTGAGCGCTCCAGTTTAGGTCAATCTCTATTTCCTAGCCCTGTTGTCTGTCTTTTTCGACGTAGCCCGCCCTCTTTCGATGTTATTTCACCCCAACCCCCTCTCTCTTCGCCGCCACCGCTGCGCGCCGCATCCTCCTGCAGGTGCAGTCTCTCGCTACTCGCTACGGACGTATTACTGTGTTTCCCTCCCGGCCTTTATTTCTATCGATCGCGCGTTCTCCTGCTCGCCACTCTTTGTTTCTGCCTTCTCATTGATTTCGCTCGCTTTTCTTTCTTTGCCGCCCCCCTATCTTGCCGGCGCAACGCTCTCCGGGGAGAGAACCGCCGGTTTAGGAGATGTCCTTTCCGGTTCACGATGCGCCCAGGAAAACTGCGAGAACCTGCCGGCTCGAGCTTCGATTAATCCTACGGTTAATCGAAAACCGACAAGACATTAAGTGTCTCGTGTTAACCGGCATGAATAGAACACGTGTTTCACTTTTTCAACGAATATAAAAATTCTTGTTCACAAAGCAAACGCAATTATTTCTTGGAAATTATCTAAATTAAGATTGAAACGTCGAGGTTAATGTAATAATTTTCATAATTGCTTTTATATTTCAATGATCGAACCAGTGCGCCGATAACATTAATATTATTTGTTAATCGAAAACGTTCTTCCCTTCGCTGGGAATTCTAGGTCCTGCCCTCTTATTAAAAAATTAAGGGATGTTCCTTCCAGTATAACAGTCTCCCTTTATTCGGCACCCACCCCCTTTCTCGTCCTCGATAAAATAATTCTACGATACCGTTAAAGAGTATGCCATTCTACATTGTTCAGCGTTCTCTCCTCTGATCCCTGTTCCTGCGTTTGTCAAACAATTCTACTACATTACGAGCTTGTGTCTTTGATCATTTTCAATCCCAAAGATCAGTCCTCCATTTCCACCATTGAGAAAAACTACCTGTGACGATCCAGCGGCGATGCAGCAAAATTAACAAAGAAATACAGGCTGTAATTCCTCGTGTATTTATGTTATACGGCTGGACTGCGGATCTTTATGCATTTACATGAAAATTGATGAAATTCAAAATTGTTAAAACTGTTTTAAAGTCAGCAAAGGAAGAGGTAACATTCAATTCAGTTTCTATTTCTTGTGCAAGGTCCAAGAGAACGAAGATTACGCTAAAAATATCAAGCAGGTTCTTCATCCTTCCTCAATCTAATAAGATCCATGTTGCTTCGGCGTGGACATAGCTTGAGATTCGTTTGCTCCGGCATTTTTCGAAGGCAGGGACAAATCGTGGCAACACGTGGTGACCAGCTTGCTTCCCGCGTGGTTGTGTTTACGCGTTCGGATGCGCGGTGGAAGGCGTACGTGTGAAAGATAGAGTTACAACACGCCGACAGCCGGGCCAAAGTGCGTCAGATAGGCCCGGACCGAGCCCGACTTCGCGTTTCAAGCTCGCTGGAACTACTTGTACGATTTTAATGGCGACGAAGAGAGCCAGGAGAGAGAGAGAGAGAGAGAGAGAGAGAGAGAGAGAGAGAGAGTCAGGCCAGAACAGACCAGCCGACGAGTGGAACCATGTGTTCCCCTTTGAGACACCGCGCGCTCCGTTCCGTTCGGGCATTTTTATACGGGCCGTGCCGAAGCGGCGCGTTTGCCCGGCTGCAAGTGATATATAAATGAACGTTTTGTTTGAACACCGCTTCCTCCTGCCCCGTTCGCTGTCGGTTCCAGCGTCTGCGCTTTTTCGGGCTTTTTATCCCAGGGCCCTATAACGCGCGACCTCCTTCGCGATTAATGGAGACTCGCGAACTCCAAATTTTCCCAGCTAGTCCCAAAGCTGCTAACTCTTTGTTAACCCTTTCACCACCGTGAACGAGATATCTCGCTATTCCACGATGTCCATGAAACGATCTATGGACGAGATATCTCGTGTATTAACACGTTCGCTACCAGCATTTGTTTCGTTGCTTACCTTCCTTGTTCGAAAGTTTTATGAAATGCAACGTACCCAATTTTGAATTGTTAAAACAGTTTAGCAGAAGAAAGTCACAGATTCTCTGAAAATTCTGCATTCCATTAGGTTGTAAACGAAAAAAGCTTTCATTGTGTATTTTGTATGGGATTTTGAGGCACTAGAAATTCTGAATATTCAAAAATTCGGGCACTTGAAGTTCTGAATACTTTGCAAGTATATTTGCGCCAAGTGTGACACAAGTAATAGACTTTTAAGGACATTTCGAAGCGAAGGTATTTTTGATACCTCTATCTTCCAAGGAAACGTAATTTCCCGGATTTGTTCCTGCACGAGTTGAGACAGGAAGCACCGCGGAAAGAGTTTGGAACGCGCGCTAAAATTGAAATGTAATAGATTTAACATTCGCAGGAAGCTTTCACGGATCGTTGACTAATGGACTGGTAATTGAATATACACTTTTGGGATTCTCCGGCTATTACACATGCGAGGAAATGGATCTTCGCGACACACGTACGTGGTGGATGATTACCGGGTCGTCAGGCTGTTTCAAAGAATTTCCGTGAGGTACCAAAGGAGATTAATTGCAGACAGCCGTGTTCCGTTCTCTAACGGAGCTAAAGCGTCGAGATTAGAAAGGCAGGGCGCGATCAACAATTTTGACAACCGTTCGCGCACCAATTCGCGACGAGGGTCTCGTTTCCCGCGAGCTCGCGGCGGCACGTCGGGTTTTCGTTTTATTTCGGCGAAAACCCGGCATCCCAGTAATCCGGAAAAAGCCACCCTTATAAATTCGCCGACCCAAAAAATTCGAAGGGGCGGCAGCAGGCGATAGAGGCGGAGGCGAACCTGCGATACAGCTACCTAAACCTTTCGGTTTTGACGATTTTTGGACATATTAAAAATCTCAATATTTTCACGAGTGTCCGGAAAACTAAGCATATTAAAAAATCATCGAAACCGGAGGGCAGGTACTTGTTCTGCAGGTTCACCGAGGCGGAAAAGCGGCCCGAAACAGGAGAAACTTTCGCGTAACGCGATCCGCGATAACTCGACGCCTTCGACAAACAGCGTGGGTTGTTGGGGGTGGCTCTTGCAGAGAGGGTGGCTGGCGGGAAAGCGGTTAGAACGCGAAAGAATGGGTGTAATAAGTGGCGGCAAAGCGTAGCGAGCCTAAATTCCACGGCACGGCGGCGTAATTCGCGCAATTAAACGGCGGCAAAAGGGAGAGAGAGGAGAGGAGAGACGGAGTCCTATTCTCCCACCCCCGGGAATGTATGCCCGGCTGCGAGGGCGGCCGATCTTAGATTTAGGATCCGAATCGCGGGGCAAACCGTAGTAATTACGACGAGGCCGTTCAAAGGGGATCCGTGGCTCGTTTAAATTTTCCGAGCGCGCGCCGGATGGAAATCCGCGCGTCGAGTGCACGGAAAAACTGCTAAGGGCGTAATTTTCGTTTACATCGGGCCGGGTAGCGAGCGAGCGAGCTAGCGAGCTCCAACGTCAGCAAATGAAAAAAAATATCGCGGGGGAAAAGAGAGGAAAGGATGGAGAGAGGGAAGGAGGGAGAACGAGATAGAGGGAGTTCGCAATTAACGTTAAAAGGTCCATGGACACTTCAAAACTCTCTCGGAAATTCTGCGACCCGTGGGCGCGCGCGTTTCCTCTCTTCCCCCCCCTCTCACTCTCTCGGTCTCTGTGCCACCCCCTCGGCCCCTTCTCTACACCCACGGTTTTGAAAAAAGGGCCGCGTTACTACTCCCTTTAGGTCCAACTTTCCGTTTGACCGAGTTTTCCGGCTTGCGTGCCTCTCAAGGGCGAAACTTCTCGAGCTTCGTTTCCCTGTGTAGCTGCCGCCGCCCTTTTTAGGCCCTATTTTCGCCAGCCGTTGGGGCTCGTTACAGCAAACGGCGTTCAGCACCCGCTCCCCCTCTTTCTCTCTCTCTCTCTTTCCCGTCCGTTTCATAATTAATTGAAAGAGATTATTAATATCGTCGACATTCCTCGCTATGAGAAAAAGAGATCGCGTGTCTTCGACGAAAGCTTGCGCCGCGCCATCGTCCTTTTTAATTGCTCTCTGTGTTTTTCGAATATCTCCGGCGTACCGGAGAGCTTTATTTCACGCCTGTTACCGAGTCTCCCTTCAAAAGGCAGAGAAACAGCGGCGCGAAACCGTTTTTCCAAAAACTAGCCCCCGCTTAATTGCGGAGAAACGTGGCCGCCGCGATTTTTGAAATATTTCAACCGTCCGAAAGCTCGTGCCGGCTTCTCCCTGGAAGTTTTCAGGAGTGTCCTTTTTCTTCCGGGATTCTGGATTCTCCCGGGCGTATTGAAATTCCGGGTCCAGGAGCCAGTCGAAAAAATAAGGGACGCGGATATGTATGTACGGTCGATCGATTCCTGCGGCGGATCCTGATAACCGCGTTCAATGGGAGAGGCAAGAGAGCAAAAAGAAGTCGAGGAAGACGCATTGAAATGAAATTCCTGAAGGGTTGGCCTCCCACCGGCTATTCAACCCTTCGCCCCAGATTCGAGGGACATACGGGCGGATTAAAGTCAACGCGGAACACCGAACCGACAGCGGACGACGTTCTTACGAGCATTTTAAAAACGTTATCTATTGTACCGTAAATGTAATCTCCGCGTCGAAACGCGAAAATAAATTCCCCACCTTCGAATGTTTTCTAATATTCGAGCGTAATCCTGTCTCCGAGCGCGGTGGTTTATCAGCGCAGTACATCTGGAACGAATCTATTTTTTGTTTGTTACTGGAATACGCTCTGACGAATTCAGTCCACCGATTAAGAAACGAGTACGTTCGTCATACTGTAGAGTAGGTCTGTGTTTTTGGACAGGGTGAATTCTTTAACAGCGTCTGCGACGGATCTCATTTTCAAACGATGGACGGTCTATTTCTACATTTTTAACAATTTTAAGATTTCATTTTTCGTTGATCGACGGAGCAAAGAAAGACGCTCGTCGAGCTATTTAATCTTTAGCTTAGGCGAAATGCTGTTCAACGATACGTCATTCTAATTCTTCCGGTCGCGGAATCCTCGAATCGCGCGGTTTTACAAATCGGTTCAGGATCAAAGGGAAATTCCTCGGGGTTAGAGGTTGTCGCGTTTGAATTTCGACGGGGATTCCCTTTAAATCGTAATCCGATAGAAATATCCCGAGACGTCTCGAGCGACATTCCTCGAAGGGTTGAACACCCCTTCGACGTTACGACCCTCCGCAAGAGCTGCGATAGGGAAAGGAAACCCTTCAGCCCAGTTTCGAAGGTCAATGGCGGCCGGGTTAAGGAACTCACGGAGATTCATTCAACCTTCTCAAGTCTGTTTCTCGCGAACCTTCCTGTCTTCTACTTCTTCTTCCTCTTAGGGTTTCGTCGTTATTTTCCACGCGATTTTCCATTAAAAACCCGCAGATTGACGATGCAGCAAAGTTTATTCGAAAAATGAAGGAAGATCAAACACAACCTCGTCGAACGTGCGCAAACAATGTTTCCTGCATAACAAACGGACCGAGCAAAAAATTACAAAATGTAATCGAATAATTTTCGGAGGTGGGCAAACGTTCGCCGGAATTACAAATTCGTTCAATTACCTTGTAAGTCCTTCGGCCCGGTGTTTGCCTTATCAATCAGTTATCGGAATCATTGGTTCAACAAACCCTCGCAAAAATTACAATCCTGTTTTCGTTTTCGACTAGTAAATCTATCGCTGTTTTCCAGCGAAAAACAGAGAACGCCTGGTGCGCAGCACGGGCAAACGGCGCGGCTGCAGCCCGAGTGTTTGCGAAGGGTTTGAATTTTTTAATAACAATCCCGTGGAAAATGAACGAGAAAAACGGAGGGCTTAAGGTACCACTCGTAATCCATTTCCCGATAAAGATACTGGGCGGTCGGAAGTGGAATTCCTCGAAGGGTCGAGCACCCCCGCGATGTTACGATCCTCGAGCGGAGCCGAGGGGGTTTGCCGGCAACCTTTTGCCCCAGTTTTCAAGGTCCGAGACCCGTCGATCGAGGGCTGATCAGGATTCGAGTCGAATCGAGAAACCCTCGCAATCCTGTAATTTTTTCTCCGCTCGATCGAACCGATTCTAATCAACAATTACTTCTGTTCGTTATTCGCGAGCGCGTTCTCGTATTTCGTTCGTATCACGGTTTCCCCGGGCACATCAAGAATAATGCAAAAATAATGAAAATAACAGGAAAATTGCGCACGAGTTCGCGGCAAATATTATTTCACCGTAACACGCCGAGGAGAGCGAATATTGGGAAGAAATTTTTGTTATGCTACCGTTCAATCCAGGGGCCAGGATATTGAAAAAGTTTGATTACAATTTGCACACTGCAACGCGCGCGCCGTTGTTCGATCGCGTCAATAATTTTTCAAATGTTCCCGAAATTTCGCCAATCGCGAAAACACCGAATTTCAAGACAAACAAGAAAGAACGATAACAGCAGCCGCCGGCCGGGAAAAAAAACCGAGCCCTTTTGTTCCGCTCGGTTGTGCGAGCGGAACCCGTCGAAAAACCGTGAAAGTCCTCCCGTGCGAGGTATCAGACGACCGCGCAGTGTTTCAATTAATGTTAATTAACTGAACAAAACTGGTGATTAAAATGTCATTACGTTCCTTGAGGCAGATAAGAAAAACCACCCTGCGTAAGGGAAGCTGCTGTGAACGCGACCCTAAACGACGGAGCCGACGTAGAGGGATGAAGGGAGACGAAGAAGCTCGGAGCCCTTTGGCCCAGTTTTCAAGGTCCGCGACGCGCAGGTTAAGGGACGGTATTCCCTCGTATTCCCTCGGCTGCGGGGGCGGCGGGGAGTCCTCCGACGCCCTTCTTCCGGCCGTGGTCGGGGTGAGTAGGTCAAACTTTACGGCCCTGCCGTCTAGACGTCGTTGCGCCCCGTGCACGGCAGTAAAACCATTTTAAGGGGCTGTTTTACCGGCGCACTCAGCGCGAGACCTGTTCGAAAGGGGTGGCTCAGCCGGTCCCGCTCGCCCCCGCGCACCCCCGGATCCACGGTCGCCTTTATTTCCTTCCCGTGGCTCTGGATCCTGTGCATCCAGACGAGCCGATGCTCGGCCTGGAACGGGAACGAGAACGGCTACGGCAATGGGAACAGGACCGAGCGTGGGGGGGTGGGAGAGACGTAAAACGAGGAATCGTCCGCGAGAATCTCACCCCCGGCGCTTCAACCCCCTCCGGAACGTGACGGAGAAATACGAGTCTCCGGCCCGCTTTCTGACTGAAATTACTCTATCGAGCTCGTCTCGCCGGGATAATTCCGTTTATAATTCGAGGGATGAATGACGGGGTGGCTCTGCCGACGACGTTTACTGCTGCCTCCACAAAGAGAGATTGATTCGACGCTTCGTTTTCGGCGTTCATCGGCCACTTTCCTATTTCAGACTGCAGATCGCGCAATAAACTTAACACCCTCATCGCCAACAATCACTTCACAGTCTTTCAACGCGGAACAACCGATTCTTCAGCTTCTCAGTCGGTTCTCCGGTAGCAACTTCTCCTGCCATTGCTCCTTAACAATTTGGGTGTCAACTTTTTCATCAAACTTAACTCCTTGCCCTACAATATCATGTCAGACTCGTGTTGAAGATTCAGAACGGAGTCTAATAAATATGTATGTTATTAATTCCTTTTAATCCGAGATGAAACGGTATTTTGGTTTTGTTAATGCATAGGTATTGGAGAACATGTAGGTACACAATAGATATCAATTTTCTCCTTTTCTAGGAAATTACGAACTGTAAAAAAGTTTTAATCACTGAAACCGTAAAATAAATCGTAGGGCAAGGGGTTAAAAATCAATTGCTACTACCATCCGTTAAGTAAATCAAATTGTATTAGAAACGAGGATGAATTTATTAATTTTTCATTTTAGTTGTTTATGTAGATTTATGTCGACGTAAGCGATAGCTAAGCGTTAAGAAATAAGATAGCATGAGTTCTAGGAATTGTAACCCTGAGGGGAGCAATAAAGTGATACAATATACAAGATTTTAGCTCTGCCTAGTTTCTATTTTGTACGACATTCACGGGCAACGTGTTAAAGAGAGCGCGCTTGGCGAGACTAAAATTTTCTGCAAACGTCAACATGGCGAATAGGATAAACGCTCGATTTGTCGAGCGAATTTACAGCCTCGGCAGGTTTTTCCGTCCGAATGGCGGCGGATAAGGGACTCCGTGTCCCAGGGACGCAAGTTTCGTCGAAGAGAGTCGCGGGAACGATTCGCTTCGGAAACTCTCAACCGCCAGGCCCATTACTCTCCCTAATTTAAGGTATCCAGAAGAGAGCAGACATCTCGAGAGGACTCTTCCTGGCTAGGAAGTGGTGCTTGGCACCGGCGAGCACTCAGCGACAGAAGGCAACAAAAACACCCCCGAAAATGGGGGACACGCGGCGTACAGTGAAACCCCCGAGCCCGGCCTCGTTTAGCGAACTTCACCAACTTCTCGGCGCATAACCGTTCTGTAACTTTATCATTGCACCGCTCTGCAACGTTCCCTTCGATCATATTTATCCAGGCAACTCGATCCCAAGATAAACCTCGTCCGCTAATAATTCTCTCGTTGCGTGATTCGATCCTGTTATTGTTCGCCTAACCTTTCCGTTGCCATTTTCCAGGTTCAGACTGCGTGTTAAACGTTGCTAAATTTCCTGTAATAGTCGAGGCTTTGTTTAACCTCTTTTTCTTACAATGTCCCTCCGATCCTCCGATTTCATTAAAACTATTGGGAAGGAATATTGTAAGACGACGATGACGTTGGCTACCCCATGGTGGTTTCAGGAATTTGCTGGAACGTCGGGAAAATTCGTGGCAGCGTTTCGACGAATAAATTGGCGATTCCAATCGGTCGCAGGTCGAGCAGGAAGATGAGGAGCGCGACGAAAATCGGAGAATTGGCCCAACAAGTGAATCGAGCACTCGACCAAGGAAACGAGCAACAAAAGTGGCCCTCTTCCCCTGCTCGGCGGCTAGAGAAGGGGGCGAGACGTCGGAGAGAGCACAGAGGGCCGGTTGTTTCGTGAAATTCTCCCAGAGAGAGAGAGAGAGCCGGCCCTTCGAGAGAGCTCTCGAGGATCGCGGTGGCTCTTCGAGTGCGACACGCTGATTCCAGCCTTCTAATGCCCGCGATGACGTCTTTGCGATACGAGGCCATCGACGTTTTCAAGTAGCTCCGCGGCCCCGGTCTTCCCCGAAGATCCTCTCGAATGTTCCTCTTCGCGCATAATGGCTCGTCTATAGCATGTAAATACCGTGTTCCCGGTGTGTAAATTGCTCCGCGAGACGACGTCCGAATTTCCATGGGACACAAGGGTTGAACGGCTCCTGAAAGGGGTGGCTTCCGTTTGAAGGTTGGTCGATCTCTCTTCCTTGAACCCTCGTGCACCTTCCAGATCGCTTCTCCGGGAGACAATTTTTCGTTTCAACTGTATTCCATCTAATAAAGACCTGCACGTTAATTTCATCCCCTTTGTTTGCAACTCGGGCGTAGAAACACGTCGAAACTTTCTTCGACGAGTGTTCACATTTTTCTTGTGTGTCGGTGGTAAATCGATTCGACTCGGAAGATGATAATACAATTAGATGATCCGCGCACCGGCCTGGAACAATGTCTACATCGCGATTTCCGGCGATCGACAATTTTTCCGCTCTTTCGAGCGCCGTCGACGGATCTCTCCATTCATTATTGAATTATAGTGATGCGAGAGAATGGATATTGAAATCACATTGTTATCCCGGCCACAATACAATCCCGCGCGAACAATGAGCAACTTTTCTCAGGTTTCGAAATTAATGGTGCAAATAAATTATTCGGGGAATCGATACGTTCGTCAGAGGCGGCGGAAAAAGAAGGAAGAGCCTCGGCTATCCTGGGAACGAAGTACATATCCCGGGGATCGACGGGTTGCGGAACAGTTACGAACCCGTTCCCGAAAACCGTGCTCGTTGGCCGACGTTCGTTCGGTTACCCTCCGATCTATCGTTCTCGTTTCGGGAAACAGGAGAAAACGAATGAAGGGTCGCTAGTTTTCCGGGAGTCGGTTCGCTCGAAGGGCCCATCGTCGATCTTTCTGCGATCCACTGGATCACCTGCTCGGCCGCGGTTTACGCACCTGCCGTACCAGGTCGCGTCCACGATGCAACTCGGACGAAATCGTTCGATTCAAGAATTCTCCGTTTTTTACCCGCGCGGAAAAAAGTCTGAAAAATCTTCAAGAATCACTCGGAGAAACGCGCGTTCCCTTAATCCTCTCGGATAGGTCTCTCGCTTTTTTGTCTCGGCTCCCTTTCGCTCGAGTTGTCCGTTCGCGGCGCCAGCGTCACGATAAATCTCTCGACGCAGATGTCGGAATATTTGGAACACTTAGCCGCGTCGAGAAGCGAGAGAGATCAACGAAGATTAATGCGTCGATCACGGTCGTCCTCGAGGTTCGTCGATCGCTCATTTTCACCGGGCTTCCCCCGATCAATCTGTCCCCGGGGACGGCGCGGCGCGCAGGACTCTTTTGCGAATCGTCGCCCCGACGAAAGAGACGAACATTAAAAAACAGGCTCGTAGAACCGGGTGATCGATCGCGGATCATCGAATCGATATTAGACGGCTCGGGGGGTCGACACGCCGATACCTGCGCTACCCCGGCGAGAAACTGTGTTCGTTGCCGAGGGGCGCTGATAATAGCGTGTAATAACTCCTAACGATCACCGAGGTCGACGAGATATGAAAAATAGATCGTCCTGCAGGAGAGCGATGCGAAGATCTCGATCGCGAACCCTTCCGCAAAGACGACGATCCGCAGAACCATTTTCGAAAAAGTGCACGTTCCCAAGTTCGATCGCAGCGCGACGATTAGCAGGACCGTTTCCCCGATCAATTCCTCCTTTAATAAGGACGCTCGCGATTATTCCGATTGTTTCATTACGCCGCGGTCGCGTACGCGGATCGGCGAGCGGAGATGAAAAATTAAAAGGAAACGGTCTCGCTGAAAGGATATGTACAAATGAACAAAGGGGGGCTGCGAGGCAGTTCGACAGTGGCAGTAGCATTTATTATGATATCGAGGAAGAAGGGGGAGACAGAAGGAGGCACGGAAAGGGGTGGAATTGCCGGTACTCGACTCGACCGTTCCTGTAAATATTAGGAAAGAGAACGCCTCGCCATTGTACGTTCCTTCAAAGTGCAGCCCGGGGTTCTCCGGGTGCACACGCCGCTTCCTTTTTCTCACTTTTCTCTTCCGCCCCCCTCGCTGCCGCCCCTCAGCACCCCTTTCGCTCGCTCACCGCCCCCGCACCCCTCCAGGCGCAGAGCGCTGCTCCTTTTTCCGGGTCGAATATCGATCCTGATATTTCTTCGTCCTTTTTTTTCAACGTCCGTGCGAGCGTCATTTCCAGGAGTTCTTTCTTTCACCCCCACCCCCGGTCCCTCGTCTACCCCGTACCATTCTCGTACCACCACCCTCCTCCGACCCTCGTACCCCCGCCCCCTGTTCCTCCCACCGAAAGAAGTTATATTTCTCGATCTAGCGTGCCGGGGTGCGCTCATCGGTCACCCGGAGGGGGTGAGCGACGAATTTTCTCGCGATTCCTTCGCGTTCGCCGTTTATTCCGCCTTTTGCCCGTACCGAACTCCTTCCACCCTATTCCTCTCTCTCTCTTCCCCCTCTCACACCATCTATCCGTACGGTTTCGTTGGCCCAGACGAAACGTTCCTTAATAAAAATCTCTTCGACACCCACCCCATCCCTCGCGTTCTCTCCCAGCAGTGCCGAAGGAATACACCAGGGAGACGATCGTCTAAAACGCGGATAAAATCTACATTTTTTCCTTGGGATCCGACGGTCTTTCGCGTAACATCCTCCGCAGAATAGCGTTGCCGTTGATGCAGACAGGTGAAAAGTTGAGGGAAATCTTCTTGCGGGTCGCAAGAGTGTGCGACGAAAACGGTTCCACCGAACTGGGGTAAAGTGTACGCAGTACGCACCCTCGCTTTGTATTCAATAGGTGCGGAGTCGCAGGAATTCTCCGGGCAAACGATTGTCTTGAACCAAGTTAAAATCAACATTTTCCCCCGGGAGTCTGCTCCGAGCGGACAGGCTAATTTGCAGAAATTTTCTCGCGAAACTGCGGCAGCCGCGTCATTGAAGCGAACAAGCGAAAAATCGAAGGGAAATCTTGCGACTGGAATTTTCAATTTCTCCGAACGAGAGCGCAGTCGAGTAATTAACAACGCGATTCTCTCGCGAATCCTGTGGGGAAAATGTTAGTAAGATTGTTTGCAGGTTCGAGAACAAGTGTCGTCGGATTGGAGGGAGCTTAGGCCGGGTGCAACGATCGCATAAAACGCGGAAAAGCCACGTCGGACGAGTCGTGGTTCGGTCGAAGAAGACGGCGGACACGAGCGGGGCTCGTCGATATTTCCGCAACATATTGAAAATCTTGCTTTTTATCGCGAGCCACCGTCCTTCCTCAAAGCCCCATCTCTCTCGGCTTCTTCCTCTTTGTACCTTCGTTCTTTCCCGCCCTTCTTTTTTTCCGGGAGGGGGTTCAATATCGATCCCGTGGCCGGTTTTTCTTTTTCTTTCATCCCCTCTGGCCCCTCTGCTTCCTTCCTCGCCCCCCGCTTTTTCCCTATTTCCGCGAGTGCCGCCCTTTTCCTCCCTTTTTCCTGTTTCCATCAAACTAGCGGCGAGATAGAGGACGCCTCGGGCTTCGAATAATTTTATAAAAATATCCGCCGGCTCCGTAGCAGCCGGAGAGAGACCGACAGAGAGCCAGTGAAATTGAGAGGGAGAGAGAGAGAGAGAGAGAGAGGAATCCAAACTGACCGACTATCGCGTTAACATCGCCATCGACGATCGGATGGAAAAACAATTTCTCCTCTTCTCCATGGAAACGCAATCTTACGGCGACGTTTTTTTAATCTTCCCAGTGTGTTTCAAGTTTTTTTTTTTTCGTCGTTCCCCTTTTATCCGAAGATCGTTTATGCGAATGTCGGCAAGGATTTCACCGTTGTTTCTCGCCGGCCGCGGATTTTCTTTATCGCCCCTCTTTTCCCACCGGTTTTCCTCGTTTAATCCATAAAGTCCGGCAACGGGTAACTATGACCCTCCGAGGTTCATTCTGCCGCTAAATTGCAGCTCCTTTTTTCTCTCGCCGACATTCTTTTTTCGAGATATCGATCTTCGTCAGTCGTTCCAGCCCCACCGCGCACACCCGTCTCCTCTCCTCCTCCTCGGTTTCGCCTTTTTCTTTCGCCCGCCTTTTTTTCGCCGGCGACTCGACGCCCCGGGAAAACATTATTTTTTCCGGCGCATCGGGCTGCGTTTTATGGAGCGGTTCCTGCCGCAGAATTACGCGACCGTCGATCGCCCCCACCGCGCCGCCAGAAATTCAACCTGGACCCCTTACGAACGGTTCAACGAACTACCCTCGCCTTGCTCGCCGCGTGGTCCAACCACGTTATAATCCTAAAATCAACGATTTTACACAGTTCTCGCTGTTGAGGCCTTCGGGCGCAAACGGCGTTCTAGTGGAATTACTTTCCCAACGCTTCGTCAGCTGATTGAAGACACACTACTAATCGGTATCTTTCATACTCAGTATTAGACAATTTCAAGATAAAAAATATATGTTTTCTGTATATCCCACGAAGATGAAACCGTCAAGAAATTTTTCTAGAGAATCGAGCGTCCCGATGAAGTTCTCTCGATCATTTCTGGAAACAGCAAATCGATTCGGTCCAACGTAAGGCGCTTTTAATTTTGATAATCGGTGCCTATCATACTCTCAAATTCAATATAAAGAATATCCAACTGTTTTCTGTATATCCCACGAAGGTGAAACCGTGAAGAAATTCTGAAGAATTGAGCGTCCCGAAGTTCCCTCGATCATTTCCGGAAATAGCAAATCAGTTCCATCCAATGTAAGGCGCTTTTAATCTCGTTCGTCGCCGTGGTCAGCCCCGCGAGCCTGTTTTAAAACGCCCCAGTCGATCGCGACTCGTCCATCGGCACTCGTTCCTCCGAACGGGCATAAATGTCCCGGATTGAGTTTCCTAATTCCACTCTACCGGGAATAATTCCTGTAATCGAATTAAGAAGTTTGACTGGCGGTTTCTCGACGAAAATGCATTCGTCCTCTAACTTTGAAGTGGAACCGATCAAATTGAACGTATTAATTGCGACCAACAGGATCGAGCACCGGCCAATCATTCCAATAAAATAACGCCTCCTACATTTTTAACTACCGGGAAACAACCAATTAATTCTCCCCAGAAATAAATCTCATATTCCCGTGCTATTTTATTCCAAAGAATAGCATCGTCTAAAAATCCCTCAAACGCAGCGTGTAGGATTTTTCCACGATTCTTTCCAGTTTCAATCCTCGCTGCATTTTTGTAACTCTCTGTATGCTTCCGACGCGTAGATAAATAAATAAGACGACGGAACGACGAAGAATGCTCCGGAAAATTTTTCGCAGTTTCAATGGAGGCCGTGAAACGCGTGGAACAGAGAACAGTTTCCTCGCATATTTAATTACGTAAATATCCCGAGGAGACATCCGCGTCCCTCTTCATCTCTCATCCCCCCATCCACCGGCACTACCCCTTTCGTCGGATCTTCAATATCGCGCGACAGATGGAAGAAGCCGGTCCTCTTTCTCTCCCGAGATCCATCAAATATCGGAAAGATGGCGGCAACATTGGTAGCTACGGCTCTTCAAAGGCCGGTCCGGCGCCTGGTTGAGTTTTCTTCCATTTCCCATCTTCCTCCGTCGCCGCCGGGGGTCAAATATCGATTCCGATATTTCCACGGACTGGTTTTCTCTCTCTCTCCTCGATTCTTTCTAAACCCGCTCTCTCGCTCCTCGCGTCTTCCAGCCGCTATTCCATTCGCTACCCTACCCCGTTCCGTCCCCTGTATTCTTCATTAAGCGGCGGACACGCGAACGGAAAAACGAGGGAAAATTTCTCCGGAGAAAGTCCTCACCACGTTCTCCCTCTGTTATTTCTGTCGAGGAGACTCCTTCGCCGCGATTTCCCTTTTCTTCGCGACAAAACAGCTCGCTCTTGACCCTCTTAGACGCTGCCGCGACGTCGATGGCCGCTCTCCTCGCATAATTGCTTCTATTTCATTTGAATTGGCGCGTCCGAATCCGTGGGCCGCGGGGCTACTTACCAACTATCGCCTAAGTGACGAAAGTTTCCTGGCCCGGGTTTCGACGGTTTAATCCCCGATCCACTTCTCATTTTTCAATTCAGCGTGCGAGAGAGGTTATTTATTTTCCTTACATTTTCGCAACAAACAGGTGGTGCATGGTGAAAGGACGAGAGAGGGTTGAATTATTTGGAGTATCGACGTCGATGGCTTTCTGCAATGTTTAAAATTGCGAATTGTTTACGGAAAACTCGAGGGTCCGCGAATGGAACGTTGACGAAAGATGCAGCCGTCGAAATTTCGGGATGCAGCAGCACTCGGAGGGTTTCGGATTCGATATTTCCTGAGGGCGCGTGTTCCTATCCAATTTCCCTCGGTTGCCGTTCCCCGATGCGTTTGTGCGTCTGGCTTAAACATCGATTCCGATATTCGCAATTTCGCTGCGAGCCCCGCTGTCGTTCCCCGGGCCAGGAATTCGCGAAACCGAGGAGACAGAAATAAGCAGCGCTTGCGTTCGGGACACGTCGATTCGATCGGCGCGGGAATGGACCAGGAACGAAAGAGAGAGAGAGGGAGAGAGAAAGGGGAAAAGAGACAGACGAAACGGACGCGCTGGAAATCCCTTTCAGTAGTCGAACTTTCGGGATTTTCCTTCGGCCCCGAACTTCCCCGGAAAGTCTTACCGGAACTTCCGGGAATCTCGATTGTGACGTGCGGAAGTAGTTGAAAGTTTAATCGCGTAACTTTCCGTACGCGCGCGCGCGCGCACGCTCGTCTTCTTCCCCCCTGATGTCCCCCCGAAAAATTTTCGACAGTTTCGCGACCGGTGTTGCTGTTACCCTGCGGACAGTCTTTTCAATTTAATTCGACATCCTCCCGCGTAACTTTTTCTTATCGTTTCTACCCCGCGCCCCCGTTCCGCCGGGAAAGTCTTAAAACATACGATTCCGTAGGAATGTGTTATCCGATTGAATCGGAATGGAATGTAGCGTGAAGCTCCGTGAGCTTTTTGACCAACTTTTTCCCCTCCGCAGAAGAAGAAAGAAGAACCGAACATAGTTTCTTTCTCTGCTTCGCGCGGATCGCAGTTTGCTTTCCCGGACAGTTTCAAAACTTTTCGCCGGGATTTTTTTCGGCTGGAATTAAATCGGCGGAGCCGGGACACCGTGGACTTTTTTTTTTCATGTTCCAGAACGTTCTTCTCCGAGAGAGACTCTGAGGCGCTTTGTTCGTCGAAAAAACCAACGGGAGACACACTAGGGCCCCCTTCGATCGACCCGCCACGAAATGCCACGGCGTCTGCTACTCGTCATTAAAAAACACGTGGCCGTCTAAAACACTGAATCTACTGTTTCTTCGCGACACGCGTTTCTACGCGCCACTTTAACGAGCTGACAACACGGAATGCATTAATTAGATTCTCCCCCCGTCGAACAGACTGCCTCGCCACGCTGGAACTCCGCGGCGAGCCGCGACGGCAGAGCAACAACCTTTTTCAACAGTCCATCAACGCCGACAATCGAAATTCAACGCGATCCGCAATCTGGCTAACTTCAATCTCTACGTTAAAATTACCCTCGATCTTGCTACTGACATAAATTACAAAATCTCCGTGCGATCTCAAATATATTATCTACCATCCTGTCTTCATTTGACTGAAATCCATTCAATTTTTCTGAAACTTCGTTACATTTATTATTTTAACTGCAACACTCGTAGTTATTCTTGTGAAGCGAAATAAACCCAGTGGGGTTTAAAGTGGTTAAATAAAAAGAAAACCTCCATTCACCCATTCATTCGTTTCTCGAGTGCAAAGGGTTCCTTCCATCAACGACTGCGAATTAAATTCGATTGTTGTTCCTCCGAAATGTTTAGAATTGCCAAGCTCACGACTCAAGAGCCTGCCCGAAGGTGTTAACAACTCGACGTTTTAAAACCACCCCCGACCTACCCCAGGGACCAATTTCTCCGATCAATTACCGACGATTTAGTAAAATCCCCCATCGTCCTCGTTTCCTCCGTGTTCCCGGCGAAGCAACCCTTCGATCCCGATCCAGCACGACACAGTTAACCCGTCCCGGATAATTATGATCGATGATCATCGTTCAGCGAAGAGATCCATCCGAGTCACGTACGCGTCGTCGTCTGAGAGGCGTCGTTCCCATATCACCGATGCAGAAATTCAAATTCGCCGTCATTAATAAAAATTAAAGAGACATCGAGAGAGGACAGGGTCCCCGGGTATGTATTCTCGGGGACGGCCCGAGGGCCGGCACACCTTTATCTTACCTGGGCCACAATAGCGTGAGACTATGGACCCTTTGTACTCCACTTTCACGACGATCTGCATACGCACCCCTCTCTCTCTCTCTCGCTCGCTCGACGCACCCCTAGCAACCGGCCAACGTTTTCCTCTCTTCTCCACTCTCCTCTTCTCTCGGCTCCTCGAGAGCCGGGACATGTAATCTCCGGAAGAAACGCTCCGGTGCCACGTCTTTCATGGGTGCTAACATTTTTTTCCTCGTCTAACGGCACTCCTGGTCACGTCTTCGGGGATAACGGTGAAAGCTTTTTCATCTCCGCAAGATGACGAACTCTTTTTCTTATGGGGGCTTATCCCGGACCGTATTGGTGGTTAGCGGACATCCGCACGCGACGAATATTAACTCTACATCTGCGTACTGGGTCGTTTCACACCGAAAATATTTTTATTAGACGATTGCATAACTGTACCGCACGGCGGAGTGTAAAAAAGTTATACAGGGTGTCCATTTGAAAACTTCCCAGCCGAATATTTCGAGAAGTATGAGAGATATTGAGAAAGTGTAAAACCGAGGATTTCGAGGGGGAAAGAGGAGGGCGGTATCAGTTTTTTATTTCGGTGGCGTTTTCAAAGTCATTTAAAAGTTTGTTTTTTCAAATGGAAATCTGCGGATAAAAAATAGTATCCTACGAAAATTGCTGGTCTTTTTACGTACAATAAGATCCCATAATAAAAAATATAGGTTTCCTTGAAAAAGCCACTCAAATAAAACTCTGATACTGTTCCCTTCTTTCCCCCTCGAAATCCTTGGACACGTGTTTTACGCTTTTCTAATATCTTTCATACTTTCCGAGATATTCGGATAGTATAGATTATCTACAATCGGTAGATTTTCTACAATTAGAAAAGAATTGATTAGCAAAGCTGCATTCTTTAAAATTGAACCATTGAATTTTATTTTCAAGTCGGGCACGAACTTATGCAATCATCTGGTATTTTCAAGTAGCACGAAATTGCAGAACACATAGAATTAATTTTCCGCGTGTGTTAATACAAATTAACAAATAGATGTGCACCCATTCAGCATCACCGGTGTGAAACGTTTGCTTTTGATCGAGATCAGCATTGAAAATTGCGATTCCCAGCCGAAGAAATTTCACGGGCAGCAATTTCTGCGTTAAGACCCCTTCATCGGAGACAACCCCCCGTGGCCAGCCATCAGAGGTCGTCCGATCGGGGGTTGCAGCAGAGACAAAGGCGAAGTCGCATCGAGCAACCCCTTTACGGCGCCGGTGTCACAACATTTGGGCCCGGGACAGAGTTATGGCCCTTTTTCCCGCGATTCCGTCCTCGGATCGTTCGGTGGCCACCCAGGCGGAACGATTTCTCGGTGATTTCCCTTTCAGTTCCTTCTCTCCGCCATTTTCTTTTTTCCTCGACCAGAATCGCTCGGCTAGAATCGCGGGAGAACGCGAAACGCTGCAGGCTGCGACGTTTCCAGGCGAGGAATTCCTTCGGGGAAAGCATTTTCGATTCGTCTACGACATTTCTATTCGACAGGAAAAAGCTGTCGAGGCGAAAAAAAAGGAACCGATGAAAACGATAGCTGGAGCCTACCCTCGCCGGCTACGCCCCTCGGATTCGATTAAATAATCTCCGATAAATTAAACGAGTTATTCACGGCCGGGTCTGGAAATTAGAGGAGAGTAATAAGCCGCCCCTCGCGGGAAATCCGGCGAACGGGAGTTGACTGCGTAACCCGGATCCCCTAGAAAAAAACGCGTTGAAAAAGTTGCACGGAGAACCGGGACAGCCGTTAGCTCCCGTTGGCACAATGTAACAAGCTCGAAAAAAATTCGTGAAAAAAATCGCGACCGGTTGGCCGGTCTATAGCGATCCGCGCGCGATACGTTACGACCGAAAATTCATTAGCCGATCCAGATCGAGGACGAAGGGGTTGCCCGACGATCATCCCCTCTAGTTCGTCCCCGTCGTCATCGAGACAATGAGTCTCTCCCCTGGGCTCGCTTTTTTTTTGTCTCACGTCGCGCAGAGACAAAAATGCCGTTGCACGATTTGCATCCGTTGCTCCGCGAGCAAAAAAAAATCCGGGGAAAAAAATTCGATCGGTGGAGAAACGAGCGGAGAGGGTTGAAGACGTCGCAAAGAGAAAGAGAGAGAGAGAGAGAAAAAAAAATTGGCAGCAGGGTTCGGCACGGAGGGCCATTATTTTAATTTTCGTCCCGGCACCGTGACAAAGGGGGGGACGAAGAGGAGAACCGGAGCCAAAGGGGTGGAAAACTCTTCCTTTGCATAATCTTCGTAAGGGTAGTTTCCTTTTACGCCGCAGTCTCACGCAGCACACCGGATTCCAGTTAGTCGCTTCGGGGCCGGTGTTTTCCAAGGTGTTTTGCATCTTCACCTCCGGGCTAAATCCATCCTTCCCCCCCCTCCCCCCTACTCAGTCGCGAAATTACCCTAAAGAGCTGCTCTAAGCGTTTTAAGGGATTAAGGTCGGGCAGGCGTAAAAAAGCACGGAGAAAGGGTTGACCACCCGCTGGGCGAAACCGGCGACAGATTACAACATCCGAAAACGTGTTTACAGGGGTACGACTCCTTTCCAACCCCCTCCGAAGACTCGCTCGGGGCACTGTGAACGGCCTTGGACTAGTTCGAGGCTCTCGGTTTGCCCCACTTGCACCCTGTACACTTTTTACTACCGAGAAGATACTTTTTACCGAGCAAAATCATCTTTTTTTCAACGCTCAGATTTTTCGATGCCACAATAAGGGTTGCTGCTTTTTGCGAGGGTCGTGTTGTTTGAACTCTGACATTCGGGATCGCTTTCAACCTTCTGACTTTTTCAGAAAAAAGTCGAGAGGACAATTGTGTGGTGTACCTCGTACGTGCAAGAAAAAATTAGTGATTTAATAAACGATTAGTCGATACCTATGATAAAGACATACTTCATCCCCTAGTCCTTAATGTCGAGCAGACTGGTGACGAAAATTTCAAACGAGAATTTATTGTAACTTTCAATCGTTGTAGATCAGATCGTTATCATCTTGCTGCATTTCTTTCACGCCTACAACCCCCTATAACCCTCTTTGAGGAGTTTCACTTAAGCTTTCAAATAAAAACAGAAAATTAAATCTGTAGGTGCATTCATAAATTTTTATGCAAATATTAGGTAGTGCAACGTTCGATCCCGAGATTCTCATCTTGCAGAGACAGTTGCCTGGTCGGTTACGGTTTCCAGTGAGTCCAGATCGAAAGAAGATCGCGGTCTGAACCCTCAATTAAATTCTTGCTCGAAGCCGTCGATCATCCCGAGAACGCGTCTGAAAGGGTTGCCAGCACCCGTATGCAGATTGAGCGATTGTCTTCGGTTGGTGTCTTCCTGTTTCTCTCGGTGGATGAACCCCCCACCCATGACCACGGCCCACAGGGCTGCCGTGGGCCCGTCCCGTGAGAATCTACCGGGCATTTGCATGCCGCGGATTATTTAAATCGTCCCCTCATTGTCGTGGCTCCTTGTTTTTTCCTGAAGGCCTCTCCACAGAGTCCTGCGGGCGCCTAGACAGGCCTAGACAAAAAAAGGAACCGGCTGATCCTCCGGGGCCCACGGAAGCGTCTTCCCTGTCCCTTCATCCCTTTCCCCCGACTCGCTGAGCGGTCATTCGGATTCGAGGATGCGAGTCGCAGCACCTTGCGACGTGTCACGGCGAAAGGCACCGTTGTTCCAAGACCATTGTCTCGCGATGGAGGGGGTAGTTTTTGATTGTCGCGATTGTCAAGGCACACAGGGATGATGTTGCCTTTCCGTTGCTGCCGTTGTGAATCCACGGTGTTTGTTTTCCAGACGTTCACAGAGGGCTCTGAATCTCCGAGTTGCACAAAGGGGTGGTTGTTGATATTGCGCGGAGTGGTAATGAATTATTGCGAGAATCTACGAGTCATCTCTTTGGAAATAAATCGCGGAGGGAAATGTTTAAGTAGACGCTTCGCAAATTTGAAATCTACCCGTCTTTTTTCTGTCATTTAAAATTTTTCAGTTTGTAGAACGTTGTGGAATTTCGAGGGGCTGAGAAATTCACACCACAATCAATTTTACCTACAGAATTGTCGTTTCTCCCGCGGAGTAACAGGAAAGAGAGATCCGTTAAAAAGTTTATCTAGAAAATCTACCACGCCAAAAAAATGATGCCGCGTCGCACCATAAGGGAAGAGTCTCCCAGCCGTATTCCGCGCGTATTCAAATCAACCCCCACCCGGAGGTCCTGAAAAATTTTTTTCGCGCTTCCGTCTGTTTGTTTTTTTCCCGCGGCTCGGGGCGGAGCGAGGAGTATGCAAAGAGGATCTTCAACCCTTTCCAGCTCTCTCGCCCCTCCACTGGTCCACGATAATTTTTTTTCCGCTGCTCCCATCGGTCTCTTTGTCTTCCTTCCGAGTCCTTTCACTTTCACCGCTTCCTCCTCTAATCCAGCCTCGAAATTATGCAGGATTCCCGCGCGCGGAGACAACAGGGGTGAGTTAGAGAGGGGGTAGGGTAGAAAGCGGAAAACAAAATCGAAACGGGGACACAACCCGTTCACCAGCTAGAAAAAACGGATCCTTTTTTTTCACGGATTTCGGGACGCTGCTAACGGCATCTTCCGTTGACGCAGCATCCGTCGTTTTTTTTTTTCGTCTTCGGAGGACGTCCGTTGGGAGAGACTTTTTTTTTTGGTGATCGTTTGATATTCAAAGTACCAGTTCCTAACAGTCCTATCAATTTTTAGGCTAGCAAAAAATTGCCTGAATAAATTCCAGGGCTGGTGAATATTTTTAACCGAAACATTTCTATCCCATTTATCATCCCCTTTGTCATATGTTTCTCTGGATGAGACACGCAGCGATCTGTGATAACGAATTTTATTGTAGAAGGGTTGTAGAGACTCACATCACTGGAGAGCCCGTTGTTCCACGGATAGGGTGGTTGAGGCGGCGATTGTTGTTGATGATGAACACCCCCAACCCCGGTCGCAGAATGAGGGTTGTGGATGTGCTCCGCCATCACGCTGACCCAATGGGCCAGTCCACCACCCCCGGTGGCTGATGGGCCCGTGGCTCCCGCTCCTGCACCTCCGCCTCCTCCACCTCCGCCTCCTCCACCTCCTCCACCACCTCCGCCTCCACCGCCACCCTCCTCGCCACCCTCGGACCACGCGAAAGAGGCCTTCTGTAACAGAAACATCCAACAAATTAGCTCAAATCCCACACATCGTTGCCAAACAGAAAATTAACCCTCTCGATCAATAAATAAGTGTTAACCCTCTGGACTCGAAGCAATTTTAATTCAACAGATTGATTTTTATTATCTTGCACAACAAATTGAACCTGTTTTCTCATACAACAGCTGAGCTTTGTACAATTTATAGAATACAGACGAATTTAATGATATCAAAACGGAGTCACCATCCGAGTGCAAAGAGTCGAGATTGTTAAAGTAAAAAAAATAATTATTTAAATAAAAATAAATTTTTAAAAAATACCACGTTTTTAAAAAGGACTAAAAAGTGTAAAATAATTTTTCCTAGCCCCATACAGGTTCCTAACCCCATACAGATTGTGAATTTTGAATAGCTATGAAAATACTTGTAAGATTTAAAACGAAAAACGTGGGGCGCAAGATAATAGTAAGGACTGCAGAGAGTAGCACTATTCAAGCATCAATTATCTATGGCGTCGGAGCACAAACAAATTGAAGAATTATCCAGCAAATTGCTCCCGAACGAGAGGAAGAATAATTAAAAACCCTCGTTCACAATTGCAACCAACAGCGGAACAGCCGAGTGAAAAAATCAGAATTAGCAACATTGTGAACGAGAATCGATTTCGCTTAAACACGTTCGCGTCAACATCGATTAACAGCCGTTTATGAAACGATACCGCGAGATTGTCGTTCGCAAAACGCCGGGCGTTAGCAATACAGGGAATAATCGGAATTCTCCTGTTTCGAAGTCGGAGAATTAACGAGATCCGTCGAGGATCTTTGTTTATCGTAGTTATTCCGTATTCGAATAATTATTTCCACTGAATGTATGTGTGTGTGTGTGTGTGTTGAGGACCGTTTTCGAACTGTCGATTAAACGAATTCCGGGAGATCGCGCGTCCTGCCGCGCCGGCAACAGTGTTGCACAAAGCGGTCCGGGACGAAATTACACAGCCGAGCAACAACAAGTGGCAGGCTTTTCGATTTTTCCGCGCGCGGACAATTTCGAAAATAAGCCTCGGGCGGCGATTAATACGGACCCGGGGCATTAATCACCGTAATTATGAGGCTCGCTCTCGGCCGACCGGGCTGCTTCATCCGATATTCATGATCGAACGCACGAGAAGAGCTGACCCATTAATAAATTGATCGATAAATCAGCGAGCGTGGCGCCTGAACACCTGAACGGCTTAAGCCGCGTTCACGCCTGCCACTTAGTCCCGGGAATGCGAGCGACTTTGTTGCATGAGCAACATCAAAGCGAGCCCGAGTAAACAAATTGATCGAAATCGGTAAATTTAGTTCGCCGAACGAACCCGCGTGTCAATCTTCAAGCCGTTTCCACGTTCTTCCGTTCTCGAAATTCGAGCCGGTACGAATTCGTTTCAAACTAGCTTTAAGCAGCAACAATGTCGAGGGACAGGATCTCGATATTCGCGGTAGCGATTTAATCAATTATTGAATTAATTTCCCGGCGTGTTAATAGCCTCTCGGAGCTTAAGACCGATTTATCGTATCGTATTTCAAACCGGGAGCAAGAATCCGTGGAATCTTCGATGCCACGGGCCCCCGAGGCTGTGTTTTTGAGTTTCAGGTGGAGTCGCGGCATCTTGCAAATTACCCCCGCAAGTTGGCAGCCCTATAAGATCGAAAAGACTCGAGGAGAGCCAGCCCCGTTCACGACTCTTAATCTCTCTCGGCTACCGTGTTAACCGGCCGCGCATGGCAGCGACTAGCGTCAATTTGAGACACATTGTTGCCGTGCAGCCGCCAATTTCAACGGAAGGAGATTGCTCGGGTGCACGTGTAATCTGGGAAATTACAAACCCGGCCCCGTTTCCCATGGCGTTTTTCACCGGAACCCCGCGGTCTATCATTTCGGTCGTGATTAAACTAAAAACTGACACGGTCCGATCGGCTATAAATTCCAGGGTCCGGCGCGCGGCGATGCGAAGAGATTAAGGATTTCTCGCGCATAATTCAGGCAAATCAGACTGCTCGACCTTTTTAATTGCGGAACGACAGTGCATCATTCACAAGACGCCGATCAGCGGCTATTTTGGTCTAAAGAGCATCGAACGCAGGACTAATTTTTATAACAAAATTTTGTTAAGACCTGTAAATAGATTGTTTATTTCTTTCACTACATTGCCGTAAAAAATTTTTAAAAATTACAGCAGCGTGACTTCATCCTTTAACCCTTTTGCAGTCAACCGAAATGTATAGATTATCTAAAATCAGACAACTCCACCTTTTTAATTGCGGAACGACAGTGCATCATTCACAAGACGCCGATCATCGGCTATTTTGATCCGCAGAGCACCAAACAAAAGACTAATTTTTATAACAAAATTTTGTTCCACACTCCAAAGTCTGTATAACAAAGATCCGTAAATGATTGTTTATTTCTTACACTACATTGCCGTAGAAATTTTGTTTAATTACAGCAGCGTGCTTTCATCCTTTAATCCTTGTGCAGCCAATCAAAATGTATAGGTTATTTAAAACCTTTCTGTATTTAACATGTTTGCAGAAATTCTCTCATTCTAAGACTAAATTAAAATATGAGCGAATAAACATTCAGAGAAATTTTGTAATATTTTTCAGAGGAACATTAACAAATTATTGAAAGAAATACAGTAAATGGGTACCCGGTTGACTACACAAGGGTGGAAACAAAGATCGGCGCGGTTCGAACCGAAATAAGTTCTTCCGAGGAGGGAAAACGGAGAGGGCAATGGATTCTCCTGCGGAAAGTTTATTTAGAATGAAAGGAAAATGTCGATCCGAGTGACGAGCCGTCGACGTAAACCGTCAAACGGGGGGTTAGAAGAGACTCACCGAGGGGACTGAATAGGAGGCGAAAGTTCGAGAGGCTCGAGAATAAAATCGGCAAATTCGTGTATAATTGCGCGACACGGTATCAGACGGTATCGATCGGCCGCGGAGGCGTCGTAAGAAATTCATGGCCCACGGAGAAAGAAGAGAAATGTCAGCCGATGGCGAATCGATACGTCGTCGAACACGAGCCGGCATCGCCGGCCCCTATCCGCGCCGGAATAAAAATAACGAAAATGATATTCGCCTGTCCGGTCCGTGTCAAACGTTCCCCGCGATCGCCGCGATGGACCGTTCATTAACACGCCTTGAATAATTAAACGTCCCGCGTCAATTTACCCCTTCGCTTCTATATTCTATCGAGCCCTCGTCCACCGTTTAAACAACTCCCGAGAAAGAACTGGAAAGTTATCGATGCGAAACCGGGCAGCTGCTTCGAGATACTTCGGAGTTCGAGAATGTTTAATTGTAAATAGCAATTTACCGTTGCGAACGCTTCTAAATCTTTTTCACAATGTTCAGGCAAATTGTGCAGCAAATATAAACCATCGTAGATTGAAATTCTGAGTATTCAACAAATTGTTGAAAGCTAAAATGCCTGGCAGATCTTTCGAAAAATTGTAGACGTCGGTTAAGAGAGATCGAGAGGAGCGGTTAGCGATCGAGAGGATGGCCAGGCGGCGGAAGTAAGAGGATTTCCGCGGCAGCCCTCGAATCCGAGATTCCTCGGGGCAGCAACCCCGTGGGCTGGTAATTAGCGAAGCCCGGCTGTTAATTGATCTCGCAGCACGCATCGTGAGAAAGCTCGTTAGGGGCTGCAGGTCGGATTGCTTGACGGCTCAAAGAATCATCCCCTCCCTTGACAGGCTCGGAGGGTTGTTATTTCTTGAACGCGAGAGGGGTGGGGATGATGCGTTTCATTATTGCCTCGCACTTAATTACACGGTCTCGGACAGGGCCTGTGTTACCGCGTGTCGTTGCACGACCACCCTTCTCCGGTTCTTTTCGCGGTGCAACAAAAGCTCGGCTCCGGCTCAAAGGGGATCGATTTTTGTTAACTGCAGAAGCTTTTAATTCGTTCCTCTGTCTCTCGCGGGCCGGGAACATGCGAAGAACACGAAGGTTCTCCCCCCTCCGAGAAGATCGATGCGGGGCTAATGAAAGTCTGCTCTAGGAAATTGCCATATAGACGCGTTTATTCATATCCTGTCCCGATTTTATAACCACGAGTGTAAATACGCTTTGACCGTGCTCTAAAACGAGCGAATTTAACCAATCGCCATGGTTAGAGAATTATGGAAGGGATGGGAAGAAAATTGAAAAAACATTGGGAGTTCGAAAGAAGGATTTTGAAGGAAATTAGAACAGCAAAGGATTAAATGGCTATTACAGAACTGCAGGAGGATTCCGAGACAATCGAGGCAGCAGAAAATGGGAGAGCTACGGGGGAATTAGGGGAGGGTTCGGAGGAAAATTAGACGAGCGGAGAATTATTGGGAGATCGAAGAAGAGTTTCGGGAAGAGGAGAAGGTTGTGGAGAGAGTGCGTCACGAATTCGGGTCAATCCATGTCGCGGAATCAACCGAGCCGAGCTCGAACCGCGAACGTGCCAAGAAAAGTTGCCTCGTGGCGATAACTCGGTCAGAAGCAAAAGGAAGCAACAGGAAGTCGAGGAGCCAGAGCGGCGTCGTTGCGAGAAATTAATGAATTAAGCCGCGGAAAAACGCGCCGGCCAAGAAAATCCGCGGTGTTCTCTCGAAGGATTTTAAACGGGGCTCGTTTGTTTGCGCTCGACTTGAATGGAGGGTGGAGAGCTCCGAGAAAGAACGACCGAGATGAGTGAAGAGAGAGGGAGTAACGCAGAGGGGAACGGAGAAAGCCGGGGCTCGAAAACTATGCAGAAAGTTTGGGGTTAAAGTATTTAATAAATGTTGGGAAAGTACTTGTAGGGCAAGATTTCGTTACCGCGGCGGTCCCGTTCGAACTCAAACCGAGATTTACATTTCAATTTACATTCAAATTCGACGAACACCGACGTCGAGCAGAGGCAGACGTGGAAGAGAGGCGAGGACCAAGAAGAAACAAAGGCGAGAACGAACGGACAAAGTAGTTCGAAAGTCGAAGACTGGATTTACCGGCGAAACAAAAAGTAATTGTCAAGCAAACAGGATTTCCTCGGAGCCGGCCGGGATCCTGCGCCGTTCGCTCCCGCAGACTCTTTACCCCCGTTCCGGGCTCCCATTACGCGAAAACTCGTCGCACTTAAGTATCCGCTAACTTCTTAACCGACAACTTACACACGGACCGTCCCGCGACCGCCCGTGCGAGAGCCGCGTTCCATCACCGAAACTATTTTCCCGGCGATCTCGACTCGGAACTCTTTCCTCGCCGCTCGCACGATCCAGATAATGTTTTCGTTATTCCATCACTCGTAAATATTACTTTCCAATCATATTCGCCATCTTCCACGTTTTTCCGCGAGTCTACCGCGCGCACACCCTAAATCTTCCCTTTTGCCATCCACCGTGCCAGACAATATTTTCGCCATTCTACCAGTCATAAATAATTTTTTCTATTTTCCGATTTTCCACCAGCGCCCTTTTCTACTCCCGGGGAATTGGCTTGTTTGCTCGAGGGGGTGGTTCTCGCGCGATCGTTCCGCGATGGCATAAATTCGACGAATATGTTTTCTTCCTCTTCCGAGGGTCGCGCGCCGGGGAAGTCCGGAAGAGGGTAGGTCAGTGAAGACGCGGATTCTTTTGGGGATTATTGATCTTGATGCTCCGGTTTCGAAACGGCTTCGAGCAGGAGGCCGTTCCCCGTGAAAGCTCCCAGCTTTTCGACCATTGTTCGGGGCTCGCCGGCTGATCCCGATAACTCTGGACCACGGGAAAAACTTGAAAATAATGGAACCGCCTCCGACTCGAAACACAGCCGCGTCTCTCTCTCTTTCTTCAACCCTCTCCCGAACGTTAATTGGAAAAATTTCGCTTGATTCGCGCCTACAACCTGTTAGCGACTGGAGAACCTAGTTCCCGAGTCCACCGGAAGTTTCCACTTGAACACTGTCGGTGCCGATCCCGCAGTCTCAAAAATTGCGTCAAATCAAATATCAACACAGTGAATGAAACAAACAGGAAACAAACTAGCTGTCAAAGTGTTAAATAATAATAAAAATCTAGTTTTCTGCTGTCTGTACCGTCGTTGAGAATGTAGAAACGCAAACGAATAGAAAGTTTCTTTGGAGGATTGTAAACGACGGAGAAGTTTTAATTGTTGCGGATGCAGAGGGGTCGAAAGGGGGTGAGGTGTCGCGAGGTCTGACCTCATCGTGATCTTCCCGATGCAGAGCGAGGTTCCTCGGGAAGGCTGGCACGCTGCTTACGGTCAATCCCTTGAGATCCTTCAGCTCCTTAAGGGCGCCGAGCGCGTTCAGGTTATCCTTCAGATTGGCCAGATTAAAATTAATCCCCTGCTCCTTGAAGTTCAGGTGCCTGTTGAGCACGGTCTTGCCGAGAGCGCTCGCCAGGAGGCTGTTGTACAGCTCGTTCCGCAGGATGAACTTCTGCTCGGCTGGTCCTTCGTCCTTGCTCGAGATGTCGTTCGAGGAGTCCGAGTCGACCTCGACCGACGAGTTCGACACGACGCTCATCGTGGACATGTTTACTCGACTGCACGGCTTCGGTATTTATACGTCAGACACGCGAATCGTTGTTGTCCTTTCCTCTAATCGCTCTTATTAAAATACCTGTACATGTGCTCCTTGCATGTGTATAGGAATATAGAATTAAATACGCTTTTCCAATCGGTTTTTTTGTTCTTTATATATATATAATATAGATGTGTGTATGTATATATATATATTTTTTATTTATATTGTATATAGATCTGTTCTTCTCCGTTGAAACTCCTATAGTTAGTAGTTAACGCGGCTGAATCGGTATCAGGAGGTTTAAAAACACCGTCGACGCACCACCGAAGGATTGCTTGAGTCGAGGCGGCCACGTGGCGGCGGCGGCGGCTCGAAGGGGACCGCGTCCCTCGACGACGTATCCGCGATTCAAAATTCTCGCTCGTAAAGGCAATCGGGTTCGCGATCGACGCCAGAACGCCGAAAAATACACGCTCTTCCTTTCCTCCCCTGGCCCTCGATCTATCTCTCTCGGTTTCTCCCCGGCACCACTGCCCACCGCGCGAGAAATTCAACAACGCCGACTATCTCCCTATCCTCGGTTTAAATTCGTTTGGTATTTTATTGCCTTGCGAACCTGAACGCGTTTCTAAGACACGGTGCGTTGTTTCGTTGCTGTCGGAGCTCTTCGTCTTCCGTTTCCGGGTGCAACGGTGTTTCCCCGTCGATCGGAATCAGGCTGTACGTCTCGTTGCTGCGGCACTCTCGCTTCTCTCAGTCATTAACTCTATCTACTCTCTGTCACGGCTTATCGGTAGGCTTATCAATATTATCGGTGGTCGCCAGCGGCGTGGCGGGACGAGGCGTCGCTCGTCGTCCACGGGAAAAAACATCGCATCGTGGCGTTTAGGAACTTTTGCGCGCGCAGCTCATTACGCATGGCCGCGGCCTTTCTAATTGGCTGGCTAATTAGCGCGGGAGGGTGTCACCGGTGCCGCGGACACGAGGTTTCCGGCGTGCTCTCGCCGACACGCGCTATTCACGCGCGTTCTTCTCCTCTTCCCGCGAGCTAGCCCCCGGGAACCTCTTCCGAGATCCTCTCGCTTCTTAGATCCTACTTGATTAGAGACGAGTTGCGCATAAAACACGTGAAAAATAGGAACTTTGGTTGATCGTTTCTCTCGGCCCTCGTTGGCTTCTCCACTCCCCTCTTTCGCTCTCTTTCTCTTTCAATCAGCAGCTTCTCGCGTTCGACATTCGTCCTCCTTATCTCGTTCCTTCTGTCTGTTCCCCTCCTCGTCGGCGTGCGACTACATCGAAAAAATGATCCACCGCGGGGCGGTATTATTCCGTTCTCACCGTCGACAGGTCCCGTGTAGATCCTCCCCCGCCTGGTCGGACGCGTCCGTCGGCGTCGCCAGGTAGCAGAAGAGAAAGCGCGGTGAGGAGGAGAAGAAGAAACGAAAGGAGAGGAAGAAGTCGATACGGATAGAGGAACATCCTCCTGGGCTGGTCGCGTCGAGGAACATGTCCCTTAGGCCTCCATCGGGATCGCGGTCCCGCGAGCGTGTCTCTCTCTCTCTCTCTCTTCTCCTCTTGGACGGGAGCGGCTCGGGAGAGCGGGTATTCAGGAGGCCCTACGGCCTCCCCTCTTCATGTGGCGAGAAGTCTGTGGTCGCCGGTGGGGGTCGTGGAACGCGATTGGTCGAGCCTGGGCCCGCGCGGGACCCGACGGAAAGCGACAGGACCCGAACCGACGGGCCTTTGGGCCGCTCGCGCGTCTCCGTGTGGCCTCGGCTAGCCTCGCGGCGCTTCTTCGCCGCGGGTGGTGGGGGCAAGCGGCCGGTTAGTCGCGTTCCGAGCGTCGCCGAGTCAATTAACTCCCGAGGGTGGCGGCAAGAAAACGAAGCAGCGCCAACTTGATGCCGATGCCGATGTTGAACAAACGAACGAACGCGCGCCGCGGCAAGACGAGTTCTCTCGTCGAATCCCGACGAACACGAACAACGACGACGAGGAGGACAACGACGACGACGACGTTCTTCCCGGGCACGGAGTTCCTTCCGCTGACGGAAACCGCGTCGCGGTTCGAGAAGGGGGTTGCCTCTCGAATCCCAGTTTCTTATGTGAGCGCGACCGCGCGACTGGTTGATGCAGTCCGCGGCGGAGCATAAGGAAGCGGAAGCTCGCCGTTCCTTCTCTCTCTCGGTCGCTCCGTTTTCTACCCGCTCGCGGTGTCCTCCTCCGTTCCTGGCGTTCCTCCTTGTCGCGCCGCCGGCCAAGGAAAGGCGCGCACGCTTCACCGCGGCCGCCGGCGTCGTCGTCGACGTCGTCGTCGTCGTAGCCCGTCGTCGTGGTCGTGGTGTGCCCTCCGTCTTCCACTTCCTTTCTCGCGTCTCTCTCCGTTGCTCCCGAGATCCAGCCGTGGTCGCGCCGTTTCCGCCCTCGAACCTCTTGGTCTCGCTCGCACCCGCTCGTGCACCGTGTATAGCCGTCTCTCACGGCCGCAACCCGCCGTTCGGAGGAAAACGGGGGTGTACGGGCGGCAAGTCGGGTGGAGGTAAGGAGAAGCCCGAAAGGAACGAGGAAAGAAAGCGGCGCGGCGGCGGCGTCGAGCGGGACGGAGACACCAGGGCCGTTTCGCTAGAGAGACGGAAAGGTGGCGAGAGACCGAGAAACGGGGTGGTGGGAGGAGACCGAGAAACTCCAAGGTGGAGGTGGAGAGAGGCGAAACGAACAAAACGAAGCTGGCCGAGAGTGGCGGCGGCGGCGGAGGGCTGACGCAGGGGGAACGGAGGCAGGGAGTTGGCGGATCGGTGGATCGGAGGATCGGGGGGGCGAAGGGGTACCCCACGTATCCCGCGAAGAAACAGATAAATATAGATATTTTTCCTTTGGTCGACCACCTGGAGAGAGAGAGGGGTGAGGAGGATCGCTGGGAGGGAGAACGCGGCTCGTGGGTGGTAGGAGACTCTCGGCTCACTCTCTCATGGGGGGCGCAAAAGGGGGCGTAGGGGGAGGGGGGTCGAGAGAACAGAAGGGAGGGTGTTGTACGCTCGTTTCCCGCCCCCCAGACCGAATTGGAAAAATGGAAATAATAAGAGTCGCCTCCTGGGGGGGTTGCATGGCGGGCTGCACGAACAGCCGAAGGGGTTGCAGGGGGGTGCAAAGAGAGAGAGCCGAGGGTAGAGTAGGTGGATAGGTGGGATGGGGATGGTGGGGGTTGTGCGCAGTGCAGCATGCGCCCTCGCGAGACGGGGTAGAAAGCACACGTCGTTTTTCGTATGTGTGCGCGTGTGCGTGTGAGTGCGCGCCCGCTTGCTCGCACACGTGTGTCCGCGGGCAAGAAAGTGGGGCTCGGGGTGGAAGATCGAGAAAGAGTCTCTCTCGCGTGATGCGAACGGGGGAATGCCTTGACGGACACGTCGAAACCAACATGGCCACCGCTCTCCCCGAAATATTCCCGCGTTCCGCGCATAAATTAACCCTCGGACGACCACGGCCGTATAAGTCCGACTTTGAATTCCTTTCTCCGCGCGCGCACGGACCCGCAAACTCGTTCGTCCCACTCAACCCTATCGAGGGCCTCTCACCACCTCCCTCCCATCCACTCGAACGCGATCCTTCGTGATCCTCCGAGATCCTTCGCGATCTAGTCGCGAGGATAAAATTAGTAACAAATTTCGAACGTTCCTCCAGAATCGTTCGATGATTCCAACGAATACGAGATTCTTCTCCCTCGGGCGAGTCGAAGCGTGTCACCGCCGCTGCGTAACGAAAAGCTCCGTTTATTTAGCCCGCGGAGAAAGAAACGGAGAGAGAAGCAGGACAAGGAAGAACGGAAAAACGAGTTCCAGGGCAGTTCGTTCCAGTTTTCCGCGACGGTGATCGAACCGGCGCATTCCTCGTTCGCGCTCCGAACGATCGTTTGTTTGTTTGTTTGCCCGTGGATGTTTTATTGGCGGCGGTAACGAGACGCAATTCGAGGCGATGGCCCCCGATAATGGGGGCTGGCCTGCGCACTCTCCTCTCTCTCTCTCTCTCTCTCACTCCAAATGTTAAAGTAATACGCCTTCGAGGACGGAAATCATCGTTTCTCCTCGAGAGCACGATTTAAGTGACAAATGACGTCGTTGCGAGACGAGCGCGGAACGGATGCGTTTCCGTTCACCGGCTCGCCTGGCGAATTGAAAACTCCCCGGTCGCTTTTTAGGGAATTGGACGCGAGGTGTGGCGGCACCGAAATTTCGGTGCACTGCCGGTCTCTCTTTCTCTCTTCGCGACTGACACACGTCTTCCCAGGAACACGGGAAATTTTATTCTTCCGATTGAACCTCTCTTCGTGAAATAACGAATCGGCCTCGCCAAGATTCCAAACCCAATCGACTAGTAACAAGCGTTGTTCCACACAGGTAAAGAATAATTCTCAGTAGTCGTACAACAATCTAAGATATTTGACACAAATACTGAAACAGCATAGTAATTTTTTTTGTTCCTTACACATACAGAACGAGAATGAACAGGTGGTACTATATTTTGATTAACCCTTCAAATTAATTTTCAGTGTTTATTGGAACTCGTCGAAGCATCTTGTAAAGTATTTGAACAGCCTGTATAGTGATTTTTGCTGGAGAGGAATAGGGAAGGAGGTTCGCAGATAAATCGAAGGAAGGGAAACAATCGGTGGTCCGTCGGGATGCGGCGGGATCGCGATCCTCCACTTGTCATATCGCTATCAATCGCTGTGAAGCATTCGGATCAGGCGGTCTGGCTATAATAGATGTACCGTACGCTAACCGGGGTCTCCATTCTGGCGAGCGTGCGTCGCAGGCAGGAGTGGAAGCGAGTCTGGCAAATAACAGATGGGTCACATGAGCAGGTAATGCCGTAGTTCCTCTCGAGTGGTATCAGGCTTTTGAGGTTGCCACGGATCCGCCGTTTGCACACACGGATGTCCACCTGCACGTACATACAAAGGGAAACGGACGGACCAACGAACGAACGGGAGAGAAGAACCCGGTAGCCAGAAGGAACGTGACTCCGCCGGCGTTCCGGAGATGCTGTTTCACGTGGTTGCATAAAAGTCCAACGGGAATCGGGGATCGAGTCGCCTGTTACCTCTAATATCCTCTAACGGTGCATCCCCAATTACCATTGTCCCATTCACATGCAGATAGCTTCGCACTCCTGGATCCCACCCCTTTTTCTTTCTGCTCGTGTAAGTAGCCCGATGGGAGCAGCCTCTCCTTTCATCGCAAGCCACCGTTTCTCCCATTCCCCTCTCTCGCTCTGTATTATCTTCTTGTCACTCCGTCTCCCTCTCTCTACGGTAGCAGCCGTGATTATTTGTGTTTTGGTTTTTCGGGCGGAGCGGAAGAGGTGTTCCTCGGTTTACGATTACCCGTATCGAGAAAGAGAGACTTGTTTTTCCTCTTCCTTCCATCTCTTCTTCTTCTCCTTTTCCACCACTCGAATTGCGAACGGTTTACCGTTGCTCCGCGAGAAGTCACCCCCTCGAAGCTACGCTTCCGCTTTCTTCCGAACCTCTGACGGGCTCCTTTCCCTCTCTCTCTCTGTCTCTCGAGTTCCAGTATCTTCTCGCTGTTTGGATCATGCCTTTTTAACGGTTCGTGGGATTTCGAGCTGCGAGGAGGTCGCAGAGACGCCGGTATCTGGGTCACGAGACGCGAGAGCAACTTTTCATGTGAAAAAATCGCTTGGGAGTGGCATTGAACGGCTGCCAGCCAGCAGACGATCACAGCTCGCCCGGAGACTTATAAATTGGGATGCTTAAAACGAGATGCTTCTGATACCTCCAGATAATTGTTGGAAATAATAGAAGAGCGTTCGAAAAGAAGCAAGACACATTCCGAAGAGGTACAAGTCTTGCAAAGGAAAGATCCCGATTGTCCGACTTTAACGAGCGTCTGTAGAATTATTAATTGATATAAATCTGATTATACGAGCCTTTGCATTCAGATTACTTTCAGAAGAGTAATGTACTATGTACATTGGCGCTCGTCGCAGGAAAAAGTACATTTCAAAAAATCTTTAATTAGGATATTTGTCTTACAGTAGAGTCTGCGTAAATCGCATCCGGGGACAGGTGAATTCGCTGAAGGGAATAAAACATTCAGAGGCAGAGTTAGCCCAAGACGAAGACGAGGATGAAGAGGGTATGAAAATAATCGCAGCCCTATCGCTGGCAGAGAGCCACGCGGCTTGCCGCCACGGCTAGGACGTCTGATAAGACGCAAAATCCGAGAACAGCTCGAGAGGGTGGCACGGTGAGGGGGGTGTAAGGGTCGGGGTTGTCGGGGTGCGAGGTGAAAATTAAAGAAGCGCTAAGTCGGGCGCTAAACTGAAGAACCACTTGTTGAGCAGCTTGTGGCGGCGGCACGTTGGTTAGGGGGAGGCCGGAGGGGTTGGAAAGCACGGGAGACGACGAGGTGGCGGGGGTGTGGGCTGGTTGACGGGGGTGGCGGTAGAGTGCGGATATGCAGATGAGGGGTGGCCACCCCCGTGTAACTAACTTCTAACTTTCGCGTAAAGGCCAGCGGCGGGCTTCCGTCGGTTTCGCGCCACTTTCCCCCCGCCCCCGCGGGAAAATTAAATCGGAACAGCCCGAGAGACTTTCCGCGAGCGCCGACGAGTCCTGTCTGCGAGGCGCGAAACGAGGCTCGTGCTCTCTTTCTTTTTCTCTCTCTCTCTCAATGTTTTCCGAAGAAGCATCGCCGCGCGATTGATCGATGGACTATCCCCGTCCCTTGGAAAATAATAACGTCTCGAGTGCGGAAAGATTGCAAAGTTCTCGAAGGGAAGAATCCACCGCCGCGCGTAAAGGTGCGACTACACGAGCAAGTAACTCGTGACAGTTACTTGCGAACGCCTCCGAGGTGGAGAACCAACAAGTTGAACTCACTTGTCGCTCTCGGAGAGAGAAACAATGTATTTCTAATATTTGCGAGCAGGTGTACACACGCTTCGATGGCAACGTGTCTGTACCTTCGCTCGCTAGTGTATTCGCACCTTTAGCTTTCGCTGTAGTTCGGAGAGGAGGAAAAAAGACACGCAGAAATTCGAGAACCGTTGTCTCGAGAACAGAGTCTCCGTTGAAAGCGTTCCAGGGGTTGGGACGAACCGTAATCACCGGCGAGGAACAATTTGACTTATCATCGTGCGCTGTTCCCGTTCCCATCCCCTTGGCCCATCCAGTTGATCGCGCTCGCGCGAGCCACCGCCTGCGAAAAAAGGTAGAAAACCGCGAAACAACGGATCGCGGCAGTACTTTTCCCCCTTTCGACGTTTTTCCCCGGCGTAGCGCTGCCGAAAAAAAGCCAAAGAAAAGGACGTCTGGCGCCGAGACGTCGGCGACGACGAGTCTCGACCCAGATATCCCGTCGTCGTCGTCGTCGTCGTCGTCGTCGACGATGTCGTCTCCTCCGTGGCTCCGGCTTTTCTTATTTCTCCCTTTTGCCCACCCATCGCGAGCGAGCGCACTCTCCAACCCCCGTTGGGGTAGGTTTTTCCACCCTGGTCCACCCCCGGAGACGTTACACACACCGCAACGGCAACGTGTGCGACCACCATCCTCCCCCGCAGCCATCCCCGTGTCTCAACCTCTGCGTACGGGGATAGCGGTGGAGTGGTGGTTTGCGAACGCTAAGGGTGGGCGATCCAGATTTTTTTTTTCTTTCGCCAGACCGCGGTGGGGATGGACGACTTTGCGCAGTGGATTTATCGACAATCTGCACTGCCTTCGATCATTTCATTGTCCCCCACCTGCGAAATTACGGTCCGTTTCCCTCGAAAGTAATAACAATTCATCCTCTTCGTGCATTCCACGGCGAAATATTGTAAAAACGGCAAAGTATTTGAATGCAACGGCGAGTTCACAATTTCGTAACTCTCATCCGTCCCTCGGTGTCATATTAACATTATTTTTCGAGATTTTGATTTCAAATTGATGAGTTCTAAGATTTGCATCTTACAAGGGAAGCACCACAACAATGTCCCTAATTATGTATGCAAAATATTAGATGTAGTTACTCAATACTTTTAAAGATCTAAACAATTAAAGTTTCATACCTGTGAATCACGCAATGGAACTTTGAAAACTACAGCTCAAATCATGGTATATCAACAAGGTATGAAACTTTAATTGTTTATATCTTTAAAAATATTGAGTAACTACACCGAATATTTTGCATACATAATTAGGGATCCATATACCATCATCTCCTTTCCTTGTTAGGTTTTTCGGTTGTGTGTTTCGCATTGAAAAAATAAAAGTCCCGAAGTTTCGGGGAATTTGACACAAGAGACGCATGAGGGTTAAATATAGTCAGACGTGCCACAAATACATAAAGATGGTCGATGGTTCGGAATCCTGTCCTCAGGAGACAAACGGACGCCGCAGCTTCAATGCGAAGGGATTTATGCAGCAAAATAGAATCCATTTCGAACCGGAACGGTTTTGGAAGCAATGCTAACAAAGTTGCAGGACCGAATGCATTCTCCCTACTTTAGGTTTCCAGCAGAACTGGGCCAGGATCCAAGAACGGGCCCATAAGATGAAAAATGTAATTTCCAGTCCCCATACGAAATTTAGAAATTACGAGGTCAGCGTTGAATCGAACGGCAATATCTCGGCATTTTCACCGTATGCAAAAACCCGGGGAACGCAGCTGCATACGCTGATAAGAACTCCCACGGAGCAACACGCGGCGAGGGAACAAACGCGGAAAGATCGAATGAGCTTTGCCAGCTTTTCCAGCCTTTCTTGCACTTCTTTCCCGGCGGCGCGCGAGCCCCGAAGATTTTTCTTGGGTGGCCCAGTTCGCCCCCATTGGTTACTGCACCCCTGTTCCACCCCTCGATCCGAACGAAAAACGCCTGCGTTATTTTTTCCCCCCCACCCGCGGGGTCTTCGACCCGCGCGGATTCGCGATTTTCAGCCGTCGGGGCACTTTCGGCGCTGCAAATAACGGAAACTGCGCAAATAGTCCCGGTTCCTCCGCTGCAACAATTTTACGTCGAACTGCTCGCCAGACTTCGGCATGGAATTCCACTCGAATTTAATTTTTCCAGAACAAACACTCCCGCAATTTTTTAAATTCGTATTCGACTATCTCGATAAGAAAATCAAAATAATTTCTAAGTCACAGTATCATCTTCGCTAGTCCGCGTTTTCGCGTTAGTAAAAATTTGATATTGATTTTCGCAGTTATTTTATTTCCTGAACGTTGCCAGAAGCGTTCACGATTCTTTTCCGCAGAGCAACATTGGAAATTTCGGCTTAATCCGCGATCGTTAGCCGGTTCGTCCACGAAGCCAAAGTCTGTCGGGACACCATAGTTGCGTGTGCCCGGTGCACACGTGCGCGACGCATAAAATAATAAATTAAGTCGGAACGATAGGATCAGCCGGAGCCGCGATTGGTCGTCGCCGAGAGAGGGCCCCTTTTATTATTTCTCCTCGTTCTTTTTTTTATCGCGCCGTACGAATCTCTCCGCCGCGCCGCGCGCCGGCAGACATGGGGGCTGAGCATTCCGGCCATCTTGAATTGCAAATAAGTGTCGGATAGGAAATAATGGAATGAGAAAAAATTGAATCCCGACGCCTCTGGCTGCGACTTGTCGTCGCTTCTCTCGGCAAACGATTCGACCGGACCTATCGATCCTAAAAATTCAGACAAAATCGAAATCGACGAACAATTCGAAAACGCAGGTGTATCGCCGTCCCGTTTCCTCGATGAAAGAAGGGACCGTCATGCCAAGACCGGCAAAAACTAATTGTCCGAGTGGCAAGAAGCTCGCTTAATTAAGATGTAATCAAAACCCACTAAATTACACGCGAGTCTAGCTCCAGTCAATCAACTGTAGATCGCTCTATTAGATTGCCGGTCCGAGTTGCAGAAAAACCGCAGGGAAAAAAGAGGGAAGACAGAGGCTGGCTCTTTCTTTAACGAATTAACGAGGCTGTTACAGCGATTTATTCGCGCGGATTACGTCGGCCGTGAGCGCGAGAGATCGTTCCCGCGTAAAAATCGCGTCTCCTCTCATCGGCTTTAAGTCGGCGCCGAGGAATTCCGCGCGATTTGCCTACCGCCTCGCCCTTTAATTGGGCTCTCCTCGTTCCTCGATCGATCGATTACTTTGGCGAGTCGTCGAAATTTTTGACAGGGATCGCGACGCGACGGAAAAAGCCTTCCGACGTCGTTGATTGTTGTTGGCCGGGAAAAAGCCGTCCGATCAATTTTGGAACGGAGATGCGAGGAGAATCAATTTAGAAAATTAACTCCAGCGTGAGGAGAAGGGGCTGTAAACCGCGTATGAAAAAGAAGAGTCTAGATCCATTTTCCCGCCTGGAACGCGAATTTTGAAACAGCGATGCGGGGTGAATCAATTTAGAAAATTAACTCATGCGCCAGGATAAGGGGAGTAGGTTGTAAATCGCGTGTATGGGTGTGCGATTCTGACGTCGGCGATCGTTGTCGGCCGGAAAAAAGCGTTCAGAACAATTTTCCCGCCTCGAACGCGAATTTTCAAACGGAGATGCGAGGTGATTCAATTTAGAAAATTAACTCCGGTATGAGAAGACGGGGTTGTAAACCGTGCATGGGGGTGAGCGATCGATGGAATCGATGGGAGACGGAGTGGATTGTTTTTTAAGAACCTGATAAAGTCTCTTTGCAAAACCGAGAAGCTCGAGAGAAGGTGTTGCTTAGTTTCTCGACACGTAAAATCGTGGAGGTTTTAGTATCCTGGTAAATTGAGAAAAAATTCCGCGGCGATGAAAGCAAACGCGTCGCATGCCGATTATTCAAAATGTGGAGTTGACGGGTCGCGAATTTCAAAGTTCCACGGGAAACGAGGTCCGCCGGACGACCTCGAAAACGCGGAGCAGGATAAAAAAGAGCACGAAATCCTTGTTAAGCGGCTGCGCTTAAGGCAAAGTGGTGTAAGTAAATTACCGGGACTAACGGAATTAACTTGTTAACGGTGTAATTATTTTTAAACTGGACGGTCAATGATTTTTTTCACCGGAGAAACTCGATTGCGCTGCCTCGCTGAATAAAGTGCACTGGGAAAATATTTTGAAACGACGTGGCTGCATAAAACGATCCGTGGATAGATCCACTTGAAACGTATAAACAATAGAGTACGAGGGAGGAACGACGGTGGACGGGTTCGAACAACTTCAACAACCGCGACAAAGTTTCAGCAAAGCCGAATTAAAGGTGACCGTGCTTTAGGATCGCGATTACAGGATGAGCTTTCGCTCGCTCGAGCAATCCGTCGCCAAGAAAAAAGATATCCACTTTCCACTATCCGGGTGCATAGTTTATCGGACTTTCAATCCTCTTTTTCTCTTAATTATATTCCGGCTTAAAAATGGAAGGTCATTGTTGAACATTTCTGCGCGAGCAACTCGGTACTGTCCGGTAAAAAAGAATTCGACCAAAAAATGAAGGGTGCGAGGGTATAAAAAAATGTATCAAAGTTGCGTTACCGTTCGTGGATCCGCGAAATCAGATCGAAGCCGAAGGATTGTTTGGCGCCAGTGGCCCGGATTTGTTCGCGGGGGGTAAAAACGCGGCTCGGCCGTGCAGGGTAAATTGTTTAAGGGTCGGGGTGTCCTTAAGCTAAGGTAAAAGGTTGTCTGGGGCGGCGTCTAGCCGTCTCTATCGATTATCCTCCATCTTCGTCTGTCTCGTCCGATCTTACCACCCCCTGCACGCTCCCCACCACCGAACCACCCTGTCTCTCTTCTGCCTCTCACCCCTCGGCCCTGTTTCGATCCACCTTCGTCCACCCCCTCGCTCCTGACCTGTCGCAAGCCTACCTACGCACTTACGCACACTGGGCCATTTCCATGAAACAGCTGCAATTAATCCCATAATTCCCCTGTCATCGAACAACGTCGAACTTTTCTGATCGCTACCCCATAATTCGATCGAGACACTGTAATCAGTGGACAATGTTTATTTTTCACATAGAAGAAAGGAAAGAGCTTTGCAGTTTCGAGAGACTCTGTTCGAAAATTTCCAGGGGTGAAACGGGTGAACAGTTACCATTCAGAACGAAGCCACCTTCGCTGTCACCCACGATTTCAACGATCAGACGTCCGAATCTCGCCAGGGGATAAAAGGGGTGGAGAGAGCCGAAGAAGCTCTTCGATGGAACTCGAAACGTTTGCTCTTGTGCTTTGGGGGGATGAATTCTCTGCGCTTCGGTTTTTGGGTCGCTCCGCGGTATTAATGTGTTTCCACGAGTTCTAATAAACCTGCCCCGGAAACGCCGGTTTGTGCTCTCGCCGAAAGATTCTCGAAGACGTGTTCGAAAGGGAGAGAGAGTGCCGGTTCTTTGCTGGGATATTTAGCGAAATGCCAGCGAGAGACGTCGCTGAAGAAAGTCGGCACGCGAGCAACCCCTCCAGTTACTTTAAAACGGGGCCACAAAGAAACCTCCACCCTCGGGTTCGATTGTTTCGACGGGAATTCCGTGCGCAGACTGTCGAACGAGCGATTGTCTGCCGCTCTGTACTCGTTTCTGCATCGCCGCGACAAATGTCCGCTTCGCCCGTGCCTCCAGAAAATGGATATCACGCCGGATCATCCGCCGGAGATCCAGCGAAACCATCTCGTTGGTCGTCGAATTTCTTTTGATTGTTAACGTGAAAGGATCCCCTGCAATTTTAGATCAATTGCAGCTTCTAACATTTCTAACAAAGTCATAGAGTCAATAATAGGTAAGACGATGAGGGTGGTAACAGGAAATGCTCCGAGCGCAAAGAATGCGACACTCTTCAATTTTATATAATAAGTAAGGCTTTGTCTACTGTATTACCAATTCACTTGGCGTATCATTTGTTTAATTTGGTCGTAAATTGAAGGAAAAGAAAACGGAGATGTTTTAAAACACTGACCGAGTGTAAGAGTGCAAGGGGGTTGCAACGGGGTGGAAAGTCCAGCCGAAAAACGAAGGTAACGACAGGTCGGACAACGTTTCGGCGTCGAACGGTGTGCGTGGGTGACGGACAGGTCGTGACCTAGGCCGTCTTGAAGGGCAGACATTTTTTAATCGATAACCCGGCCCCGCTCCTCATACCCCGGCCACCGACACCCTCCAAAGAGCGCGGAGAGGGTGAGGTAGTGATCCCTGGCTAAAGAGTGGCAGCGCGAGGAGCTAGGAGGGGTTGGAACAGCCCGGGAGAGAATATCGTGGAGGCGTACAGACGCAACTGTACTCCGCCACCCCCATACCACCAGCCTAAATAAAGGCCCAACCCTTAAAGCGGACCGACTCGAAAACATTGTTAAAGGGGATAGAACGGCGAACGCCTGCGGGGGTGGTCTTTTCACCCATTCAACCTGTCATTTGTAGCGGAGGGAATTATTCATGGAAACCTTGAACCTGCTCACTCCCACCTGCCAGCGAAACTCTTCATCCCCTCGAGACAAAATAAAATAGTGTACAATTAATCTCTCTGTTGGTCGACCATTCTCTCCTCGATAGTTCGCCGAAATGAAGAGATTAAAAAAGGGGGAAAAAGAGAAACACTAAATTTATTATTAACGCTATCAAACACAAAATGAATTTTTTCTAATTAACGCCCGGGGTGGTCACCCCTTTCCGATCCGAGCTCCTGTCATTTCTACCGCAGAAATTATTCACGAAGATCATGAACACACTAATTTTCGCCTGCCAAGAAAACTCTTCATCCTTCCAGAGGAGAACCTGAAATTATAGCCAATCGATTCTCTAAATAATTCGAAAAGTGGCCGGCGCACATGGAAGTTCGTAAAAATTGCAAAGCGATTGTCGATCGTTCCTAGTTAACGCCCAAGGGTGGAAAAACGCCGATCACGAGGCAAGGAATGAGCGAACGAAAAAAGAGAACCGGTGCAGGCGGCGGCGTCCGGGGTGGAAAACTCGGGGAGCGAGACGTGAAAATATTGTTTTTCCATTCTTCTCGCGGACGACGATGGCGGGACAAGGTGGCGGCGGTGTTTTCAGAAAAAATAGAACCGGGCCCGGCTCGCTCGCGGCTGTCGATCCGTGCTTTTTTCCCCCGGTGCCGTTTTTCGTCGTATCTTTTACCCCATCGCCGGGCTGCTTTGCAAATTTCGAAACGATAACACCGGCCCGAACCGAGACCAAACTTCCTGACCGTGCTCCTTTCATCGGCGAATAAAAATTCCGTCGCAACGAGGGGCCGTTTGAATTCGATTGTTTGTCGTCGAAACATCCGACGCCGGCCGATTCCAACCCTTTAACGAACCTGTACCTTTCGCTGGCCCCTTTAAAACATCAACACACTTTTTCCGAATTGATCGCAGGCATTAGTTTGTCCTTAATAAATTCTAATAAATAGAATTAACCCTTTGGACTAGATTCAACCCTTCGCTGCATAGTGTATCATATCTGATACAGTTCACAAATCTGGTTATAGTAAACTAAGAATGTGTTTTATTTCTCTCTCTCTCTCTTCTTCTGGAAATGTTGTTTTAATATTTTTAAATATTTTTCCCTTAAATAAAACACAAAAACTGACCTTCTCTCAATTTAAAAAATCATGCAGAGTGAAGGGTTAAGATATTTTTTAAATCTAGATAATATTCATAAAATTCATTTCATAGAATTTATAGAATTAAAAATTATAGAAATTCATAGAATTTAATGTTGTTTACCACGAACACGAATTTAATATTGTTAAAACTGTTTTGAATAATCCTATGGTCATTTTTACTGGCTCCTCGGAGTCGCTATTCGAGTTCAAAGGGTTAATACTCGATAGATGCAATTTGTGCGTTTCTAATATCGCGAGGCAAAATTGATTCTCGATTGGCGATTTGATGGGAACCGACATTAGGCAAATTGAGCGAGCTGTTGCTCTTTTAAAGTGCACTTCGAAAGTTCGCTCGAGGGTTAAAACCGTAGAATTTACGATAGAAAAGTTGCAAATGTAGAGGGTTAACCTTCCGGGTTGTTTGCAACGAAACGTATTGAAAGGGTGCAAGTTGAATCGAGTCTCGTGCTCGCCGGAAAAAAGCGGGGAGAGCGTTCGCGATAGAGAGAGAGAGGACGAGGGAAAACGTCAATGTCTCGTTAGCAGAAATTTTATTGATAGTTTTATTCATGGGGGCGACAATCACCTGTTGCATAAACAGAGCAACGCGGATGCACTTGGTGTTGCGCCGAAAGCGGGTTGCATTCGGGCCGATGCATTGATTAAAAGGGGGCTGGTTTTCAGCGACACTCGCACACGTTCCGGAATCGGAGCGGTTGTTTCGCTCGATACTTTGCTTAATTACACTTCAGATTCGGATTAATTACACCGCGGGCTCCGCGATAGGCATTATTTTTGCTGGAGGAACGTTATTTTTATTTCCGCAACGAAAAGCAAACCGCGGGCCGCGTCGCCGGATGCAACTTGTTGCGGAACACGCGAAAATTGCAGAAACAACACCGGTGTTTGTCGGGATCGGAAAAAAAGTTGTTTGTTTCCGTTCCCGTTTCGACGCTGAAATTGCCAAATTCGGAAAACAGTTCGGAGCAGCCGTTTGTTTCGCGTTTCCGCTGTTTGCCATGCTTTTTCGAAAAACACTGCGAACTTTTCTTCGGCTGTCGAACTTTCGCCACGAGGCGGAGGACAAACAATTTCGGAAGTTGAATGAAGTATGTCTGGTAAACAAGGGAAAACCAAGGCGGCGATACCGCCATTCTTTTTTCATAATTTTTCATTGGAAAGGAAGATCTCCGCGGCGTTCGCGACCGTTCGAAATTCTTCGCGACATCATGTTCGAGTATCCGCCAAGCAAGTTCAGTTTCCTTTTCATGATAATCGACTCGGTCGAGTTACCCTCGCGCGACCAACCCCTAAAATAGGGGTTGGTAAGCTGCGGCAGACCTCCCTGTTTTATCCACCGAGGGTACGGTCGGGCAACCGTGGCGCTCTTAAGGGTAACTGTGCTCTTCCGCATCGCATGGTGGTAACTTCCGGTGCGTCAACCCCTGTGCAATTTATCGGCGAAATTTCCGCTCGATAATTCGCGGAATTCTGACTTGTGAATTTCTCACTCTAAACTCTAAACGGAACGCCACTTCCACGAGAACTACTCTTCATTTCCGATGTAACGAATAGTTCTATCTATGCAAATATTGAACTTAATACATTTTGTCATAGAACGGGGCAAGTTCCAAGCGGAAGAGGAATTTCCCGCGGCGTGGTCGCACGTAGATCCTAATGACCGTTCCAAACAAAAATTACAAAGGCTCTCGGTAAACTCATCGCGGCGGTTGCGAGTGCTTGCGATTCCTTTTACGAGGCCCGCGAAGTCAATTTTATTTATAGTTGTCGTGAAAGAGAGGACGACAGCGTACGCCGCGAATCACGGACGAAGATTGCGTCACCACGGCATTTGTATACAATCCCGTGTATACATACGTCCACTATTGCAACCTTTGTTCGGAAGGCATGCGTTGACCCCGAACATAATCAGCCGTCCTGCTTTCTCCGTCGCCTAAACACCACGATTGCGGTAACGTTGACCAATCTTCGCTCGTACTCCAAACTATCAACGGCTATGAAACCGTTGCCACATCGGGGACGAACGCTCGTACTCGAATTCGCTTAGGAAACGCCGAACACTATACTCGCTGTTTGCGCTCGCAGTTTTCAAACTGCCGCTCCAAGGAACACGTCCGTTTAATTAATCTACGCTTCGTTAGAGGAATAAATCATTTTCAATTCTTGTCAGCGTCCAATTCTTCAAATTCTTTTTACCGTTCTAGATTTCTGATCACTAGACCGCGGATCTTTATGCATTTATGGCTTTTCAACATTTTCAAAAAAGGGTGGAACATAAAATTTTAGAGAATTTAGTACAATTTTTATTTTGTTGAGATTTGCAAAGGCTACTACCACTGGAACCACTGGAAAGAAGATTTATTCCTCTTTTTTAAAATTAATTCCAGGTCCCAAAAGCTTCAAAAATTTCCAACTCCGACCAAGAGCGACTATTAAAAAATTGAAGATTCGAACGCACTAGGAGGTAAATTTAGAGACTGTTTCGGACTAGAAAGGACGGCTGCTTAGGATCCATTAAGATGCGATTTTTGTTTCGAAAGTGATTGGATTTTTTTTCGCAAACACCTCGACCCATCGAGCGCGTCCGACCACTCGAATCGAGTGCCACTCGAGGAAGGAACAACGCCGCGCAGCACCTGACTGACGTTTACCGGTTGACCCTTGCTCATGGTGTCGTACGCGCGTTTGCATTCCCATTAACATGTACACGGTGATTCCGAAACGGTGGTCATCGCCACTAAGCCGCCGGAGGAAGTATACAGAACCTATGACGGCAACTTTTATGCTGTTTTACCGCCTCGTGCCGATGCGACCGGAGACCTTATTACCTATTTAGAATACCAAATCGTTACCAGGAATCGACGCAAGTCGATAATTCCAGTAGTTCATTCCGCCATTAGATCTAATTCATCTAAACGACGCTCAACTCTGACATTAGGCATTAATCCGTCGATTCTAAAGAAACAATTTTTTTCTCTGTAATCGATGCAGTTCCGGAGAAAAATCAACCCGTTGCTCTATATCAAACGTTATTCGTTACGAACAATATGTCATAATTTTCTTTTCCTGCTGGCGAATTAAAGCGGATAAAGAAATTCTAAATCGCAGCGCAAGGGGTTTAACGAGCGACAACTTTTCAATTCCGATTTCAACCATATTGATTCGGGACTATGTTGATTTGACAGGCTCGAAGATTGGTCCGAGCTTCGGGGGATATTTGTAGCGTAATTTCGTGTCTTTCCGACGACTGGTCGGCCGATCGATGATCGATATTCTGGGAAGCAGTGGCTCGAGAAACCGGAGTAGCAGGATTCGAGTTACTCGTACAACCCGAAAGTATCGGAGCAACCAACTAACCGACCAGTCAAAAATTCTTCCGCCGAGGTCCGGTCATTATCAATGCAACCTCTCTATCAGCCGATCGCTTATCGTTCGATGTAAATCACGGCTCGTCTTTTTTCCGGCCCGAAGGGGGTAATTAACGCCTGGATCCGTGCACGTCGTCTCGAATGTATTTCGAGATCAATCAGCTGCTCGCTTATTACCCGGTGGCTTTTTTACCGGGCGTCCTCTTCTAGCGAATCCGCGTAATGGATCGTTAAAGACAGGTACGACGGTGCATTAAGTGCAATTTTGCTACAATGTAGCGGCCGGTGCACGTCGTCATTAACTCGGCTTCACCGAGGGGATACGAGGGGGCGCCGAAGAGGGCGGGAAACTGGCCCCCGGGGTTACGACCGGTGATTCAATGCCGAATCGTGATTGATTGGCAACTTGTAACCTCCGTTTGCATCGCAGATTGCTCCGACGCGATCCCCGGTACCGCGCTCTTCAAATCTCGTCCCCGAATTCACCGTGAAACCAACCAAAATTCACTTTGCCTCTCAATCTTCGTTTAAATAAACGCGCGGCTTCGATCTCGTCCTAATTTTCTTCTAGATTTTTTATTTTGCGCATTTCTTTATTCAAGTATATATCGAGAATAAATTCAGTCGTCATTTTTTAAAGAAGAGAGACTGCTTTCAAATCTCGTCCCCGAATTCCCCGTGAAACCAACCAAAATTCACTATGCCTCTCAATCTTCGTTTAGATAAACCTGCGGCTTCGATCTCGTCCTAATTTTCTTCTAGATTTTTTATTGTGCGCATTTCTTTATTCAAGTATACATATCGAGAATAAATTCAGTCGTCATTTTTTTAAGGACAGAGACTGCTTAAAGGGAAAATGATATCGAGGCGTCGATCGCTTGATCCGTCGAGCGTGCACGCGTCTTTAAGTCGCGCCGAGTTCCGGTTTCCGGAAGAAGCGCCTCCTTTCTGTCCGCTCCCACCGAAGCCTCCTCCTCCGGGAACCTTCTCCAGGAAACCCGCCCGATGGAAACGCGTTCAGTGTCCCCGGGAGCACGCAGCCCAGAGATTTAGGGGAGGATCGGTGGATTAATGGCATCCCCCGCGGCATAAACGACTGCGGCTTTTCCTCTCGAATTCGCTATCGAACGTCCAACAGCTGATACGATCTGCACCCGAATTTCTGGACCACCGACACGATCCTCCGCCTCTCGGGTCCACCAAAGTGTAGTTGATACAATTCGATTCGAGAACGCACTTTCGCAATCCCAGTCAGACTTTGCGACTGACTGATAAAATACACATTTATAAGATGAAATGTATGAGTAGTCCTGCATTGTATGCGTTTCTGTCGGAAATCCGCGAAAGCGGCGCGAGGTACAGCCGAAAACCGTTGGAAAAAATGCGAGGCACGCAGTCAGGAACGCGAGCAACCCCCGTGGAGAGGTTCTGGGTCCGGCAAAACCTGTCGCGGCCGTGGATCGAACGGAAATCGCGTCCGGTCGCAAACGGTGCCGTCCACCCGCGGTCCCGCCGAGGAAAATATTTTCTGTTTTTACGTGACGGGGGTCCGGTGGTCTCGCGAGAGTCCCCGTTAGGAGGGGCCGAAAGGGGCAGCGGATGGGGGCCTATAGGGGCCCGTGGGGGGTAGAGCGGGGGCCGGAGAGAAGCTGAGCCGACGCTCAAAATTCCGCGGCGGTGCCTTTTGTCCCCGCGATGCCTCGCCTTCTCCCTTTTTGCTACGGTTAGACGACGAGCGCCGGAGGAGAGCGGTCTGCCCTTTCTTCTTCGTCTTCCTCCTCGTCCTCTGCTTCGCCTTCGGCCGTCGCCAGCCATCGAGATGACGAGGAGAGAGCGGATCGAGACGAGAAGCAACAGAAGCTTCTGTGCAGAAGCGGTAGTAGCGCCTAGCAGCCAAGGGGCCCAGAAAATAATTCTCTCTCTCTCTCTCTCTCCTCCTGGTCGTTCATCGCGTTCGTCCCCAGTTTCCTCCTCCAGTTTTGCCTCCTCTTTCTCTCTTTAAACAGTCTCTCGCCGATCGACTAGCACGCGCGGATTCGCCTTGAGATCGAGTCCCGGGCATCAATCTCTCGTCAAACCTCTCGACTAGTCGTAGAAATGCCGACACAATGCCCCTTCTCGTTTCTGCGTCTCTTCGCGACCCTCTCGCTCACTCTCTCCCTCGGAATTTCTCCGTTTCTTGCTCTTTCCGCTCGGATCTGCGGATCCACTCGTTCGATGGGTTTTCTAAGCCCGAAGGTCCTGGGTCTGGGAATTTGGAAATTCCAGTCGACTCTTCTCCGCTCTTCGCTCTTGCTCCTGCTACCGCGATGCTGCTACTGTTACCTCTCTCCCGGTATTCCAGACGAATTATGAGATTGCGAATAAAGGGGAGAACATTTCGCGATAATTGCGACGCACGAGCGCGGGATGGCACGCGGAACCGCTCGCCGGATTCTTTCGTCGGGGATTCTTTCTGGGGAACACAGCGGGCGAGCCGCGGCGATGAATCGCTACTCGGGATCGGAACAGCGCGTTAAACCGACGTACACTCCTCTGTGCGTCTCGGCGACGGTGCCACGTCTGTCTCGATAATATTTCTTTCATCCTAAACGTACAAGATGAATCGAGTCAGTGGCAAAGTTCCTGCAAGATTTCGTATTGAAATACACCAAGGAATCGGGAACGAGTTTGTACACTGACTCAATACATCCTGTGTCTTCGGAAACGATTTTTACCATCGGAGAAATAGCCAGCTCGCGATTTAGTTAGTCCCGACGACGATGTCGAAAGGCTATGAAAGCGGCTGACGCAACGAGGAAGACAAGCGCAGGGTGAGCGTGAAATCGCGCAATAATTTTCACGTCACTTTCAAAGAATCCCGGGAGGTCGCGCCGCCGCCGCCGCCGCGTCCAAGCTCGGGAAGCTCCTCGTTGCCGGAGCGAGCTGTTCGTAGAACGTCGATCGAACATTTCTAATTGCACGGTGCGCGACGCTCTGCAATTTTCTGAAAAATCGAGACACGGACGAGTTACGAGGAGACGTTACGTAAAACGGTAGCCCAGAGAGAAAGAGAGCACACGAAACAGGAAGCGGTGGACAAAGCCAACGGCTGCCGTGGTAAGGCGGGATCGTGTCGGCGAGAGGATAATGAGCCGGCCGAACGGGAATCGCCAGAAACGATTCCTGGGGCCGCGGCATGCACACACGAACTCTTTTCACGGTCGAAAATTATAACGGCGCTTCGGACACGCGCGGACCAGTCCCATTGTCCACGGAAAATAAACACGAGGCGTACGCGCAAATCGAACACAAACTTTGATCCTCGGGAACGAAGGGCAGCGAGAAACGACGTCCAATTCTCGAACGAAAAGTAGCACGTCTCTACTGCCAGCCTGACACAGGCGTAAGCAGTAATTTAACGTGGACCTCGACGAATCGCGTTCGGATTCAATTCGCTCCCGGATCCTCCCGATCGATGGATCGCGCTAATTATTCCACGTTCTCCGCTAGGAGAGAACGAATAGTTCCTCTGTGTCTATAAGCGGGAAATGCCGGGCCAGAGGGAAGAAGTCAAAACGAGCGTGACGGAGTCGTAAAGTGGACGAAGACACGGCCAATTAGGGTCGGAAGTGGGTACGTACGCGATAGTTATTTAAATAATTGACAATGTTTACCGGACGGCGGCTGCCAGTGTTCCGGGGTCCGGGCCTCGGTAACAGGGGGAATCGAATTAAACGGCGACGTATGGTGAATAATTAATCGAAAGACGGTTACTAAAACTGGGAGCGGGGCCGAGGGACACACACGCTTCGGCCTCTCGCTGTACGTATCGTCGTCGGTTATCGTTCGTCGCGAGTCGCGAGTCGTTTCACTTTAGACGAAACACGGTCTTATCGATGGCAATTCATTGTCGGGCCGACAAAAAATGGTGCAATCCCCTTGAAAAAATTATCTGGCTCCGGCTGATATCGGGCCGAATGACTAACCGAAACACGATCCGGATCCACGAGAGCAACACTCTCTTCCTTTTGGAAATGTTAATTTTAGACGGAGCGTGGATTAACGTTCTTTATCGATCGCTGCTGCTTCCGACGCTGATTCGTTTGTCCATCGTTTTATTTCTTCGTTTTCACTGTTTTCCTTTGCGTTTTATCTTCTTCTCCGTGATATTTTTAATTAATAGTTCTTCCTCGGCATTTTATTCCCGTTTCTTTCTCGGCGGTCAATTAACGTTTCCCTTCGCGCGAGAATGGATCAAGATTTCATAGACGGCGTATCATTTTCTCGTTACCGTTCCCATCTTCGGCTACACACTCGTTGCAGATTCTCCTCCGTCTATCCGGCTCCCTGAAATTACCTCTGTCTCCTATCCAACTCGAAGCGCATCGGAGCAAAGGCGAAGAGACACACTGGCGAGCTGAAATGAGGAAAGAGGGCAATCCTTGTCTCTCTCTATCTCTCTCCGCCTCCTCTCGCCCCCCTCTGTCTAATGGTTTAGGAGTCGTTCCGGACATTAGCTTCTGCGCGCGTAGAGAGAACGGCAGCAGCTCTTCTTCTTGTTTTCCCTGTTCGCCGTTGCTCTCCACCTTCTACGCGTTCAGAAGCTGTCCCGTTCTCTCTCTCCCACTCTCTGTATTTCTCTCAGTCTTCTCCGTTTCTCCCTGGCTGCCCTTTGAAAAATGACCCGCGTCCTCCCCGAGATATAAGAGTGTCATCATCATTAGCCCGCCGAGTTACACGGCGGACCCGTACGCACACGGAAACACGCGTGTCCGTGGCTCACCGAGAGCTATTAGCTCCCCGCGAAACTTTCGTGGCTCCTCAGAAACGTTTCTCCTCACTGCGCAGAAATTTCGAGGCGTCTGGAAACCGTGAAAATTGAGAAAGATCCACGGTCCTCGCTGGAACAATCGTAAACCTTCGTGGAACCCGTCCGAACCCAAAAACCGCGCGCGATAATCGCTATAGAAATATTTTACCTTGAACGTCGTCGCAGTATTCCCGACACAACTGCTGAGAACTCTTTGTATGAGCCATCGATATGTGTGAAAGACATTATGTATAAATGTACGCTCAAGAAATAATGATCAGTAATCACTAGACTGCGGATCTCTGTGCATTTATAGCAAAATTGAGTAGATGAAATTCAAAGTTGTTGGGAAATTTTGCAAATTGAAGATGTCGAGAGGTACAGTGGGTAACGGAAGTATTCGAACGCCCTTTAAATCAGAATATCTTTCTTGTAATTGCTCCAAACGACCAGATTTCGTCTAATCAAACAGAAGCATTGGTTTATGAAATGATATGAAAAAAGGATTTCCAAATATTATAATTTACAAGGCTACATGCAAAATTAAAAAAGGCATTTTTTAAAACTCTTTTATTTTGGCCCTTAATGAAAATTTACGATTTTCACCATTTTTAACCGCTTGTAAAACATATATTTTAAATTTTCATTATCGTCCCAAATAAAAAATGCCTTTATTATTTTTGCATGTAGCCTTGTAAATTATAATTTTCGGAAAATCTTTTCCGCACATCATTTTGTAAACCAATGCTTCTAATTGATTATAAAAGATCAGGTCGTTTGGTACAATTAGAAAAAAGTTATTTCGTTTTAAAGAGCGTTCGAATACTTTCGTTACCCACTGTGTATGATTTCTTCTCAGAAAGAAATAACATCCAATTTGGTTCCTATTATTTTGCACAAAGATCCGCAGTCTAGTAATCAAATTAACACTTTCTCGTGTAGAATGATCGAGGTATAAATACCCAAATTGTGGCGTTCAACCGGACAGAGCACCGCAGTCAAAGGTTGAAGGAACGATTTCATTGTTGATCGATTGGTGCAAGAACCAGACAATTTTCAAAAAATCTGGACCTGCCGGGTTTTTGCAGCAAGGTCTCCAATTAACGTTTCGACGAGGGCCCTGTCCAATCAACTCGAAACGCAGGCCGCTCGAATGAATTTCGAACTAGATCGCCCTCCGTTGTCAGCGTCGCGACGTCGAACAGGTACAATCCGTCCACCTGTCCTATTGTTGTAAATTCCGCGCGAAGCGTAACAATGTGTTCGCGGAGCGGTGCCAGCAAAAATGAAACGTGGCCAGCGTGAAAGTCTTTTTCGGACGCAGCTGCCGTTGGCCTTTGCCGCGGCTGCTTCGACTGCTTCTGCTGGTTCGTATGTATACGCTCGGCACCGGCCCGGTCCGTCCGGGCCCGAGAGGGCAACCGTATAGCCATAATAAATCTCCATTAGCTGCCGAAATTCGGGGTACGCGCGTTTTGCCCAATTACCGTGCCCTCCTCTCTTTCCTTTTTCCAGCAAACTGGACACGATTTTATCGACGGCCTAATTGAATCGTCCGCCGGAAAACAGCGCGAGCAAATAAAACCGACGGCCTATTTCGACGGCAACAACCAGCGCAACTCTGCTCCGCGTCGCGTCGCGTTCCGCGGCTCCTTAGCCACGTCTCTGATCGATTAACCACGAAAATTTCAATTCTAGAGGAATTTCGCACAAATAAAAAGCTGTAAATCTAAGTTTAAGAGGGTAAACTCGTTTCTAGGATTGCGAGGGTGCGGGATGGACCTTCTAATTTCACGATGATGCAAAGATGGGGGTTTTCAATAGTCAAAAGCGCTAGATAAAAGATCAATTTAGGCTATTGTTACGTTTCCGAGACGTAATTTGCTTTATTCGGAAGCATACAGCTGCGCGTGTAGCTGTTTTTATAAATCTGCGACAGCTACATGCTGCCGAATAATGTAAATTACGCCTCGTAAACGTAATACAATACATAAATAGAATACGGGAAAAATATCATTAATCATTTAACTGGATTCGGTATTTTATGGAGAACCAGGGAAAAAATTACTTTCTCCTTTTCTTATATATTTTATTTTCTACTTTTATTGTCATCGGAAGCAAGTGTGTATACAAAATTTCAGCAAACTATGAGAAGAGGTTTAAAATTCAATTACAAGACTTGACGCATACAACAACAACACGGCAAATTAATATAAGCGTGGTAAAAATAGGACTTCTTTTTATCCAGCGGTTTTGACTACCGAAAAAGCCCCATCTTTGCATTATCGATAAATGGGAGAGCGCATCCCGCACCCTTGCAATCCTGAAAGCGAGTCTACCCCCTTAACGAGGAACGTTCGGTTTTGGAAAGCGAGAAGGATCGAAATGGAAGATTTTTGTGGAAGAAGCGATTTTCGTGGGTGCTTTTCCTCGCGTAGGAAAAATGGTGTTCGAAGGGAAAGCTCCCTAGCGGAGGTCGCGAGGCGGAAGTGCAGGGCAGAAACGCAGGGACAAGATAGATGTGCGTCACTTCCGGCCGCGACAGGGGGTGGCGTCTGCGGGTCGGCTAGCCACCCTCGGCCAAAGCACGAAGGGTTCGCCAGTTTTGCAGAATATAATTACCGGGTTTGCGGGTGCTGTCGGCAGTGTCGCACTGGCAACCACTGGCAGCCACTGACAGGCAAGCCAGCGACGCAGTCAATGGCAGCGAGCGACACCGTCGCCGACGGCTAGGCACGAAAGAACTCGACTATCGCGCGCGAGCACACGGAATTTATTCGGACCTGATAAATGAACACGGGCCCCCGGGATCAAAGCGAACCAATGAGATAGAGACGGCGGTGACGTGTTTCCAGGGCCGGGGCCAACTATTTAATGCGTGCCTTTTTGCCGGGCTTCTAGACTCCTCTACCCCTGAATTATTAATAACAACGACGGGGGGTGAGCCTCGAAATCCATTGGTCACGAAACGCGACTCTGCTCCGCGTTCTCTATTTTTATTCCATTTATAATTGGATTGGAAAGAGGACGTGAATGCGCCATTTCAACGAGGACTTCCAATGCGCAGTCACTCTATTCATTTATTTCACTCGAGCCCCGCTGAATTGCCGAACGAGAGTCAGGCCTGCGGATTTCTTACGGGGTTTCTTTTTAACACGTTCGACAAAGGAAAATGTTCCGAATAATTTAATAAACGATACACATCTTTATCGAAGTACGAGGCAACGTCTAAGAGGACAAAGAAACGTTTCCATTTCCAATAAATTAGCTCAGCGAAGTTTATATCTGCCGAAAGATCCGCGGTCCAATTAAGGGTTAAAAGGTCCCATGTATCAGCAGCTATGGCGAACGGTGAGGAGTTAGGGGTAGCAAAAAATGAAGCTAACGAGGATAAAAAGGCGGAGCCCTGGCGAAATCTCGGGATTATTATTTCACGTACGTCGCTTAATCGCGAGACTTGAACTATCGATGGCTCGTGGGAATATCGTGTCGAAATTCCGGCGTCGGAACGCTCGCAGCGAGAGGGAAAGCGGCCTGGCGTAAATTTCGCCGACGAAATCGTAATTAATAACCGAGGCGAGGCTGGATGCATAAAATCTCGATTGGGAAATCGAGCGATACCGCGCAGCCGTTTCCACTGGTCTCCACGAATTCGCGGCAGCCCGCTGAATCCATCGAATCAACAGAGAAAGAGAGAGAGAGGTGGCGACGGCGGATGGATTAACGGAGGTGTGGTTCGCTTAATTCCCGCTCGTACCCCTAATTAAACGGGGAAAAAAGTGGAAGGGCGTGGTACGAGCGCAGCCATGGCTTTCGACGGGGTAAGGGCCTGAAACAATGGCCACTGTCTCGCGATCTGGATCTATGTTCCATTCCGCGCGGCGATTATATTAATTAGGCTGCGGATTTTATGCACTCGCGCGTGAACAAGCGAAATATTCGATAAATTAGAGACTTCGGACGAAACTGCCGATCACGGCTGCTGTTCTACGATCTTGACGGCTAAATGTTATCACAACTCCGTGATTATTGAATATTTCTGTACAACAAAATTCACGCTGCGGCACGGTGCCTGCGAGAACGTGTATGCAAAGTATAAATTGATAGCTCCACAGACTATCCTTCTGGAAAATTCTAAATGCTACCCGTCGCCTCCGAGCATTAATCGAATTCGTTCCGAGCAAGGAATGCTTCCTGCACACTTCGCTCTAAATAAATAAACGTCTCATAAATTTGCATGGAGATACATATTCGCGACGATTTCCATCGATGAAATCATCGCGGATAGCAACAAACGTTCCTCGAAATGGAAGCACAGTCCGATCCCCGTGAACCGGCCGGTGGTTCGCGGTTAAGGAAACCGTATTACGGAACCGTGGAAGAGGACGGGGTCCCGTGTTGCATTTTAATTTCCCGTAGAAGCACGTTTAACCGCGGATGCGAACGGTTTAGAAGGCGGCTCGGCGATTACGGCGAGCATTGTGGCCGCGAGTTACAAGCCGACGAGGATATTAACAAGACGCTAATAATTCAATAATTCCCGGCATAAAATCGCGAGCTTCCTGCGTTTAGTATACGTGCACACAGGGTGTCTCAGCTTTTCAAGCTGATCAACTTCACCAATAATATATTTTTTAGAAAAAAGAAACGCAAACACCCATCGTACAAGCGGTTGTTTAATGCTTCAGCGGAAAGTTATACACGAAGGCAAGGAGTTCGAAAGGAACAGTGAATGTTTGTCAAACGAGAATGAAGTTGCACGATGGACTGATACGAGAAATCAACGGTTTACGCACATTGATAAGACAGAAATATTAAAAAAAAACTTTTTAAAAACCACGCTTATATTAACACTAAAAGGGAAGCACTAAAAAGGAAAAATAATTTTTTTCGTGATTCTCCATAAAATACCGAATCCAGTTAAATGATTAGTAGTATTAGTGACTAGAAATAAAAGCGTTAAAAATAAAAACACTAATGTTATGATTTTAGTTAAATTTATATTAAATTTTTCTAACTATTCCGACACTAATTTTATAAGAGAAGAAATCTTGTACCAATTGCTTGAAATTTTATGGGGAAAAATATTATTAATCGTTTAATTTAATTGCATTCGATATTTTATGGAGAACCAGGAAAAAAATTATTTTCCCCTTTTTAGTCCATTTTAATATAAGCGTGGTTTCTAAAAATTATTTTCTATATATTTTATTTTCTACTGTTATTGTCGTCGGAAGCAAGTGTGTATACAAAATTTCAGCAAGATTGGACTGTGGTAAGAGGTTTAAAATTCGATTACAAGATTACAAAAGAAATTCACTTCGGTAGGGCTTTTTATAAAGCAGCCGTAGATTATAATTATTAATCTTGCGAGTTTAAAGTTTTTAAACCGTATGTGAGAATCGTGAACCGTTGTCTCCGAATTTCTCGTTTTCTGTGCAGAATTTTTTGAAGAAGCAACCCACGTTTGCCAAGCATTATTCTTTAGTTTGCGTCCACTGAATTCATTGATAAGGTTTGGCAGGTTGAAGGTGGGACACGGTGTATATGGTGAGCACACAGAGAGATCGGTGGAAATAACAGGCCGCCGTCCATGGAAAATAATCCACCGATAATGGTGATAATGACGATCGGAGGTAATAGCCGTATACCAGCGGCGATATCACATAGTTGCAACAATAATAATATTAATAACCGGCGCGCGATGTTTGCTCATACGCTCGACTCCTCGCCGATGGCCAGGCAAATTGCTACTCGATGGACAACGGAAAAAACATGGTCCCTCTCGTGCTAGCATTGATGCGCCACTATCAATATTCAATTATCGTTATCACCGATTACGCTCGGCGATCGTGCACGGCCTCGTTTATTCGAACGTCCGCGGTGCTTGCGGCAGCATCAATTTCGTAATTACGAATTTATAGGCTTCGGTTTTTCTCGGACGAAAAAAAAAAAATCCATTTCGAAATTACGAGTTCGAGGGCATTTTTGAAACGCTTCCGGAACGCCGTTGCGCGCTGTGCTGTTCGTTATCGGTAATCAACTGTACCGTAAAAAGACAGGATGATTCAACCGGTACAGAAATAGTGGCTCGAGTTTCGAGTCGCCGAACTACTTTTGCGGCGACTGTGTTGCGTTTCATACTTGCGGAGAATGTCTCGTGCGATCGCCGCCGCTCAGTCCACTGTATCGATTTCTTCCAGAAAAATGACGGAGCACTTAGCTCTGCGAATTTGCGACTCGTGTGTCGCCGAGGAATTCATTCCGAAGGTGGGGATCAAAAATTCATGAAGCTGCGGAGATCGTTTTCCTACGATCTAGGCAAAATATTAAAATACTGGTACTTGAAGTCGCAAGATCGCAGAAGTCAAGATTCATCTGTTCAGAGTCCGCAGAGCTCGTTCAAAATACGTTTTACACGATTAAATTCTAAACATGCAAGTATTTCATGCGTAGATGTTCCTCTCGATAGCCAGTGTGAATCGATCTAATAAATGCTTGCAATTAGTCTGGGCCTTCAAATGTCGAAGCTTGTCTTTGTATTCGATCTTTCTTCAAATATCGTGATCTGATTTATTCTCGCAAAGCGAAATAAACGCAAAAGATTTTAAAGTGCTTAAAGAAATTGAAAAAAAAAAAACAGAAACGTTCGTTTAGAGCGCAAGAATTTGAATAAAGTTCGCAGCCACGTAAAACGCGGTTTCAGATCGAGATCGCGGCTTCGTATGACCGTGCGCGGTCTAGTAATCGATCCAGAGCAGAAATTCCCGGTCATAAAATTTCTCCATCCGATTACAGAGACCGATCTCCCAGGCGTTTCCCTCGTTCCGCAGTTCCAGGAACGCGGAGATTAATCGTTCCGAAAATCAGCACGGTTCAGAATGCAACTGTGCATGTCTCTCCGCGACTCGGAACGACGACGACGCGGCGGAGGAGGCGAGGAGGTGGAAAAAAGGGGGGTAGGAGGGAGAGGCCCGAGAAAAATTCCGCTCCAGTTACCGTGCACGTTCAGTCACGGATGCGGCCGTTTAGGTGAATTATCGGCTGTGCAATGTTGCTCTCGATATCCGATTATCCGACCGCGGCGTGTCGACTCGAGATTTTCTCGGTAACGGCCAAGTCCTTGGACCCCGGAGTGGGTTCGAAACGGGTCGCCTTGGGGTTCGGTACCCGCCCAGAGCGTGCACGCGATCCCAGCCTACCCTGCCCTGCTTACTCTGCCCTGCCCTGCCCTGCCGTGCCTTGTGCCTTCTGACTCGCGTCTGCAGCTACCTTCTCGCGTCTGTCTGCGCTGACCGGTGCCGCGCGTTTCACCGTCGGAGAGACCTTCGCCGATTAGTCGTCGAAAGTCGAATTGCGACACAACGAGACAACGTATTCACGGCGAGAGAGCTGTACGCGATCGATACGCGTCGCAACGCGATCCAGATCCGCAAGGTGTCTCGATCCGGTAGCGGAAAATCGCTATTACAAACCGATCAACCTCTTTTTACTCTCTAAACCTCCGCTCGAACTCGAATCATCTTTCTTGCCGGAGGTTCGAAGGTTTCGCTTCGATGATTGATTGATCACCGATTCGCCCGCAAGGTTGTTTCACTGGGAAGTTAATTGGTTCATTTTATCATTGTAATCAGCGTAATAATCGTAATCATCATTGTAATCTAAAATTGCAGAGTTTTATCGCAGGGAATTTATACCACATATTTTAAAGACAACATTTGAACGAATTTCTGAAAATATATGTTCGATATTATTCAATGATATAATTTCCATTATTTGTAACCAGTTGCCATGTTTCAGACTTCAAAAATTGAACTGAGTTTCTCCTTGACCAGTCCCTCGATTCGAGAATCATTTTTCTGGTTGCGAACGAGAAGATCTGAACGCGTATATCAGTAAGTCGCAGATTGCAGAAAGACAGTTTAATTGGAATATTAATCAGTTAATTTTATTCCGAGAGTACGACAGTGTATCGTTACAAGAGTTGCAACTTATTTTCGAGGGACACGGCGCCGATAAAGCTGGAAAATAAAAGCCGTAGACGCGGAACCAGTTATCGATCGATCCAAATTGGGATCAACGAGTTTATCGAGCGGACGAACTTTGAATTAGCCGCGGGATCAACAGCATTATCCGACGGACCAGTTTCGAGGCAAAGTCTGAGGTTAACAATAACAAAGTTTCCTCGGCGCGAACGAGTGCCGGACTTCTTTGTAGTTCCCGCATATTTGAATAATACTAAATTGCTGTGAAGGGAGCGGAGACAATTGGGTCGTTTGTTATGGTCGGAGGATGCTCGGATCACCTGTTGCATTTTCCACGTTCCGCGGAAAGCTAGACCAACCAATCGAGATACCCGATCCCGGGCTAGCTTGTCGGTTTACCATAAATTAATTATGCATCGGCGGCAATTAACGCGAACAGAGTCGGTCGACGCTATAATAAACACGATCTCGAAATCGCGAGCGAGTTTTATTATCTGTCGCCGGGGAATCGAATCCTTGAGCCAGGCGGCGCTCGAGCCTAGACACACGATCGAAATCGTCGATCGATCGCAGCATGCCAGGCAGCTATCGATCTCGATCTCGCGAGAGCGCGCGACGCAATTAACCGCGACCTCCATTGCACTCTCGACGATCCAGTTCGACTAAATCCCTCGATTACCCGAGAATGCATAATCACGACGAAATGACGGTGCGCCGCGAGACGAATGCAAATGATCCTTCTCGCGTAACTCGCCACGCTGCGCTACTCCGCGTCTTTTTCTCCGCCTGGAAGATCACCGGCAATCTCGTTGGTTGCGCCGGATTTTTTCCGTCGGGGAAACAGTTTCTCGAAAATCACGAAAAGATCCAATAAATTTCCGAGAAGATTGCCGTACCCGGCCATCATAAATTTCATCCCGGACGCGCATCGTCCAATTAAAAAATAGCACGGGCCTGGAAAGCGAATAATTCAACGACGCCGTAAACATCCGCCGCTTCTCTGCAACTCCGTTCCGAGAGACACGCGCGAGAAACTTAATATCAAATTCGTCCCGGTGTGAAATAAGAATCTATTAGTTCGTACGCTACGGATTTTTCCGCAGGATAAAAATTGTTTGTGAATCACAGGAAGTATTTCTGGTCAATGTGTTTACTGTTAACCGTCTGCGCACGAAGCTAGTTTAATTCCAACACGAAACATTTCTTTTTTTCTATGTTCTTTTCTCATGATACACATTCGAAAGTGGTGCAATTTACTCGTAGAATATAGAAATGTTTAGTGACTTCTTAAATGCAAACAAAACTAATCCATTCGTACCACACGCGGATCGAAATAAAATTGTTTTTCACTTCTAGAAAAGTTTCTATTTTGCAGAAAGATCCTCGGCCCAGGCGTACGTAACGCAAACAATTCTGTATCAGATAAAACGTCTGAATTCCGGAGGCAAAATAGCTTCGAGTGCAAAGGGTTAAGTGGCATTAAAGAGATAAAAAGAAATTAGCATCGTCGAAGCACGTTGTACATCGTCAAAGAAGAGTAATCCGCGATCAAGAGTCATTTCATCCGGCAAAACACAGGAGGAAAAAGACGCGCGTCGGCGAGTGGAATGTCGCGATCAAATTTTCACTGGCGATTCAATCCGGGCGGAGATCTACACGCGTTGGGCAAAAACGATCCACGGTATCGTGACTCTATTCCGGAGCGTCGCGTGATCCGGTCGATCGCAGATTGACGAGCGTGCGCGAGCGCGAGAGAGCGCGGAGGCGGAATCGCGTTAATCGCGTTTATCATTCGGTCCAATTGAATCTCTCGCGTGCCCCGGGACCGCAAAAACCCGGCGAAAAAATTCGAGACCGGGGCAACGAAACGTTTCCGACAACGAGAGCCGCTCTCGTCGACGGTTTTTTGCCGGCAGAGACGCTCCGTGAAATTGCCCGCGCTTTTTCCAGCGGATAAACAGACTCCGAGAGAAACACACAGAGAGAGAGAGAGAGAGAGAGAGAGAGTGACTGGGAGAGGGGAAATCGCGGAGAAGAGCAATTTTTATTGCAGGAAATACACGAATGCCGCGACCTTTGATTTCGGGAATAAAAACGGCGCCGGCACGCGCGCGATTCCACTCGATATCGAGCCTCGGCGCGAAACAAAACGAGAAAAAATCAGCCCGCGGTATCTGCGAGGTCCACGAGGTCTTCAACACCACGGCCAGCGTTTGCGTAACGCGTCTCCGACCGAGGAAAAAAACGATAATTAAATGGCACTCGGCGTAAACAGTGGCCTGGTACCAGATCTCCGGGCCTGTTTATCTTGCGATCGTCTCCCGCGGAAAAACAATCGCGAACGATTCCGGTCCGGAACTATCCGCGCCGAGCTGGTATCGGGGAGCAAATGTCGCGTCGATCCGATCGTGACGAGCCAACTTTTTTTCGATCGGATCCAGAGAGAAAATTCTGGATTTCGGAGGGTCCGCAGAGGCTCTCCGGATTTTTTCGAGCGCGTCACAGAGACCCCTTATCGCCGCTGATCTCTGAACTACGACCTAAGCCCTTGAAGGGAACCGTGACTGCAATATATCACGAGATATCGATTTCTACATCTGTCCATGAACCAAATCCGCTGCGAGACACGCTCGGAAAACAACGTTTCCACCGGGTCCAGCAAACTTGTGACTTCGAGGCGCTATCGAAGTCGAGCACTCCGAGATTAATTTGCCGCTTCGATCAAGATCCACCGAAGGATCTAAGGTGAAATTTAGAATACGTGGAAAATATACAGAGAATTGTTTCAATGGATTTACAGACACAAATTATCTTAACAGTAAAAATAAAGAAAATGTTTTTACCCATTTTAATATCCGAAGAAATTAATTTCAGTATCTGAACAATCGTCGATTCAGTTCAATCGTCGAGTAATTAGTTGAAATTTCGACGGAGTACCGCGCCAGAAGCGAAAGAGGAGAGAAAACATCGACGTCTGAATTACCGTGTGCAATGAACAATGGTATAATGTTTCTCCGAAGGCTGTTCACGGCGAAGGCCGGCCAGAAGACGAGCGCAAGGCTGAGCTCGCTGTGAAATCGGTTCGAGATCGTTGATTCGAGAGCAAACACGATAAAGGGATCGGTATATACACCGGGCACCAGTTCGGCGCCTATTATAACGATCGTTCGACTTCCTCGGCGAGGTATAAAGAGTATCGTCAGCCCGAAAGTGTACCTAGCTAAACCAAGAACGAAAGAACCGGGGACCATTTATGTCTTACTCGGCCACCTTCCACTTCTTCTTCGTTTACTTCTTCATCACCTCCATCATCTACCGACTCCTCGGCTGCTCGCGGCTCGTCTTTTTGCTGCCACGGCGAAGCAGTAAAACGCATTTCATGCGAGCTGCAAAAAAGGGAGCAACGAGAGACCAACCGGAGTGAGAGAGAGAGAGAGAGAGAGAGCAGAGGCCATCGAAACGCGACTACTGGCTTCACGCGGAAATTCTAATAAGCTGCCCCCTTCCCGAAATTAAACGAACAAGGGGACGGGCGATCGAGCGGAGGACAATTGAATATTTGGTCAGAGGACGTAATGTTACAGTTCGTGAAATTTACAAGGCTTGAATTTGTTGCTCACTGTAACGCCCATTTTAAAAGGTGAATTATTTATTGGTGATATTCCTGTAAATTTCATTCCGGCCTTTGTCTTCGCATTTGAAGTATCAGAGACAAAGTCGAAGGATTAACAAAGAGTACTGGACGATGGCGAGCGACGGTGCTCGTTCAGCGTTTGCATCGGCCCAATAATAACCCTTTCGACGAATCGCGATTGTAAATAATTCGATAAGGCCTGGGGCGGCCGTAGCGCCGTAAAATATCTTACTCTCTCTCTCTCTCTCTCTCTTTTCCTTCGTGCGGAAATTATTCTGGCGAGGGACGGCCGGGAGGAGTACTGGAAATAATTATTGAAAATTGTAGATCCACCGGTGGTTTCCGAGAAGAGATAGGTGTCTCTGCGGTTCTGCCCGTGTCGAGAATAATATTCCTTTCCGTGGCTAATCGAAGAAACCGGCTTTCCAGCGCCGCTCGAAATTAATCGAGCTTTCTATGGGCAGGAAATTAGAGGAAGGTCAGGTTGAAGGCCCTGTCGAGGCTGCGGCGAACAAGCGAGCTGTGCTCGAATTGCCCGAGAGCAAACCGGGAGAGAAAGAAAGAAAGAGAGAGGGAGAGAGAGAGAGTGAACAAGCGACGTCTTCTTCCGCGTGCAATTTCGTGCCGATTCTTTTTCGACGATTTTTACCACCGCGCCGAACGACCGAAACGCGGTCTCGACGCGTCGCGGATCACTCGAGCGGAAAATAAGCCGCGAGAAACGTGAACGCGAGATAACGACCGATCGAGAAACCGATCGACCGGCGAATAATTTCGGGGAAAGCGGAGGCAATCTTTGGAAAACGCGACCGACGCCGAGGAATCTCGAGAGAAACGGTTTCCGCTCGAGAAATCGGCGAAACACCAGCCTCGCGAACTCCAGGAACCATCGAAACAACGCGATCATTCGGTGTGCAACTGATCGACAGGTTTGTGGATCGTCGTGTAAAATTTATTTTGCCGGACGAACAAAACTGTTCAGACCGATTTCCATAAAATTCGACGACGCACAACGGCAGCTGGCGGCACGCACGATATACCTGTTAATTCGAGACTGGTATCGAATCGATCATGGCGTTCGAATCGTCATCAATAACGCGTAATCGGCTCGCGTTTCGCCCGAAGGTTGTGTGCGAAGGGGCCGGCATCAAAAATAGAGAAAATCGGAACGAAAGCGAAATAAACCGCGACCAACGCGAAAAGTATCGAGGCGTCTCTCGCGGCTTCTGGAGTTCTCCGCGATTCTCCGAGGAAGAAAACAATCCCGGGGATAAAGCGAGAGAGGTGGCGAGGGAGAAAGAGAGAGAGAGAGAGAGAAAAGAACGAAGTAGAATCGACGAGAGAGAGAGAGAGACGCGAAAAGGGATGGAGATCGGTGCACGCGCCTGTGGCGAACGTGATGATTGGCTCCCGAAAGCAGAAGAGGCAGACATTAGGCTCGGTCCTCCAGGTGTGCAGATCGGACCAGATAAAGCTCGCTGCTCGATTAACCTTTCGCGCGAGAAGAAAAATATCGCCCGGCCGAAATTGCCGGTCCCTGGAGGCCTCGGACAAACCAAGACGAACGAGTGTGTTACCGACGATTGCGACAGTCACCGACAATTCGACGCGCTGTCTCTTTATACCATTTCTGTACAAACATCTGAAAATCTCCAATGCATATTGGCCGGCACTTGGTAACCCTTCAGGGACGAAAGAGTTTAAAAAATGATTACGCTTTAATTTGATTATATCTAGACAGCGGATCTGAATTGCAAGAAACTGGAGTGAAATCCAGTCGAATCACAGTGATCCAAATTTGGACAGCTGGCGTGTTCGAAAGGCGAGTATGGTCACATGGCTGTGGTCGGGTCATCAGAGGTGCGATGGAGTCGGAGAGGATCTCGAGCGCAGAAAAAGGGTTGAAATTGAAAAAGCGAGACGGAAGCGGTCCGAGGTCGGTCCCCGAGGGCCCGTGGGCCCCGTGGAAGGGCCCACTGCCTGGGAAGGCAGGAAGGAAGGGTCTCCATCGAATCGGCTCGGCTCTCGGCGTATCCGTGAGACGGCAACTTTCGAAAAAATCGAGCATCGGTCGGCGCGGAGAGAAATTCAGAACGGCGAGGACGAGAGAGGAATCCATTCACCGCGGGTAATGAGGTCCTCGCCACCAGGAGGCATGAATGAACCCTGGAAAGAGTCTCGAGAGCCACGGCCCCCGAGGAGCGACGAGAAGAGGAACAAGTTCGCGGGACAAGGACCGACAGGTGGGAGAGGGCGAGAGAGGACGGAGAGAAAGAGGCCAAGCAAGATGAATCTCCCTGCAGGATATTGGAAATACTTGAGGGCTGTTGAACACGGGGCCATTTAGGGGCCACGCCACTATTATAATCGAGTTCGACACGAAGCATACGCAATAAAACGATCCTGCGCGCTGCTCCCGGAGCCCTAGGCCGCTCTGATGGACTTCCCGAGGACGGAGAGCCGAGAAACGAAGAGAGAGAGAGAGAGAGAGGCGAGTTAATAACGCCGCGTTTCCGTGGTCTTTTTGCTTTTAATTGGCCACCTGAGATTTCAATTTCGACCGACGGGGGATCCGATCCTCTCTGTTTAATCCCGCGGCCGATTTGATTAATAGCCGCGTTGATCATTTGCGTTTCGCAGCAGCCGCCCTCCTCCGCTCTCCTCTCTCCCGCCTTCTTGAGATGCGAAAACGCAAGATCTCGAATCAGAACGAGTATAAATTTTTGCCTCGTGTCATAAGAGGGTTTATTCCCCAAAGGCAGCAACCTAGAGTAACCGTCGAAAAAAGGCAGCAGAATCCGCTAACGATCAACCCGGGCCCTGGTTGTCCCCAAACTTTCCCGAAGCGATCGCTCGATCGCGAACAAGGGAAAGAGGACAGAGGGCTGAGAGAGAGAGAGAGAGAGAGAGAGAGAGAGCTGCGGCCTCCACACGGTGCCAGATAGTCTGGCAGCTATTTTTTTGCATCATTTCTCGACGTCATCGGCAGATCCACCCCGAAACCGCAGCCAGAATTCGTCCCGTGTCTCTTCTCCTTCGGGAGCCTGTCTCTCGTCTGTCTTCCTGGTTCCGCTCTCCCGTCGAGCCACCCCTCGTTCGCGGCCAGGAATCACACTGACAGCCTCTGATTAATACAATCCTTAATACCGGTCCTCTCGCTCTCTTCTCGTCTCTTCCTTCTCCCTCTCTTCCTTCGAAAGGCAAGGGATGGCGCGCGGAGACCAAGTCGAATGAGAAAACGCGCTTCGGGAATCAGCCTGATGTACGGTCCTCCTTTTATCGCTGGAACGACCCTTGCCTCCTGACGGACAGCTTGGCGAGCGTGAATCATTGTCCTCTGTATCGCTCCTCGTTCCAGATATACTATATTGTACTTGAAATCTTTGCCCCCGAATGTTGGACCCTGGCGAGTTTCGAGCTAACGGAATTGGCACCGTTCGGTTACGTGGGATCGATGAAAGTTGGCAGCCGGGATCGCAATGCTTGATCGAAGACGCGTGGTCTTCGTGGCAACACTTAAACTGAAGCAACAACGTAAAAAGTTCCGGAGAAAACCAAACAAACTCGTTTGATAAAACACTTTCGTAACACTGAGCAGGTCACCGTCGAAAAAATTCAGCAGGATCCGTAGTAGGTGGAAACGGGGCCGGAAAAACTGTTGTCGCGCCCCGTCATCGTTCCGAAAAATCAATGGCTACGCCGCGCCGGTAGCCCGGCAGAGATCAAGAATCCCTCCGTCATTCCAGAGATCCATCGGCGTCGGCTGGTAGCATCGAGCGAGGAGAGGAGTTCTCGGTCTCCCCATCGCATTATGGGGACAGGGACGGGGGCCTACGGAGGGAGACGAAGCTAGAGGGACAGCCATAAAGAAGACGAGGACGAGGACGAAGTAGCAGCCGCAGCAGGCCGCAGAAGACGCAGCGAGTCGAAGCAGGCGCAGCGTTGGAAGAAGTGGAAGAAGACTACGGCAAGGAAGAAGAAGAAGAAGAAGAAGAAGAAGTGGAGGACGTCGACGAAGAAGAAGAAGAAGGGGGTGGTTAGCCGAGGGGGTCCATGGCATTAGTATAGCACGCCGGAATAATTGGGTACAGTCTGGTCGGCTACCGTACGTAACGTCGGCTCCTTTCAAGCCAGGGGAGAAGGAGGAGAGGACTGCAGCTCCGTCCTCTCCTTTCATCCTCAACCCCTGCTGGCCCTCATCCTCCCGGCCGGGCTGCGCGCCGGCAAAAAGATCAGCTCGACCCCGCGAAAAAGAGAGCAGAAGAACGTGACTACTGGACGGAGCGTACGAGAAAGAAGAAGAAGCGGGCCCGACCGCGCGGCCTGCACAAGAAGAAGAAGAAGAAGGAGACGGGGACGAGCGATAGATAGAGCAGAAAGAGAAAGAGAGAAAGAGAGAGAGTGAGGCCGCCGATCAGCGAGGAGAGCTCGCTGATTCCTGCGGTGGAAACAGGAGCAAAAGACCAGGGCGCTGGCACCGCAACAGCAACCGGGAGAGGAGAGAGACGAACAAAAGCAACGAGACACACCGGCGCTAGAACAAAAGCAACGAGACCGCCGCAAAACAACTGACGAGTTCGAGAAGGGGGAGAGTCATAACTGTCTCGATGCCCAGTGGCGCGGATGTCCTGCAAATACGAGCGAGACTCTTCTCGATCTCTCTTTCTCTTGCCCTCTCGCTCTCCCTATCTTTCTTTCTTTCTCGCGTTACTTCTCCCTAGTTTCATCAACTCGCGCTTCGAACCGTACGCTTCTTCCTGCCGCCTGTGCTTCTGTGCTCGTTCCTCCGGCTACTCTCCGAAAGATCGTCAGCGTTAACTCCGTTTCGTACACTCTTCTTCTCTCAGACCCGGTTGTTCGATGGATTTCCTGAAGGGAAGCGACCTACCCTTCCCGTTCCGGACACCGAGGAGGCTTGTTTGCGAGGAAACTCGGCCGCCGATCGATCCTTCCCTTCCCCGTATTTCTTACTTCGTGGCGAACCTCGCGCCACTTGGCACAACTTTCTTATCCTTGTCCTATAGTCCTCGCTCGAATCTTCTTTGGTCCAACACTCTTCCCTCCAGGGCTCACACTTCGTATTTTTCAGGTACCATCGTTGGAACTTCGGTCAAGTTGGAAACAAGAGGATTCGACAGACCCTTTCCTCCTCGTCGCGAATGTTGGCCCATTGTCTTTGACATTCACAAGTTTTGCTGTCGCCAGATTAATCAGGTCTATTTCTACGATAGTCGGACCACGAAGAAATTCGACGAAGTCGAAGACCAGCCGGAACAGATTTTCGGCGCGTCCCGGTGTGGAATCGAGGATGTAGTTTGTCTTTATCCCCAGTATTTCTCCCTCGTCGGAGGCGCGCTGTCCGATTCGGCGAACTCCGGTTGCGCGTCCGCCGGAAACGTCCGTGGAATTTCATCCGTTCTGGGCCACTGCACGGCTCGCCGTTGGATTCTTTTCCCGAGCACAACTGCGGCCCGCCCGTTAAACTTCGCACACCATGCTGCGACTAATAACCTTTGCCCAACTTCCGATCCCGAGCTGAGAAATTAGATCCTCCGATCGATTCGATGCCCGCTCGTGCCGTCGGCAGAGCTCGCGACGCGACCGTGAGCGTCACTTCGCGATCACCACGGTCTCCACAACCAAACTACTCCATCTACCATATTGGAAAAATCAACCGTGACCTCCGAAGTAACTTCCAAAGCCCAGACCACAATCGTGTCACTCCAACAATTGGAGCCAGAGGATCCAAACGAATTTGGAAGGGAAGATCATTCTTTTTTCGAGAAAACACAGGCTGGGGCTGTCGAAGGGACGACCATGGGACGCCGCAATGAAGCTAATTGATCGTTTACCGATGCATAAGAAACCGGCGAGCGTGCAGAATGTCCCAGTGAATTTTCTGCGTCGAGTTAGCCGGAGGCCGGGAACCGGGCGGCGTGGAATAATGGTTTCCGCGAGTAATCGGCCCGGAGGATAGCTGCTTAAAAGGCGAATAGAGTCGTCATCTTCGTAAAAACCGTATTCACACGGAGCAATGACGTTGTTTCTTCCATGTACGGGGCTAACAGTAATTCCTCTTTTTCCGAGCGAGAGAGCCCCGCGCCGCGGCGCGGTTTCTTCTTTTTCCCAGGGAACTAGCGACATTTCTATCCCGTGATATGAACTGCTCCGGGAAGCACAAATCGTTCCGCCGTGAAAAAAAACCGACCGAGTACGAACGGAACGAACGTTGGCCGCGGGTGGAATTCCAGTCGGAAGAATCAGAGAAGCTCTACGAAGTTCCCGGAGACGAAACTAACCGAGAGAGATTGATCACCGATGAACGAGAAACGATCGAAAGTTCTTCTCCGAACTTCCCTTTATGGTTGAGAGTTGCGGAGGAAGACAGGTCCTACGCCCTTGCCTTTTAAATAGCTTGTTTTATGCGAGCCGAAATCAACTGGAAAAAAATAAGCACGCTCTCTTCCGTCTTAATGGAGTCGTAACTTCTGGCACGACGCCTAACAAACTTCAGCGGCGTGTGGCCCGGCTTTGTCGCAACCGTCTCGATCATCCGACGTTGATCCAGCGTACTTCCCTATTTGGGAGATCCTTCAGGGAACTTGGCTTGCGGGCACAGTGAAGGTTTCGACAAGGATTAGTTCCCTTCTTCCAGTTTTTGTGAAGTGTGCAGTCTGGCAATGTCAGATTAAAGAAGTTTGCATGGCACCACTAGAAATTGCTGTACCATTATTCAAAATATTGTTCACATTATTAAAAATATCTTGGCATCTTATCAATTACTAAAAACATTTATGTACGATAAAATATAAATACGTAAAGATAAAAATCATGTAAAATGGAATTATTGTAGGTCGGAAGAAATGTATCAGTTTCGAGTCGAAATAGCTGCGAGTGCAAAGGGTTAAGGTTCCTCTTAGATGTCCGACAAAGAGCTATGGAAAGGTGCAACGTGTTCCACGGAATATGCGATCAGAAACGGAGAACGAGAGCGGCATGTTCGATTTGCGCGTTTCCGATCCAATTAAATCGAGTCAGGACGAACTAGGAACCTAGTCACTCGAAATTTAATCAACGTTGCGTAAATCCAGACGATCGGCGCAAGAATGAGAAAAGGAGACAGAGATAATTGGCTGACGTGACCGGGCCTCATTAAGTATCGCCCGTCGAGTGGACGAGGAAGTGCCTGGTCGTTTCCAAAAATAGAGATCGCCGAATCAGAGAAGTCTTGGATCGTTAAACCATCCGCGCGATCCCGTTGGAATAGATCGCGGAAAATTGAAAGTGCGCTGCTGAACCAACTCAATTTAACCCGGAGACCGCAATTTCATCAAATGGAACCAAAAATTGTACAATACAATATTCTTGATTTAAATTATTTTTTTTATCAGATAAATTAAATACTTTTTAACCTAAACTTCTTTTTACATCTATTTTGTTTCAAGTTTCATTAATCAGATTCGGTAAAAAAATGTCCAGCATTTTTTTCTAGATAATTTCGATCGTAAAGTTTATTGTGGATTAGAAGAGAAGGGGCGGAAACGCGAGATCGGACGAATAAATAATAAAAAAAAGATCGTGGTTCGAAGAGGCGTTCATAATCGCGCGGCTGCTAACGCCACGCCGCGGCAGAACGCAGAACTGTTTCGACGTTCTCGAGCGAAGCTTCGATGGTACACGCTCGCCTCTCTGTTCTTCTCTCTCGCTTCCACTCTCGCGATTCTCCCGGTTCTCTCTCCTGCCTTCGCACCGTGGAAGGAGAGAGATACGTTCGTGGTGGTGGAATCGAATCTCGCGCGCGTTCGCGCTGAAGATCGAGCGATCCATCGACGACCACGTGCTTTTGACGTTTCGAGATCCTTTTCCAGAATCTCCTCACGTGTTCCAGAAATTTTTTAGATTTTTGGAAGCCTGCAAATGCAGACAAATTTTTTCCCCAATTCAGAAAGTAAATTAATTTTCTATGAGATTAAACTTATTATAAGAATTCCTCTTAATTTCTTAAAAAATGGCTAAAAACATGGAGAGATAGACACATTCTTCTTATTTAAATAAACTTAATCTTAATCCTTTGCACTCGAAGCTACTCTAATTCGAAACCCGAATTTTTCTTCCGACCTGAAATATTTCTATTTTATATAATTTTCCTCTTTTATCGCTATAAAACTGATATAATGCCTGATACAATTCTTTTGATAGTTCATTAAAGTATTAAACAGGATTAGTAAATTATTGAATATCGCCTCCGAGTCACCGCCCGAGTGCAAAGGGTTAAGAGACAGTTTTCGATTCCCGGGATCTTTGTCCCGGCGCGGCGTTCGGCAAGCGACCGGAGGCGCGGCGTCGAGCAACACTGGATCGGTTAATTGGATATTAAATAACATAAACTGGATATTAAACATCTAAACCGGCCACCGGAATACCCGTGTAATTTACGATCGAACGCTAGACCCATTAAGTCAACGGCGATTATGGATGCTGTGCGCTCCCTCGGTACACGATCGTTCGACGTTTTCCTTTTAACAATTAAGAAAACGCGTTCCGCGTACTAATTGGGCATCAATCAATCCGGCGCGTTAATTATACGAGGCGAAATGCACGCGTACGGCCGCTGGTAGCCTGCTCGCGAGAGCAAGATTCGATTCGAAATACTCGTGTATACATTGTCAGCGCAAATTAAATAACGCGGCTGAAAAGCCGGCGTCGTTGAACCAATTATTAGACTAGCGACTAGTCAACCGTAAAACCCGGGTACGCCGGCCAGGTGTACGGATAGTACTAGATCCAGTTTAATAACCGACCGGAGTTACGTTCTTGCCAGTAACCCACCGCCAATTATTCAAATCTATCGCCAGATTTACGGCGGACCAACGAGATACTGCACGTCGTCACATTATCGGCTATCTGTTCGCTTTTATACATTCTCTCTTACTTCGTGAACTTTCTTAATCCCCGATCCGTTTTTAATTTTTCATTGACTATTTATCCTGCCCTGTTTATTACCTTGATGTAATCGTCGTGTTTCGAAGAATTCGTCGTTGGTTTCTCAACCAAAATGTATAGATTATTTTAACCGTTCTGTATTTAACATGTTTGCACGAATTCTCATTATAAGACTATAAATCAATATATTAGCGAGTAAAGAATGGACATTCAGAGAGATTTTTTTCATATTTTTAGAGGAGCATTAACAAATTGTTGAAAGAAATACAGTAAATGGGTATTCGGTTGACTGCGTAAGGGTTAATTGCTCTCTGTCTCGCTCGAATAAATTTCCGAAAAAATAACAACCCTCTACGCACTGTAAATCGTGATCTAGTAGAGAGATCGCGAAAAGATTGCTGGTGATTTTTTCGTACGAACGAAACGCAGGTAATATAACATTGCATAAGAACGAATTTATTCTAAATTGGAAGGGACTTCTTGTGGTCGAGGCTTTCTGGATCATCGATCGCGAGGAGGCGAGCGGCGCGGCGGTTCTCGAAGAAAGATGGGCGCGCGGAGTGAAAAATCGAAATGTTTTACAAGCGATAAAGTCGAGTTTCCTTGCGTCCCGCGATCGTTAACGCTAATCAGACACGGGGAACGTTGTAAACCGTTTTGACGAGTGGACGTTACGATCCAGGAAAGTTACGATCGAGGGAAATTCTATGCGTCTCCCGCGCGTCCTATGTAATTACCCTCCGGCAAACGAGGGATTCTTTAACCCCGAACGAGCTATTCGCCGCGGCGCTTTTCCCGTTCGTATCGCCGAGAAAGTAAGGCGAGCGCTTCCTGAATCGACCCACGAAACGCCAACTTCCACCTCACGCGCCGACCATAACAGCAAATCACAAGTACACTGTTGCACCGGTGAATTTTATCGCGAGGAGAATGAATTTTTTCCAAGAGCTCGAATAAAATCGGATCGAGGTGGTCGCGAAAAATGGTCGAAAAAAATCGAACGGTATGCAGAACCAGCGTAGACGAGACGCGAGAGGAGAGGAGAGGAGAGTAGGAGGATCGTATCTCCGTTTACAAGCGGTGCATGCTCGCTTATCAACGGATATCGGATCTGCGAAATCTCCGTATTCGTTATCTGTAATCTGAACAACTTCTCGGTGGGGCCTCGGGCCTCGCAGTACAGGAGCACCGGGGTACAGGTAGCCAGGCTGTTTTACCTGGCGAACGAGGACGGTGGCGCATCGTGTTCCTTCTATATACACGCGTGGATAAACCAGATGCCACGGGGAAGATTACGCCCGAGGGAGCACGCTGACACTTAACAGGACCCAATTAAACCCATTACACGATTAATTATCTAATTAATTAATATCGGAGGGAGCGCGAGGCCGCGGCCGAGTTCCGTCGCCGAATTCACCCGCCGCGGATCGTTCGATCGTTGGATCCCTCGATCCTGCACATGCCCCGCAGCTAAATAGACCGTGTCAAAATCTCCGCCGGCGATAAATTCTCCGAGACCAGCATCCCCTCTCTCTCTTTCTCCTCTTCTCACTGGCCCCCTTCAGCCGGGGATAATTAACGCTCTCTGGTGTTTAATTGAGTTACGTGTTTCGGACTCTCGTGTCGATTACCCGTTAGATCCTCTGCATCGGCGACTCGCAGATCCATTGATCTCGCTAGGTGGGTACACACGCTCTTCCCAGTAATTAAACTACCTTCCTTCAGTTTCTGCACTCTCCTTTTTCCACCTCCATCTCCGAACGATCTATTAATCCCTCGATACACGATCAACATGCCCCCTGATCTACATCTCCAGCTTCCCTTTCAATTATCATTTCTTACCAGGTTTCATCCTCGACATTTTACTTCTCGCCACAAAGCTACCACCTACTGCTGCTCATTTCAATTGATCATCAATTTGCGAACCAGCGGAAAAATTTTAACGAATCGCTGTAATCGTATCTGGAAGGTTAATTGCGAAATCTGTGAACGTCAGGTCTGCCAACGATTAAACCACCGTCTTCGGATCGCCACCGTGCAAACACGCGGCTCTGATGTTTATTCATGCCCCCTTGTTCCACCGCCCCCGCCATTGTGCGGGGCCTTCGAGGTCCCACGATCTATCGCGCTTGTAACTTATACCATACCTCGACCACGGTGACGACAGGTTTTCATTCGCGGCCGTGAGAGGGTATCGCGAGGGTGCCATTGTATACCGTTGCATCAAGGCCACAATTATTAAATTTATCCACGAATCAAGCGATGCCTCTCTGATAATTGCGCGGACTGACGACTTCTAATTAAACGTATCCTGCCGCCGAACTATGCGAACGATTCTCTACTTGTCCTACTCGCTCCTCCAGGTCTATCCTAAATGATCCTTAAACTGGATCTTTGCTTCCGAGCATTCAAAAATCATCTCGCTAATAAATAGAAGGTAATAAATATACCATCACACACAAGAGGGTTGTACAATTCTAATCTGATTTATCAGAGAAATTGTAATCTCACACGTCAAAAAATAAATTCTCGAAGGTGCCTCGCACTACCGAGGCCGAACCTGACAAAATCACGCATAAAAATTCTAATCGCAGGTCTGAAGAAACGAATTCCTCGGGATCCGGCTTGTTATCGAGCGCAGAACTAATGGAATAGCACAAGGGGATGAAAAATGTCGCCTTTGCGACCCCCTGTAGTTAATTAGTTCAGCTCGCGACTTCTCGCGGCGGCCAGCGGTTTTTTTTTTACGGGTCGAGGCCGGGGATCGTACGGTAAATCGTGGCGAAACACGGGAATAGTTGAAATTCTTTCTACGGCCCTGCGATCCACGCATCTGTCCGACTGTCAACGACCCCAGAAAAGACTGGCAACGGCGACGACGACGACGACGACTCCGCTGCCATTCTTCCCGCGTTTCCGTCCATCAATCCTAGACTCCGGCGTCGACGCCGGAATGCACGCAGAATATCGCCTCTCCTCATCTCACCCACACGAACGGCTCGGTCGTGTGTTTCTTTTTCGTAATAACGAGCGAACGCAACCTCGCTGCCACCGCCACCGCTGCCCTGGCTGTTGCCACTACCGTTGCCGTCCTTCTCCCGACTCCCGACTGGTTCGTCTCTCTCGCTCGTTCGATCCAATTAAAACTTTGCACGAGACCGCGGATAAGGGAAACACGTTTCTCGAATTGTTCGCGGCGCGATATTTATTGCCTCGCTGGGAAATTTAGTCGATTCGTTTCGTCGCGGGTGCATTAAACTGGTTTTCCGCCGCGGTGTCTTCTTCGATTACTCTTTTCACCGCTCCTCGTTCGTTTCGAGGTAAATTTATCGCGCGACGGGCTCATTCTTCCGGTAGTCAGCCATCTTAACCGTTGTTGTTATCGACACACTATTATCTACATGCTTTATATCAGGATACGATGCTATGGGGAGGAATCAGCTGATTTTTAAGCAAGATTACCAGAGGAGTCATCACACCGTAATTGGATTCGATCATTCTACCGGCGAATAAGGAATCGAGTACTCGTCCTTTCTCTAATAAATAGATTTACAATCTCCGACGGTTTTTGCCCGCGTGGAAATGAGCTATCGTTCCGGAAAACGAACGGATTAAATCGACGGGGGTTAATTAGTGGAAACACAATCTCTTCGCGCGAACGTGGATTCGATAATGGTTCTCGAAATAGAAAACGGATTTCCATATAAGAGGATTAGAAATTTAAACGTGCGTTTCGCGGGTAACTATTGTTAGGATGTATCGCCATTCGCGGAAAACGATAATGGCCCGTGTCCAATAGCGTGCGAGAACTTCGTGTCGAATGAGATTAAAAAGTCAGTCGACGAGCAAGACGAGCTAGTGGTTACGGGCAGCCAGGGTCAGACAGGGTCTGGATCAAAAGGTGCGAGAAAATCGAAAACCATCTTTGATCACTGAGCTTATTTAGAAAGAGGTGCTTTGTTTACTGAATTGAATCTTGAAAAATAATACTCCAGCAGGAGGAATAAGTCGATCAAGACCGTCGTCCGTCGAATTACCAGGGCCCACCCACTCCAGCAGTAAGGACTGTCCTTTCCATTACACCTGACGTGTTTCTCCACCCCCAACCCTCCCTATCATCCCGAGGCAGCCGCCTCTCTCCTCTCTCTCTCTCTCTCTCTCTAGCCTCTCGGCGAGGAAAAGAAAGAAGAAAAAAGATAAAGGAACGGCGAAAAAAAAAACGAAGAATCCTCCCTCTCGGCGTCCGGTGGACGGGAGAGTCGCGCACCCGGGGTATCCGGTGCGCGTTTCGCTGTCGTGTGTTCGCGTGCAGGAGGCAGTAACCCTGAAGGTAAGGCGAAATGCCACCTGGCAGCTTTTTGCGGGGCTGCGCGCGAGATGCGATATCGTTTTTGCCCCGTGAGCTCGAGTGGAGGAGCCGCGTCTGCCCCTCTGCGCCCCCCCCCCTACCTCGCTCGCCACGGCCCCACTTCCGGTCTGGGTTAGGTCTCGGCGAGGTACGCTGGCCAATCGGAACGGTTCACCACGCCTCCCCCACCCACGCGCACCTGCGTTCACGCCCACCGATCGGAGGACGTGCTACCTGTGCCGGTGAACCAGCTCTCCGTCGATCCGGGAGCGAGAGAAACAGAGAGGCGCAACCGAGCCAAAGAGAGGGAGGGAAACAGAACGGAGACGTCCTCCAGTCAACGACGCGCACGCTCCGACCTCACTTTCCTCTTTCCTTCCGTCCACCTTTTCCTTTTTCCCCCCTCGGACCACCCTCCGACCTCCCCCGCACCTCCCACAACCCCGCGCAGCCCTCTCCTCCGCGTCCTCATCACCGTCGTACCGTTTCTCTTGTTCTCGACGCGATCTCCATCGCTCTTTGTGCACGGAGACTTCGATAGCTTTGCATTCCCCGTCATCGACCCGGCTGCTTAGGCTCGCGGCCTTCTATCGGTATCTTTCTGAAGATTCGCCATCGGGTGGTTGAAACTTCGACGTCTGTGAATGCATTGATCCATTTTTAAATTGACCCCTCTTTACCTTGATGATTAAGGGTGATCAACCGTTAAAGTTAGGGGTTGCACTCCTCAACCCTTATGCTCTTAAGTGACGTCTCTCTTAGATTCTTCGAAAAAATTCTCTTTTTAAGGTCGTCAACAGCACTATCGATTTCGAAGGTGCAAGGCAGACTTCGTATTCCCCGGAAAGGAAAAAGAAGTCGAAGGACACGGAGCCGAGAAAATCAATCGATTCCGGTGTGTCGATATCCGTGTCCAACGGCTAGAAAAGTCGCGCTGAAGCGGGAAAGGGATAAAAATCGCAGCGCCTTGAACTTAACCGTTCTCTCGCACGAGGGAGGAGCGTGTACGTATCGTCGCGTCGCCTCACGGCCATTTTTGCGACAGAGCTGACAAAAAGGGCCTCGTGGCCGCCAAATTTGGAAAGCCGGCTGGGCCTGGGAGCAGCCTTTTACGGCCTCCCAGCCACCAATGGCCGCCTTCAACTTGAAAATCGAACGGCCTGCACGCCCGACTCGTGTTTTAACGCCTACGACACACGTCTGTCCTTTTACTCGACGCGTGTCCCCCACCTTTCCCACGTTTTCAGACCGATATTACCGTCCACGAGATCCTCCAGTCCGAATAATCCAGCCCGCCATCCAAACGAAAATATCTATGTCTTTGTTCTGATAGAATTCTAAGAATGCAAATTTGTCCACTGCGAGAAGAAGTACAGGAGGACCATTCTTATCATCCCCTACGAAAAAGAAAGGTATCTATGTCTACCATGACGCTACAGTTTTTATTAATTTCCTGTGTAGAAATTTCTGTGTTATCGCCACTAAAAATTGCTCTGCCATTATTTAAAATATCCAATCATTTACTAAACACCAAATTTAACAAATCATAGAGAATGGAAATAGTCTAGGTCGGGAGAAATGTTTAATTTCCCAGTTGAAATGATCCGAGTGGAAAGGGTTAAATAAGGGGTTGATGGGTCCGGGCACCCGTGGTCTCGATAAATCGGAAAAATGGCACCCTCTCGCTCGCCCTTCGCTCAATGAAATTAAAATCAGTTCACAGAACGATCGAAAGAAACGAGCGAGCTGAATCCCGCGCCGAAAAAAAGCCCGCAGAATTTCATCGCGGTACACGCGAGGCGGATTTTCGCTCGGGAAACGGAATCCTCTTCCGCGTGCTCGCAACTCCGCGGCGGCACAATGTTTTTCTTACAATTAGTTAAACGAGCCGCATTCCCTCGGTCCTCCGCGGAGAGGAGCAGCCGGCGCGGCGGAGCTTTCCCGAGCGGAAAAATCAACACGGCCAGTTAATTTCATTCAGATTTATGAGAATTAATGAACATGCCTCGGTCCCTTAATTTCCTTTCGCGGCGTGCCGTGACCGCGGTCCCACGAGACCGCCTCTGCCTTCGGAAAAAAGACTCGCCGACATCCTTCTTCTTCTTCTTCTTCTTCTTGAAAATTTATTTTTATTCCGATCAACCGGTTGCATTTGGTTTTCAGATTCTTTGGCCCCAGAGACCGCGGTTCCTCGAGAAATAAAATCAATCTTGGAATTTCCGAGGAGTGTAAACGGGGTAAGAAAGAAATGAAAATGAAGTCTAGTACATATACCAACACTTTGAATTAAAAAATACAAAATGACAACGTTGAAGGTAGTTCCTCGGATTAACCCTTTCGACGTTTAACAACTTCGATGATCGTTCTTTCACGAAGATGAAAAAATTGCCTTCGCTATTCAAAGTAAAATGTAGGACCCAACAGTTCGAAGTTGGATAAAATGGGCACTGCGATGGGAGACGAAAACCGTTGCAAAAACGAGAACTAATGTCGAGGTTTCCGGTCCGTGGTACCGGCAACGATGAACGCTTACGGTCGCCGAGCGGAAAAGTGGTGAGACAGGACGAAGGGGAAATTGGTTGCGCGTTGCACTTTCAGAGGACTTTTTGTCAGTCAGTCCTCCGGAGGAGCCAATGAAGTTCTCTTTCGTTCGGTCGTTATGGAGCCCTCCCCTCCGGCCACGTTCCCGCCGACAGGTAAGAAATCCCGGGCAGAATTCGCGCCATGCGTCTTGCGAGAATACGAGAGAATATCTGCAGAATACATTCGCTATTCGTCGAATGGGCACAGGAAACGAGGACGATCTCGACGAACTTTCAACTACAACCTTCTCTTCAGTTACCTGTTCGATGGACGGAGCTCTCGGCTTCCATCTTGTAAAACCTCCGGCTCTCCTCACCGAGATGAGAATAAATAATGTTTTCTGGCGATGAGAAAATTCTGTATTAAAGAAATCTCGAAGATCGCCAGGTCTTATGGAACATGGAAGTAAGGACTCAAAGTAGCATGTGCCCTTACACTTCAGACTGTTTTTGCACAGCGAGGAAACTATAAAATTTCCTTTCACAGAAATAGAATGCACCATCAACAGCAAGAATCAGCCATCGAAGAGTGAATTTTACAGCGGCAAGATTAAATGCATTTTTTTTAAGAAGGTTCGACGCCTTTAGGAGTAACAATCTTCCAGTTTCTTACACTTCAGACAACAATGTTTTATTCTCGATGTTGCACACGGTAGAAAAGACCACAAAATTTCCTTTTCGAGATCTCGAGGAATGAGAGACAGGAAGTGGAATGAGCTATCGGTAGCAGGAATCAGACACCGAAGAATGTACGCTCTGTTATTAAACGAACCGAACTAGTTTGTAAATTCACTTCGGAATCTACGGTAACTTGAAAAGGGAGTTAATTCATTAACCCTTTGCACTCGAGTGGCGACTCGGAGAAGCGCCGCTAATCATTCTTATACCGTTATTCAAAATGTTTGTTGCGTTATCAAAGTATTCAATGAATTACTAAGCGTGTTTAATATTTCAACAACCTACTGAAAGTATTGTACGAGGTATTATATCAGTTTTACATCGAAGAAATTAAGAAAATCATATAAAATGGAAATAGTTCTTATTAAATGGAATTGGAATAGCTCCGAGTGCAAAGGATTAATACTCTTTCACAAAATGTTATGGGGAAAAGACTTTCGCAAGAGTGCAAGTGGTCGGGCGACGAAAAATGGGCGTGACTAATAAAAACGGAGTCTCGAGGCGGCGCGGCTCTGCTATCGATATCCTCGATTAGCATAAGAATATGGGAATCCCTGGTTGACCTCAGATCAGGGGAACGATTGCCCGCAAGCCGGGCAATTAGTCACGGCCTTATGACCCGCGTGCGCGCACGTTGCACCGCAATTATTCTCATAATCTTCTGTCATCGCGCGTTTTCCCGGTAATCGTCCGCATTATATTCATCTCCGTGGTTCGCGTAATCGCTCTGCCGGCCGTGGAACAGCAGGGGGAGGACGATAGCCCGAAACACAGAAGCGCGCAGAAAACTCCGCCGCGGGATATATAATATACATAATTAAAAGTGCTGCCCCGCTAACTACCGTGGCAATTACACGTTGCAACCAGGATAGAGGAGAGTTCATCTCGTCGCCTTTATTCAATTACTCGCCGCGCTTGGCAAATCCGTGCACCGTAAACTTCTGCCATTTTTTGCCCCGCCTATCTTTCCTCGCTTCCTCGCTCGCCGCGTTACGCCTCGTTCTCCACATTCGAAAATCCCTCCGTCGCCGATTCGAACGGTCACACATTATCAGAATTTCGGTTCTCCTTTACCGAAATAAAACGATAGAATTTACGCAGGTTATTAGAATAATATGTGCTGGAATAAAGAAAGGCGAAGTGCCTATTGCCAAATCGTGAAAATTGTGCGAAAGTTGGACACGCAACTGCAGTCGGAAGGGGGAGAGAACCAAAGTAATCGCGACTATGCACGAAACGGCGGTTTCGCAACAGGGATTTGATTGACGCGATGTCATCATCGAATCCAACATCGATTTCTCAATTTTCCTCGACGCCTTTTCTCCGCAAATTCCGAGAAAAACTAGCGGAAAGAAAACGGCGTTCGTACTCCGCGCGGAATCTCGAGCCAGAAATTCTCGATGATTCTCGCCGACGCTTTCGACGACACGGCCGGGGCACTTAACGACTTAGCGCAAGCTGTAATCATCGAAAGCCTGGCCACGGGCAACAAACAATTCGCGCACACACACACGCGCTATTAAACCTCTTTTTTCCTGTGGCAGAAAAAGCATCGTTTACGGCTATCATATTGTCCGTGTTTTTATCACCTGTCCATGAGTTTCCTGCATTCGACTCCGTAGAAAAAAAAAGGAACTTCGCACACCGGCAAGCTGCTGGCCCTTTTTTTCCGCGATCGGTTAATTGAAACGTTGTTAGATCGCGCTGTCGCAAGAAAAGCGAGTGAGACGGAGACAGAGGGAAATAAAAAAGGAACGCGAGTGAAAATCATCGAAACGAGCGGACGCCGTAACTGTCGATCAACGGGCTTAATTCGAACGCGGTGACTAATTGACGGGAATTATTATGATCGATACTGGATCTTAATCGGTGCTCCGGCCACAAAGTCGCGTCGGCGGTTGCGACCGTGCTCGATCGTGCTCGTTAACGGTTAAAGACCGTTGTGTGCGCGCGCGCGCGCGCGTTACGCCGCCATTAACGCCTCGGTGGCTAATTATCATTTCGCGCTAAGATAAAAGCCCGTTGCCTTCCCGCGTCGAAGAGACCTATTACCGCACGATATCTCTCGTCACGCCACACCTCGATCGCCTCTCGTTCTCACCGTCGTCGAATCGATTAATCCAGGATTTTTATCGAGCGCGGCATCGATCCCGGCAACAAATTGAAACCGACGAATAAAAGCCGAGAAAAGGGAAACGAGAGAAAAGCAAAGGCGGAGAGAAGTCGAGGCCGCTATACGATTGCCCTGTTAACGCGCGTTATCGATCGATCGAGAACGAACCGAGGAGGTGTATACCGGATCGGCGATCGATCCGCTACCAATCGATTTCCACGATCCTGCCGCGCCGCACCGTTACATTCCTGACGGGCAAAAAATCGCGAAAAAATACCGCTTTCTAGCTCGGCGGCTATTCAAAAACCGTTCCCCCTGCGCACACACAGTGAGAGAGAGAGGGAAAGGAGAGAGAAAGAAGAGAGAGAGGAGAGAGGACCGCGTACACGGCCGGCAAGAGATCGGGACCGCGTCGCGAAGCGTTCGCGGCTTTTTACCGGCAAATCATTTTCACAGGTTGACACTACGGATTATTTTCTTGCGCGGAACCGAGCCGAGCCGATTCCAAAGGTTTTTCCCGCCACGTGGCCAGCCGACGAGGAGAAAAAACCGAGCCGATCGGCGAAACGATTAATTACAAAGTCGCCGGAGAACGATACAACGCGCGACCGCGAGCACTCGGATCGGATAAAGCCACCTCAGCCGTGAACGAGCCTCGATCCGGTGGTCCACGTTCTTTTCAAGAGTCTTTTTTTCGATTCTCTCCCCTCCATCCACTGTCTCACGAATTTCACGGAACAGTAGAGGAAATCAGTCGGATAATTGATAGACACAGGCGGTTTTCACGGTAGAAATTCTTTTGTCTCGCTCGCTCTTTTCTCTGTCCGAACGATTGTTACAATGTGTTTTGAAACCGCCTAATTACGTCCGTGACCATTAACCGCGGTCCTGCATTCCACAAACAGCGTTACCTCACAGAGAAATTCACCACGCAGCTGTTTAGTTTGCCTGCGGAAGGCTGCACCGCTTTTGGCTGGCTACTGAAATTCGTCTGGGTGTCTGTGCATGGCTGACCGTTTCTACTTATTGGAAACTCCTAGAATTAAGTCCCTCTATCTACCTAATCCAATGAAATGCACAATTATCGCAACGAAATCGAATTTGTCTCGATACTGTATAAATACGTTTTTATAATTTCAATATTGGGAGATTAACCCTTTGCACTCGGAGCTACTCTAACTCGAAAGTTAAACATTTCTTCCAATCTGGAATAATTTAATTTTATAGAATTTTTTCCATTTTATGGGTGTGGAATTGATATAATACCTCGTACAATACTTGAATGTCAAGTAATTGAGTAGGTACCAACATATTCATGCTCATACAATTCCCCATCCTCGATATCAGAGCATTCTATTGGTATATTGTACACTTTCTGCAACAATTCCGAGATTTTATGTAAAAAAGAATTAGGTCTTATTCCAGCGGCTATGGTATACAAACTGACCGCGTGAAACAACATCGATAACTGTGTTACGTTACATCGCAGCTATGTTTATGTTTATGTTGTGGCGCTAAAATAAGACGTTGCGCAAAACATCAATAAATCCATCTAAAAATGTAATGAACGATTTCGGGTTCGTTAAACAAATCATTGAATACTTTTCTACTTGGAGAAGTACCAGTCAAAATGACTGGTATTGGTATAAGTAGCCATGACACAAAATTATTTTGATTCTGAATAAATTAAACAAAAATAAAATTCATTATATTACTCCTTTAGTTATCGCTCGAAAAGTCATTACATCATTGCGGGGGAAAAATGCAACGTGATGTAGGAATTTTAAAATGAAATTGTAAAAACAGACATTTTGTTCTAGCGTAGATCTAGTGTGAACAATCTAAACCATATGTTGAAAGCGATAGATGATCTACAAATCGAGCACATCTCTGCCAATGCCGATCGAACCGGATTCCAGCAACATTGTTCGACATTAATTACCGAAGCGCTGCGATAATTCATTCCCATCGGAGATGCAAATAACATGCGGAGCTCCGTTCAACGCGATGAACGTCCGGCGATTAGGTTCCGAAGCGCCAGATCCCCCGTTAGCGTGTGATAATCTCGAAATTAATCTTCGTCTTCGAGAACACATAACGCTGTTATTGTCTCCAGGAAGATAATTCGCGAGATCACTATAAAAAGATCGTTCCAGTTCGCTTTTTGCCGATCTTCGAATTGTGCGACGATAAATTGAAATGGACACGGGATTCATCACCCAGGATCATTGGAAGGATCGCAGAGCTTCGCCGATGAAACATTGCGATCCCATACCAGTTTCCAGAATTATGCTATTTTTTGACCAGCTATTAGTCGAACGAATTAATCGAGTCGATGATTTCTGCTGGAATAATAAATTTCAGGGCGTAATTTTCGCTCGGTGATTTGCAGGCGACTTCGCACTCCAATTTAGAGAATGCTCGACGATTTCCTAATTATGTTTGATTCACTACGCGATCCTTTACGATCGCGAGAAAAAGCTAATCTCCCGGCTTCCTGTTCCCGGCGCTTTCTGCGTTTTGTAATTGTATTCGGCAAGAAACGCGGCCGTGATCGAGAGAGTAAAGGATCGTCGATGAATTTCAGAAAGTGGCGAATAATTTTCGAAGGAAAAATCTCGTTGCCGAAGCATTGTAGTTCGGAATGTATTGAAACGGTGCGTGTCAAGGTTGATATAGACCAGTGGAAAACTTTCTAGTGGCATCGACGACGAAAGGATTTTCCTTTTTCCATAAAAATGTGTCTCGCAGCTAGCCGCTGCCCTTCGTCTCTCCGCAATTATGTCAGCGCTTTGGTATGAGGATTCGCTACCGAGAAACCGCGTCGCGTTGACGAATAGCGAGAAAAATGAGTCGCGCGGTTTCAACTGGAATCGTAACACCGTATTATTCTTTTTTCTTCCAAACGCCTAGGGTTTCCCGGAAAGCATCGCGCGAATTTATTTTCAGAAAGAGTGAAGCTGTTTGGAAACGAGCCGAGGTATGCCGGGCCAATGTCTATCAAAGGTGAAAGAAGAAACCGTCGTAAATAAACAAAGGTTTCGATGACGGAGATACTGCTTTTTAATGGCGGTGCGAACGTGGTCGGAGACAATGTAAATCGCGCGAGTGCAAAATGCTGTTCAATGCAATTAGAAAACGCGATGCCCGAGGAACGATCAAATTAAGATGAATGGATCGGTGAGAGAAAAAAAAACACCTGCCTCGTTGCAGCCAATAAAATATTTATGGATCCGCGATGATGTAAATGCTGTTAATCTATTCATACGTCAAATTACAGCGCTATAATAAATAGCAACGCGTACGTCTTTTTCTATCTTGACGCGAAGCTGTCTCTGTTCTGGAAACACCTTCGTTGGAATAGCACTGAACTTTGCTAAACGTTCTCTTTAAATGAAGAAATTAAATTAAATGGATAATCGATTGACGCACAGTGTAGATCGCTAATACCCTGGTATTAAATCGTACCACATTTAAAACAGAACAGAACCTGACGAAATACAAAGTGGCGAGAAAAACCGTGCTCCAAAAATGCCTGATAAAAACGGAACGCGTGAATTGCTCCGGCAAAAACATCGCCGAAAAAGGAGACGATTCATTCACAATCTGTATCGTAATCGCTCTGCTCCGAATATACAAACAAAGCACAAACAATCTTTGATGCATTCGCACGCGTGACAATGCACAAATCATTTCACGACATTCTCGAGTATAATTAATTTTAAACCTTAAACTGACTAGCCTCCGAAGAGCAGATTAAACCACCCATCTTCAAAATTGCGTCACTATCACGTGACCCTAAAACACCCTACAATCTTTTATAAAATTTAATAAAACACGTTTACTACTTCGCAACGGGGTCATTGTAAATGGTAAACAAACTGTGCCTCTTATAAGACCGGTCTACTTGTAAGTTCTGTAGCGAGGGCTACGGTTCCAAACAGACTTGGGTGCGATGGGGTATCGACAACAGAAAGCTGACTGTTTACCTTCGATCTGTAGCAAATTCTGGAAAGTACTGTTAACTTCCTGTTGGTCTATTTGCTTTCGCGGGAAAGAGCAAATTCCCAGGTTAAGGGTTAAGTGGTGTCCCGGGTTGGGGTTGGAGTACACACAGAGCGATTGGATCCGGCGCGGTTGCAAGAAATTTCACCGAAACCCTGGCCGAAAATAATATTTTTATACAATAAATTGCAATACTAAATTGCATTATTCTGACTATAAAATGCCTTGCGTACAAGGATGTAAAATACATTTAGCTTTGTATGTAGTCTGTTCTTGAAGTTCATTGCACGCTATTAATTAACTATATTCTACTTCTTCGTTTCTCGGAAATAGCAAAGTCACGCCCGTATCGTATTTTTAACCTAATACCATAAATGTACCACGAACGGTAATGCCGACAAAGATGTAACAACAACGGGCCACGCTGAAGGAACCTTTAAGGTTTATTTCAAACGAAAAATTAATCCAAATTAATACAAGGATAATAGATCTCAATATATTAATTTGGAGCACGATAGAAGACAACCAGCAATGAAAGAAGAGGATCCAACATTACTTGAGACATTGTGTACTATCTAACTACCAGCTTCGAGAACGCATATCTCAACTAAGAGAATGAATCGGTTGATTTGGCTTGGCTGTGCACGAATACGTCAGATAAAGAATACATTTCGTTCAGTTTCTGGCCAGGTTTTCGGGGTAAAGTGTAAATCAGAAGGGTAGAATTTGGACTCACCTTGCTCTGGACGTAGTCGAGGGCCAGCATGCAATCCGAATATCCGCTCTCGGTCTTGATGGTGGTGCCGGGTTGTCCTGGTCCGGTGGAGCAGAACCCGGAACCGACGACTCCGACGGGGCCCCCGAGTCCCGCGGCGGCCGCCGCCGCCACGCTGTCCCGGTACCACGGGTACATATTACACTAAACCACCCGTGGATGCAGTCACTAAAAATCTATCCCCCTAGAAATCACTTTGCACCGCCCGAATAAGCGTAGCCACCGGTTTCGAATTGGTCCCAGGATGACACGGGTCCATGTGACGTCACTGGGATCACTTCCGTCGCGTCTATTCTCTCTCTCTCTCTCTCTCTCTTTTCGTTGCAGTGGGATATCTTCTCTTTCGAAGTAACCCAGTCTTTGTATACTCCCGGTAGAAACTTTCACAGGACAAGCAAATATATCCTGGCAGTCTCAACGCATTTCACAACCAGTCTACCACTAGGATCTCACCGCCGTAACGCTAGATAGAAACGTAATCGATACACATACGTTCAACTATCGCGGTACACTGGCACGCGCCACACGCCATGGATACAAATCGACCGAAGGTAGATAGACGACAAGCTATGTAAACAAGCCGCGTCCTCACAGGAGACAAGGATGAACACACTTCTGTTATGTTTCCGCCGAGTGACCTCGAGTCGATCAAAGTACAGTGTCTACCTTCAAAATATACCACCACTTCTACTTCTTCACGCGCGACTTCTGTTTCTCTCTTTTGACTAGATTATTCTCTAACCCCCTCTCTTACTCCTGTCACTAACCGCCTCTAGCTAGCTGTATATACTAGGTGTATGTATTGTATAAGTATATATGTATGTATATATGTCTCTTTCTTATAGTTTCGTCGAGAAATCTTTGCTATTGCACACGCGTGATTGCACTCGGTAAACTGCACGCCAGACTTACTTCGATGATCCACGAGCCCGCGGTCCTCTGTCCCTGTCGACCACGCTCCTCACTGTCATCGCACGCCTCGTTGAGTTCGATCGTGTCACTCTCTGTCTTCCTCTCTCTATTTATTATTTCTCTACTCGACGCCACGGCAGAAGATGCGCCGCGGACGGTCCATGACCGCGTTCTTCGTCCTGCGTCCGAGGAACGTTGCGTCGAGCCCTTTCGTTCAGCTTGTCGGATCCTTGGGTCGGCCTACCGGGTCACCGACGAGATAACCTCCACCGTGTGGACGCGCCATGCGACGCCAGACACCAGCATAATAAACCTGTACACCACCGAGCCACTTGACTGTCCTCTCCTCCTCTTCGTGCTTCTTCTTCTTCTTCTTCTACTTCTTGCTTCTGCTCTTGTTTCTCTTCTTGTTCTTGTTCACTCGCGAGACACCGACGAACAGGTCCGCGGCGACGACGACGACGACGATGACGCGACCGCGGCCATTTTAACCGGCGACGAGAAGTGGCGCGAAAACCGGCAGCGCCCGGAAAACGCGGCCCCTCTTTTCCTCTCGCTGCACGATCCTCGATCGATCGAGAGCTCGATCGACGCCCGACGAGCACCACCGTCTTCTCCGCTGCCCGGTGAACGTTCCTCTTCGTTTCGCCTCCGTTGTTTTTGCTCGGTGTGGCCGGGGATCAGGAAAAAACAGAACCGACGGGGTCCGGAAATCGTGAACCGTGGACCGCGGACGCGGTTTCAGCACTGACGCGGGAGTCGCGATTCGAACAACCGTTCGGCCGTGCTCGGACCTCCTCGGCTCCCGTCGGCTACCCTCCGCGCGATACACCGCGGCTTGCTCGTGGCCGGAGATCTGTAGTGGGGGTAACGAGCCTTCGCGGAGGGGGCGGCCACGAGGGTGGGGAGGCGGGCGGGTTTTCTTCTCCTTCTCTCTCTTACTCCTTCTCGCTCGTTGACCCCTTCTCTTCGCCAGAAGATTCTCTCGCTCTTACGGCTGGTGTATATTATTGTAATTGGAATAGTAATAATAAGTGTGGCCTCATTATGGGATAATATACAAGTTCGTCTGGTGTTCAGCTCGTACGAAGAGGAGAAAACGAAGGGATAGGAAATTTGAAGAATTGCGCAAATATTTCTATGATAATGGAATGGATAATCGATTGAATAAATAACGAAGGTAGATGGAAATTAACCGAGGAAGATGGTGGAAAATAGGTAGGGATGAAGAAGGAGTTGTTGTTATTGAAAATGGAAGAATCCTGTTGGTAATACTTGTGTTTAATTATTCGCGATTCTGTTGGATTGTGTACCTTCGATGAAAAAGCCCAATAATCGACGCGAATTAACTACCTTGTTTTATACACCTACAACTTTTGTCCAATCCTTTATTTCCTACTGTTTTCACAGCCAATTAAATCTCGGATTCGTTGAGACTGATGCCAAACATATTTTATCTGGATATACGTAGAAAATATTCTGAAAAATGATGTTTTGTATGAATTCAAATTTTGAAGATGAGGAAGAAAACGAGAATCGTCGCGGAAACAGTTAAGAGAAACGAGTGAAAGGGGAAGTTCCTGCTTTTCCTAAATCAATAAAATAATTTTGAACATCCAGTTCACAGATGACTCAATCGTCGAGAAAAGGCTCGTCTCCCGGCACTGCTGGAGCAATCGCCAAAATAAAGTAGGGACAGTTCCGGATAGGCAAAGATTCTTTGGCCCGGAGCAGGCAGACTAAACCCTGACCCGGTTCAACTTAATTTCACGCCGGCGGACGCGTCAAGGAATAGGTTGGAAAAGGTCACGAGCATCGCGAGGCATCATGCAAAAAGCCGCCCCTGAAACGGTCCACGAATTCCTGGGGAATTTCTTCGTAGGAAGGGAAAAAACGGTCCCTAGGATAAAAAGTCACCCCACCGAGACGAGGGGTCGATGGACGCGTGCACAGAAATATCTCCTGAACCAATCTCCTTCTCGTTTGTCTTCTACTCGTCGTTCGTCAATTATTCACAGCTTCGAGGACCACCGAGCAACTTGAAAAACGGTCAAACGCACTTGCCGGAAAACAATGGCGTACATAAACGTGACAAGATGAGGTAAGAACAACGATCTCGAATAATTGTTTTCGCTCGATTTGCAACGCCTTCGCCCTTGAACCCCAAACATCCCTCGAGCGGTGCGTCTGTAAAAAGGCATCCAGCAGGAAGCGACGTCATCGACCCCCGCGGCGTGGTCCAGAAAAGAGCTATAACCACAAATCTTATCGCCAAGGGTGGAGGCGGACCAGAAGGGGGTTGATGGTCACGGTTACAGGGTCACTGGACTAAAGATGCTCCACTTTCTTAAATGTCGGCACTTACCAGAGCTGTCTGAAAGGTCAGTTCCTCCACGGAAAATTCGGGGGTGGTCCCACTGCATTAGAAGCATCCTGCAACGAGTGAAACGAATAACATTAGTATGTATTCACGCTGTCAAAGACAAAGCCGCAAGACCATTGAAACAGCATGCGGGTACTTTAAACAATTGTCAGCGTCAATATTCAATGAGAAGGTCGCTCTTGGACAACGCTTAGTATTCGAGGTCCCAGAATTTTGCAAGTGTGACGACCTTGGAATACCCATCGCAACCCCTGTCCGACTAGGCCGGAACCCTAGGCGAGAACCTAGGCGAACCACGGTCGTGGTGACCCCCGCCGCGAGCTCCAAAAACAAGCTATAACCACAAATCTTATCGCCAAGTCGCGGGACCAAGTAGAAGAAGACGCGAGCGAGGGGGGTGGCTGGTTAGGTTCGAGGGGGAGTTTGTCCCACCTTCCGAGCTACCTAACAAGTAGCCTGTAAGAAGAGCCGTTTCGCCCGGTGATTCGTGCTCGTAGAGCTGCCGGCGGCGTCGTTGCTGCCCGGAGGAAAAACTGCGACACGGTTTTTCGGGCAGCGAGAGAGACTCCCTCGAAGTTCAAGGCCATCCTCGAAGAAAGAGAAGAGAGGGGAGCTTTTTTGTTTTCTGCTGCTGGCTCCGCGACGGGAACGACCGACAAACCGACAGACCCGGCTGGCCGACGCGTCTAACTCCACGTCGGACCATTTTTTCGACACCTGTTCTACTCGGGACCGGTACGGTGACCTGTCTCGCGAACGATTAGGCGAGCGGGCTGCTGCTTGAACCAACGAGGACCATGTTCGATTCGTTGACAAAGAGAATCGGTTTCGATGGACATCGAGAAGGAATAGATGGAATAAGAGCGCCGAAGATGGAATAGAAGTCCGTTGAATTTAGAGGAAAGAGAAAGACGGAGATTTCGCGATGGAGGACGCCGACACTCTCGGAGATTCATATTCCTGTCGTGTACTCCCGGGTAGCAAAGGAAACCGCCTCGCGAACTCTGGAAACCATCGGCGGCATTGATCGAGACCGCGTTTGGTCCAGGATCTCGCGGCCATCTTCCGCCGCCGGTTTTCACCGACCAATCGACCGGACTTTGCCGGGCGAAATTTGAAAAATCCCGGGACGAATCGTCCGGATGGTGCTCGTTGGTCGGTTCTGGTCGGCCATGTTGCCACCGTCGGGAGGGGAAGAGGCAGGGAGGAGGGCGAAAGAGGCGGCCGGTCGGGTAGCAAGAAATCTTGAAACAGAGCAAAAGGGTGGAGACGGAGATTAATGAGAAACGAATCCAGCCGGGGAGGAGAGGAGAGGAGAGGAAAGGAGAGAGAGAGAGAGAGAGGAAGGACGGGAAGGAAGATCGCGGAGGAGCCATCTGAACCGATCCTCGAAAAGGGTTCGCCATGTTGGAAGGGAAATAGACGACATTCCCGTGGCGTTGGCACAGGTCAGGGTTAGACGACCGTCAACTTTTCCAGCGAAGTTATTTCTTCTTTCGGTTCTCGTTGCTCGCGACGGTTTTCACCGGCGAAAGAACGCTCCTAAGAACCGGACCAACCCGATTTTATTCGACTCGCACCGCTCCCATGGTCGTCCGGCGTTCGTCGAATTCCCGTTTCGGCGGAAAAGGGCGTTCCCCGATTACTCGATTAGAATTCCACGCGAATTGTTTCGCGAGAACTCCACATCGCACGCACGCCTCGTATTTTTTCCTGCATCCAGCCACGAACCACCCGATAACGCCGATCCGCAACCCCAGCCTCATGCATAATTAATTAAATGGATATGCAGTTTCGATTGCAGGCGATGCCGGGGGGAAGCCGGTACACACCCCATAACCTCCCGGAGGGTTGGGTTGCTCATTTAGAAAATGAAATTGCACGAGAGGGCGTGCACCCTCCCCGGGAACATGCGCACCTCGTTACATCATCCCTCTAGGTATCGCGGAGGTCCAGCAACCCGGGTTCGATCCTCCTACAGAGAGTACCTCTCTTCCTTCCTTCCTTCCTCCGTCGGTGCCCTGCGCCGCAAGGAAAATGGAGGCGTTTTTGCCGCCGATGTACATCGACGTGCTTACCATTTTATGACCCGCCCTGCAGATGAATTTTGCTCGCGCACTATTATCGTTAATTAGACTCTCGAGCTCTCGCGACCAGAGAAACGGATGCTGCGACCCTCTGCAATTACCAACTACGCCATTTTTAGGCTCGCCGCCCTCTGCCCGTTCTTCGCGCCGTAATGGTCCCAGCTATCTAAAGTCTAGTCATATTTAATTCTCAAGTGGGCTTCGCGGTGCAACCGTTCATTCATTCTTAAATATTCTGATCGTCAGTTTTTTGATACCTGCAGTTAGGTTCTACACCCTCTGAACCATTTTCGGGATCCGGGAAGATAACCTCGATAGGTTCCGAAACGGGAGAATTCTCGAGTATTTTGAGTAGCCAGAACGCGCGGGGGCGGTTTGGTCTCTCTCTCTCTCGGAAAACTGTCGGCTAAAAACGGGGCCATAGATTCGGTCCTCGTTGGAGGATCGGTTTTTGCCAGGGTCTCGCGGTGTCGCTTGCCGGAGGATCCTTCGCAGATGGCGCGAGGGCCGGGAGAGGACTCTCGTGATTAATTAAAACTCGTTTCCGCGGGTTTCGTGCCGCGAACTCCGGCCGCGAGGAAGACGGGGAACACGCGAGCCTTGGACTTACGCGTTTGGACCAGCTATGGGCGGCCGCACCCCCTCGAACAAGGGGTTGGCCCTCCCGAGGAACCGTTCTCCTGCAGGTCCGCCGGCAAACGAAAAGCGGCCATGCGCACCTCTCTGCCATCATGAAACCTTTACCCCCTCCCCCTTCTAGCCAGGGGTGGAGGGTCGATGCTGCCACACCTGTGCAGCTGCAGCTCGTCGCTCGGGGTGCTGCTCTGGCTCCGGGGTAGGGGGCAGTCCCGGACACCGATGTTGATTTCCACGCTGAATAATGGCCAACCGGGTAATGGACGCTCCGAGGAACACACGGGATTTCCATAACATTTTTTCCCCGGAAAATCCCAGTCACCTGTTCCCGATCCCGAGTTCTTCTCGGCTTTTCTTGTATCGTTAACCTTCCGAGGCGACTTTCCGATAATGGATGTCTCCGAAGAATTATCCGCCGAACCAGGAAAACGAAAGGTTTCCGGTAGGAGATAAGGGGCACGAACGACTAGGTAATTCGTCATTTCCAACCTTGTAATTTCGACGTCTATCGCATCGAGAACGTTCCTTGGTAGAAACCGGGGAAGAGGACAGCCTGGAAGAGAGGCAACATTCCTCTCGGCAGGGGAAGACAAAGGGAACGCCTCGCATAGACTCGGAGCAACGCGAGAAGCGGTCCTTTGTCGCGGCGAGTATAGCACAGAGATGGAGAGATAGCCGGCGGGACGACACAAAGATAAAAAGAGGAATGCGATCTTTTTACTTGATCCCGTGTGTTACATGATTCAATCCGTTGATATCATTATACATTGCTATTCGTTAATGCGTCGACGAATAAGGGAAATACGTGTGCCCGATAACCGATCGAATCCACTCGCCCAGAGATCTTCTGATCTCTGTGCGTTTCATCGGTGGTCAAAAAGGAGAGAATCTGATGACAGAGGAGAGCCCTATACAGAATACGAGAGCGCAAGGGCTCGGAATCTTGAAGAAGGGTCGCGGAAAAGAGAGTCTATCGGGCGTCGGCGTCGGAACGAGAGGCTAGCGAAGCAAGAGCATCGAGTCGAGGAGGAGCGACGAAGAAGCGGCTGGGCTGGCCGAGTGCGACGAAGAGGATCGATAGGAGGGAAAAGCAGTTATCGGAGGGGCTGTGGGAGCGAGGGAGACCGGGAGAGAGAGGACCGGCCGCGGTGAGGTCGATGAGGAAGGCAGCCTGGCTCGGTCGGCGCACTCAGAGGCGTAACCGGGAGCTACGTCTCGATTGGTCGAGACCGGAGCTGCCCGGTTCCCACCCATCGCAGGCGCAAGGCTTGAAAAAATCCCGACCCCCTCCAGGAGGTGGAAAGCAAGCCGAGGAAGGAGCCACGAAGGTGGACGAGAGAGGAGACAAGCGAAAAGGAGCCAGACAGGAGCCGCTTTGGGACTCCAGAGGCCAGCTAGTCCTCCGCGCCGAGGGGCAACCCCGCCCGAGGGTTGACTTCCAGGTCCCTCCAGCCCTCGAATGCCGCCATCACCGACTCGCAACCTCACCGACCACCCCCCAACACCCTGTTCCGTCTACCAGGACCACGGCAGGGTGTCACTGAATCCAGGGTCTCATCCGGCTCTTCCTTTTTTCACAGCGCTCCTCCGCCCCCGGAGGGTTTCGTCATTTCCGAAGGAGCTTGAATGTTTTAAAAGGGTTGGGGGCGGCCGTTGCACCGATCCCCACTCTCTCTCTCTCTCTCTCTCTTTCTCTCTTTCCCTTCTCTCGTTCTCTCTCCCCGTTTTTGGATGCCGTTTCGGACAGGATGGCTCGACGGCCGAAGCTTTTTGCGCGACGACTCGGCTTGATCCCCGATAACGTTGTTTTGAATTCTGACGGCTAATTGACTGGCTGCCGGCCGAGTGATTTTAAAACCCCTGTAGCGCCGCCAATTTTTCTACCGAGATTCCCGAATGGATCTCTATGTACTCACGAGTTCAAATAAATTTTCCCTGTAATTGTTTTACACAAGCTGACTTCGAACTCCAGAATGAGTACGCGAGTTGCTGCACGATTTGTCTTGCTGTCGCAGCGACTAGAACTCGTGTCGTTCGACTTCGAGAGCCAAAGTATAATCTTCGAATGCGTGCTGGCGGTAATTGCCGGGCGAAATGGGATCGTGAAGGCTGCGGCCGGGGTCCACGGTGCACCGTGAGACGAATCCGAAGGCGAAATTAGCGACAGCCGCGTAAGAGACCCTTAACGACCGGACAGTCGCGCGGCTCCCCGGGCCGAAATGAGCTGAAAACGGTCCGAAATAAAATTAGGATGCCGCGCGGCGTTCCGGGCGGCTGTCTCCAGGTAGACATTGAGTTTGCCCTCGCACATTCCTCGTCCTTTTGCGGCAACTGGAATTGGAACTAAAATTCTGAAAGGATACGCGCGGAATCGCGGTCTCCCTCGGCCAGCCCTTAAGTAATCCCGGGGCCCCGGTCAGAGTATTCTAAAGAAGTCCGTGGAGGGTGGATAAAAAAACTCGGTGGCATTTTAGGCGAGGATCGACCTCGGCCATCTGTCCCCACCCCCTCCACGTTCGGTAGAGAAGGATCGCTCGATCAAAAACGATCGATTAACAGGCCAAAGAAGCGCCGTCGATGATGTCCGTTGACGTAATTTCAGGAATTCCTCGCGTCCTCTCGAAATCGACGACAGATGCGCAAATGCGTCTTCTTTCGGATCCATGGATCTTCGCTTCGAGACTTCTTAGGGCGCCATTCGTACCGGATGCGACTTTCGGTAGCTTGTTTCGTCGCTTCACGAAACTTCGAAAATGAATTAACCAACCTACGTACACAGGAGCGAACACGAGCGGCCGCTCATTTGTCTCAATGCGTCTCGAGCCGTCTGATCGTCGCAAGAACGATTCGGACGCATTAAAAATGCACTGCGACGACCAGCATATCGTCTCGAGCGATCGGAAATCGCATCCGGTGCACCAGTGCTCTTGCTCGATCGATTTACGAGCGAGCTTCCAGCGCAGAGGGTTTTCAATGAAACGAACAGAGAGGCGATTAAGGCCGGAAGATGGCTCTCGTCGATGATGGCGACCGTTCCCGAGGCTATCGACGTGGCGATCTCCGGCCTCTCCGCGCCTTTTCCTATTCCCATATACACCGGTGCTAATTACTGCACCGCGATTCGACGAGTGAGTTTCCCATAGAGGGAAATGGAATTTCCTTGGCGCGCAGAGTTCAAAGTCGTCGGCTTTCCTGGAGGCCGGAAAGACGCCGGGAGTCAACGGACTCGATTCTCCTAGCCGTTCGAGTACCGTTCCGACGTCGATCGATGGATCCGCGGCACTCGACGACGCTCTTAAATACCGCCGTGGATCAATTAATTCCTTCCTCGGAAAATACCCTCGGATAATCGCTCGCGGTTCCACCGAAGTCGCTGGCGCAGGTGCGCTTGGAAAGTTCTAAAAATTCAGAAAACCTATTTCAATTTTTTAATTAATTAGCGTGTCCGACTTCCGAAGTATCGGTTGTAAGATCGAGCGAATTTGAGGGTTTCCACGTCGATTTCCGACGCGGCTCCCATCGATCATGTCCGAATAATTCGAGAAACGCGGGGAATCCCGGGGCTAACGCTGATAACTCGCTTAACGATCGTCTCGAGGACGCGAAAAATCGCGAGTCACGGGGAAAAGGGGATTCCCCGTCGCGAGGGCGAAGGGACAGCGAGATTACACGGCACAATCCGCAAACGAGCGAACTTGGCGCGCGTTCTAATTGCGAATATGACTGTGCTTAATTTCCCCCAGCGGCGCAGAGTCGCGGTGCACACGGAACCTCGATAGAATTATCGCTGCCATTCAAACGGTTTCGTGACCACCCTCTCTCTCTCTCTCTCTCTCTCGACCGACGCCGTTTCTTAGCACCGTTTCTTTCGAGAGTTATCGATCGGAGAATCCACGGGCCTCTGGAAGCCATCGAGCTAAAATGTAGGTTGAAGTTTGTCTATCGAATAAACAGCCTAGGGAAAAACAGCGCGTCCAGAAAGGTGCGCCGCACCGGGGCCCGTTCGATCGAGGCTCGGCGTGAAAATTCAATTCGTAACATCCGTGGCTCGGGTTTCCTCGGCGGGCCGACAAAAACCAGACGGGAAGAGCAGGCTCGCTGACTCCTACGCTTCTCCGAGATAGAGCGGGACGGAGATGAAAACAAGAAACCGATGACCAACTTTAAATCCGTGGCTCGTGCGCCCGCCAATACCGTTAGGTGTTATTGACACCTAGTCCGCCGCTACCTGGCAGCCTTTCATTCACACCGAACCAATCCAGAGCATCCGCTCGACCCTAAGCACTTGACAAAGTAACTCTTTCGACGTCCCAGCAGATCGATCAAAACCTGCCAGCAGCAATCCTGAACACAGTAACGTTTATTCCGCATAAAGATGTAACAACATGCTAACTCTTAGCTTCAAGTGGTGACTCAGACTCACCACTAAAATGTTGCTATCCAATCAATTACTAAACATTTAAGTATTGCATGAAGTGTTGCACCAATTTCATATTCACAAAATGAAAAAAGTGATATGGAATGGAATTATTGTAGGTCGGAAGAGCCAATTTTCATAGAGTAAAATGATAATATGACTTCGCAGACCCACCTGCGTCTTCTGGCAGTCGAATCGTTCGATTTTCGTCGGACTTATCGAATCGGTAGGCTCTTCATTCGTGAAACAGCGAAGCGCAGCCCATCGACACCGGCTGCGAAACTGACAGCTGGACGGACCGCTCAAACAAGAACCGGTGACTGCCAATCGTTACGTTACCTGGACGCTATCGTGTTTCGTGTTCCAGCCCATCCGAGCAAAAGGAGCAGGTCGAAGGACGCGAGCCAAACAAACTGGCTCGGTCGGCAAATCATTCATCCGAGTGTTCATCATTTGAATAGCAATAAAAGCGAAAGAATATGGTCGAGGAAGCGAAAGAGACAGAGAGGGTGGGAGATTGCCGGTGGATGATAGAGCGGGAGGAAGAAACCCGTTAAAATAAATACACGGGAGCGAGCGGCCGACTGTTAAACCAAATGAATATTTCCCGAGAGCGATCCAATTACACGTACATTTGCTGATCGTTGTGTAAAACACACCCCACACCGTAGCGACCCGAATACACGCGAGAACACGCCGGACTCTCGGTCCGGGAGCCGGCCCATCTCTCTCTCTCTCTCTCTCTCGCTCTCTCCTGCTATGTTCTCTCTCCCGCCTCCTCTGGACGCAATTATCCCATTTAAATTAAGCCGCATAATTGGACGGCCGTCTATTCACACTCGTAAAGCACCCGCGCGCGAGCTTTTACAGCCCCGGCCGAGGCAAGGCTGAATTTAAGAAGCGGCTCCGCATCCGAACCCCGCCTCGCATCGCCTTCTTCCTCTTCGCTCGGTCTTTGCTTCGCCTTTGCTTCGCGGGGAAAAAAAGAGGGGTGCAGCCGCGCCACCGAGGGCACAAGGAGAGAGGGCGGTTCCTCCGGGTTGAAAGGATCCTGCTACTGTTCGCCTCCGCGAAACGATTTCGTCTTTCCTCCTCGTCCGTTTCCTTTTTTCTTTCCTTCCCCCCACTCGTTTTGTCTCAACCTTTCGCCCCTGCTTTCTCCGCTCCGTCTTTTCTCCTCTCTAGGCCGAGGCGCCTCTATTTCCGTCCTTTTCCTTTTTTGCCTTCGCAGTCGTCCGCGCAACCGATGTCTCTGTCGCTTTCCTTTTCTCGGCGCTTCTGAGTTACGCCCCGCAGTCGATGAACTTTCGGAACGGCCTTTTCTTTTTTTATTTATCTATTTATTAAGGCCGCGTCGACTACTGGGTCATTAGCGACCACGGAGCACAGTTGTGCAGAATTACAATTGAATTACTTCAGGAATTATAATTACAAAGTAATTGAATTACATTGTAATTCAGTCTTCATATTGTAATTTATAATTCAGATCTTCATTCAATTAAATTACGATTTAATTCGTATTGCAATTGGAGTACAATTATAAAATACCGTTACGTTATTATGAAGGAGGACGAGGAATGGAAACTACGCCGCATAGACAGCAAACAAGTATATGAAAGAAAAACATAAAAATATATCGCACTTCTTCAAAGTCCTGGGCTATAATTTGGAGAGCTGTATTTTAATTATATCGTATTCTAATTACACATCTGATTAAAATACTTACTAATTGAATTAATCGAAAGGTTTGAATTATGTAATGGTGGACAATTGTTTTAATTTGAATGTAATCGGCCGTGGAATAACCATCCCTCCCGAACCACCTGATTTCCGATTCATGAAACATGTCATGAAAAATGTACTCTAGTTTCAAGGATTCGCTTGCCTTCGTCTTGAAAGTCCCATTGATTGTATGCCTGCGTCCTCCCGGCTTGAGCCAATTACAATTCATGGGATATCGCGTATTCTCTTTTGCGGAGTACAGCGGGGCGGAAAATTCATTTTCAGAGCGACTTCGCAAGGATCGAGGCTCGGCGGACCAAGAGGGAAATACTTTGGCCGCTAATTGAATTTGCACTGGAGCAGAACGAGCGGCTCCGCGATGTTGCTAGGACCAGATGGAGGAATTCGGGGATCATCGGGATCGACGGTGGAATGCATCGATCGGTCGGTCGTCTAGGATGGGCTCGGGGATCTTTAAAGATCCACGGCATTTCGGGGACAAACGTTTCGGCGCGGCGGGAGTAAAAGGCTTCCTGGAAAGTCCTGGAGAAGGCTTCGCGTTCCAGCGAAGGTGGTCCTCGATATCTCGAACTTCGTGGAGCCTCGAAGCGATCCTCGATTTGCACGATCATAGCAGTGGAAACATTGTCATAAGTAATTCTCTCGCGGCAGAGTAAACGGAAGGCGAAGATTAGAATCGTTTAGAGCAGGATGTGGGATCGATTGGTCGCAGGCTCGATCGTCGAGCGATGATCGTCCACGCAAGACCAATTAGCCTGTTAATGCAATCAGTAAATTGGCGCCAATGTCGCGGTCGACTGCTTTCCCACAAAGTTCCAAGCGGAAGATCGGCCCAATTACGCGTTAGAGCGATAATTGGCGAATTTATAGTCGGCTGTGTCTCGGTCGCCGGTCGAGCGATCTCCTCCGTTCGCCCGGGGACGAGGAATTAATTGTCTAATTATCGTTAATACTGGCCCTCCGACGGACCTCTCCACCCACCTCCGACGCTGCGCCATGATCGAACACCGTTCCACCAACCGTTCACCGTTTCACCGTCGAATTATTCAACGGCGCATAACCAGGCCCGTCGATCAATTAAACAAGTTGCAACAGCTTCGTCTTCGAATTCCCGGCACGCATGTATTTTAATTACTTTTTGAATCCCCACTTTTTGCGCGAGGTCCGTTGGATAGATATTTTGCGCGAAACGTACCATTTTCTAGGTGGAAAAAGCAACGCTCGTTGGAAGCTTCGGTAGGCGCTTCGAACTTCCATAAATATTCGAAGTAAAATTTATCGCCCGGTGGTTATTAGTTTTTACGTCGGCCGGGTTTAAACGGGATGCGTCTTCGCCCATTCAGCTCCGTAAATCAGCGTAGCTCCGCGAGATCCGTCATCAATCATCAACGGACCGTGAAGCGTTGAAATGGTCCTGCCTCGAGAACCATTTGGATTCTACGAATTTCTAGTCCGGCTCGATCGGAGGAATTGCGATAAATGCTCGGAACCCGGTAAACTGTTCTTCAATCTTGCTGCTACCGCAGTCCATCAGCGGTTCTTCTGTCGTAAAGTATCGCTTCGGTAATCCTGGCTGCTTCGGACAATTTTCTGTCGGTAGGCCACAACAATGTACCAAAGATATTACGTTGATTAACATTAATCACAGGGTTTTCTATTCTCTGTCTTCATAATAATCTAATGTTCCGTGATTTCGATTTTTAGGGGATGGAGATGGAGGACCAAGTTCGTTTCAACTTTGGACTCGAAGCAATTTGAATTCCGAAATGACGATACATATATCTCTCAATCTAGAAATACCTGGATTTTTAGCAGTTTCTAGAATACAGGAGAGTTGAATCATTTAAAAACTGTTTGAAATAATGATATGGCAATTTTGACTGGCGCCCCAGAGTGCAAAGGGTTAATAGAAAATATGCGCACGAGGATCGCATGTTTTAATGGGCCCCAGCGTATACGATAGACACATTATAAACCAATCGTTCGGGGGGACAGAGGCAATCGGGGAGAAGCAGCGTCCGATCGACAGGGTGCACGGTAGCGGTCAGGTAAAAAAGGGATCTATTAGGGCCGGAATTAAGATCGGGATCCAAGAATCCCTCCATATTGATATGAACCGGTGGAAAGCAGGAATCGAGGAGAACGCGTCGAGGGGCGCGGCGAGTCCCGCGGAATCGGTGTATTAATTCACGATAGGCGAATTAGAAATGGTAATCGACGTTAAGAGGGGACGCGCACGGGGGTGATTAGTTTTTGCCGTGCGAGGGACGGCTAGCACTCGACTCAAATTAGTTCCTCGCTGCATGAACGTATACGCGGGACCGAGACTGGTCGCGACGGCGAAAAGGGACAGGAGACCGAGAGCCTGAGAAGGAGAGAGAGCAGCTCGAGAGAAAGGGAGAAAAGGAGAACGAGAGGGAGGGAGGGTGAAACAAGTGGGAGGGAGCGGCCTCTGGGAACATCACAAAGCACCCGGCAAAGCGCGTCTCCTCGTCGCTCTGCCTTTTGCCTTTATTTCCCTTCGTTTTTAATTCCTCCCAATTCCACTGTCAAGACCCGGCCCGCCGCCACCAAAAACTCCTGGAGATGCTCTCCGCCCTTTTTCTATCCGTCCAACGTTTCTACAAGGTATCAAAAGCCTAACAGAATTATCGGACAATTCAACAACGATTGAGAGTTCATAGTAAATCGGCCACGATGTGTATCTGGGAATATTATAAATTCGTCGGCACGGCGAAAACGGGAACGCGGCGCGGCGGGACGAAATTTATGAAGCCCCGACGAAATCGACTGCCGTTTCCCTTTGCCGTGCGCCCCGCCGGGACCCCGCTAATGTCATTATAATGGCCCGTCAAGACACCCGACCATTTGTCTCGAAATTGCCGAAAAATAAAGGATCCTAGCTTCCCTCGGAACGAGACTCTCGCGGCGTTCATTCTTTCCGGCTAATGTTTCCGACTGCGATCGTCAACGAGACCGTGGCCGGCCTTGACGGGGCCGAGGACATCCGCGATCGCACCCCTGATCCATCTGCCAACCAGATACAACATCCATAAACTCTGAATCAAATGCGTGGCGAAAACCAACCGAAAAATCACCAGGTGGCACGCGAATACAATATCACAGATGCTTACCTCGCTGCACGGCTCGTGAACCGAGTAACATTTTTACCTCTTTCGAACACTTTCCACCGGAAGCGACCCTTTCCACTCGGAGCTATTTCAACTCGAAAATTAAACATTTCTTCCGACCTAGAATATTTACATTCCCTATGATTTTTTTCAAATGTTATGGATATGAAGAAATTGGTTGGACGAAATATAAATCAGTAAAAGATTTAAAAAATTCAAGAATGTTGCATTTAATGTAACAAAGTCGTTGAGGGGTGAAACCAATTTTACCACGTTTTTATTAGCCTGTCTATCTGTTTGTCTGTCTGTTTGCAATTGATTTTATTTATTGTATTCCTGCTTCTCACAATCAATGCGGAACATTTTTATTTTGCATAAAGATCCGCAGTCTAGTGATTAGATATCGTGTCTTCCAAACAACGGGAGACTGGGTTATTTGTTCAGATTTCAGAATAAATCAGTTTGAATGAACAGGCTTTTCAATAATTCTGCTGTACCAAATGGAAGGTTAAAAATGTTCTTCGAGGATTAAATCCGAGGTCGCTAATTGTGCAGGAATTTGTAATGGCAAGGTCCTGGAGGAAGCGGGTCCGGGGTCCGTCCCGCCGCTGCATCGATTCCTCAGGATTTCGATTTCAATCAGGATCGACGGGAGAAAGTATCTGGCGGACATCTGTCGGTTTGTGGCTCGGCCGGCGTCCGATAATCGATCGCTTATTGGGGCCATCTTCCACGGGGTGCCCAAAAAGTCCCTCTCAGCCCCGGTTCTTTCCGTCGCCGGTTCGTGGAACGACGTTTCCAATTCGCGTCGCCGCGGATTTTTTGTAATTAATCCTCGGTGCATCGCGACGGAACACGCCGTGAGAGGAGGAGAAGAAGAAGACGAAGAAGAGGAGGAGGGTTGCGGAGGGGGGAAGAAAAAGAGAAGCTGGACGGAGACAAAATGAAGAACAGATAGCGAAGAGAGCGGAGCGCGGTGGGAGGGGATAAAGGGGGAGGGAATGAACGAAACGAAAGGGAATAAAAGCAAGGGTGAGAGAGAGAGAGAGAGAGAAAGAAAGAGCGTGTAGGAGAGCAAAGGAGGGAGGGAGCGAGAGAGAGAGAAAGAGTGAGAGCTAGGAGAAGGAGAAGAGGAAGAACGGAGACCAGTCTGGCGCGGTGTATCCGGTTTTTGCGGGCGTCAGATGACAGTCGCTTATTTACCGGGGCCCGCGGCCATCTTGCTGCGATCTGACTTAAGGAGGAAGGCCCCCCGAACACCGCGGAAAAAAGGAACGGGCGCAGGACGCGATCGAGGCTGATCGAGGCGATCGAGAGAGCCGAGCTAAGCCGAGGCGATGGACGTGGGACTCCGCTCGAATTAATCGATCGGTTATCAATGTCCCTCGGATTCGTGGAATGGAAGAAATATGGCAGCCGATCCTCTATACCTCGCCACCGGCCGTTCCCTGGCTCCTATCATTTCTTATTGTTCCAGAGCCGCTCACACTGTTACCCTCCGGTTAACGACTGTGTCTCCTTTATACACTATACGTTCCTTTCTTTCTTTTCCATAGTTCTCCACCGTAGGCTACGCTGCATCCCGATGCAGATAGTTTCTTAACGAACAAATATCTCAATCAAATCGATTTAATTTTTTCGTTTACCAATTTTCTCGTAGGTTAAATAAAAGAAACGCCATAGTGGAAGACTCGCGATTCTCGACAGAAACGGAAGCGCTGAGAGGAAACAGTCTTCGGCACGAACCTGCCGCTCGAGGGTTAACAGGTTCGCACGCGCGTGCACGGTAAAGCCGTACGATTATTATTATTATTAATTATCCGTGAGGATCGTTCGGCGAACGAGCCGCGAGCCCGGCTAAATTAATTATGCCCCCCGCGTGTGTCCTGCGGGAGGAGCGTGTCTACGACGGGAACGAACGAGAGATTCCAGGTAACAGGTAAACCACGTCGAAAGGAGGGAACAGAGAAGCGTCCGATCCACGGCGGATAGTGGCCGACTAGCGCGCCTTAATTACCGCTAATTAACATGTTCCTGGCCGGTCGAAGTCAGCGCCGTTTACGGCCAACCACATTGCAATCCTCCCCGAGCCGAGTCGGAGGAAACTCGATTGTTATAATTCTCTCGTTTCTTCACTTTTTACCTCGCCCATCGCGGTTTACCATTCCTCCACGTTTCTTCTTCGCATCATATTTTGCACGATTTTTGTACAAAGAATCTTTTGGTACAGTAGTAACCTTCAGTTTGGAGTAGTAACGTTCAGTTTAGAAGACTAGATGGTGGCACCACTTTTTAGGGGATGAAAATAAAGGTTCGTGCGAACCTCAGCGGCAATTTTGCAGAAACAAATGCAGATGCGGCCGGAAGATTTCTCACTGCACCAGCAGCTCCCAGAATGGATGCATCGAGGGTGCTTTTTAATAGAAAATATGGCGCGGGACAAGGACAACCCCGAGGAAGCTGCGTCACAACGAAGAGGAGGATAGATCCGGTACAAATGAAACAGTTCTCTCTCGGCCTCCCTCGCGACGAGAGATCTCCTTTCATTTGTCATCTCAGCTTTGCGTTTGACTCGCCAGTTTCTCCCCATTGTTCCCGTGGCAGGGATAGTTTTGTCCCTCGCCCCGTGAACCTCGCAAGAAGATCGTGGAACGATGCTCGCAGATCCTGAAGATCGCGAGCAGAACCGTCCACGAACAGCTTTCTCGGATTCTCGCGATGGATAGCCGCGACTGACCTTGGCTGTTAAGATCAGCAGGAGGTTCCGCAAGGTCGAGGAGACGGTCAACACTTCCTCCCCTCGACAGCCACCCCCTTTCTCCGCTTTCTTTCTCCGCTGCGATCTCGTCCCCTTTTTTTTCATCGAGACTCCTTTCTCCAGGAGTTTCTGTTTTCTTTCCCGCGAGTGGAACTCGCGAAGACGCTTTTTGCCGGACGTCGCGGACCCACCCCTCGCTCGGGGTGCGTTCCAGATCGATCCTGCTTCAAGATTTCAACCCCGAAGAACTAATCTTTCGTTAAGGTGTTCGCCATTTCTATTCAATTCTTTCTTGTCGCGTTTTTCTTCAAGTATTAGATGATTGTGTAAGTTCCCGATTTTCATTGATGTGTAAAAAAGAGTTATGTAGTCATAATTCTTTTTTAATTGCAGAAAAGAATCTTCTGTCACGTGTGTACCAACAAAGCTCCCGTTCTGGCAATCAAAAAACCAATTTCACAGTCTCTAAGAGTCCGTGTATCTATGAAACCGCGTGAAAGGAATCCGCGTAATTCGAGGACTTACTTTATAACGAAATTAATAAAGTTCCTACCCTGAAGAGCTGATTGCAAATGAGAACAGCGTCAGAACAATCCAGGTGCATCCGAGTTCCGGCAAAATTGGCCCTTTTCCCTTGAAAGGACGTGGAATAGGGTCGCGAGGGGACGAGTGGGCGTCGTGTGTGGACGGTCGCGCGTTAATTAGTTGTCGAGGAGTTTAGAGAGGCAGGGCGGAAGGACTTCTGAGCTGGTTTCTAGGTGGTCCCGAAGCCTCGAGTCATCATAGCCTCATTTACTTTGTAAAACAATCTTGCCGGCAGTTCAATAGGCCTAACTGCATTAAACTTTGCCACCGCGTAATTAAACTTCCCTGTAAATCAAGTCGGAATTCTCGTTGGCCTATTCCGGCGTACGTTAATTAATGAATTAATAGCTAGACGCTCGAAATCGCGTCGGACGCGGGCCCGTGCCTTTTATACTCGGCCTTTTAGCCGTGTTCTTTACGAGCCCGAATGTTTCGTGGTTTTCACGGGCCTGGTAAACCGGAGAAGTCGCGAGACGGATTAGGGCGAGCTTTACCAACGGCTGAGCCCCTTTTTCTACTGATTTTCCGCGTCTAATCCTTACAAATGCCACGGCAATCTAGCTTTTTCCCTAATTCGTATCACCGGGGACCCGCATCATGCGAGTCCTAATCTTGACGGAACGCGGCCTGCTACTTCGCGGCTATTTGTTGAACACCTCCGTGCTCCATAAACACCGCCAATAATCCCGCGAAGAATCGCCGGCGATCATTCTACTTGAACGCCTAAGGGCTACAGATATAGTCGAGAGGTGGAAATCGAGGATACCGACGAGGTGAACATCGCAAAATCAAACCAATGTAATTAAATCCGACCGTGTATAGAGGAGCGGTGACGAGAGAATAGCGGTGCACATGGAAACAAAAATCATCTCGCCGCTCCAGTAGGGTATAGTGCCCAAATATGGTACAGTCGCCTATTATGGCACTACCTTATATCTTGTAAAGAAGTCGCAGTCTAGTGAAAAAATTCCTCATACAATAGTTTATTTAATTATTCTATAGGTTTTAGTACCGGTCCTCCACCAGTTGTGTCTCCACGTGTTGAATATTTTCGTGGTTAGATTTTCGATTGTATCTTTTTCGACGAACTAGCACTAAAACATCCAAATAAATTTCTAGACCCCACTTTGGGCTCCCTCGTGTCGAAATCAACCTGATAACTATAAGAGTTTCCCAACTGCGAACGAAATTTATTGCTAGATAAAAAGTGTCTCAAATAGCAAAATCAAAATCCAGACCCCACATCGACTCCCTCGGAATCAATTTGATAACTGCTTATCTAATCGCGAATTGAACTCAATGCTACACGAAGACGTCTTGAACTCGCCGCTGAATAAAACTGTCTTGGACAGTGATTTCGAAGAACTGGAGTCCAATGGTAACTCAACTGGAAATCGCACTGGTTACCTGAGAGTATACGAAGCAGCGTTGCCATCATGAAGGCAGATCTGAAAACGAAGGATCGAGCAACACCGACAAGGGATTAATGTGCATGGTCAGTACTACTGTGCCTTTTATTTCCAATATCTACGACGAACAGTAAATTACTCCTACGATTCTTGGATCGTTCTTGCACACCTGCCAACCACTCTTCACGCGATAACAGTGACACACCATCCCGTGGAAACACGCATATCCCGACCGGAAAACACGCCAAACACCAGTCGTACAATTCTTGATCAACCTATCGCCTATCAAACACTCTTTCTCTCTCTCTCGCATTCTTTTACTCTCCCCTCGGAGACGTACAATGATCAACTATAAAAACGACCGACGCGCGTCGTCGGCGAGCCTTCTCTCTCTCGAATAGAATATAAAGTTACGCCCGTAATCCTAATCAGCACCTCGTTAAAGACAGAACCGGTGAACGTGCGTTGCGATCGCGGAAGGACGCACACGATGTCCCAAAAATAATGTACAAAATTCAACGAGAGATAAATCCCCTTTCGCGTTATCATCCAATTGAAAAAATCTTCTCGTTGGTCTGATCGCGACCGACCGATTCTACTTATGGAAATAATGTGACACTTCTTTTCAAGGAATCGTCCGATCCTTTTGAACCACGATCGTCAGTACACCGTGTGCTCGAGGAGACCCGGCTTGCCATCACTATGCCACGAACACGTTTCCCCATGGGTTCGAAGAATAAATAAAAATAATACCGAATCTCTAGGAGCCACGGTGTGTATCGACGATAGACAATTATTGTCTCGATTAATTGATCTCTCGAAAAGTTCCCCGACTTCGCGAGATACCGTTCGCGAATGCTCATAGGAAGCTAATCGTTCGAAAAATGAATACTCTCTTTCACTCTCACTATCACTCTCGCAATCTCTCTCTCTCTCTCTCTCTCTTTCTCTCTCTCTCTCGACGTAGACGATACGAAGCGCGGTACTCTCGTTAACGTATCTGTATGGATTTAACATATACATATAATATATATACAGATTATTTATATATCTATATATAAAACAGGCCTAGGCAACCGATTGCTCAGGGACCAGTGGTAGCGCACGTTCCTACCTCCACCATCGCGCTCGAACTCGCATAAACGCGAGACGGGAATACGAGCTCGCCTTATTTCACAACAAATGTAATAAGTAGACTGCGGAATTTTATGCAGGATTGTCTGTACTACTTACTATGTACGGAAACTACATATACAGTTACTTCTTGATCGTTTCGATGAGTCCGAAATCGTACGACGGTATTTTGCCCATTTCTCTCTCACGAATGCATAAAATCCGCAATCTGGTAACAACTCGCAGCGGCAACGACAGAGTCGGGCGAACGTTATTTGGGTTTAATAAATAAATCGGTTCATTCGTTACCTTCTTATCAAATCCGGCAGAACAACGAAGTATCCCGAAGTGTAACGAATAATGTGAACAACGAATAACGATCGAGGCAAGGAATAACGAATAATACATATTTCAATCGTCATTCGTTATTCGAATAAAAATTTACTCGAACGATGCGCAACTCCGTTGCTCGCTAACGAAAGTAATAACTAGACTGCGGATCTTAATGCGAAATAAAAATAGTCTACACTCGAATCCTTTAATGATATTCATAAACTGATGATAACATTTCAATTGCGCGAGCTCGTTTCTCTTCTGAATGCATAAAATTCGCAGTCTACCAACAACTTACTAGGCGAGCTCGTATTCCCCTCTCGCGCTCGTGCGGGTCGGAGAGCGGTGGTGGGGGCAGCTGCTCGAGCATGGACAGCCCGTGAGCAATCAGTTGGTCAGGCTTGATATACAATATCATATCGACTCGTGTACAAAAATATTTTATATTAAATCGGCTATCGTCACTGAACATCCCACCACGAAACGATGGGCTTCTCCTCGATCCTCGATGACGCAGATCAGCTCGGCACTAATTCGGTTCCTGGAAGAAGCAGATAATTATTAATCGATCAACTCGATCGACGTTTTCCTCTTTCTCGCTCGCGGCAAGGCATGATCGAAAGAAATCTGAGGGAAAGAAACGAGGTTACAATGTTATGAGAGTGCCCGGATTAATCGGATAAGCGATGATCATGCGAGACAATGCAGTGCTTGGAAGGAAGAGGACGGAAGACGTAGAACAGGCAGGACAAGACCAGCGGACAAGAAGCCGATTGCTCATTCGAAGTTCCAGTTCGAAAAGCACAGGAAAGTTTCTTTCGTTGTTCGGCCGTCAATCCGCGCGGTTTCTCTTCCAAAAATCCGACCACGCCCACGTTTTTCCAACAAACAAAACCACCGGCCGGCTCTTGTTCGAACGGAGGGACGCTCGAGCAGAATTTCGCGGGCAAAAACCGATCCAGGAAGAGACACACACAGCTCAGAAATCTTCCAGAAGCTTTTCTCTTGGCCGAAACAGACTTCGCCCCCCCTCTCCAAGAAACGGTGCTCCCCGAGAGTTGACTTCCATTGTTTTATGAAGGGTCCGGCGGCTCTCCTTTCACGACACAGTGGCCAGACGCGGCGCGTTATGTGGACGGAGCCGAATGAAATGCGCTTCGCGCTCCACTGACTTTTCCGAAATGTTTTTCCGGGCAGCAGGAAACCGGACCCGGTCGCCGTTCTCCCGTTCTTTTGTCTCCGACCGCGGAATCCTTTCTCGATATGCCGCGTTACGCGAAAAAACCGATCGCCGATTGGTTTTGTCCATCGGCAAAAGCGAACGGCACGACGCCCGACGATTTTCTGACCGGCTGACCAAAAAATACGGTTTTTCCCTCGCCGAGGAGGCTCCAGCTTGTTGCTCGAGCAGAACTATGCATGTCTGAACAATTTCTTTCGAAGTCCAGAATTTCCAGTTTACGAGCCGGAAGTGGTAAAAGTTGCATCTACCGACGGCACGAGAGGTGAGCACGGGTTCGCACCTGGGGTCTTCCGGGAAAAAATTGCAGATTTTCCGCGGCGTGTGTGTTTCCGGTTTTTAGAGGAAGCGCCAGATGCTGGTCGCTAGACTAGGAAGGATCTCTTCTCTGATTCCGCGTCGGTGGACGTGCACGCGTGAAACTTCCCCTCCGTTCCCCCTTATTTTTTGCTATTAGCTAAGTATACCGCCTCTGGCTTATGTTAAGCTTCGGCAATTATTTGTCATAGTCAGCTGAAACGAAAGCGGAGACAAAGGCACGGTAAAGAGAGAGGGAGAGCGAGAAAAGTTCGAGCCCTCCGGCTAAGACGTTCTCATCAATTTTGTCGCTATCATTCTCGTTCCTCGTTTCCCTACTTCCGGTGCCCTCTTCGGCCACTTGAAACAGCCTTTCCTCGACGCTGGAACTGGTCTCGATTTTTCCTAAATTAATTGCAAAAGGGTGTTCGTCGGGATTTCGTGGAATCCAGTGGATCGCGAAGGACGCGGTTACGGTCTCCGGTTTGTTCGAAGCGCGTTCGATAGCTCCGCTCAAAAAGCCGCAACCCCCGTGAGGCAACAAGAACAACCAGAACAGAGTTAGTCCCGCGAGAAAACGCAACGAAGCCATTCGGGCCGCTCGTGAAAATGCTCGGGGCCCGTTCCGAACGACATAATAATCAGCCGGCAGCCGAAGATTGCGAGGAGCGCCGGTTCCCCGAGACTCCGGACGCCGGGGCCCCCCCTTTCTACCTAACTTATACTTATTATTGCATTATCTCCTTTGGCCTAGAATGCCGCGAGACCGGGGAAAAAGCCCTCGAAACTCATTCGTCCCGTGAACTCGCCGCAGAATTTATACGACCGACCTAACTGCGACGATGCCACATTCAGAAACCGAGCATCCAACGGCGCGACACCCCCTTGCAACCCTGCACCCCTCTTCTCTGCACTGTTATTACTGTTATATTTATGCAAAATAAAAATGTTTGCTTTCACCTTCCAGAACATCCACGAGCGATGAAGATGGCAGATTTAACTTTCGAGAGGATCGAGAAGATTCCAGCTGAGGGAAAGGCAAGGTCGACTCCGCCTCGGGGTTCCGACTTTTATCGACGCTCCGAGGCAGGGATAACGAATCGATAGACCGTCCGATGCCCGTCCCACCTCCCTCAAAGACCGAAGAAACTAGTCGTTAAAGTATAATGGCCGTGGAACAGATTTTTCCAGGAGAGTTTCGATTCCACGCACTCGGGTGACGTCCCTTGTTAGCGCACCGATGGACAGGTGCGTCCCGCACTCTTTCTCTTTTGCTCTCCGTCCGCTCTGTCCGCGTCTTCTTTGCGTTCTTGCGAGTCTTAAACGCGCGGCCAATGATCACGATAATGTCTTCATCTCTTACTTTCCGCGAGCGGCGGATTGCTCGCGCGCGGATCCCGCTTCTTATCTGCGCGGACCTTTTTTGCGATAATAGCGCGTGTAATTCTAGCTGCCGGTAAAAAGCTCGTCGCGCCAACGGGGGAAAATTGATACGGCGATGGGGAGCGTCGTGATTCGCGAACGGGTCAACGATAATTGTTATCTCCTCCAATCCCGCGATTTGCTCGAGATCAGAATTCTGGAAAATTTTTCCAGGGAGGAAAATTTGGAGCTCATGACACGGCTATTTGGGATGCTGTATCCGAATTTATTGAACATTAATTGTTTCGAGGGGTGGGAGGCGGGGTTCGGAGAATTTGGAGCAGCAGTAGTGTCGAGAGAGTTGCGACGCTGCTCGAGAAAATAATATACGTTGCTAATCTCCGACACGACCACCGTTTCTGACGCGCCCACCGCCCCCGCGCCGGGGGCTGCTTTCTCATGAATGTGCCGCGGAGTTTCGCGAGCTCCTTAATGAACCGAGTTTCGCGAAAACCATTAATAACCGAAAGCCAAGACCGGGAAGTGGAGGGCCGCGGCGGGGGATGACGGGCTTCCAACCCCGTGAGAAACTCTCGGCGTGCTCGACCGAAATACTTTCCCTCCTGGAAGAAAGAATTCTTCCGGTAGTCGGAATTCCTCAAACATCGTCGAATCCACCGTGGGAACGAGCAAACCGAAATTAATGATAAGAGAAATTTTGCTAAGTATTGACAAAGGACTCAGCTTCGATGACCTTCGTCTTGATATATGTTGTCAAGGTCAACGTTCCGAACAACTTTTAGAAACTTTATCGTCCTACAAGCTGTCACGGAATGGTGATTAAAATGTACAGAATCGGGACTCTGATAAAACGCATAAATCAATCAAAGAGAGCAGCAGAGTGAAGCAATGATGAAGTGATCATTTCACACAAAGAGGAATTTGTCTGCAACCTCGGAGCAACAAATCCGGGACCGTCGGAAGATTAATAAACCCTTTCACCGACGGAATCGTAAAACCAAAGGGCCCGGGGCTCGTCAAGAGAGACAGAGTTCCATCAGAAAGGCAGAAACGCGGCCACTCGTCTTCGCGGAGAGATCACGTTCGAGGAAGAAGACGTCCGAGGGGGTGTCTGGCAGCCCTAATGCTCGGTATCAATATACGTGGGTGCCGGTGATGGGCCAATATCGCATAAGTGGCCCGATTCGCCGTCATTTGTTACGTTTTGTTCGGTCTAAGTAATTTAAGAGTCACCCTTTGCTCTGCCGCCCTCTTCGCGGAGGAGACTCGGTTGCTAGAGGGTGCGGGGGTGGCTCTGCGAGGGACAAGGATCCTCGGAATGGCGGCGAGATAGAGGGAAACGGGGTGGCCGGGTGCACTTCGCCTCCATTCTTCGGCAAATCGCGGCATATTTGTCAGATTTTTGTTCGGGAACAAAACCTCGACGACCTTCCCCCTTCAGGAGCGGGGGTTGGGAGTTAAGTGGATTGGTTTCGTCGGAGATCGGCAAGCCCGTCTGAAAACGCGACCGACTTAATTCGAACAAACCCCCCGGCAGACAATCTCACGACTTCCGTTCCGCGAACGGCGACTTTTCCTTCCCGGGGGGTGGTTTTTTAAGAATTTCTTCGGACGCTCTGCGAACTGCTAATTCGTTTTCTAATTGATTTGCATCCTGATACGGATGTCGGAGCTGTTCGCGACGATTTAGATCCGGTCGAAGGCGTCGTAAGTTCTGGGGTGAGAGGAAGGGTTGGAAATGTACCCTCGTTCGAATGTTGAATTTTCAGGATTTCATGCATTGGATTTTTAGGGTAGTTGAGTGAAGCGGAATCACACAGGTGAACTGATGCAGAGAGTGGAAAGCGAGTATACAGAGGGTGAAAGATTGTCTACATGCTAATATGATCTATAGAATAATTCGGTATAATTTTGAAGAATCTTTCGCTCACCCTTGAAACCCTTCTCCGGGGCGGGTGACTCGAGGTGGTCCGCATCCGCCTCGACGTCCGCCTCGCTTTCTATCGGTGCGTCGATCTGGAAACAGAACAGAGATCTTCAAGGTTAATCAAGAATCGCCTGATGGCTACTGTAAATATATTTAATGTCGCAAGTTAGTCGCCAGTGTGTCTGCACGTTCACGGTTTACACCAGAGGTTCGAGTGGAATAGGAAATATCCGAATTGGAGTTCGCCGGGGCGGTTATCGAGAGAAAGAAAAAGAGTGGATGATACTCAGCGATGCGCATAAATGACACGTGTGAACAGCTGGCGACGTCCGCATGCGAGAGCGTCTTCCCACGCGTCTCCGTGGATCACACGTGGGATCTAGAGGCGTTCCACATGGAACCGAAGCCACGTGGATCGCTCGATCGCTGGTGTCGTTCCCTATGGTCACACCAAATGTTCACAATGCCAGAAATTGTTTATTTTCCTCGCATCCAACGATCATACGGCCAATTAACCCTTCAACCCTTCCCGTAAGAAGTCGTTTCTTCAACGAATGATTACTTGTTCTCCCACGAGCTCTGAAAACAACATTCGAACGGAAAGATGACACCGATATCTGGCTCGTTACACTTTGTTACACTTTGTTACACCCCCATCGCGACCCCTCGACCTGACCGCACAGACTTCTTGCAGAATTCGCAAAAACCGTGGACTGTTTGAAAAACGCGTCGCAATGAATTCTGCGGCAAGAACTGGTGCGAACGACGAGGATAGAAATGCTTATCGATGAATACTAATCGCCGAGGTTTCACCAGGACACCGGAGCAAGAGACGAGAACGATCGAGGAATCGAGACGAGATTCTCAGAGCAAGTTTCGCGTAGGTGTAATTATGTCTGCGGAACCCCTTTTTCCCACAGAACTAAATATAGCGAGTGTCATCCGATGGCCTGGACACACATGTCCCGCGCTCCCGAGCCACATCTGGTCGCTGTTTCCTGCTAGCTACTGCGATATGATTTATTTTCGAGCCGAGGAATCCCAGAGATTCACCGGCGAGCTTCTTCGGCCGGAACTATCGCGTGAATTTCAAATTCTGAACCCATACCGAACCACTGAACGCGTCTCGGACGATGCTGCACTCGGCTTTGCACATTTTTTATCAACACGCGGTCGGAGCCAAAACCTCTTTACAAGCTCATCGTTAAATAATGAGTAGACTGCGCATCTTTATGCAAAACAAAAAATGTTTGCATTGATTGCAAGACACAGGAGCCAAATAACAAATTAATTCCTCTTCTAATTATCTTATTACGGTGAAACTAATACACTGGTGGCCTTAAATCTTTTTAATACCTCCAGTGTTTTAAATTGTACCTACCCATTTTTGTCATAAATGCATAAAATCCGAAATCTAATAATGAGCAATTCTACCCTAAGCACTGAAAAGTGTACGAGGTTTAAAAAGATTATATAGAAGGGAATTATTCTAGGTCGGACGAAATATTTAATTTCCGAGATAAAATAGCTTCGAGTGCAAAGGTTTAAAGCGTAGCGATTTTCAGTTTTAGATATGATCAACCTGCAAGGAGTAAAACCCGAGAGATTTACAATTCGCAGCATCTGCCGGTCGCCCTAAATTCTCCGGTTAACGGACGGGTAAGAATCGTTCGACAGATTCTATCTGCGATCTCGGTTGAACCGGAGCAGTCCAGGGGGTTGAACCGCGTTCGCAGAAGACATGTTCGCCGATCGAGGTCGCCAGCGGGATCGGGAATGCGCGAGAGAGTGCTTGCGTTTCGAGTTCCCCGAAGTTTCTTTCTTTCATCTCCGAAACATTATTCTCAGGCCTAACAGCGGGCCCGTTCTGAACGTGCGAGAGGGGTGGTGCGAGGAGGGGCCCAAGAAGGCAAGGTAAAGAGCGTCTACGCTTCGGCCAGTTTTGAAATGCCGGGCAATATAGTGAGTTCGTTACGAGGCTCGCCCCGACGTGGTATGGCTCATAATTGTAGAGCTGGGTTTCGAGCCGCGCACCTTGGGGCACGCCGTTCCCTCGGCCTGACACCTATTGACCATAGGAAAATTCGTTCCCCGTAGAAAACTATCTGGAATCATCCGAAATTTAGGTCCACGAAACATTCGAGTTGGTTTGTGTTTGATCGAGGGGTGGTTCGCGGCGTTTGTTCCCCCCGGAAACGATTTGGAACGGCTCCGAGGGGTTCGAGAAGCGGGAAGAAAAGCGGGTAGACCGCGGACAAAATATCTACGGGCCGAGGATGAAAATTATTAGCCCGGGAATGTCTTAATCCCCGTGAGCGGAGCGAAGACTCGCGCTGCTCGACTTAACATAAACTTTTTTCCAGAGCGGCCGATGTAAGTGGTGCATGCGAGGCGTCGAACGCCGTTTGAACAGCGCCGCGGTTTTTGCGCCGGGACTTCTGGCCTCTGCCGATACCTTATCACCTGGAAAAATTGTTTGCGCCAACTATTCCATTGATATTAACCCTTCGCGTTCTCCGAGAGAACATAAATCCCGTCGGCAACCCTTTCTGAAGGGTTCAAAGTCATTTTTAAGTAATTCCGTCGCACCGGTCGTCGATGACCGCGTTCAACGAGGGGTGGAATCGAGGGTGAAGAATTCTACAGTGTTCCCGTACGAGAAGCTGCTCGAGATCCGCAAGATATCGTCGCGATGAGCGTCTCAAGTTATTCCCAAGCTGTCCCGAGTTATTTATCTGTCTACACCGAAGGGGTGAATCTCACCCTCTCCTCTGACCGCGTCTTAATACGCGGCGAGGAGTAAATAAACGCGAGCACCGCCGTCCCCGTGACGGAGTCCTTCGAAAATTAAATTAATCCCTTCCACGATCGTCCCATTAAAGCCGTGGAAACACGGAAATAAATATTTATCTGTCCGCGCGCTCGTTTGTCATCCGATCTTCTGCGAGTCCGTGATACATGGAGCAATTTGCGAGCACTGTTCTATCGGAGACTCATAACTGGATCTTCGTGCAAAAGAGAAACGTTCTTTCTCGAATAAATTTAACGCGTTGAAGGAGCTCGAACAATTAGCGATCGAGAGATCGAATTGCCTCCAGATGAGAATTGGATCTCGAATCAAGGTTTCGGAGCGGAAAGAGAGCGAAAAGCAGCGGGAGGACTTAATACGAAGGAAGTTACGGAAGACCGCACGGTGTATAAATTCAAAGTAGATTAATATTGTCCCCGCGGCTGTCGCGGCGGAAAACTTATGGCGCTAATTCGGCCGACGAATTATTACTCGGGGCTGCGCCGAGTCAGCCCCGTCCTGTGTTTTGCGAAAAGGGGGGCGCCCTGTCGTTAATAGAAGCCGTACGTGCTCCGCAGGACACCCGGGGAACGTGTCCCGGGATATTAGGACCCTGGCTGGTCCTGAATTCCGACGGCTAAATGAAACGTTCGCGATCAACCGAAACTGTTTTCTTGCACCCGGACACAATCGTACAGGACCATCGAATAATCTCGTATCTACAACAATTTCCACAGAGATCCTAATCCGAATGTTATCGTGTTGTTGCAATAGATTGCATTATAATGTCCAATTTAATTTCATTCATTTTTCGATGGTATTTTCTTTGGTCTACCCGCGCTCCACTTTCTACAGAACTGTTCACACGTGGAACTTTATCATAACTCCAACATAAATAAATTTGTAAGTATCATATACTCATACGCGAGTGATTAAAAGTTAAAGCAGAGTCCTCGACGAAGAAAATTCACGGGCAAGTAGGCGGTAAAAGTGTTCTCTTCGAGATAATCCGCTAGACCCGTTCTCCCCGTGGCTAAAAAATTCGCATTGTCATTCTAATCGGTCAGAGGGCGAGGTAGGTGGATGGCAGGTCCACGGCGGTCTTTTAAGAAAATTAAGGAGCCCCTGCATTGTCTCTCGTCTCGCGGAGGAGAGCGGAGAGAAAGCGTAGACAACAGCTGTTTAGCATCGCCGATGAAAAACTCGGGCCGGTGATTATTCAAATTATTTTCAAGAAGGGCCACGGTTTTCTGTCCGGACCGTGGACGTCTTTATACTCCCCCGCGTCTACCGGGTGCGAGCGAAGTGCACAGTGGCCCTCTTATGTCCCGGGCTCCTCGAGAGAAACCACAATTGGTACCTTTGTGTCTGTACTCCGGGGAGCAGAAATGTTGTAGCTTTAATACCGGCGTTTCTCTTGATAATTGACAAACGTGGGAGCCTGCGGACGACTATTTCGAGCAAGTTTTAAGTGGAAGGATCGAGGGTTCGATGTGCCGGGAGCCGCAGTGCAGTTGGAAGCACGTCAGATTTAGGTCGAGCGCGGTCGACGTCCGCGCGCGTCGAAGGAAGACAGAAAAATGAGCTGGAGCGAGCCGAGGCCGTCATCCAATCGAGCGGAAAACTCATCAGTCACTGGGGCCAGCACCTACGGGTGTCGGTGATCGCCTAAAAACATTCTCCGTCTAATCTCTAGCTTCCCGTCACCCTTTCGCCGTTCCCCTTTCTCTATCCGTCTTCGAGCACGTTCAAAGGGACGATTTCTTGGTAAACACCCGAAAGACCAACGGTTTTCAACAGCCAAAAGAATCCCAGGCCCATCGTCGATGACCAAAGCGATCCGGCACCGTGTTCTCGATGACTCGGAATTCTCGGGCGAGCAACCACGTGGACTCGGGTTGACGCGCGAACCCGAGGAAACCGGGAGAGGGACCGGCATGTCGAGAATCACTTTAGACACGTCGCCTATCAAGAGCCGAACCATGCTTCCGGCAAAACACAAAGACCGCCTTCATGCCACGCACCGTTCTCTCCGCCTCTCGTCGCGCTCGCCGTCGCGTTCTTTGACGACCAAGACTCGAGCTAATCGAGCCTGCCTCGCTTCGTCGAGCCCTCGCTCGACTTGTTATCATCGCGCTCCCGGCGTCTGTTCTGCGTTCGCAGACGGATTCCGATTGTCCGAATCGACACTTCGATGCAGACCGCAGGAACCGTAAAATCGTTATTCGATCGTCCCGAGGTGGCCCGATCGTTTAACCCTCGTCCGTCCCTCGGGTCAAGTCGACTAAGTTTTCCTGAAATAAGTTATACTGTTCCGTTATTTGCGACTTCTACTTGTTTAATGCGAAACGCAGTACTCATTGATTCGTGTAAAACCCACCTAAAAATTCTACCTCCTTAAGGCAGTCCAAAGTGCATGGAACTTTGGAAAAATTTAGTGCCTTTATTTTACCGAGGGAATAAAAGCAATTTAATTGAAGTGTTTCATACATCTTTCGAAATGTTAAAAACGAAAGAAGGTTGTAAGAAGAAGATTGTAAACATTGCTAACAAAGCACTGGCCGAGGTTTCCCGACAAAGAGCAACAGCAGGAAAAGACTGGGCGATAAAGAGGGGCGAGGAGCAACCCTCGAGGAGACACGCAGATAGTCAGCGGTCTTAGCGTGTCGCTTAGCACCCTATCTGCCGGGATCTTCTCCCTGGTCCAACCCCTCTCCCTCTCGGCCCCCCGGGGGCTGCGTTTGTCGTGAGCATTACTCACTTTCTAGACGCCTACTTGCGAACCCCATCGTCGAGCCGTCCCCGAGGCTCACTGACTACATTAGGGGACAAATCTTCGAGCGCTCGACCCAGCCAGGATTCGACCTAGCGAAGGGGGTTGCTCTCTCCCAGTGTCACCCCCTTCCAACCTCCTCTATCCACCGTAGACTGGACACTTTCCACGAGCAGGACGCGTGTACCCGCGTGGACCAGAGCCTGCGCCGATAGGCGTGAATCCTTCCCTCAGATTTATGGGCTCGCGACACACAGACTTTGCCGGGCTGGTTCGCTGCTGGTTTGCTCCACTGATGAGAGATTACAAGATTCACGAACTCCTCCCTTGTTTCAAATCGCATGCACCACGATAAATATTTGTTTCAGTTTAAAATTGAACACGATCAGAAATCCTCCACGAAGACACCTGTAGAAGCCAGAAATTTTGTTCAAACTTCGCCGCGAGTATTCAAATTTGGATACAGACGATTTTTTGTTAATAAAGGATCTATATTGTGAGTTAAATATGGTACTTACTAATCTTTTTGAATGTTGAGAAGATTTTAATTATTATTCTTATATATTCTAATTTTTAGATTGGGGGTAGTTTTCGGATCCTCCCGAAACTGCTTGTATTTAGCAATTTTTATCTCGAAAACTACTGGTCAGAACGAGATGATTCTTGTTTTGTTTTGATCAGCAATGTTTCGCCTACTACAGTGATTTTCCTTGGTTTTTAAATTCCGAAGGGCTCTGGTCCAGAACGCTATCTTCGAAGCCCTCGTCGTAACGAGCCACTAAATCCTGCTTAAGGGTGCCTGGGGCGCGGAGCTACCTGTTTTATTTAAATGAACTCGTGTTTATCGGTGTCTGACTACGGACCAGGCCCTTCCCCTGTCTCCCTCGGTCTCTCTCGTCGGCGGATGACGCAAGAAAGAGTTGGTCCGCCACGCCGAAACATCTGGCGCGTCTTCGGAAAGGGGACGCTTTATTTTGTCAAGTAGGAAGTGTCGCCGAATTCTATCACGCTTCTGAGAACCGTCTACACGCGTCGAGTATCCTCTGTAATTATTTCTCGACTGTTACCGTACTTCGAACCACCGGTTAGGACCGTAGATCAATGGCGAAGCAAATAGAAACTCGCCGAGGCCGGAGGAGACAGGCGAGCTTTCATATTTTAGTCGGACCGTTCAGGTTCGATGGAAGCCAATGAATATTTACACGGCAGTCCGACCGTGTTTAACCCTTCCAATGAACTTTATATTTCCGGCTTCCACTCAAAACGCTATTACCGACTCGTAAATCTTCGTTCGAATGTCTGCCTAGTTACTCGCCGGTTGCTCTTGTTCGCTTACTTGCGACCGACAAGTCTCAGGGTGAAATGAGTCTGAAACGGAGACCCATAAATGACTTCTGCGCTACTATAGAGCTCCTAGGCAAACCTCTGAAGACCTTCGAGAAATCCTGGAAGTTTCTGAAAGACTTCTGCCAATTTGTGGAGGCGTCAAGGGCCTTCCAAGGTCGCTGCGATCTCGCTAAAAAATTCTCATTGGACTGGAAGGTCCTCGGAAACATTTTCAGAACAACTTCTAACAACTTTTAAAAGGAATTTTTTAATTCTCGGGATATTTCAAACGACTCGTAAACGACCTCATGCTATCTGTTTAAGGTCGAGGGTGATCCTCGGTGTCTCGAAGACCCATTCGACTCGTTGATTTCGACATCTTCGTGGTTTATGGCTCGCCGGGACCGTCCGGCGAGGGCTGAAGTGGTTATTCGCGGGATGAACAATTTTTCTGGAAAAATAGTTGACGCGCTAAACGGGCTGCTGCTAGGAACCAATTATGTCTGGTGCATCCGCGGGTCCGGCCGGATCGTTCTCTTATTGCACAGGCGAAACGTAAACGAGATATTTATGGCCGTGTACACGTGTTCCCACATACACTCCGATCTATATTTGGCCGCGCTGCTAACCCTGAATTCCTGCTTGGTTTCTCGTACACACTGTTGTGCGCGATCAGTGCGGTATGCCAGTAGACGGTCTCTACAGGTTGCTCCCTCGAACAAGTGGTCTTGGGTGCGTGCCGATAATACCAGACACGTGGATCTCGTTAATCTCTTAGAAAGATTCCACGAAGATTTTATAGTGCGCCCCCGTTTCTTCCATTACCCCCGCGGAGAATAGCTCGTGGACACTTCTCATAAGGCACCTCGGGAATCCGGCGCTCTTATCTACCGCCACATCTCTGCAACGAGATGTTGATGCACTCGAAACGCGTGCATCGTTGCAGCGCTCCGGTTCGCATTTTATTCGGCATTTATTGGACTACGTTTTCCGAAGAGAATTTATACCGAAATGTGGTTAAAGTTTCTCGTGCTTCTGCGATAAAGTCTTAGTGCCTTTCACTCGATGGCGGAAACACGTGTAATGCTTTTTTATTTCCTCGAAAAGGCGGCATCTTTTCCTCGGAAAATTTATACCGAAATGTGGTTAAAGTTGCTCGTGCTTCTGCAATAAAGTATTAGTGCTGTTCACTCGAAGGTGGAAATACGTGTAATTCTTTTTATTTCCTTAAAAAGGCGGCATCTTTTTCTCGGAAAATTTATACCGAAATGTGGCGAGAGTTGCTCGTGTTTCTGCAATAAAATATTAACGCCCTTCAGTCGGAGTACGTAAACACTTCTTATTTTATTGAGTAGCGGGAATATTTTTCTCGGGTAATTTATACCGAAATGTGGATACGTTTGCAACATTGCTCTTGCAATAATGACCGGCTTGCACCCGGAGTGCAGTAATGTAGTATCCACCTTTTTCAGATTTGAAAACGAATGGCCCCCGGTCAGTTTAGGGAAGCGTTTTGGAGAATCCTATGAACAGCGAAGACTCGGGAAGCGATTTCCGAGAGAAATATGAAATCGGCTGTCTCGTTGCATCCGTTTCCACTGCGCCCCCGACCGGCTATGCAGCTCGCGATTTATGTTTTAACGAGCGACCAGGAAGAGCCGCTTCGGAACGAAGAATTTACGATCCTTTTAAGAATCCCGCGCGACAGAGTTCCTGCCCGGTGCCCGTAAATTGTGCCCGGCGAATAGCGACGAAAGAACCATATTTGCTTTACAACTAGCAAAGTGGTTCGAATTACAGCGGTCTCGCAAAACATCGAAACCAGAGGCCGGCTGATCGGAGCACGTTCGGAACGTTCTGCCTCCGTTTTATTGCTGAATTAAAATATTTCCAGTTACACGGGACAAGTACGAAAATCTTCTTCGAATTTCCCGGGTCGCAATCATCATTCAGCAATCATATTCTTCGTGGAGGATTGCAAGAAGAAAAATTTCATCGTCATCGTTCCAGTTTCATCCCCAAGAACGAGCCCGGCCGTGCATCATCCGAAGGAAATGGCCGTTTAATCGGCGTTCGCCGATTTCACGCACGATCCTCGCGTTTCCGAATTTCCCGAATCGAAAACACGGGGCAGAAACAAGAATACAGCTCCCTCCATAACTTATTCAGCGTTTAAGGGTGGTCGAGCAGGGGGTGGAGGCGTATAGGTGGACGGAGGAATGGCAGAGCCCCATAAATCATGGCATTTTCAGATTTCCTTTTATCAGCGGCGCTCTGGCGGTGACCACCGTTGACCCGCGCCCATAAATATCCCCATTAATATTAACTTAGGCTAGGCTAGAAGCCGAGAATCGCGAGTGACCGAAACGAGGCCTGGCAAAAAATCGGGGCCAGGGGGTGGCCCTGCCCCGGAAGAAAAAAAGATCTCGTATGCCGGGGACGAATCTCATATTGGCCGCAGCTGGGAATTGGCCGATCGAAAAATTCATGGTGAGCCGAATTTCGAGGGGGGGAGGGCCACCCTCGTCACGCCACCGGAATCGCCGCCCCGGAATATTAGTTTCGTCGTTACGCTGTTTCCGGGGCTTATTTCTTTCGGACGACCGACAACTGTCGCGTTCTTGCAATCTGCAGCACACGTATCGACAAATTGTTTCGGAACTTTTTCGAATTACAGGATCGCGGACTGTCTTCAGCGAGGAATAAGACGCGTGTCTGCTAATCTCGTTTCTTCGGGACGCTCGATACCTCCACGTCTTTCGAGTCACACTTTCTTGCGTCGGCTCCGACGCCCGGTCCGCTTTCACGTCGCTTGGATCGGCGCGCAAGAAAATCGCGATGGCGGTCGGGACGCGTGAAATGCAAAACGGAGCCGTGGTGTCGCGTGCACGCGGCTTAAAAAAAACGCGCGAGCGATCGATCGGGAGGAAGAAAGCCCGCGATCTCGATCCTTCCGCGACACTTTCATGGTCCGCTGGACTCGAAACTTTGCGCAATGAATCGGTCATTGCAAAATAAATTGCACGACGGAAACATTTGTCGCGATAGAGGAAACCTTCCCGATGGAAACGGGAAAAGAATCAATTCGCTGGGACACCTGGTTACCGAGATAAGAATTCAGGAATGTAATTCAGAAATTCATTTCGAGCGAAATCGCCAGCATCGACAGCAAGAAGGGTTCCCCTCGGTCCGAGTCCTTGCGAGACACCTTTGTTTGCGTCAACGCGATTTCATGTTTCGTTAGCCAGCTGGCCGGGGGTTGACGAGTTAACTCGTCGTTCACGATCGCCGGTCGACTTTTACGACGCTCCTTAGGGGAAGGGGGTTTTCTCTCCGTAGTTCCTTTGTTTATTCTGTGGGGCGCGGCGAGAGAGTGGTTTGCGCGGGCATTGTCGTGCGGATAATGACGATTATTATCCTCGTTACGGTGAACCCATTAAAATCGATTCTCTAGTTTGCGGGATTCCTTGAACCTTCTTCAGTCAGCGAACTCTCCGGAGCTGAGTGTAGCGCAATTGCACAAGGAGCGTGGAAGCTTCCTCGAACCGATCCGAGGAGAAGAGAGAGGTCTATCTCTCTGTCTCCACCCCCGCCAGGGTTTCTCTCGGGAGTTTTTCTCGGTTAAACCGATCGCCTCGGCGATATCACCTGTCCTCGCGGCTACATTGATGCCCTCTTAAGCGGTTCAGGTGAGGGAGCGGGATCGAGTGAGATCGGGGAACGGTTGCCCGCCTCCTATCGCTCGATTATTTTCAGCTCGAAGCGAGCGGGCTCTCGGGCAGCAGCAGCAGCAGCAGGATGATGATGACGGTGCCCTTTTCGAAGCCTGCATCGGCTTAATTGATTTATTTCTGAGAGGGTCCAGGGAGTCAAGGAACCGGGGCCGCTGATTGGCCGGTCAAAGAAGGGCCGTGTCAGCCAGGACGATCGCGGCCTCGGTAGGAGGAACTCTCTCTTTCTCGCTCCCTCTCTCTCTCCACCCTTTCTTCGATCTTATCCTCGAAAGGCTCGACAATTAAGGATAATAATTACGGTGTTCCGGCTACTGATCTCCGGCTACCGGTCTTCCACTGGCGAAACGAAAAAGAGGGGGAGAGAGAGAGAGAGAGAGAGAGAGAGAGAGAGAGAAAGATCGAAAAATAAGCGGGAGAAAAAAAGCAAGAAAGAGAAAACGAAAAAAGCCGACACCGCGATGGAAAAAACGATGAAAAGACCGGGTGCGTGCCCCCCTCGTCGACTACAATGTCGATATATAGCGGTAACAGAGAGTGGGCAATTAATAGTGGCTCGATTTTCACGGCCGGGTGTAATTAGCACGATTTCAGCGCCGGCCCCCGCTGATGGAATTACTCTGTATAATTAACGGTGGATTAATGTCACGGTAATTAGAACGACTTTTAGCCCCACCGATCGACCGGTGCCCCGGGCCTCGCAATGTATAATTAACATCGTACATTTTTATCGGGGTTGTCGTTATTACTGTTTTATTTCCGTTTCTTGCCGCGTATTTACTTCGGATAATTTGTTAATGCTCGCGCTTCTCTTGCCGTTTCTTACTGCTACTTAGTTTCTCGTTCCCTTAACCCGCTCGCCGACGACGACACCGGCTCTCGATCCTTTTGTTCGATCTTATTTCGAAAATTATTTCTGCTAGAATAAAGACGAGAAGTTAATTGATCATTCGGTTTCTCAACCGGATGCAAAACGCGCAACGAGAACGGTCCGGAAGCAGAATCTTTTCACACTTGTGTACACAGTATGGCTAACTCACCTCGCAAACCTAACATTTCCATTCGTTGAAGTCTCCGGGGCAAGGGTTGTTCCGCGCCGCCGAAATTGCAGAGCCTCGCGATCGAGGCACCGGTAGAGGTTTTTACGGTGGTTTTATTGATTCCGAAACGCGGGTTATCGTTTATTGCTGCTCGTATCCGGAACCAGCGACGCCGCGGGCCAAAGGAATGAAATTCTCGGACGAGAGACGCTGACGAACCACGCGGAATCTCGTTCGTGGAATTCTTGCGCGTTTCGGGGCCCTACCAGGCCCTTTCCTGGCCCCCGAATCGAACGGGAGGGGGCCGAGCCTGATGGCCACTTAATTAATCGTCGACGGTTGCCTTTGCGTCGCGACGAATATTAACTTGTTAACCGAGAAAGACGAGATGGGCCTGCTCGGCTCGCTGACTGGCCCGGAACTGTCTTTTCATTAGCTTCGTGGGTTCTTTGGACCTTCTCCAATCCATCGTTTTGTTTGTTCAACATTAACTCGGCTGTGTAATTATTTTTAGCGAGCAATGGTGTTGTAGACTTTATGGGATCAAAATATGAATGTCGACTACGTTTTCCAATTTAGTTCTCGAAATCGTCCCAATTTCTTGAAGAGTTGAAGTGCGGGGCAGGCGTTGCTCGACAATTGTTTAAAATTAAATGTCGACAATGTCCGAATTTAATTCTGAAAATGTGGACGAGCGAGTTTCCTGAAGAAGAGTTGAAGTGCGAGGCAGGCGTTGCTCGACAATTGTTTAAAATTGAATGTCGACAATTTAATTCTGAAAATGTGGACGTCCGAATTCCCTGAAGAAGAGTTGAAGTGCGAGGCAGGCGTTGCTCAATAATTGTTTAGAATTGAATGTCGACCATGTCCGAATTTAATTCTGAAAATGTGGACGAGCGAATTTCTTGAAGAAGAGTTGAAGTGCGAGGGAGGCGTTGCTCGACAATTGTTTAAAATTGAATGTCGACAATGTCCGAATTTAATTCCGAAAGTGTGGACGTCCGAAATTAATTCCGAAAGTGTGGACGTCCGAATTTCTTGAAGAAGCGCGAGGCAGGCGTCGCTCGATAATTATGATATTGTAATAGACGTCACGGGTCGATCGTAACAAATGTAAGCCGGTCGGCGGCGGACCGATTAATCGAACGTGTAACTGATCGTCGAAATTACAGGGAACAGCAGATTGCCTGTAGATTGTGTCGGATCGTTTTCACCGGTCGTTTATCACACCCGCGTGTCGTCGGACGATCGCGGAGCAGGGCAGAGAGCTCGGTCGTCGGTCGGAGCATGTTAACAGATTCGCCGTGATCGGAACGGCATCCTGTTAATAGGAAAAGTACACGTCCCACGGTTACACGGAATTCGCGATCGCAGCGAAACGAGCAGGAACGGAAAGACCGTAACCGCGTGCAACGCGGGCTGCAATTACGTGATTAATGGACGAGCAAATAGAATTTTATTATGGGATTTTATTACGGTCGTTCCGAGCTTAAACGCCGCTTCGTGGTCGGGACAGACAACCGAAGGAACGAACGCAACAGGATTCTTTCTTTCGCGAGCCGGGGTCCTTGTCGAGAAAACGAGCGAAAAATCGACGGGGAGAAAATCTTCTCTGATCTTCATCCACCTGTGAATTAATTTAATTTTTAAACGAAAGAATTTAGACCCGATCAGCGTCACATAAATCGAGGCTCGATCGGCGAAGCGACACTCGCGACATTAAATCCAGTTGTACAAGGATATCATGAGGGATATCATGGGCAGGTTCGGGCCGGGGCCCGATCGATGGATCGATGGTTATTTTGCAGCGGAGCCGGTCAAGCGTTCCTTTTTGCCGGGCCTTCGGAACCGGGGCATAAAGGGCCCTATCGGATGTTTCCAATTTTCTGTTGGCGCGCGGCTTGGGACTACCGTGCGCCGCGTCGGGCCCAGCTATATTGGAATCCACCGCGAAAAAAAAGAAAAAAGGCCGGCCACGCTTGCGCCCTATTCCCAAAGACGACCGCAAGCCAAAAAGAAACACCGGCCAGGATATTAACTAACAATCGAACGCGTTGTTGCCGCGCGATAAGTCCTCGGGGAAACAAAGAGTTTGATCGGAGGATAAAACACCTAGATCGTGGATCTTTATGCAAATATAAATTGTTGGAAAGTAATCGAAGAAAGAACAAACTCGGACTCCTTTGAACATCAAAATGATAGTTCCAAGACTGCACGTTGTACGGTGCCTCCATATTTTCCCCGTACGAAAACAATGTGCTGTGCTTACCCAATACCACATAAAAATATATATTTGCCGCTGTCTGCAACTATGTATCCGGAGATGAAATAGATCGGCGGCCGGCGAACCGAGAGAGGGTTTCCTCGAAGATTCGAGGACCGGTAGCAGCGATCAAATTCGCGATCGATCACCCGATGGAATGGCGTAAAAAAGGAGGAAAAGGGAGAAAGAATGAGGCGAGCGAGAGGAGGAAAGCAACGGAATTAGACGAGCTAGAGAACGTCGAAAGAAAGAGAGAGGATCGAGTGGAGGAATCCTACGAAAGTCGAACGGAGAGCACTGTGCCGTCGAGACGCGCGGAAAGAAGAGAGAAATGTCCGGCGAGAGGAGACAGAGGGGACAAGAGGGGCGAGGAGAGGAGAGCTAGAGAGAAAGAGAGAAAGAGAGAGAAAGGGAGAGGAGAGCGCGTCCAACGCGGACATTCGTCACACGACATCAAACGCGGCTGCCGCCCGTTCGAGGCTCGACCGACCGACTCTAAAGACTCCGGTCGATCAGCCATGAAGAGAGGGCGCACAGTGAGGAGGAATTGCAAAAAAATCGGGGAAAAATGAGTAGAAGGAGGAAACGAGCGAGAGGGCCCACGGACTTTGTAAGCAACTCTGTTCCCTTCCTTGTTATTCCTGCTCGATTAATTTAACGCGTCTCGCGGCCCGACCGCGAGAATTGCGTCGCTAATTGGCTAATTGCCCTGGGGCCGACAATTTTTGGAGCTCCCATAGACGAAGGATCCACGGTGCTTCCTGGGATCTTCTAGTCCGCCAGACCGGCTAAAAATCCCCAGCTAAAATTATTTTTGAATTGGGATCATCTTGAACAATTCAGCAATTTACCATTTTAAGATTGGAAGACGGTGGTTAGGCTCCTGATAGTCCTCCCGTGCAGTCCTTGCGGTAGATCGTCGTCTGTCCGCGGTGCAGAACAGATCGCTCCTCGAGGATTAATCGTGCTCGTGATCATTTTCGCGGACAATCGAGCAAGGAGATACTATCGGGGGATGCAGATCCGAAGCCGGGACTTCGTGCGCTGACTTCGTAATCGCGACCTTGAATCATCGCGCGAGCGATGACGAGGCGGTATTTAATGTATCGAAAGACGTTCCACGGCTGATTCCGCCGGCAAGTCATCCCAGTCATTGTGTGTTCCAGGATTCTGAGCCGGTAGCTGGCTCGCTCGATACACAACGTCCTGGGAACTATTCTAGAAGATGATCGCCTCTCGACACGATTCGCCGTTTCCAATTTTTTCCCGAATATTCTCTATCCGAAGCACTCCTCCAGAAAATTCTCTGCCGCCTCGAACCGAAAATAAAATCCCCGTGCTTCCGCGGGCGTTCGCAAACAGGGCGGGGCAAAAAAAGGGGTTCGCAAATTTCCCGGCGGATGACTGTAATTATTTCAGTGGCAGTGTCGAGTTCGAGGCACGGTCTATCGGTCCTCACGGTCGACGTAACGATAGTGATAAATCCTTTTAAGGTTCGTCTAGCTGGCTTTAACGGCCGTTGCACGCTATCGCGGCCGTAACGCGGCTGAAAAATCCACGGCCGACGGATAATTGTTCGCAGTTATGCGGATAACCGTGGACCAATCCCGCGGCAAGAAGCTCCCGCGGCGCGCGCGGGATTGTTTCGCGAAATCTTCTGTCGTAAAACAACCACCGGCGCATAATCCTATGAAATTTAGCTGTTGTTCAGCACAGATTGCCAGTGTCCCTCGGCTCTGTCCGACGATTAATCCATTTTCCCGGAACGAGGCCGTTCCGAACGCTTTGTCAGCGCTCCAGTCGATCGTTGAATTCCGAACAGCGCATTTTCCAGAGCCACGTTTCAGCTGAAATTCCCAAACACCCAGAAATCATTTTTCATCCGTCGCTCTATGAACTGAAAAGCGTGATCGGCAAGAGAATCGGCGATGCACCGGAAAAACCGATCGATCATTACCGGCACAAATGAATCCGGATTCCTCTAGACGCGGATCGCAGTTTTATCGGCGGATTAGAGCACGGTCTGCTCCTTCGACTGTGCAAACACGGTAAAAACGGGACCGAAATCGCGCCGTGAAATTCGTCGAGGATCAACGATCTATCCCCGATGCAGTTGGACCCCGTCGAAAATCCCGGGGATCGAGGAAAGAACGCGACCGCAAACCCAGCGGACCGTTCACATTGGATCTATTATTTATTTCGCGGATTAAATTTAGATTCCCGGGAAGGGGGGCCTGGCGGTTTTTCGTTTGGCGCCATGAAAGCTGTCGATCGCGGAACAATGCGATCGGGAATGCGAGCAAGAATCCCTCCGGGGTTTTTTAATTGTTTCGCGCCGATCCACGATCGCCGATCCATGGAACAAAGTGGATATTCGTTAAGAACGATGGACGAACTTTTTTAACACTTGAAACTTCTGTTAATTTCTCTGCTCGGAATAAAAATCAAGCGCGATCAAATTACACCTTTCCGCCGTGATTTCCAAGTTATTAAGTCTTCTCGAGCGGCGTTAAGTACCACCGCTGGGTAAAAATACGCTTGAATTGCGAACGACTCGAAAACAAAGATGAAATCGCGATATAATCACGGTAGAATCGACTCTTAACATTTTTAACGGGTCGGGCAGCTCGCGGCGCGGCGTTAATACTCGGCTCGACCGAGAAAAAGGTGAGAAGCTCCTCCCGGCCTTTCTAGAAACGCGACGGGAGTCGAGTGTGTTCTTACCGCTGTCCGACAGCTTCTTAATCGAGTTGATTAATCGGATTTCTATACCTACGCAATTACGAACGGCTCGGCGGCGGAAAGGACGGTAAAACTCCATTACGATCATGCGAAACCGTCTCGCGACCGAAAGGTTGATGGCTCCGGCTTGTCCGAAACACATCGAATCTGGACATGCCGATATTGATGAAATTTACGCGGGAGACAGTTCTCGGGAAAATATTTTACACCTATGTATTTATCGCCCAACTTCAAGAGTTGTTTTCTTCCTTCAACCTGGATGCTGGCCGATAAAAAGATACGCGTAAAATATTTTTGCAGACCAGGCTATTGTCCAGCTGCAGTGATCGTCGAGGATGGAACGGTACGATCCTACCGCAACCGGCAATTAGAATTCGCAGCTGGAAGAGCGAAAACCAGTCCGCGAGAGGGGAGAGGAGAGACCATCATCGGCTCTGGTCTCGTCTTCGTCGGGTTTAACGGTTTTGACATCCGAACGCCCGTTGTCCGCCGGTTCGCTTTCATAAAATCAGTGGACTGTGAACGCCGGAATGCGCTGGAATGCTGGAATTATTCCGGCGGTTTCGGAGACGGGCAGAACGGACGAACGGAGACGGGCCACAGAATTTTTCTTTCGGCCGGCGCGGCGCGGTCCGGCTCGGCGACAGCGTCGGGGCGACGGCATGGCGGCCGCCGCCGACAGCTTCTGACCCGGCAAAAACAAGGCACGTCCGCTGAATTTTTGGCTGAATCTTCGATCCTCGCGGCCCGCGCGAACTGCCAGATATGCAGCCGGCTGAATCGCGAATGGACATCGCATATGCCCGCCTTCCCAGACCCCTCTGCACCTCTCGAACCCTCTCACTTCCAGCTAGCAGATCAGCAGATTTCGAATGATTTCTGAAGCGATCACGAATCGCGTCTTATTGCCGTTTATAAGGAAGAGAGAGAGAGAGAATAAAGAATCGTAAAGAGAACGAATCAACTTGCGCTTAATTTGTACTTTGTAAAGAGCGCCGAGAAATTTGTTAGGGTTCCGGGTACCTACGTTGTTCGAAGAGGTACAAGTGACTCCGGAGGATCGAAAGGATTGTTATCAGCGGGTCCGCAAGATAAAGAAGATCGGCCGGAGCTGAATCTCGCCTCGGAGAGCTAATCTTCCAGCAGCGCTAGGCCAATTAACACTTCTAATCTCGGTGGGCGACGTTTCCGGCTAATCCCAAGACGAAATCGGCGGTCTTGCCGTTATCTTGGACCATTGCCGACGTTACTTATCCATTGTCTCGGGCTTAAGGGAAACGGTAGCTAGATCTTAAATCTAAATTGCACCTGTTTGTCACTGTCCGCCGTGCCATTCCCCGCGTGCTCGACAAATGTATCGTTCCAGCGACGATTAACTCGCTGCCGGTGAACGATCGCGACCATTTCTGGAAACTGGGAACACTGACGATCTTTCCGAAAGTGTAAGAAATACTGGGGACGTCCTCAGATGTCCGAAACATTGAAATATTTGATGTGGAACGGCTGATAGAGGATTTGGATGTGAGAGACATCAAGTAAGAAGTGTAAATCTGTCCCTACACGATTAATAATATTGTCAATATTCGCGTCAGTATTAACGGAAGACCATATCGATGGAAATATTGATCGCCCAGGAGCGTATCGAAGCGTCCTATCGATATTGAAGAACCGTTTGAACGTCTAGGTTAATTGTCAATATTTCCTTCAATATCAGTTGCTTGTGAGTACGTGAATTTCTCCGCTCCGTGAATCTACAATTGAGTGAAACAAACCAATTTTCTATGACAGCGTTATTAGACTCTGGCAGCCCTGCAAGTTTCGTTAAAGAAAATTTTGTACCGAAAGATATTCCTGGAATTACGCTATGGAATTAAATTATGGTTCGAAATCCATTCCAGACACTAGGTATCTCAATGTTATAGAAAGTCTTTGGTTTGCAAGGATAGCTTCGCGCATAACAGTGTCTTTTTTAAGGATGTTGGGCCTAACTAGCTGTAACAAAATTTGAAAGCCTTCTTCGTCCATTCGAAGAAAATTTTTGTAGCCGTTCGGTTCTGTAGAACGCAAAAGATTCAGCAAATGTTCGTGCGTAAAGCGGCTTCTCAGCTTGTACCACTCTTTGGACCAGCGTCTATTTCTCTTTCTCTTTGATTTCTTTTTGTTCTCACAGTGAAAGAATCAATGCTGGAAAATCCGAATCCGTACTGGAAAACATTTCGAAATTCATAACAAAAACAGCACTGAAACAGCCCCGACCATGCAGCACGAATATTTTTGCCAGAATGAGTATTGATGAAGCATATCGATGCGCGTTTCAATATTCACGCGAATATTGACAATAGTATTAATCGTGTAGGGGCCACTTAAAGGAAAAATGACAAAGAAGCCTAGACTATCCTTAAACGTGTAAAACATCAGACTACCAAAACTGTGAGCTCCGAGGCAGTCCGAAGAAAATCCAGGAAAGTCTACGCCGTGGCTAAAGGTAAAATGAGGAAGTATTGAAAAAATACGAAGCACAAGGGAATTTTTTCCCGAAGCGGTTTTGTCGTAGAGACATTGTCCGCCGATTGTTTCCACTCCGAAGATCGAAGTTCGTGCGTCCAGAGGTCGGATCGGTTGATCGATCGATCTCCTAGAAAAAGTCTACGGTGAAAAAGCAGAAACCGATCTCGCGGTCTGTACGTAGCGAACGCGGCTGACTAATCCGCGAGTTATGCCCGGCACCGGGCATTTACGTAGCCAACTATTTATCGAAGTTGTCGGGCACGCCCCGCTGCCTCTCTATTCCCTCCAGCGCGCAGCGGATCGGTGGAACTTGCCTCGATCGTATCTTTGCCGGATTTTTCAGGTAATCGCCGGTGTAGCGATCCGTTTCAACAGCGATAATTGATTTCCGACTACCGGCGACGCAACGAGAGACCCTGGCAAAAATCGATCGGCGATGCCTCCCGACGCCGCCGCGCCGGTTCGAGCCTAACTAAACCATCTGTCGCTTCTTCTGCCGCGGCAGATCCTAGACGATCGAGGGAGGATAGAAAAAGGCGCGCGGTTTTCTACAGGTGGAGTCATCACGCTTGTCTCTTGCATCGGAAGACCTTGCGCTCCATTTCGACATGATACTGAATCGTTGCCGGCTGGTTGCCAATGTCAGACTGCGGATCTTTATGCAAAATAAAAATTCCCCAAGACATTCGTTCATGAAATATCGAAACTATTTAATAAAGCACAAACGCGCAGTCCTTAAAGGGACAAGAACGTTTCAACCACTGCGACTCTTGCGAATTCCGTACGTCGAAACGTGAAATTAGCGACTGGTGTATCACTGGTGTATCCAACCATAGGTGCATTATCCGCTTTGGCCCGGATTCCGACGAACGAACGGTTAAAATGTCTGAAAATTGAAAGCAGGAAGCGTGGTTCGGCTCGCATCCTCGCGTTCTTGCGACAGAGGGACACGTCCGAGGACCATTCTGAACGTTCGGGGACGATCCTGAGGGTCTTGCTCGAATGTTTGCTGGTTCGGAATGCGACGCCGGGGATAACGGGGAGGGAAGCCAGCTCCGTGGCTTATTAGCGGGGCCCATTGTGTGACCGTTATCGGAGCAATTGCCCCTAATTGCCACAAAATTTCGCGTTTTCTTTCGTTCGGATGCCTCTCGGATAATATTCCGGCGAACTTCAATTAATCACGTTCTCTCTACGAGTAGGAATTTCCATGTTCGGGGAGGGAGGGTAGCGGAGCGCGTACGTCTAGAAATGTGGTCGAAGAAAGTGATGAAAAAGAAATGGGAGAGAAGTTAAGGCCTACCTTTAAGGTGAGAAGCGCCCCGGGAAAAATGCCGAGCGCCGCGAGACTCTGACTGTGATCGGTGAGCTCGTGTTCGCCGAGCATCAGGTGTTGGTCGTAGGGTCCGGCGCCACAAATCCGCATGGTCTGAAGCAAAAAACGTTTAAAATGTTAGGAGAGGCCAGCTCACGAAAAGTGACCGGAGGTGTTAGGCGTGTTAAAGAGAAAATAATCCCTGGGGAAGAATTACAATCGTTGCAGCGCGCGCGCGCGCGAAAGAAGACAGAAGCATCGGGGACTTTCGTCGGTGTACAATTCCAGCGGCCCCGACTCGCGGGAAGTGACCCGTGAGCGTTAGGCGTGTTAAAAGAGAGAATGATATCCCTTCAGAGAAATGACAATGCTTGCCGCGCGAATAGAAGCGAGAAGAAGAAGAGGCTTCTGGGACTTGCCAGCGATGGTAATTAAAAATTCCAGCGGACTCGAAGATCGCGCCTCTGCAGCCGTTGAACTCTGAGCAGAGAGGCGCGGAAGAGGCAGACGAGGAGAAGAGCGAAGGAGCGAGCGAAGGGCCAACATCGCGAAGTCGGAATCGAGAAGAGCATGCGTCCGGGTAATTGCTTAATTTGTGGAAGCCGCCTCGAGAGAACGGTTTCGCGTTCGCCATCGGCCGGTTCCTCTCCGGCAGGAGACCAGCAGCTTACCCGTTGCCGGTGTAAACGTGCACGGGTCGGTTTCTGTTTTACGAGCGGGTAACCGCCGGGAAAAAGAGCCAGGGACGCGCAGAAGACGAGCGGGAGGAGCTCGAGAGAAGCTGGAGGAGAGCTGGAAGAGCGGGAGGAGGTTCGCGAGAGCGCGCGCGCGCACCCAACACCCTGGTTAGACCGTGTCCGACGTAAACCGAGTTAAACTGTCGGCAGAACCTCCTTGCGGATCTGTTATTCTTTTACCCTCTCCCTCGGCCTGGTTCCTGCCATCCTCAATAATAATTCCCACCAAATTTGAACGTGGCATCGAGAATATTAACATCGAACTTAATGGCTGGCAAGAGTTTCTACTTCTCTAGGACCCTTTGTGTTGTTCTTTACGTTCACAGTAGCCCTTTCGTTGTAGCGCGTTGCATTTTCGACATTCTTGTTTTGTAGGTTCTTCGTATTCTGTCGCTACCCTACGAATGCTTTCGTGGACTGTTATCTAATTCGCTTTGCATTATTTATCCAGTCCACAGGCTTTCGAAAAGCCTCGAACAAGTTTCAAGCGTCCCGATCGCGCCATCGTTTTTTTTTTTCTAGAAATATCCAAGCTATTGCCTACGGTGACGCTGCAAAGAGGGCCGCGTGAAATCGATTTCACGAATTCCAGAAATTAGTTCCGACGTACCGATTTCCATGTGTACGAGCGCCGATTCTCGCCGCCAGTTTCTCTCGGCCTAACAACGTCCGTCGCTCGACGAGCCGAAGAGCAGCAGCATCAAGCCAAACAACGCGAACGAACCAAAGCGAACGAGCGCGTTCGTCCGATAGATTAAAAAGCGGAAGAAAGAAATCGGCGAACAGAGGACGGAGAGCACAGCGGACGGTGGGGGGAAAAAACGTGATCGCGACTGGTGACACGGAATGTCAGTAGAAAGTAATATTTACCGGCGATCGGCGTTACGACGATTACGTAAAGCGATCGTCGGTCGAAGCGCACCGGCCGTGTTGTCCCGATTTGCTCGCTTGCTCGCGACTTGTCGCGCGCTCGACCATGAAACTCGCCGGATTTTTGCCGACCGGCAAAAAACAACCAGCAGAGCTCTGTCGATTTTTGTCGAGTAGGACCCGACCCGCGAGCGACCCTCCGCGAGTATTTCCGTGGCGGGAATCGCCGTCTAATCTCCGCCTGTTTAGTCTTCATGCTCCAGGAACGACAACGGATCCGCTCCTCCCGCAACGTCTTCTCCGAGAGAGTTCTCCGCGAACGCCGACTCGAATTTCACAGTTTTACTACTGGCCAGACCTGGCAATTATTGCGGTGAAACCGCCGGGCCGGTCACTTTGTGCTCGGCAATTTTTCCGCGTTTTTCTGCCGGCGGAATGAAAGACAGAAAATTCGTTGACCCGTTGCTGGAGACGATTAGGCGCTCTAGAATTCGTTACGAATCTCCGGCGTAGATTGTTTCTACGGTTTCTACGGAGGGAAATGCGACGAGGAAGAGAAGAGTAGATTGGTGGCGGCCGCCTCTAGAATGGTCAGCTCTTTTGACAGGCTCGATCGAAAATGGGAGAAAAAAGGGAGGTCGCCTCGGTCAGTGGAACTATAAAGAGAGGGCCACTGAATGAGAAGAGAGGAGGCTCGTCCTCCCATTGACGCCGGCAACCTTTCTCGCGGGCGGATATTAAAAAACATGAAAAAACCCGGCCGGCCACCGACAAAAATTCGGTAAATGGGGACCGTCGGAACACGGGGATTAATAACGTGTTCCTTGCTATTAAATATTCACGCTGCTTCCCCCTTTTTAACCCATATCGCGGCGCTTCGCATCGATTTCATTTTTAAAGGCCTCCTCGGAAACTCCTCAACAATATTCGTAAATCTTATCTTTGTTTATAGTTGTACATTGTTCTACTTGGAGGTTTTACTTGAATGTGTAACGGGAGAAAGAAATTACTATTCGGTTACAATGTCCCGCAAGTAATGCAAACCATTTTTATTTTGCATAAAGATCCGCCGTCTTGTGATAGTTCAGCTGTGAACCGCACGCATTTGTGATCATGAGAAGCTAGCAGAGACGAGGACGAAGAAGACGGTTTCGCGAAAGTCGAAGCACGAGCGGAAGCAACACCTCGAAGAAGGTCCGAGGAGTGGAAGAGAGAGAGAGAGGAAGAAGGGGACCGTGTTGAAGAGGGGTCGGTACGAGAGGAAGGAAGGCCCAGAGAGACGAACGAAGTGGAGTGAAGTGGAGTGGAGAAGTCTGAGAGCGGAGAGGCCTGTTATTAGCGCGAGGTTTATGCTCTTTCGGGTTTTTGCCGTTGGCCCCGAAGAAGGAGAAGGAGACGGGCGCAGCCTCGCAATATAAATACGCTTAATAGTTTAAGCACACTGCCGGGGCCCGGGCATATGCTAACCAGCCATAACTACGGCTTTACTACTTTCGTCCACCGAACGAACCCGACGAACTTCTCTCTCTCTCTCTCTCTCTTTTCTCTGCTCCCGTTCTCTGTTGCACAGGGTGTCTGACTTTAGGAGGACCTCTGTCTTCGTCCGAAACCCTCGTAAAACGATGCTTTTCTCCAGCTACAGCAATCTCTTTCAATTACCCCGTGATCACTGTCATTGTCAGCAACTACGCTCGATCGTGGAACCACGGTTAACCCTCTCCGTAATTCAATACGAGACAGTCTGGTCCTCCGGAAGCCAAACATTCCATGTCCGATGTCCATTCGCGGTTAGGTTAATCGACTCTCGTTCGAACACGAACGCGAACGGAATGTACAACTGGTCGCAAAGAGACAAATGAAATCCAGAAAATGAGCGAAAATTGTGCCAAGCTCGTTCGAAGGTAGCTAGTTAGCACTCACCATCAGTTTCAGGTCCTTGAGGGTGATCTCCGACGAGACTTTCAATTCGTGGGAGCCCTTCAAGTTCCTCCTGGTCCTCGAAGGCCTGGAGCTGTCCATCTTCGGTCTCTTTGCAGCCACCTGAGCGAACCAAAAGAAACGACCATTACACACTCTGCAATCGCTATAAAGTCTTCATCCACGTATGTTGCCGCGAACACTTTCGGCCGGCCCGAGGATAAAACGAAAAAACGGAGGAAGATGATCTCGACGAAGGAGGCAGGTGGGCCTGAGGTCGCGCTACGGAAACGTAATGACGATTATTATCGTGAAATGGACGAGATGGGGCCAATCTCCTTATCGACCGGCATCAATCTGGACCGGTTCCAGGAGACTCGGTGACTCGGCACCCTGGCCCATTAACAAAAATCCCTTGTCGCCTTGCCCGCGTCGTTACAATGTTGCTGCGTCGTTCGTCCCTCGTTTCTTCGTTGCTTCCACTCACCTCGGTGTCTGTTTCGGATTTCGATCCGTCGTGTTCGTCCACACACTTCACGTAGATCGTCGCTCTGTCGTACTTCAGGCTCTCCAGACGCTCCCGCTCGACCCTGGCTAGCATGCAGGCTGCGCACTGACCTGGAAAACGCAAGAAAATATTCTAAATAAAAAAATAGACATCCGATAGTCGAATTTCCGAAAAACCGCCCCCGAAATCGATCGAACGGCTCTCGGGGGGGTGGCGTCGAACGTTGTCGGCCAATTTCAAGATTCCTTTAACACCCTCCCCGGTTGGCCACCCTTCGTTAACACCCTTAGGGGTCAGATTACATCGAGCAGCGAAGTTACAAAGTCACCGAATGAGAAAGGGTGTCGGGGCAGAGGGTAGTAGAGAACGTGGGCGGGCGTTTTGACGACGCCGACGACCGCGACGTCGACGACGACGCCGACGCCGGGTCGGCCGCCGGCTCTTATCCCATGTATAATAGATTGCTTACGGCCGGCGAGATTAATACAGTAATTAATAATATACGGTGACCAGAGCGGCGTAAGAAGCGGCCATTGTTGCTGGCCGGACACCGCAAAAACCGGGCTGAACGGCTTTCAGGAGCGTTACGTCATGTTCAGACAGTTGCCCGGTAAAGGGGCTGTCGGCCAACCCCCACGGAGGAGAACGCTCTGACCCCGAATGAATTCGAATGTCCACCGAGCTGCGCCCGGGGGAGCCTAATTACGCGGTATCGCGCCGACACTCCGCAAGAAGAGACTCTCCAACGATTACCTGACTCGAGATGACCTGAATAGGGGATGCTGCACACTACCAACCAGACCAGTCATCGATTTCTCTCTTGAGAAGCCTGTTTTAATTTCTGGACACGACGAAAGTTACGTCGAGGAACTTCTTCAGCGATGATACCGGATTAATTTCTGGCGAGATTGCAGAACCAAAGTGTAACTCGAGGAAAAGGAGGATCCCGCAGCGAGCAAGAAGCGAAACAATCGGATTTTAGTCGCGACGCCCGAACGTTTCCGGGAATCACGAAGGGATAGGTCGTAGGAACCGGTAGATACTCGAAATGAATTCAAATGTCCACCCTTGGAGTGGATCCTCTCCAATTACATCGCCGGCGGGAGGGTTGCACGCGATAGGATCGTTCGCTATCGAGTTTAATCGGAAATGCGAGGAAACCTGGGCTAATCAGGGACGCGTGGGGACGACTGAGAATCAGCGGCTGCCCGTGTGCAACCCCTTTTCCAAGTCTTTTAACCCTATCGCTGTAAATCATCCCCTTCGGATCGCTCGACCGTGCTTTCTTGAGCAAACGTATTAGAACGAGTCGGGAATTTCAACGACACCGTTTCAATTAACTCCGAAATACCCGAGTATCAATTCGATTCGGAGCTTCCTAAGTCGCATTTTCAATTTTAAATTTCACGTCGCAAATGCAGAAACTCCGCAGTCTAGCTAGGACAGCACTTGCTACGTGGATGCACCGCGAGTAGAAAGAGGGGAGCCGAAAGTCGAGGAGAAATCGCAGGAGGCAGCGATGCGTGTCTCGAACAAACAGCAAGTGGGTTTTATTGGCTAATAATACACAATAGGCTGTAGCGGTTCCCGATAGAGTGGAGAAACGGCGCGGATTTCCTCGTGTATTTCCCTAAAGTGCCATCCGAGGGCAGTCAAACCATAAACGGGCGCCGTGAGGGGGGCAAAAACTTGGACGGGATCGAGCGGAGAAGTTTGCCGGCTGCGGCCAGCCCCGATTCCTTCGGATTTTATCGCGCGCGAGGAAACGGCCCGCGCCGAAATCCCTCGTGGGACACCCAATCGAACTTTTCTTCGAGTTCGAGACACCGTAATTCCCGCGGTTCTCTATCAAATACACTTACAAATTATACGTGACGATGCTCGTCCCTGTGAAACCTCTATTTCGTCCGAAACGTCCCTCCAGAAACGAAGATTTCCATTGCTCTTCCAATCAGAAGATACCAGAATCGATCAGACGCTTCCCTAATCAATCACCAACACCAATCCCCTTCCAGATTACAGCGATAATTACGTTGCAGTTGGTGATCGAGGTCCCCAATTATATTTCGCACTGTCCCCAGAAACGAATCCTGCAATTTCTACGGATCGCACCTGAGACTGGACGGGCACCGGTGATTTTCATAGGAGCTAATTAAGATCGATAAATCAAAGTAACAGTTGGACAGCCGTGTCGGACGTCCCGCAGGAGCTGCAGCGACACGGAAGCCCGGGGATCAGCGTAATAGCGAGTCGGAAAAAAGGAATACGCGGGGTAAAAATCGTTGGAAAGGGGAAGGAGAGAACGCTCGGGGGAAATTGTGACCGATCCGTGAAATTGGATGATCGATGGCTTCTCCAAAAACCGAGGAGAAACGTGTTCGATTCGTCGAAAAAGATCAATGACTATTTTGCTGACTGGCAATCTCTGCTGACTCGATTCTTTGACTGTGAGAGATCTCATCAAGCTCATTAGAGGAACAAACTTTTATCTGGTTCCAGTACCCCGTAAACGATGCAAAAAATATTTTGCACAGAAACTGTTCGACTTTCATTTACAATCCTGAATTTGTATGTAAATGAATCTTGCTCTCTAATATGAAAATCAGAACAGTCCCGTGCAGCTTACGCGTTTTCCAAGACAGGTTTTTAACTGAGACAATGTAAGAGATATTTTGTTGACGGTTGCTTGCCGAATCTCGGGAGCAACGTTGTAAAAAGTCGATTTACATGGCAACGAAGGAACATGACTCGAGGAGGAACGCGAGAGCACAGAAGGAATTTACCGAATCCAAGGAGAGCGCGGTTTCCCGTTTTAAGCGCTAACGATGCCAGCCGAAGAAGGAGAAGATCGTCGCAACAATGATTTCGCTAACGAACGTCTTCGAGCGCCACAACAAAGTCGAGATATAATCCTCTTACGGATCCGGGCGGGTCGCGCGTGTAATCGGGGCTTAAAAGCGGGCATTACACGCGGCTTTCCGGATCCGCAGCCGGGACTCCCGTGTCTCGAGGAAATCGGAAGGACCCGCCGCCGCTAATGGATCCTCGATCGACCAGTTAATTAAACGGGAACCGTGGTTTACAGCCACCCGAACAACCCCTTCGCTACAGGCAAACAGAGCGCTCAAATCGACAGTGACGTTTTAAACTGGAGGGCCGCAAAATAATTGCAAAAATGGGAAAAATGAATTTCGTAGGCTTAAACTACACGCTTGAAAGTATTTGAATGAATTTTTCAAAGCAAAGTACTTCATCAATTCAAAATCTCATCCTGTAGAACAATTTCAGAATATTTGCCGGAGGTTCGAATTAAAACGAAGCGCATCCTCGTCACGTTAACCTAATCTCGAGGCTCTCGCGCGCGTTCCCAAAACGAAGAAAAGAGCACATCGTTTGCGTCCCCGTTTGCTCGAGCAACCTCAAATTCGCCGGCCGAAAAAAGCGAACTGGAGCACCGGGGCTGGAGGCCGGCGATCCGGACGATTAGGCTTCTGGATTAACGAAGGCTCGTCGCTGTCAGTGCCGCGAACCCCAGGTCCGTAGTCGGCAGCGAAGGGAGAGGAAGGTTCTAAGTGAGCTTTATCCTCGTTTTATCTTGTTTTCCAACCGCCCCGCGATCCCCTCGCGAGCAACGGACGAGCATCGGTCATCTAGGCGCTCCATTTAATCCCGTTGGAAAAGAACCCCCGTCGCGCGGAGACAAGTGGGGGATATCCAGCAGGATAAGGAGCAGGACACGCGAAGGGAGAGGACACCAGGACCTGGACCAGGTCCAGAGCTAGAAACCGACGGGACGTCGCTAATTCGACCCTTCGAAACTTGACCTGCTCGACTTTCCGCGTCCACTTCCGCTCGAATTTACGACGATATCTACCGCGGCGACTGATGAGTCCTCTTAATTGTCCGTGGATAATGTCACTGGTTCACCCTAACCCTAATCTTCAGCTGAGAAATAATCTCGCTACCGATTTAACTTGGAGCTCTTACTTCTTCAAATTACGCCTACTCATTTTTCTCATAAATGTAAAAAAATCTCGAAACACAGGAGACGTAGAAAGCTGAAATTTGGTACGCAGGTAACCGTTAGCCCAGAGGGATGCGCCAATATGTTTTTATTAGTGGCATACCTCCAGAAATTTTCAACGGGAGTTATGCTAGTGAATGCATAAAACTCGCGGGCTAACAATTACAAAACAGTGAATCGCCTCAGGGAGTGTAATGCAGCCGTTTCTTCCTCGCAGGATTAAGCACATCCAGTCAACGTTGCGATGACCAGTTTTTCCGGTGGACGAAGGGCCGAACGAGTGTCCGAACAGCGGAACAGGATCGCAGGGCGAGCGAAACTCGAGCAAACAGAGATCCATTTCGGGGTGTCCGGGGAACAAGTCGCAAAGTCGTGTCCATTGGTCGGCGAATGCATATATTAAGACGTGTCCGGCGCACTTGTCGCAGCCCGGCCGGCTCTAACAAATGTCCCTCCTGAAGCGTTTGACCCCCGGCAAAGACCACCCCCGCAGACTAAATCTCCTGGGCAAAGGGGACGGGGGACTATACAAGCATAGAACCGTCGTTCATGGCAGCGACTGCGCGCGCCCAAACTAATCAGCAAATTCGTGTTCTAAATCTAAATCGCCGACCGAATATTAATTCGAGACTGCTGCCGGTGTCCTGTCTCTGTTTCTCGGACCCTCTCGGCCGTAGTTTCGAGACGTCTCCCTCCCTCTCTCTCTCTCTTCTCCCGACGCTTCCACGGTTTCGCCTAGGTTTTGCGATACAGAGACAGTGCCCGTAGCTAGGCTCTGATTTGTGGCAGCCTAAGCGATATTTACGAGCGGCGTTCACGGAATCGAAAACGCCGCGGTCGGTTTTAATCGCGTCGAAAAGCCTGCCTTCCCGGAAACCGATTTCGAGTGCGCGAGTAAAAACGACGACGCGACCGGCGCAAACTGCAGTCGCGACTAATTCGATTTCCTGCCCCGGCTTGCTTCTTCGGGCTTGCCTAACTTTGCCGTCTTCATCGGCCGAGCGCCGTCTAGACTGAAGCTAGCTCATCGTACAGACCGCTGGAAAATGAACAAATTTATTCGTACGAGTCCAAGAAATGAATTGTGAATTTCTTCTTCGATCTCACTGTAATTATTTTATACTGGGTGGAAAGACCTTCCTGATATTTACTAGATCGTGTGCAAAGTTTTCGGACGTCGAAACTGCGTACGCACCAGGTGCAGTGGCCGACTATCAGGAAAAACGAGGAAGATCGTTAGCCCGTGGATCTTTCGGCTGTCCTCAGGCCATTAACCGGGCGCAGTCGAACGAGAAACATTTCCTTCCCCGGTTTTCCAGCGGTGATCGCTACGTCGTCGTCGATCCTAGGAGGGATATACGTATAGGGTGGTATTCAATCGCGTCACCTCCGGTTCTGTCAACCGGGAGGCACCGGAATAGTCGAAGACGACGACGAAGCCGAGCGGAGCCGAACGGAGCAGAGCCGAGAGAGCGATCAGGGTTGTCGAGTGATTGATACGAGGTTGGACGGTGCCTAATGCGCCTTCGCGAACGACGGAGAAAGAAATGAGAAAGGACAAGGACGTGAAAAGGGAGCAAGGGACCACCCTTCGAGGCTCTAAGAGTGGGACGAGTGGAACGATCGTCCGCCGCCGGTCCTGCTCGTTAGTCAGGCCCGTATCAGTCACCGAAACCAACCCCCGATTTTTTTGCCAACCACCCCTTGTGGCCCAGCATAGTCCTCGAAACCAGCTAAATTGTCTGTTTGTTCTAGCACCATCTAAGGATCCTTAGAAAGTGACTAGCGAAGTTACGGTTCGATTGATTATTGGATCAAACGAATCACACAATTTTTATTTCGCGTGAAGATTGTCTGCCGATCGGTTTCTGAAACGTCTGGGATAAAACCGGCGAACTGGAGGGAAGAAGCGGAGGATGTAGATCAGGCGAGACGATGGAAGATATCACGGTTTTAAGCTTAAACGACATCTCCATCTGGGCGATCCGTGATCCGCCGGTTGGACATCCGTGCCCGAAGACGTCGGCCATTCGACGAGCGAGTTCTCTCTCTCTGTTGTTGGTCAGTTTGCAATTCAAATGACTCCGAATGGAGGATCACCGGGGCCTCGGAGAGAAGGCAGAGCCTTGACAAATGTCGCGGGGAAAAAAGGCCGCGCCATCCGCGACCGAGAGACGGACAAGACAATGGGATGTTTAGAGGGCTCGGGACTCCCGAAACGCCGGTTCCTCGAGGAACGGAGAGGACGTCGAACATCGGATCCCCCTGGTGCTACCGTGAACCGAGAGCCAATTTGCCTGCCAGCCCGACGACAAGGATCACTCGTTCGACAAAGTGGCCGCTTGTGCCTGTGCCCGTGATCGCGCGTGCCCCAAACAACGTCAACCCCGCCCGCGTAAATCTGATCGGACGGCCCTCGACCACCAATTGAATCGTACACGCTATCACTCGATTCTTTTCAAGCCCTCCTTCGTCCCCGTTCCTTCCTCTTCTGTCTCTCCTCGATACCGTGATTCGACTACAATCCTTTCTTTTTTCCAGCGAATCCACTGCGAAGGAATCTCACCACACTCGAGATCTAGCTGCAAGAACCAGGCGTTTAATCCTCTAAGATTTAATATTTCATATAACGTTAGTACACGTTATTACATATTAAGACCCCGTTTCGCTGGAATCTGCAAATGGCACACCACAAAAAATATATTTTTCCCGAGCTGTATTACTTTTTGAACAAACTTGACCCCAGAATCTTATAGGGAGGAAATGCATCTGCAACTGGTAATTTTTTGGTCGAAAAAGAGCATTCTAAAGTAATCAAAAAATGACATCAACTAAAAGTGGTTCATATCTGTTATTCTTGGTGTTCTCGTGGAATAAAATGCTATTAATTGATGAATTTCCAAATAGATAGAAAGAGAGAAATATAATATGAAGGATCGATTCTAAACTGCATAAAGAAAGAACTGTGCAGCAGCAAATGCACACCGGGCTTTAATGCATCCGAAGAACCGGGAAGAGAAGAGGCCGCAGTCGAGGGCCAGGGGTGAGAAACTTTTAGAACCCCATTTGGACCGGCACCACCTACTCGTCCCCCCTTCCCATCGCGGCGCCGGTTTTTCTGTCGGTTAATTTTCAGGATACTTCTTAATTATAATGAGACACTTTGCGAGCGTCGGGGAGAGGCATCCGAAACAAACGTGGCAGGGGGGGATTTATGTAAATCGACGGCTAATGTCTTCTGGCATTATTCCTTCGGGTTTCGAAGAGGGTAGAACACGGAAGAGAGAGAGAGAGAGAGAGAGAGAGAACGATACGAGGGGGTGGTTCCAGGCGTAGAGAGACTACTACGAGCGATTATTCACCACGCGCACACTTTCACGCGAAAAATGTTCCCCGTGTCGTTCCGCGGACTGTATCTGCGAGCGCGATCTGGAAAACACGAAGCCCTTGACTAATTAATCCGATATTCTGGTCAAGCTCCCGCTAAAAGGAGCTATCGAGTCCGGTCGATTTACGAGAAACGTTCACGGCTCGATTAAGCCACAAATAAGCCCCAGACATATTGAGAGAGCCGGTCGCGATTTATCACGATTCTAATGAAGCTTTGCGACTTAGAAAAAGGATTCAGTTGCACATACACGGTGTCCCCTGTGCAAGGAACCCGTGGACAAAAGAAAAGAAAAATTGTGTTCTGTGTCGCTCTATCCTACAGACAACACGATCTGCATATTTATCAAATTCTCATGCAATTTAATCGCATATTATAACACAAATCGCACAAAATCTAGACAAGTGGAATCTTGTAATTTTTATAAGGCAATACATATTAGCCATTTTTAATACTCAGTAGGTACATTATTAAAAACAGAATCGGTCAGTCCATTGTTGAATGCGATCGAAGACAATGCGGGATACATCAAATAAATGTAAATATTTAAGTTAGTTATCAGACAACTGATAAGTCTTCAAACAAATTTTGCCACATTTTCAACGTTCAGTTCCCTGACGAAAAAATCTCGAGTATTGCCGAGCCACCGGGTACATGACGAGACGCGCGACGCGATTAGGCCGCGAACATATTCTAGACACATCGTTCGCAGAGAGATCCGGTCGAAAGCAGCCGGCATGAAAAAAGAAGGAAAATCAGCGACGACGGTGTGCGTTGGATTGTGTACCGATAATTAGACCGGGCACGTACACAGAACCGGGGAGAAAAAGAAGGAGAGACACATGGGGGAGCGCCCGTAGCCGGTAACGATCCGCCTAGGGACGATCGTTTACATAATGACCCCCCCGGAATCGTACGAAAATTAATTGCCGATAAGATCGAACGGTCCCAGGATGGAATAAAGAGAAAGCCGTTAATTGCGGCCGATCGGTCTTCGGCCCGCAGTCCACCAGGAAATTGATACGGCTATCGCACAGTAGCCGAACGATAACCGTCCCGCTGTTAGGATCGTTTCAATCCTCCCGCGACTTTCCTTTTTACGCGACTTCGACACCCTAATCTCTCTGCCAATTCCTTTATTGACACGCTTCACCTTCTCGCGATAAATCTGTCCACGATTTATTTCATTTGAACTATCCGATTGTGGATGTATTGTTGGACTAATATTTCGGAAACTATCGATTTTCTGTCCCAACGAATGTAATCGTGTAACTCTTCGAAAAGGACTCGAAGCAGTGTGCCTCTATTCAATCAATCGAAGTGGTACTCGATCGGTTGGATCAAAACGGAAAAGAAGATGGCACTCACCAGGAATGGTGCAGAAGTCGTGGCCGTTTTTCTTGATGGCGATCGTGTAGTCGACGTCGTAGAACTGTACCAGTTTCGACCACTCCTCCGCGGTGACTATACTGTACCTGCAAACAGTGAGACAAAAAGCAATCAGCTGTGGGAAAAACCGTGCGTCGAAAACGATGACGAATATACACAGAGCCGAACGTAATAAGCTTCCAGGACGCAGAACATGTGTAAAGAGAGTAATCAATTTTTCTCGTTTCTTTTTCCCGTAGCGCGCGCGCGCGCGTCGCCTCCACTTTGAAACAGTGAAGCGATCTTCGGTCGATTGTTTGCCGAACAATGTGCAACGATGAAACGCATACACACACGTGCACACAGAGGAACGGAGTAGAGAGAAAGAGAGAGAGAGAGAGAACCGGCGTGGCTTTAGCCGCGATCGAGCCAGAGCCAGGGGCGTATTCGCAAGCCGGAATTCACGATTTTCCGACAACGGCGTAGAATCCGTGATGGTTTTTGCCCCGTCCCCCTTAATTATACCGCAAATTAGAAATTTCTTGCCGCGCACCGGCTCCAGCTTTTTGCCCCGCAATTGTTCACCCGATCCTGGCGTGGTTCCTGAAGCTCGCGCGCACCAACCCGGAATCTCGCGCCGCCTTTGATCGATAACACTTTGAAAAATCGACGTGCCAGCCCCAACCGCAAAACCTCCTCCAAAATTCGCCGATCGATTCAGCCGGAAATCCCATTTTCCCGAATTTTAAAATTGTAATTGAATCATCTGATCTCTGAAATAGTGGAGGAACCCTGTGGGTTGCAATGAGTTAGGCAACAATTTTCCAAAAATCGGAATTCCCATTTTGGAGCCGCTGTGTGACGGTTGAATGGACGGCAATGTTCGCGAAGTTAGGCGTTCGAAGAGAGATCGAACGCGATCCGGACGGGATGGAAAAAGGTAGCGGGAGGCTCGTTAAACGATTTAATTGAAAGTGATCGCGGTGGGTAATAAAAATTAGGGAATACGGGTCGCCGGCCGAGGGCTGGGGAATTTATGGAGAACGCGATGGGGAAAGGGGCATAAGAGAGAGAAAGAGCAGAGAGGCGGCGTTGATACGGGACGATGATGACTCGGCCCGATAATTAGTTGCGCGACATTAATTTCGATTCAGCGCAATATGCCGCCGCGGTCTCATTTGAATTTTCACGAGGCAAAAACCGTGCGGACGAGCTTGTCGCCTCTCCTCGTGTATTTGCCTAACGCCCGAATAATGGTGGATGCATCGAGGAGGCCCCGGAGAAAAAGGGAGGGAATCAGAGAAATCATCGTCGAGGGGACAGAAAGAACCACGCGGGCCGATGGGACACGATATCGCTGGCTTTTATCGGGCATAATTACCGCCGTCGATAAATCCTAAATCGAATATCGTCCGAATGAATTCTAATTCCGTCGTCGAATTATCCTTCCGTAATAGGCTATCCAATTCTTTCAATCCTCACGCCGTGTCAAATTGCAGCTACTCGTTTTTAACCGGCTTCGAAAAAGGAGTAGATCACTCAATTCGATCTGTATGTGCCTTTTTTCGCTTTTTTCTTTTCTATGTGTGTTCACCGATTACGCCGAGATGGATGAACCAATAAGACCGAAAAACCATTCTACGGTGTTCTACAAATTTTGCTCGTTCCACTAAAAATTGTGAAATGAAAGAATTTTATAAAAAAAAATTAAACCGACTTCGAAAAAACGCACTAAAACACGAACTTAAATGCAATACAATTTTTTCGGAGACGACGCAAAATTGAAAATTTTCCAACTGACAGATGTTGCTGATTGTGGTTTCATTGGAATATGGTGGACTTGGAAATCACTAGGTGAAAGGAGAAGATACATTAATATGTGAAAGCATGTAGAAGAATTTAAGCATTTTGCTAATTTCCAGTGTCGAAAATTTTCAATTTTGCGCCGCCTCCGAAAAGATTGTATTGTATTTAAGTTCGTGAGTACTCGCATAAATTGAATGGAAATTATTTCATACTTCTTAGTGCGTTTTTTCGAAGTCGGTTCAATTTTATTGTAATAATAGCATTATTCAAAACAGTTTGAATGTTATTGAATTCGTCAGTATTCTATGAATTGCAAAAAGCTCCAATGTAAAAAAGATTGCACAAGATAAAAGTGATCTAGGTTTAAGAACTGTCTTGGAATTAGAATTGCTTCGAGTCGATGATTCGGGGGGATGAATTTTTTAATGACCCGAAAGGTTGAGAGGTGTCTCTTCAAGATTCAATTTTCTCTCGATAGAGAGCGCGTCGCGAGAAGGTCGGGAAAAATGATTTTTTAACGGGCTCGAGGGTCGCGAGCAGACAGCCGACTTAAGCCGTCGGCTATCTTAGGCAGATAGTGGACAATGGTTTAGCATAATGGTCAGAGGGTGGATGCCAAGGTTTCGCCCGGGGGCCGTGTCGGTGACATTTTCGCGTATCCATCACGTCACGCAGCCTCGGAGGACGGGGAAAAGGAAGAAACCAGTGCCAGGAGGTCACGCACTTTCGCTTTATAATACCGTGGCCCCCGGAGAAGATCTTTTCCCTTGTCCCTGCTCGGAAAAAGAGACGTCTCAATAAACATGTCTCCGTGGAATGGACGTCGTGGTTCGTTACATTCCACCGCCATTTTCGCTGAGCGAACCGAGACGCAAACTACATTCTCTGAGACGTCGCACTATCAAAGTGGAAACAGAACTCTTTCCAATATCGTGTTATGCTCTGAAAAATGATATTATTCATTTCAGAAACGAATTTCTACTCGACACGGAGAAGTTTTACTTACATCTCGTTGGTGGTCGTGGGCTGATAGAGAAACCCTTTGTGCTGCACGCAAAGCAAGACAGCGTTCCGAATTCCTATGGGCGGTGCTTTCGAGAACACTTCGGCGTATCTGCAACGTGAAAATAACAAAATTAAGTCAACACCAAGCCAGAATAAACGATAAACGTTCGAAGAGAAATAGTGGTTCCTCTTTAAAGGCCAGTCACTCGAAAATAACAAATTTTCGAAAAGTCCCAACAGAGAAATGTCGAAGCTACGAGACACGAGTGATAAATCCCCGGGCATTAAAAATATATTTTCAGGATTATTTTTTACGGGAGACTGTCAGCTAGTTAATCGTTTCGAATAATGCAACCTCGTCCGTGACACGTCTTCTGGGTCGTGGACCAGAAAGACGACGAGGAGGAACGCTTCCTTCGGGACATTCCGGGGGTGGAGATGTGTCGGGGGATTGGGGTTGTGCATCATTTTTCACATACCACGAGGGGGCGGATGGTTTTTGCCGTCTCCCTACCCGTCCACCATCCAGATAATGCTCTTAAAGACAGATATCTCCCACGGAACGAGCCAGGTACGCAGCTTCCAGAAATCTGCCTCCGTGGTTTCACCATTTTCACCCCCGAATCGTTTCAGAAAAGTATTCGCGTAGAACAGAAATTATTAGAAAACGTTCTAAAGACTCCGCGATGCTGCGGAAGAGTTCGAACGAAGGTTCGGAAGCCGCGTGTAAAGCCCGGAAATCGACTCTGGCAAAAACGTGACCACGGCAGAGGAGCCACGGCCACGGGGATGGAAAAGGAAGGCGATAAGCGTTCGGAAACCGCGAGAACGCCGTGGAAGAGCAAATATCCGCGGCGGAGGATTAAAAAAAATGTCTCCCAGCCGGCTCTCGCCTCAGGCGGGTTTTCCAGAAGCGAATACGCGTATTAATTATGAGGCTTGTTCAAACACAGTCGAACGTAGGTGGTCCGCTCGCGCGGGGCGGAGGAGAAAATTGGTCACCCTTATTACAGTTGGCTCGGGGACACGTTCTCTCTGTGTGTCTCTCCGTTTCACTATGTTTCGCTCTGTTTCTCTCCACCCCTGTTTCCTTGCATACGAATCCGCCTCTCTCTCATTTTTTTTCATTTCTCGTTCGAGGCTTTGTTTAACGTCTGTCGCGGAATTTTTCCGGTCCGCGGCGATTATTGCTCCCTGGAGAAGGAGGAAAACAGGAGTCGAGAACTCGTGTGCAGGGGGTGGACTCTCCCTCTGTGACCGACGAGGAGGGTGGGAAACGGTCACTCGCGACGGCCGAGAAAATCGTTTGGAAATGCCTCGATTATTTCGAAACCACCCCCTCGAAGTATTCGAGCGTTCAACCGTTGGACATGCATAATTGTGAAAAATCAAATGATAGAAGAATAGATTTCTCTAGAGAAGAAATCGAAGGGAGTTCGACACGGATTTTCCGTGCGAGCTCGAATGCTCGTCGGATGATTCACATACCGGCCGCGATGCGTCTTGGATCAGCTTGTAATCATTGCGGTTTATATGATCACTGCGGTCGAGATATCATTATTCGGTACCGGTGCGCAATATCCTGCTCTATGCACGACCGATCCTGGAGACAACGCGATCCACCGAGGAGACTTTAATCAAGAGCGAGCCGAGTGGAGTCGCGAGGCAGATCTCGAAGAAAACGAGGAGCGCGGAGGGCTCGGTTCTTTGCTCTCGGCGAGCAACGACACAGAACGATTTCAATTTCACGCTGTCAGCCGTATTAGCTCTCTCGCCCTCCCCCCGTGTTCGCCGGTAAATCGCTTTTCCTTCGATGATAGGTTATTTTCCTCGTTGCAAAAAGGAACGCCGATCGCGAGGCTGTGCCGCGAACACTGGTAGCAAACGCAAATTATCTCCAGCGATTGTCGTTCCCGCTGATCATTGTTCTACCAGCGAAAACAAACGGCGAAGCCCGTAACGATCCTTGCGGTATCGTTTCGAAAATATCTGCGGCGATCGAGTTAATTAGAATTCCTTCGGGAAACGGTTTGCGCAGAGAGAACAACCGGATGCTGAAGAGAGAAAGATGACAGGAGGTTTGGGCATACAGATAAATTTCTTGGCTGGAGCCGGAGGAGCGTCTAGCGAACGGCAATCTTTTCATTAGCGACGTCAAAAGTGACACGCGGCGAAGAAGAATCGCCTCGAAGGGGACAACAATACCATTCCTACCCCGAACATCCCTTTGAATGCGACCGATGGCTCGATATTAGCCCGAGCAAACCGCTTTCGACGAGGACGACACGATTATTCGAGCGAAACAGGGGTGAATCCTCTTCGTTTCACTCGCCAACACCCCGATAACCTTCCCCATCCCTTCGTTACGTACCTCCTCTATCTTTTCCTCCCCTCACCTCTGCTTCAACCACTTGCATCTAATGCTTCCAACCTACGAAACCAACGACTCACAGGAAAGTAAACCTTCGAGACAATGCTTCGAGCCTTCCAAGTGCCGAATTCATGAAAATCTAAATGCAGCTATCGTAAAACTCGGAATTTTCCCGACCACACTGTTAATTATCGACAGCATCGCAATATCACAGACGAGATATAGGAATAGACCTAACACCTTATGGGACTTTGTACAGGAATCTGTAGTACCGGCACCATAAAATGCCAGTGATAGCAATAATTTTCTTTAAATTATATCCATAATTTGCTATTAAACCGGCTATAAATATTGTACCCCTAGAAATAATAATAATACATCTTTTTAATTCTACAGAGGTGTTGACACTGCATGTCAGTAATGTAGGTAATGGGACTCAATGGGAGTCACTCTGGGGCGTTAGCGCACCAATACCGACGGGCCCCAAAATACATTGGGTGTCAGGTCTATTCCTATATCTCGTCTGCGGCAATATTGTCAATATTTACCGACATCGACGGGGATAACAGCATCTCTGGTCTCGCGTTTGGAGCCGACCGCAAAAATCGTGGGATCCGTATCGGCCGAGGCTGGTGGATCGAAAAGAGTCGGAGACAGAGAAAAATGGTGAACGACAGGGCATCGAAGGGGTATCGACGAAGCGTCATCTCCATCGCGAGTGGAGCACAGAGTGGCAGGGACGTTCAGCGACACTCGGGGACGATATCGTGGCTCGGGCCGGCCGGCCTCGGCTAAAAGTAGTGCAAGAAAATAATAGAAGCGAGTATGATCGCGTCGGCTCGGATAACGAGCCGGATGATTTACAGTTTATCCTTACACCTCCATTTACGAACGGACCGGCAGAACTGTGATCGCTTTAAATTCGCTCTCGTTGATGCAACTGGTCGTCCGAGAACCGGGGGCGGGGGAGGGAACGAGAGAGAGACCAGGGGTCTGTTTCTCATCAACCGTTGCCCCCCCGTTCCACCCTCGAACCCCTCGACTCCCTCCGCCCTCGTTTCTCTTCTTGTTTTCTGAATGTCCCGCGGTACCGGGCGCAACATTGTTTTTCTCCCTCCTCGTCTCTCTCTCTCTCTCTCTCTCCCTCTTTCTCTCTCTCTTTTTCTCTCTCCGTCGTTCCCGCTCTCGGTCGATCCGCGGACGAGCTTTTTGGGATTCCTTTTTCGCCGGCCGGACACCGGTGGACCTTTTACCACGGACACGTACACTCTCCGGTGTGCCTCTCTTCTTCTCCTCCTGATCCTCATCCTCTCCACTCCTTCTCCAGCTACCGTAATGATCGCAACGCTCCGATGCGCCCGGCCTCCGTGAGTGCATCACCCGCAGGATGCATCTCCCGTGTACCACCGCCAGGCCGTCCTTCTCTCGCGCATATCGCGGTAGCCACCTCGATTGTTATGTTATAAATTATTATCGCGTTATTACCACGCGGCGGTTTCGCCGTACGGAAGCCTTCTGCGGCTTCTTGCCAACCCACCGAAGACACGGCTGGCGTTCGAGTTTGTTTGAAGAATGGCTTCGAAAATTATTCGGGATGCTCGGATCGATGAAGATTCAAAGAGGATTGTCCAAACATTTTGGACATTGTCTCGATCTATTCTGTGGGAAAGAGGATACCGTGTGAGAACCGTGTTGACCAAGGATCGCTCGATCGTCGTATCTCCTCGATCCGAGAGAGCGTTTAGTCAAATACCGTCGTCGGGAGCGGTAAATCAGGGAAAACCTGGGGACAGTCGTGTTCCCTTCTTCCCGGTCCGGAAGACAAATGTCAGCGGGGAGTTGGGGGTGCGGGTGCGGTACGGTGGCGGGTTGGCTTGGCCTCTCTTCCACGCGTAGATGCATGGCCTCGCGGTCGGTAAATCAAGCCCGGTGATATTAAAAGGCCGCTTATACGCGAAAACACAAGATTTATTTCTGCTGAAAAGGAGAACCGGCAAGAAATCGCCCGTGCACCCAATCAATGGACAGCGAGCGAGCGAGGAAGATGGACGATCCGAGGAGAAGCAGACAGAGGGAGAAGAGCCAAGCCAGACGAGTAGTCGGGGACAAGGCGAAAACAGGGACCGATTCGAAATTAACGAAACGGAAAGAAAGAAGCTCCAGAGAGAGAGAGAGAGAGAGAGACGGTCCTGAGGAGAAGCTCGGGATAAATAGAAGGCGCGCGCGTTTATTCTACAAGTGAGATCGGTTTCTTGCGGCGGGAGCCAGGACTCGGAAGATCGAATTTGTAGATCCTCCTAAAAACCGTTAACAGGCAATCCTCGCGTTCGCCACCGTAAAAATCCATCCGAAATCTCGGCAAAAATCAACCCCGGCGCGGGTCGATGGAATTCGCGGTCCGCGCGACTCCTCTCGGCGATCTCCAGCGATCGACAGGGATCGATGGTATCGGGTCTCTCTTCGATTTCGACAGAGTCGGGCACGCGGCTGGTTCTCCCGGGTTCCACGGGGTTCCAGGACCCGGAGGCTGCATACCGTGATCGCCGGAGAGCATCGTCCACGGATTTCGTTTTTACCGCGCGACCGATCTTCTTGTTTGCTCGAGGGGGCTGCTCCCTCGGTCGCGAAGATAGCCGCCCCGGACTAAATTTACGCCGCCGCGAGTAGCGCAGTTGACCGACGGACTGCGGCAGGATGTCGATTATCGACGGTTTTTGCGGCCCTCGAGAGGCCCCCTCCTCCACTCGGGCCCCTCCTCTTTTTCAGCAACCGAACGCATAATTAGCTTTCGTTATTCTAGCGCGCATGGCTTCCGCCCGGCTAACAACGATTCCGCAAACGACTCCAGCGTCGCCTCTCTCGCCTTGATCCGCGCCCTCCTTTCCTCATTCTCTTTCTCTGTCTCCGTCTCCTCGGTACCGTTCCACCTGAGGAAATTGTGAAATCCTCCGCGCGTTTCCCTTGCCGCCGTGCCGCCGTGCGGTTTGCATTTTTTCCGACCGGTTCATTGCGTCTGATTTGTTTTAGAGATTGCTCTCGATCCGCTTAATCGAGCCGGAATAACTCGTATTGTCCTCCCCGGTCGCCTTGAATCCCCTCGATCCCGGTAGAATCGGTTGCCACCGGAGATTGGTACCGATTTACGATCGCTCCGTGTCTCGGGCTCGCTCGAATGCTCCGAAAGATTTATCTAGTGTCACTCCTCGAAGGACTCGTACGTCGAAATCCGTTTTATCTGCCCGCGATCCTCGCATCTTCGACTAGCACCATTTTTAGTTTGCATGAAGATCCTCTAAGAATATTGCTCCAGATCAATTGTCGTTCTCGAGGGTACTGTGACCGGTACCATCATCAAGCTTCGCGGAAATCGGAGAGGAGGTAGCCGAAGAAGCTGTCGCAAGCGTCCCGGAAGAACGTGGAACGTCGCATGAGGATCCTAGTCGCGATTACCAGGCGATTCCGCGGCGGAGACGACAGATTGCCGATCACCTATGACAAAACACGTCCGAGGTATGCGACGTTGGCTTAATTATGACTTCAGCTTAACCCCGCCGTGGAATGATTTAATGCACGGGCATTCCGACGAAGTTCGCCTCGCGTTCATTGTTCGAAAAACCGATCCCCGCCCCGTGCCCGGCGTCCGGTATTTACAAAGTTCGCTTGTAACGAGGCTTCGTTAACGGTACGGGAGGCAATAATCGCTGGAGTCGCAGCGAACCCGCATTCCACGAGTTATTGGCGAGTGGATCTCTCTCTCTCTCTCTCTCTCACTCTTTGTTGGTCGTTCTCGTAGGATATTCCGTTTGCCGGAGAAAAAGAGGAAAGAATAAAAGAACGGTGCAAGATTTTCGACACGGTTCGAGGCCGACACTTGCGGAAAAGAGTCGGCGGCGCGCGGCCGCGGCCGCTCCAGTCACGTTTCGCGATCGTTGATCAATTAATCGCGGTCTCGCAAAAAAATTCAAATAGAGCGAACAGCCTTTCGCCGAGACCTCGAGCTAGAAGCGATTCGAGGCAGCGATCCGACCTTCGCGTCGATCGGCTCACCTTGGCGCGATCGATGAAACCAGCCGAGCTGAAAACTGGATTTCGATCGATCGAGATTTCGAACTTGAACGAATTTCGAAAGTCCTCCGGTAATTCCAGAGAATTCGAACGTATGCACGTTTCATTGAATAGTGGCCGTCACGATTGAACTCGCGCTGGGAAGTTCGAAGAATTTAGGAAATGATGAGTTTCGATCTTCGGTTTGGAACACAGAAGAGGGGAGGCCAGGAAAATATCGATGCGGCCGTTTCTCGAAACGAGACTGCGGCGAGAGGCTGAGGGAACCGACGAATCGTTGCACCGGTGTGCACCGCACCGCACCGCACCGGCTGCGCTGCGCTGCGTTTTTGCTCGATTTCTCAAAACCGATCGACCGTTCCCGATCAGGGAGCAACACGCGTACCTTGCACGCCAGGCGTGACCATCGGCTACCGCGATACACCACGAAAAACGCAGCCGCCCGCCATGCTCAGTCGCTCACGTCTATTTACATTGGACACCGTTGCGGGGAACGATCGACCCTGCTCGAACGTGCCTACCATCGACGACAATCGGATTCCTCCCTTGTCGAATACCAATCGGCAACAGCACGGTGGTCCCACAAAATTACTCCGAAATCTCTTCCTGCTATCCTCGGAAACCTCCCCGTTAAACCCTCTTCGCGATCACCCAAGAAGAACCACAGCTTATAAAAACATACAGATATTTTCGAAATGATTCGATGAAGTCTATCGGCTCGTGAAGGGGTTGGTTTGAGCACGGATCGAAGGAAAAGCGATCGAGAAGCCTGAAAATCGGAAAACAGCCCCTGGAGTGAGTCAACTTCCGTCGGAGACTGTTCTCATTAAAAGCGAGCACGCTGGAAACCTAACGAACCCCGGTCGGTCCGAGAAAGCTCGTCTACTTGGTCCACGGTTTCGGTTCCGCTTTCCCCATCCCTTTCCGCAACTTCTGAAAGACCGGGGAGAGAACACGGAAAAAAGGAAGGAGCCGCGAAAGGGCGAGAGAAGCGAAGTAGACGGAGGAGGCGTTCGGCTCGCTTTGCCCGAGCACTGATGATAGTTTTTGCTCGGCACAAGATTTTTTGCCGAGGCTCCCCGCAACCCCCTTGCGACCACCCCTCCGGGGGTGGATGATATATGACCGCCCCCGAGACACTGGCCACCCCCGCTGGGAGCTGCGCGAACGAGAGACAGAGACGGGACGAGGGAGATACATCCTGATTCCGGAAGAATTCGTTCGGTACGCGATTCGACCGGGCATTTGTGTCTCGAACGGCGCGCGGCGGATCGTTAGTCCGGAATTTCTGCAGGCTGGGTGAGATTTGTCGATGGTAATGCGAGTTCGATTCGTTTGTATCTCTATGTCCCCTGGAAAAACCGTTTTACCGAGAGAAACGAGCTCAACTGTTAAAGGGGTGGATATTTGCTCCAACCGAGACGCAAATTAACCCCTTAAGCGATACGGGAAAATCAAGAAAAAGAAATGTGATTGAAATGTCCGAGCACTCTCGTAACTTGCTCGAATCTTGAGAGTACCACGAAGAAAAATCAATACAGATTTAGGAATACGCAACGCAGGGGATGCGGACGGCGTAAATAACGCAAGAGGAGTCGACGGGAGGTGTAATTGCCCGAGTGAAACGTCCGAGCAGTATCGTAACTCTTTGCGAGTTTCGTTCGGAGGTATCGAAGACAAAGAACAGCTCAGCGAAGGAAGAAAGACTGGTGCATTGAAAAATGTGAACGGGAAGATCGCGAAGCAGGCAAGATCAAGTGTTTCAATTAAACTGATCGAAGGAACGGCTGCGAATTCTGTATTCCCCGTCAGTTGGAACAGCTTCATAAACTCGAGGATGTCAATTACCGTGAGAGTGGTCGGGAAGCGACGCACCCCAGGCCGATATCGAACGAGAGACAGTTTATAGGAGGACGGGAGAGGAGCGAATCTCCTACCGAAAACGTCGATATTCCATTCCCAAAACATATCCCGTAAAACAAACATCCCCGTGATCTCGCGAATCTTTCGAGAATTAGCAAAAATATCAAGTTTTCACGGGGTTGAAAGGGGAAGAAAAGGGGAACGAGGGAGGTGTCGAGTGTTTCCATAAGAGAAACAAGGGGATCGAGTCCCGAGACTCTGGGCTGGCTGCAGGGCCTGCTGCAATGAATCAACTTATTTAAGGGTAGTTGGATTTCGCGAGTCGATGCACGCCGACTACAACCACCCCTCGCAACCCCTCGGAGCTCCGACGCAGCACGCCTCGCAGAATGATTTATAGTTTTCCTTCCGTGGCCACCCAGCCACCTTGCCGCCCCCTGCCTCGCCCCACCCCTCGCCGAACACGGCACCCCTCTGCCAAATGTACGCAAAATAGTTGGAATTTGCTCGCAGCCAACCCCTCGCCAACTTAAATCCCGCTGCACGAAGATGGAGTGCCGCGGATATGAAGTAACGACTCCCTCTCTCTCTCTCTCTCCATCTCGATTAAGACGTTCGAGAATCGTCGATGATTGGATATTTAATAACAGGGCGAGAAGAATGGGCGGCCGACACTGTCGAATGATCGATGGAACCGCGCGAGGTGTTGTCGTTCAAAGAATTTTGCATTCCGGGGCGTTCCTCAATTTTTTCCCCGAGTGTTTCATATTCAAAGGAGCGCCGCGCGGTGGTCGAACTGGACCTTTGAACTTAAAAGGAACGAGTTCGCGCGTTACTGCCCACTGGCCAACCCCCAATCTCCCTTTATACAAGGTGCACGACCCCCCTAACGTCGTCCGACAAATTGAAATTTTATGAAAAATGTTGTAAAACGTTTAACGAGATATGTAAACTATATAACCAGGGAATCTATATATGGCGAATTACGTTCGAGACTCGAGGAGGGAACGAAAAAGACGCGAGAACCGGAAGGAATCGTCGGCGAAGGTCCTCAAGGGTGGTTCTCTAAATAATTATTAATGACCCGGCCGAAAATGTGACTCCGATCGTGTTGACACTGCATTGTGAGCCGCAGACAATGCTCCGGTGGCTTTCTAAGCGTGTGCCACCGGCTTGATGGAGGACCAGAACGGCAAGGTTCGGGGCCACGGGGCCGTAATTAATAACTTGGAATTGATTAAGGTGTCAGATAAGTCCATGGAGCCGGTGGCTCGTGGCTCTTTCTCCCTTTCGCCCGGGCCTCGGCTCTCTTTCTCCGTCGGCGAGACGCGTTACGATGTGATTAATAATTTCGAGATAACGCCGGTGCCGCCGCTACCGTCCTTGCCGGAGTCCCTGCGACGCCGTTGTCCCTTCGAGAGGGACCGATCTGCGATTTGCGGCCCCACTTACGGCCTCATAAATGACTAATTATTCTACCACCGGCCTGGCCGCTCTCTGACGACCAGGACAACGCAAAACCCCCAAAACCGCCATCCCAATATTCTAAATCTATAAAGGATATCTTCCTACGAGAGACAGCTTCTCGATGTCGAGCGGAAATGGAAATTTCAAGTTTAAGATCGCAGGTTTCGTATGTTAAGAGGGATCCGTTCTGCTGAAATGGCCGCGAAACGGAGCACGACGGCCGCGGCCGAGCAAACCGTTCCCGACGCATCGGGGGCAATAAAAAGACACGGGGGGTCTTCCCGATAGAAGTTGAGCGATCGTCTATGCAAATACGTAATCCTTTCGCGGATCCATCCAGGTGACGTTGACGGATTGGCGGAGGACTTTGCTCGGAGGCGACCCGAACAGATTGCAATCCGCGGGACCATTTGTTTCCCCGAAGCTGCGAAGAGGTCTCCGGTTCTGGGGAGAACGACTTTCGATTAACGGGTCTTCGTTAATTGCTGATCGAGGGAATGGAGACCGGGTGACGGTCGTTTCAACGCGTCTTTACAAATAAAAATCGAGCCTGGAAGTTCCTTCGATACAGTGTTCGAAATCGAATGAACCGCGACAGCTTCTAGGTTGCCCTAGCAGAATTATTTGATAGAACGTTGCCCTAATAGCCTCCCGGTAGCTAAATCGTCAATCTACACCTCTCCGTGTGCCTCGTGAACGATCACGCAGCCTGCAAATGCGTAAACGCGGTTGGACTAACGACGCGGGAAGACACTCAAGATCATCCTCCTTCCCATTCCCAGTGGCAAATTGAATTCTCCAAGTTCGGAACGGAAGATGATCGCGTCCGGGACCTGGAGGACTCGCGGCGAAGAAAAACGATCGGCGAAGATGTCGCAACGGTTGCCCGGCGCGAAATTAAGCCCGCCTCCGAAACACCGGTGTTAAATCTTTCTGACACCGTCGGAAAAAAGCCCCTAATGCCCGGGCGAGGGTATTACGGGAGCGCAGAACCGGGCTGATTATACGCTTCCTCCTGGACGGTCAAGATTGACGGATTCAAATTTGCCGGGGCTTAAGTCCCGCGGGTTCCACGGTTTACGGACAGCCGGCTAAACTGGGATCAACCCTTTGCGCGGATTACGGCGTGTGTCATGTCACGCTTGATTTCGGTGTGCCGGCCAAAGGCTCGTGAAAACCCGAAATAAGTGGCCCGTTGTTCCATCCCCCAACAAACGAGGGGGCGAGCCTTATCGCCCCGGTGTAAAAGGATGAAACGAGCGGTGATTAAATTTTAATTGGCCTCCGACCGATTAACGAGGCCGACACTCCGCGGAATTGGGTGAAGACGAGGTAAACGGTCCTGCGAGACGAATCTTATTTTCTTCGTGACACGTTCGCTACGCGAAACGTTTCGTAAATCTTTTTGGCGATTCCGAAGAGCAACGAAACATTTACGCGAACCTATGATCGAAACTCGTACGGGGTCTGGAAAATAGACACAGGGAATGCAATTTTGCGCGTCACCCATTCAACCCTGTCGCGTAAAAATCTAGAAGAATGCGAGGAACGTCCGCAAATCCCACCCCCGCGATTCCCGGAATTCGCCAGTTGAATGAGAACCGTTTCAAAAGAAGAATATTTTTCCAATGCCATTGTCTTCGCCCGTGCCTCTCGGTGATTAATTTTTCAGACACCCTTTCCCGCGTTCGTGGCGATTTATAGCGCGGAGAAAAATTGTTCTAAGATTCATTGATTCTGGAAAACGTACCGACTAAAATGCTGAAACCTTTATTTTACATAAAGATCCGCAGTACAACAATGAATATCAATTACGTAGATACGAAAATGATCCGCCATCCGAGGTTTAATCGAAAAGGACTAATAATTTCCGCAGGATATCACCCTCGGACGATGGACCTCTGCTGGACGATCAAGATCAACGAACCAAGCGAATCGGTAAACGCAGAATAGTTTCTACGAAGATCTGTAGGGCCTAGAATTTGGCGAGAGCGAGAAGAGGAGGGCAGAGCGGGGACAGCAGGGGCGCATTAACGAGCTTTTCCTAATTATGAGAAAAAACTGGACCGCGCGATTAAGGGCTGCGGTGGGCTCCCCCATCCTCGTGTGGATGCCGGGCCAGGAGCAGCACGGAAAACTAATTGAAACCGCCTAACGACCCGCCGGCAAATGATACATCAGCCTCGAGGAACACCATCCGCCGCCGTCTTAATACCGTTTCGCCTTATTCGGGGCTCGTCGCGGCCGCAATTTCGCCCCCGTTGCCACCCCCGTCCGAGGACCGATTTTCCGCACGGTCCCCGGAACCGTTTCCCCGCCCCTGTTTGCTTGGCTCGGACCCGAACCCGCGTCTTTCGTCGCCTAATTGCGCGCTCGAACGAAGATCGAGGACGTTTCCCGACCGGATGGAATGATTTATACCCGTTTCTGGCTCGTTTCACGCGTTGTCTTTCGTCGCGGTTGTTTAAGCGCTCGGAAGAACGGATGCAGTGAAATTTTCTCGAGTCTCTCGATGCCTCCGAGGCGTTTCACCCCAACAAAGAGGGTGCATCGAGCCCTCGGCTCCATAGACCATTAAATTCGAGGCCTTTCATCGCTCGAAAAATTGAATCAGTCGAAAGATCCACCAATAATAGAGATATACAGAAAAGTCAATGGATTTTTTCATTATTTTTTAGTAGTCATTTTATGTGGGTTGCATCATTTGATTGATATTAACATTTTTAACCCGTAAAAATTAATGATCACTTAACATTAGCAATTTATTTCGTCAAGATGTGATTTAGCAAAAATATGCTTTTTTTAAATTATTTACTCAGAGATCATTGTGGCGCCATCTAGCGTCAGCAATGGCGTACGGGTTCATACGATCGCAGAATGGCGGCAGCACTTGTCGATCCCGAATATAATAATTACAACTAAATAGCAAATCAAAAATACCGTGAGCGCATCGAGATGCGCAGTATAACGATTACGTGAAGAAACTCACCGGACGAAGGAACGCCAACTGTCCAGGAAGCCTTTCTCCACGATGTAGAACAACTTCTCGGGGTCCTCGCATCTTTGTATCTCGTTCTTATTCCGCCCGTGGTAAAGATCGTTCAGCTCATCCTTTTGCTGTTTCGCCTTGATCTTGTCGTCCTTCTTAGCCTTCTGTGCGTTTTCCATTTTCTCCTGGAACAGCGCAACGATCACATGTACAATGCAGTTGCATACTTGAATTTTATGATTATAAAATCAATGCCACCGAATATCTTGAATGGCGATAGTACCTCGCAAATGGAACAAGCCGGGGATGTAGTCGAGTACTCCTTCGCCTCTGGAAAGAACTTCCGGAGGATGACCCACGCTTCCTTCGGTACCACCTTCTTGGACGAAACGGGTGTCTTCAAGGACCCGTGCTCGCAGAGCAGATCCTCGTTGAAGTAAAGTATTGCCTCGTTCTCCTCGCTCTCCTCCACGTCTTTCGACCCCTCGCTCTCTTTACTGCTGCTTTTACTATCCTCCTCAGGCCCGTTCGATGACTGACCATCCTCGTCTCGAATCTCACGCTCCAAATCGTCTAGGAACTTCTCCATCGCTAATCTCCGCCACGACCTCCACGAATCGGCGCCCACGATATAACTCTCCTCGGTCCTACGATGAACAAAATAATTTTTCTCGTATTCCTATATCCCACGATTGACGAACGGGCCGGGCCGCCAGTTTGTCGCCCCCGTTATAATTAATGAAGCTACTTCGAATTCCAACGACTTACGGCTCCTTGAAGGTCCGGATAAGCTCGCTGACCTCCTTGTAGTCGCGCTCCAGCGAGATCTTGAAACGTAACAGTTTGTACCGCCGCCTCACGCAAACCTCGCACAAAGAATCTTGGTCTAACCGCGGGCCACCGCGGTACTTGTCGTAAATTAATGTCGCAGCTGTCAAAGGTAGACACTTCGCGCGATTCACTTTCAGTGGATCGAGCCGAAAGTGTGGACACAACAACGTGGAGTTGTCTATCGGTGGTACACCTTCGGTAAACGCGTGGCCGTTCAGCCATTTCGATAACCAGTCGCTCGGGACCCACTGATACCTGTCCCAAGAGACTGTGTTGGCAATAATGTTGTAGATGTCTATCACGAGCTGTCTCTTCAAGTTCTGGTCTTCGATTTCCTTTTGCTGGAATAAGATACGAGTGATCGTCAGAAGGATTTTGGAAAGTGAATAAATCGTATAATTCGCCGGTACATACCTTTTCTTGTTGGATAGCCAACAAACTTAATTCGTGCTTCACGTTTTCCTGCCTCACTAAGTCGCGTAACGTGCAGCTGACTTCCCAGCTCTCAAACTCCATCTGCAACCAATCAACCCCGTATAATACTTTCAATGTAGAGTTAGAACAACGCAGTCTTACCTCTTCGTACAAGTCTCTCTCTCCGCAGCTCATGGCTCTGTGCGCAGCACCGTTTAGCCTCTTATAGTCGACTTTTGTACTGCTTTTAACTTCGTAATGATTCTCCTTGTTGTCGGGTTCGTAATGTTTCCCATTAGATGTGGAATCTACAATCTCTGAAGGGGGCACTGCATTCTCGGGTTCAGTCTTCTTGTCTATATCCAGCTTTAGCAGTTTGCTTGGAATACCGGAATTAAGGAGAATAGCATCTGGCCCGTTCTTGCGCTTCCCTTCGTCCGACGAGTCTGCTTTCTCTTTATCGCTATGAGTATCCGCGTTATGACTATTTGTTTCAGCTTCTACTTTCCTCGATTTGCTCTTCTTCCCGTTGTTCATTCGCCCGTCCATAGCCACTTTTTTGTAGATCAACATGTACGCCGTGTTGGACGACAGGTAACCCTTCGGAACGCGACCGCGTTTTACAACTTTCGTTGTAGTCTCTGAAATCGATGAAAAATGTCGACTGAGCACCAGAGACCTTTCGTCGAGACAAAAATCTATAAGAGCCCGTTCAGATGTTTCTGAACGGCGTCTTAAAACCCGTGCTCACTATAGGCGTGCGAGAACGCGAAAATGTCGGGTCCGAGCGATTTGAGAATTTTATTCGGGATCAGGATTATTCTCAAATGTATTCCGACTCGCCTTCTCCCGATGCCCGTCTCGACCATCGTGTTCACGCACCCCTCTAAAGCTTACCAGTCACGCTGTCCTCGATCCGTTTGTTCTGCATTTTCTCTACTTTGTCATCGCTAAACTGGTACCACTCTCCGTTCGAATTACATATATTGGCAATGTAGTGGCCCGAGTGCGCGGACGGCCCTTTGTGGCTTAGAACGGCGACAAGGCCGTACACTTGTGTTTGCGGTGGACACCTGACATACTCGGACATGTCGAGGACCTCCGGGAACTGTATAAAAGAGTTCAGCTTTCTTTTCTGACCGGCATCTCTATCGAACGGACCAACGTGTAAAATTAATGTAACGAGTATTAGGGTACGAGTACGTCGAAGCTATGATACTAACGAAGGGAGGAAACGTTCACATTGAAGCATTCGTATCGCAGCTCCAATATACTCGCACCCTTAGGAAGTTTAAGACATATCGAAGCGTAGATGTATACCTGTGAAAGACGAAACGCATCAATTGTATGTTCAAGGTTTCAGGCAGGGATTCCAAGCGTATAAATCGGCGCGCGTCCTTTTTATCGTTGCAGGTAACGCAATGATACTGATTCGCTCCGGTTAGGTGTTCCACGGACAAGTATTTCTCTATCGCCTCCTTGATGGTAGCCGCGAGCTGCAAGTCCAGCTCGTAGAAGGTGGTCGAGGTCGGGTATTCGGTGCCGCACTTGGAGCAGCTGCATCAGACATAAAGCCTCGGTTATTTAGGAGGTATTAGCTTCCATATCGGTCAGATCAGTTGATCGCACCAGTCACCGTAGCGAGCAACGTGTCCTACCATGTTCTCATCGTCAAGATCATCAGCATCATCATCGTTTAGGACAATTCTCATTTGTTTTCCACTTCAGAAAACCCACCAATTGATATAGCTGTATTTCCCTTGTGTCAGCCTCTGCAACATCTGCCTCAGTGCCGCGTTTTGTTGCAGTTTCCCTTCGATATGGCACAGCAGTAGCTTCGAGAACTCCTGCGCATCCTGCTGAGTTCTAGTGTCCAGAGACAACGCGACCGCAAGATTCATTGGGTCCAGTAGACGCCGGTTTCCGAATTGCATCATAGCAAATATGTATTGCAACTGGCCGACCGCTGTCACCGGATGAAATGGTAGTCCCGCCATCTCGGCTTGACACACCGCCTCCTTTTCCTCCGGATCCTCTGTGATGTTCCACTTGTATATTATCCTCCTGCGAAAAATATACAATTTTCATTTTGCTGTTTTCACCAATGTTCTTACAAGCAGAGCGAATTTCCAAGAATGTATAGATACCTCATGTCTTCGTTGTGAAACCACATTTGAATTAAACTGTTTACATAGCAAGTAGCACCCAGATTCTTTAAGCCCACGTACTCTGTGGGGTCGCGTAATTCGGATAAAGAACTTTCTAAGGATGCTACTTCTACCAGTTGAGACTTCATATACTTTTCTTCGCCTATGCCTGTTAGACATTGCGGATTATTTGTGCAGTTACGCCTGGAAAAAGAGAAACACAATTATACGGACCGTCTTAAAACAGACTGGAGCTAACGAAATATCTTTCGGGGATCTTATAACTTACTTGCAATTTTTACAAGCTTTCAAACCTATCCTATAGGCAGATTCTAGATGCACTTTCTCTATTTCTTCGGGTAAAACACCTTCCACCCAAGCCCATGCTAGTTTATCTAAATCAATCTTCTTGGTTGGCGGCATTCTTCTCTGAAATACAATAGTTACATTAGTTAGTTGGATATATAAAATAATGAAAAAATTCCTTATAGAAATGATCAATTTTTAAATAACTTCTCGATTGTATTTATTCACGGAACTACTGTAATTTATGTGCCCTAACTTCATACCGAAAGATCAAATATTATTTTCATTCGATAAAAACCGTATTAAAGTATCGAAATTTTGATCGAAATTGAATTTTTGTGAATTAATCTACCAACTATCACACTTTGCGTAAATATTTGCAGCTCAGTGGTGCAACGGTGCAACGTGAAAATGCACGCGTTTCATTTCGCGCCATGAGAGAATCACGATTCCGTTGGTAAAATAAAAACGTAACGAAAGTGGCACCCGATACAACTGATTCCAATAGATTTCTACGTTCGAGGATAACAATAAAAAAGAAGTGACGGACAGCACAGTTAATCGGTAAGAAATTGAAAACATACGAACGATCAAACACGCCTAAAAATCGTAAGATGTGTACCTGCACGAAGGTAGAATTCGTTGCTGATGTTCGAGGTTATGAGAAACGCCGCTTTTATTTTTACAACATTATATTCTTCCCCTACAACATTATCTGATTGTAAGGGAACGCTTATCACGCTCGTCAAGCCAATTATCACTATTATCTATCAATATTTTTTGTTCACAGGTAAAAAAAAGTCACATAAAAACACTCTAACCGTCCGATGTACACTGACCGCCATATGCAATTGGTTTCGCTCGATGCGCGCGTCGAGTTTTAATCTCTAAATATGTATGTAATACAAATATACGAAAAACTAATATAAAATCATATTTTACCCATTCGTCTCTAGCTCGCTATTTCGATAATGTATTTTATTTTAATATTTCTATCAGCTTCTATCTCGATATTCAATATCCTCATATGAAAATAGTTTTTTTTTTTAATTATTTTTTATTACATTCATATAAATTTTTATAAATATACATTTTCGTAAACTTCCACGAAGTAGTGATTATTTAAGTGGTAAACCAGAGCTCGACATGTCTCAAGATAAGATAGGTAAATATAGAAGCTTGAACAGTTGGAATTAATAAATTTAATAATAAATAAAATTACTGACTGAAACTATTCGCAGTCGGTGTAGATATCTTGCTGGAATTTCTCGAGGTGGCGTTCAATCACATATTGTACTTCAGAAATTTATATCCTAAAGAAATCTTCAGGAAAAAGAAGATCTATAGTACAGTGGTATATGTTTCTGAACATCCTGAGCTGAACGAGTACCTGAAACATGTTCTCAATGCTATTAGAGAGCTAATCAAAGAAGACGAGAACAGTGTGAAGGTGGTAAATCTTGTTATTTACAGCTTAGACAACCGACCAGTTGAGAAATTCACTTTTGATATTGTTAAACTGCAAGCAAACAATACAGAGTACGTATACTAGATAATAAATTGGTAGTTATGGCTTGCTAAACATTTTGTTCATTGTTCCAGGAAGGATCCATACTATTTAAAAACAGAGGAGGCTCTCAGAACAATTTGTTTAAAATTGTCCATGTGTGAATCTTATCTGAAACCATTGCCAGAGGACTCAACTTTTTCTATCGAGATTCAAACGTATGAAGCAGCACATGTTGGTCTCAGCGAAAACCCAAACTGCGAAGATTTCCCATGGATTATCAATGAAGAAGTGTCTGAAATGCCCGATACAAATTTATTGCCACTGAAAACTATTAAAACAGACTGTATGAATTTGCAAATGTATGTGATCGAATGTGAACAGAATAAGAGAACGAACTAATTGTATATTTATAAATAAATCAATTTTTTAGATTAACCGATAAAATAAAAACCTAGTGAAAAGCATTCTATTTTTATACCTTTCTTAGCAAGCAGTTGCAAGAGTTCAGTATAAGTTCTTTCAGCTTCAACGTTGCTTGCTACATATGTAGTTCAAAAAAGTGTTCCGTAATTTTTAAAATAGAACCACACATAAGGTATAGGAGTAGACTAACCACCCAATTATATTTTTTTGTCTGTCGTCTGCGGGGCTCTAGAGCCCCCTTACCATTTCTGTATCACATCCTACCGTATCGGTCGGAACAAAATATTGTGGAACTCTTATTGGGATATACATATATATCTATAGATATAATATATAAAATATATGTAAATATCAGTAAATATACTTGTATAAATACCTCGCTTTTATATCGCTATCCATCATTTTGAATTATCTTGTGACGTGACTTGTGGGCACCAGATACTCCGTTATCTTGGAACACTGCGTCCTATGCATATCCTATAGTGTCCTATACGTCCAATACCACCGACGAGATACATACTCTTGATTTCTATTGAGTGATGCAACACAATACAAAACTGCTACTAAATTGTTGCTAGAGGTGTATTCTAGTTTCATCGATCATAAATCTCCACAAATTATGCCTGGAGAGTGAAAGAATAATTTATTTGTAAGATGGTGTCAATAATTTCCAGCTCACATCTGGACAGAGGTCCGGAATACTGTTAATAACTATTTAACAACTAACAACATCTAATCAAAAACTATACTTGAAAGTAGCAGGAGGTCCGCCTCGTATTCTCCAATCGCTAAAGTTTATAAATTGTTGCTGTGAAATGAGTAATTAATGAATCATCGATTGATTTGATAAATGAGTGAGATCGGCCATTGCTGCCCTTCTCGGGTACCTCCTTGCTTATCATGTGCTCCTGGTAATACCAGGAGATTCAAAGCGCCGCAGAAGCGTTTTACACATAGGAAAGATAGGGAAAATTAGTTCAGAATCTCGTCCCAGAGATGGCGACACTCACACACTCAACCTCTCCTTGTCTTACGCATTACAGGCATAGGAGAACAAATACCCTCTGCAAGAATTGTTAGTAACTAATTAACTACAAGCTCGATTTAGACACAATTGCTACTGGATTAATGCTAGAGGTCCAATCTAGCTTCTTCGATCATAAATCTTCACAAATTATGACTGGAAAGTTAGAAAATAATTTATTTGTAAGACGGTGTCAATAATTTCCAGCTTACTTCTGGACAGAGGTTCGGAAAATTGTTAATAACTATTTAACAACTAACAACATCTGATCAAAAACTATACGTGAAAGTAGCAGGAGGTCCGCCTCGTATTCTCCAATCGCTAAAGTTTAGAAATTGTCGTTGTGAAGCCAGTAATTAATGAATCATTGATTGATTTGATAGATGAGTGAGATCGGCTATGTCTACTCTTGTTGGATACCTCCTTGCTTAGCATGTGCGCCTGTTACTTACCAGGGGATTCGAAGCACCGCGAAAAAGGAGGTGGCACGAGCGAGGCCTCTTTTTCCTTGTCGCACACTATCACCGTCCTTGTCTTACACATGAGAAGGATAGGGAAAATTGGTTCGCAAACTCGCCGCCGTAGATGGCGTCACCATCGCGCCACTTTCGGTACGATTGTCATAAAAATTTAAATTCATTTAAAATGCAAAATGGTACCGAGCGTGTACGATTCGAGTTCCGTAATGTTTAAGGAAAACGGCAGACGATTGGAATTAAAATTGATTATTTTCCGAATAAATAATTAATGCTTTTCACGTCGATATATTGAATGATGACCACACAAATGCTCGCACGTGTATACGTGTGTTATATACACGAAGTCGAAATCAGCTGACTTATTCCGAAAGACTGTGTATGTATTAATCGAACGATAAGCGGTGTCTGAAAGTGATTGTTTTTTATTTTTAAGTAAGTATATATCTTCTTCGTGAATTATATCGATTTTTTATCCGGTGTATTATGTTAAAAAATTCATATTGCATGACAGTTATTATTTGTGTTTAACAGCTGTCAGACTGGCGATGCAGGTTATTATTTAATTAAAATTCTCACGGTCTTTTTAATATGCTGCAGTGACTGTTCAATAAAGAATCATTGAAGATGATGACTGATTTAGAAGAATCAGAGGTGAAGAAAGTTCGGTCGGAGATTGTAAAACGTGATGGGTGCTCGTCTTGTTTTCTAATGCAATCTGTTTGTTTACAAACAGTTCGTATAACTTTGTTTGTTGTTCCACAGCGACGATGAGCAGCAGGATTTTTCGGAAGCAGCAAAGAAATTGGCCGAGGGACTTTTGAGCATCTATAAATCACCGTTGGAACAGGTTCATAAAGAGCTGACTGAAGTAACGTAAGAAAAAACCATTTATTAGATTTGATTGTATTCATTACATTTGCTATAGTTGTTATATTTTTGTGCTTTATTCTTCCTTTTCAGAGGCAAACAACAGGCTTTACTTAATCAAATGCAAGGAGAGAATAAAAAGCTTCAGGAAACTTACGAAGATGTTGACCTAAATAAAATGGTATGAATGAACCTTTTCTAATGACTTCACCGATTGTTTAAATATATATTACTTTAACGGCTGTGCATTGCAGTTTCAAACGGTAAAAGTTTATCAAGGGAAGTTAAGTTTCATGAAGAAAGAGATGGCTTCGATCCATGAACGTACATTCAAATTAAAAGTAAGTGTGAATATAACTAATTGTTTACTTATACGTGTTTAACCCTCGTCAAATTGATTCAGTGGTAAGATTACAACACTATAGCTTATTAATATGCTATTTTGTTTATACAGAAACGAGCGTTAAGATTACAACAAATGAAACAAAAGGAAGCCTTGAACAGGGAACAACAGCGCGAGCAAGAAATTCGCCGTGAACAAGATTTAATTGGTAAACCCGTAATAAGTTAAGATTATTTAAGCTGAACGAAAGATGGTTAACGACAGAAAAGCAGTTTAAATGTACACAAGAGCAATATATTTATACAGTCATTGTTTACATTAAAACTAATACTTGATTCATATTTTTATATATTACCAAACTATCTCCCATTGTCCGTTCGAACTACATTTTTTATGATCTTTACACAAAACATTAAATGTTGTTTTCGACGGAAAACCGATAATCTCTCTCTCTTCTTGTATCCTGAAAGTGAACGTTGATTCACGTGTTCCCAGGAAGTACCTAAAGGAGAATATATATATATATTTCTATATTTTTTTTATTTGCAATAAAAAAACTAAATATATGACTGTTATAAATTTTTACCTTGCGTAGGAACAAATTATTTGATCGATGATCGCTACTCCACCGTCCTTGAATTTATTTAGAATATAATCCGATGGAATGTATCTAAGTACTGCATACTCGGGCAAATATTCTTTAAGTTCGTTGAATTCTGTAAAATATTTATTCAGTCAATGTTTTAAATTTTAATCGTACGTAGTATATCAAAAACAATTTACCATCTTCTGTGGCATCGGTAGCAACAAACAGAACATTCAATCCAAGCGTATCCAATTGTTTCCTCAACTGAGAAGCAGCAGATTTGATTGTTGGCACTGTAGAAGCACGACCGACCACAAAATCGCCTCTTCTTAAATGAGTAGCTAGGTACGGTCCTCCAACTGCGTTTCTTCTATTCTGTAATTCAGTAACGTTATTACTAGACTGCGGATGTTTATGTAATTTGCAATTTTTGTTGGTAATAACATTTGTAGGTCCAAAATCAATCAAAATATACTAAATTCTGTTGTATTTGATACACCAGCATTTTTTGAAAATTTTTATAAACCATAAATGCATAAAGGTCCGCAGTCTGTTATTACGTAATGTTTATTAATTTCACTCTATAATGAAATACCTTTTCTTGAGTCCAGTCAGTTGGTCTATCAGTCTTATCGTCTTTATTTGTCGAATTAAGAAAATGTTTCCTGTATTCGTTAGCAACTTTGTATAACTCAGGGTTGTATCTCATGCTGCGTCTGGCTCTCCAATATTCTTGTGATCCATAAGAGTCGTGTAATGCAATTTCCATGTGATCGAACATTACAGATCTGCGTTAATAAATTGAATTGCATCGAATCTTGTACATACAATATAAAGTATTTTCTTACCTGTAAATAGAAGGCTGCAGATTGTGTTTTAATTCTGACATCATTCCATGGAATTTGATGCATTTAATGGTTTCAGAAGTTACATTATGGTATCCCCAAAAGTATCTACCATATCTTACGGATCCTGGTTTGTTATACTGTAAAGATTCGCCAGTGCATTCCACTAATTCATTTTTGTCTTCAAATTTCCCTGTTTTAAACATTTCTTCGTCGTTTTGCAGTATATAGACAACATCGAGTTGCGTATGCTTTTTCTTGGAAGGGTACTCTGAAAATATAAACATTGACCGATCCCATAAGCCATTGTAAAATAGCAAGTGTATATACCTTGTAAAAATTGATGCATTTCAATGACCGGTATATACTTTTGGAGACTGGTAATATCAAAAAACAGGCTCCAAGGCAGTTGTGTTTGAGGTCCTATATTTTTAGATTGCCAATGATACAAATTGCCTAGAAAGAAATGAAAATATGTAATGAACGTGTCTTCACAAACATTGAATAACAATAAAGTTGAATGATAAAATTACCCCATGGCGGCAACACTAATTTCCACATATATTTTTCTTCATCTTTGATTAAATTTTTTAGAAAAACTGCTACACGCACATAAACGTCTCGTCTGAGATTGACACCCTCCGGTGGATTAACATCGTACAGAATGTAACTAAAAAGCATTTTATGTCAGAAAATTGTTAATTTTGATAAATGAAAAAATTTATTCGGTACCGGTTGTTCGAGTAATGTGTTTGAACATCGCATTTTTGATCGGTCTCTTCGTATTCATCTATTTGATTACAGAACGCATTTTCGGTTGCACATTGTATAAAATTAATATAAAAGAATATAAAATATAAGGCCTTGAAGCTTAACAAGTTTAACATTTTGAGGTTATATTGGTTATGTATAATGTTACAAAAATCTGCCACGAAACAATGTTAAACAATGTAAAATATAATATTGTAATGCCATTAAATATACAATCGGTCTAAATATGTGTAAGCTGTATTTTTTGGGTAGAATAAATTTATTTTTCTGACTTGTGTTCGAAGCTGTTTCGTTTGGGATTAATGAACTGGAATGAATCGGTTTTTTCAATGTAATAATTTTCTTAAATAATGATGATAAAGGACAGTAAAAAAACAACAGCAGTAGCAACAACATTGTACAGGTTGATCTTTGTTACACACGAATTACAGACTCATATCTCCCTTACTTAAAAATGGTTGATGGGTAGATTACAATTTGCTAATTCAATCGATAATAGTTTATAATAATGGTAATAATAATTATTATTTATCGTCTTATACAATATTTATAATTCATAGTTCAGTTAACATAGTTTGTGTCCTGCTTATATCAAAGCAGGGCCGTTATATGTTACATTTACTGCGACTCGTTTCCCATATTCTTCCATTTATCCTATTAAAGTATACACTTGGCATATAAAAATTACAAGGACAATTTATAATGGTAATGGTAGTAGCGGTAGTTGTAGTTATAGTAATGATAGTGGTAGCACTAATGGTATTTGTAGTTATAGTAATAGTCATAGTAGTAGTATTAGCAGCGGTAGTGATAGCGATAATAGTATTATCGTTATAATTATTTATCCAATAACTATGTCCTGTTACCATTCTTGTCTTTCATTGATTTTACTTTGTCTATACGTATACTTGCATGGAAATCTTCAGGTCCAATTCTTATGGTTTCTCAAGATTCCAGTGTGTTTTCTTCATTTTCTTTTTTTTTTCATTTTTCAAAGGGGGTGACAGAAGTTCGAACTGTCCCCTTACAAAAATTTGTGCCTCGTTGTGATTTCTTCAAAATGTGTGCCGTTTTGTTATACTTCGTTTTTCCTCACATTTCGTTAGCAATGACGTTAACCGGTAGTAGAATTCGTAGTCAGCAAACATTGGTATATACTGTAATACTGAATTGTTTGTTATAATAAATATAACATGAAATTCATTTCTATTAGACTAATTCTCTTCCTTGTTTTGCATTCGTCTATATGAATTCTCTATTGTTAACATCACAGCTAAAAGGGTGCCTTATTTCAACATGAAACACACTATCTTACATTCATTACAAAAAACGTGAAGTAGTACACGATATTAGTAACTTTCAAACAAAATATAATATTCTGCACAAACTGCACAGTGCACGCATTCAATTATACTACACATCGTACTGTCGCTCTCCATGTATACTTCTCTCCCTTCTTTTCTGCATACACGCATACCCTCATGCCACATCGAACTGCCTTCTTTGGCTCATCGTTTATAATAATAAATACTGACAGAAAATTGCCGTTGTTGTACCAAAGAAAACACAAATTAATTATTAACAGATAAATACAGATTACATCGTACAATTGATTTGTGTAATCCATATAGATCTAGAACAGAATGCCTTTTGAAGTTTTCTCTATTGTTCGTAACAAGATAATCAATTGAACTATTAGCTAGCACTTTGAAAAGTTATGGTGCACTGTGTATTGTACCATATATGTTACAAATATATTTATATTTATATAGCTTGATACTACTTCACATTCAGAGAATTACATTTGACAATTACCCGCTTACTAGCACAATCGCAGTTTTATATGCTGGCACAGTTACCCGACACTCCAGGTAAGGTAGTCGATTAAAAATAAAATCATACATATATTAGTCAATTTCGAAGTTTGTTACGTGGAATCATTGCGTACAATAAATTATATATTATGCTTCATTCTGCAGTTAATAAACTCGATAAAAAAGAATATTGACTTATTTTCCATTTTTAGTTTTGAATGCGCGTTAATGTTAAGCTGCTTTTCGCGACTTTTTGTTATTAATCAGACATTAGAATCGATTTTACATTCTCGGCAGCCATTTCATTGTTCTCAAAACTGATATCAAGACCGAAGTATATTTAACTGCATTGGGCTCGTAATAAAATCTTCGAAAATTACAAGATCGTTAATAAATAATTCATATATACACAGAGAAATATATATATACACACACACACACTCACACGTGTGCGCGCGTGAGAGCGCGCATATTTATTTACAATATAATTAGCAGTAACACTCACAAACGTATGTCGTACCGAAAAATTCAGAATAATGTTGAAATTGTTCTTCCGTCCAGTTCGGCCGAATTGAGCGTAAGAAAGTGTGTGTATCTGAAGAAACGAATAAACGCTATCAAGTAATAAACGCACATACTACGGATTGTTACATCACAATATTATACAATATTACGTGTATGTTTTTACCATATGCTAGCTCGGGTTGTTCGTTCCGGACAAAACGATAATTGGAACCTAGCGAAAAGAAAGACTTGCTTCGAATAGAAATCTTCCTAGAAATACTTTTTACAATCTTATGATATGTGTCAACCGATGATAGGCGGAAACTTAGATGTTACATGTCTTTCTTTAAGCACTATTTACGCTTAACAATAAGAAGCATTCAACAAAGGAAAACTCTTCCAGCATTGCTGAAGACAATATTTAATACATCGACGTCGATACGAATAAAAAATATGGCGGTTTTCTTTTCTTCTATGCAGACACGAACGAAATGAAAGTAAACCGAAAGCAAGACCAAGTTTATACGACAATTGTTCCATGTTCTTGGTAAAAACATTACGCGTCGAATAGCACAAGTTCGTCGTCTGTTAAATACGATTAGTTCTGCTTACTCAAGCTCTATTCGATACCGAGCAGTCGGAGGCTGGACTCAGGCGAGAATTCTCTGTATCTATGTATATTATTTATACTTAAATACATAGAAAGCGGCGAAGCTGCTACATATACCGAGTTATGATTTACATATTTCGAGTGATTATAAACGTGGCTGCATCATTTTGGAAGGTTTCCTTTCATTTGCTTTCCTTGGAATGTCCATGGACACTATTAACTAGCGTACATTAAAAATAAGTTCAGTCATTTACACACACTGCGGACACTTCCGAAAGGGAGAGACGGCCATTCTGTTTCACAAAGTGCCTCAGCATTTGTATAATTCTATTCATTTTGTACAAATTAGTTCTGTACAATCGTCTAGCATGTATATTAGTGAAAAGAGCATGTATAGTACTATTGTAGATACGCATGCTCTACTTCGATTGTAGTTTCTCCTCTAATAATTCTATGCGTATAGAAAAATTCGGTATTGCTAAACAACTTAAAAAGAAAAAAAAACGTTTCTATACCTTTTTCTCGAATGCGTGAATTTCTTTTTTGTGTTTGTCTTTGTTCTATCGTTTCGTTTTAACCCGGCTTCCCAACAAAGTCGAAAGTCGAAAGCAACATCCATTTGCAACGATGAACGCAAAGAGGTCGGTGCCCATGAATTAATCATACCATAAAGATTTATACAGAGAAAAAAAGGGGGTACCACCATGTTTCAGTATTGAGGTAGCGTAACGTTGCTTTGGCTTAGCGAGTCTTTTCTGATTATCTAGAAATATTTCCACTGATCGGTGGTACTCGAGAGAAAAGTATTACACGCCGAAGGATGTGATGAAACTGTACAGTAATGATCTTTACACGTAGATATTCTCATCTTTCATCTTCTATCTCTCTCTCTCACTTTCTCTCCCTCTCTCTCATTCTTTCTATCTCTCTACCGCGCGAATAATTCGAGTGCCGACGTTCGAATTCCCATACACGTGTGTATGATTGTACAATCATCGTACTGTATTGCGATGTCTTTGGTAGAAACTATTTGGTACGTATGCGCCCATTCGGAAGGTCTTTGCAGAGCCATGAAGTTACAACGAATGAACAGCTTGCAGGGGGTTTTAGGTAGTTCACAGGGAAACAAACATCAACAACAATGATTCCTCAAGTATCAACAACATTAACAACATCCCATTATAACTTATCATCATTATTGTGATCGTTTTTAATCGTGATCAGTTTTTTTCTCTTTTTTAGTTTCTTTGTTACGTCGATTTACAGTCGCTGTCGTCAAGTCTCAGTCTTTTGCCACACCTTTCAGCTCGATAACATTTGTAATGGGTAATTCTAATTATCATAGCAATCATTGTCTTCAGCATACTCGTCACTACCGTTATTTAGTTAATTATTTATGGCCATTGTCAGCGTCGTCGACGCCTCCCTACTATGGCCAAAATCGTCTCTCGTTAGCTTCTCGTTCGCATTTACAATAACGTTCGCGCCGAATACTCACTCGCTACCGATCGAGTTCTAGTAGCAGTCAATCACTCTGGAACTTTCAATCAACCGAATTACTAATACATCACGGATGATCTATCGATGACGGGTTCGTCGAACGAGAAAAATGAAAAACTGGAGCTAGAAATGCTAGAGAGAGGAATGAGAAACTATTTACTTCTTTCGTTACCTGATCGCGAGAAATGAGAAACGATGAAACGATATATATATATATAGTTATGCTCGACCGATATCGATAGTTCCGTTTATCAATTAAAATTACAAAGTTCCTTAACGTTATAACATCTACTAACGCTTCGTACACGTACTTATATATTGCGCGAATATTTTGGTATAAAATGTCTGTCTCTAGTCCATGGTAAATAAAAAGCGAGCCTTTCAAACACGTCCATGCAACTGGTATTCCCTTGTTCGTCTTTTTTTTCTCTTGATAATCTAATTATGATAGTTGCCTCGGTGTATTTGTTTTAAATATATTACGTGTTTATATGTGATCTACAAACATTTAAAATTCATCGAAATAACAGAGGAGAACAAGTAATTCTCACCCTCCTTCTGTACAAAGATATATATGCGTATGCATACATTTATGTATATATACGTACACATATATACATGGCGTATTAGGTCACTGTCTTATAGATGCAGAAATATAGAACGCAGTCTTTTTGCCTTGTACAATAAATAGTTTCCTCGAGAGCGATGGCACTAATGTATAAATTTCAGGATCTCTTTCACTTTGTGCGGTAAATGGTATGAAAATAGATATCGTTTCGACTATTCGTTATAGAGTATAAGTAGACAAATATAGTATAAGAAATATGTAATCGCGTCGTGGAAATGTTTTTACAAACTATCGGTCACGTTTTTCAATCTACAAATCACCGTTCTTAACAAATCAGAATAAATTAGAATTATTGTCGTAATTACCTATCAACTGATCTTACGGCTTTCGAGGAAAAAAAGTATACAGATCGCACACGACGACGTACCCGACCGCTCACTACATTTCGGTATCTATACGAGAGCAATTGTGATTCGGAATCCATCGTTATTCTTCATCGGAACGCGTAACATGCGGTCTATGAAACGCGCGCGATATAAAAATCGATAAAACGCTTTCGTAAACGCTTGCGCGCGATCGCACACCCCCTTCTTACTTTTTAACAGTTCATGCCCGAAGAAACAAATACTCCATACCACCGCATGTTACATTCTTAACAGTATAAAGATACCCTTAGAATGATACTTAAAGCTCTTACAACTTTTACAACACACTTGCGCACAGAGAGTAGTAATAGCTGGGGTTTGGACTAGACGTGATGTGGTTGAAGATGAGGCAGCCTGCTGGATAAGTTGGATCAGGATGTCATACTATTCGCTTCATCGAGTCGCCTCTCTGTTCCTACCGCTAATAAATTTGCAAATTCCCTTTCTAATAGTTGTCGAGCCTGTTGCAAACAAACAAAAATATATCACGAGTTAATAAAATCTCTAGCTATTGATTTTTCGATCTAGAACTTACTTGTGTATTTTGTGTTGGGATCTGCAACGCTAGGGCAAAACTATTCGCATCGAAACCTTCGTCAAGGGCTATAAGCGCTCCGTGCATCCCCGACTCCAAAAGGTTGTTCCCATATTCCTGCACACACAAAGTCATGTTTTATCACGGCCCCTCATTTTCGCGCTTTAATTCGTCCCCCGATGTCCGATCGACACAATGGAAAAATGAATAATTAATTTTATAAAATTTCTCTTTGGATATGAACAACCGTGGTAGCATGAAACAAGATTCAAATAAGGGATCAGACTCTCGGATGCACTGAAAAACTTTTGAAATTACTCTCAGGCCGATCGATTGAACCCATCTTATAACGCGGTCGTTGCTCCACACAAGAACGTCGACGTTCGCGTCCTCCGCCATTTGTCTTCTTTCTTCTAATTGCTGCCTATCGTAGTTTAGCCGCTTCAAACAGGAAATGCCGTATTGCAAACTTGTTCTGCGAACATCGATTAAGCCCATTCAAATCCCGGATCTCTGACCTTTCTCGCTTTCTCGCTAGACTCTTTAACGTTACCTGTGAAAACTATCAACCATTTTCAGTTGAATACGGAGGTCTTTTTTAGTAAGATGATCCAGCATTCTAGCATCAACAAGGCACTCCATGAAAGTGGATCGATACTGAGGCAATCCAAGGCTTGGCAGCCAAACATTACCAATCCATTCGTGGTTCATATCTCCGAATGCTAAGGTTGTGCGAGAGGTTTTCGGCGCTGACGGACTTGTTAGCGACACCATTTCCTGGATAGCTAGCCGGAGCTTCAGCCGGTGGAGACGACAGCTGCGGGCAGGATTAGTCAATCAAGTATCTGTTGCTAGAAGACCAACCCTTACGACTCGTCGTGTTTCATAAATCATGGTACAAATTAGGAGGTCAGGTCAATTCTATGGCTGGAAATAAGACGAAAATCATGAATAACGAAATTGCATGGGAGGCTTCATTTTCAAGCCATAGAATCGATCCGACCTAATTTGTACCATGAATGATGAAACACTCGGTATATTAATAAATAGACTCTGTCTCGTACCTTATACCAATTTCGCGTTGTATCTCGTTGTCGCCTAGGGCACTCATTATCGCGCCGCTTTTGACATTGGCTCGGCAGGCTGCGACGTACCAGGTTGGCATGCCCACCCATAATTCAAGCCAGGCTACCACAGTTGGTCCGTTCCACAAAGCGAATGGTGTTCCAGCCTTCATTGCCTCCGCCAACAGTTCATGGCGCGACGAATCTAACATGCTACCAAACATACTAGGACTGAAATCAAGTACATTGATTACGCTTATTTTGTGTATACTCACGGGAAACTCGTGACTCCTTACCTCTTCTTTTTCCTACGGTCGAAGTCGATCTTGCTGCCCATAGTTCCCGCCACGGCTACGCTATCGCCATAATCAGGGTCAGCAGGCGTGCTCGCACCTCCCATTCCTGACATGTTTCCTGGCATTGGCGTGTCCTTCCCCTTGATCTGTTGGAAATCAAAGATGCCTTCGGAATACATATAATTCGAAGAAATCTACAAAACGTATTTTGAAAATTTTCAATGTACGTCTTCGCGTCTGGTGGTAAACTAATTCTTTTCTTTTAATAGTGTCCCAATGTTACTGTGACAGACTGTATATAGGTTTCATTTAAAATGGCTAATATTTTGATTAGGTTAGATTTTGGTCAGGGATATCATACTTGTTGCTCACCTTCTCTTTCTTACTGAAGAATCTGCCAAGGCTGATCTTGATGCCCTTCTTCTTCTGAGCCGCAGCCACCGCTGCCTGCATGTGCAAGTGCGGGCTAGATAGCTGTCCAATTGGCAATCCAACGCCGGACAAGTTGTTTTTGTGCAAACTGTCCTGGCTACTGTGGCGTGAGGACAATGGGGAAGGGGGAGTCCCAGAATTGAGTGCGCCGTTGTTATGTTGCCCATGCCTGCTGCATGGAGCGCTAATCTAGTTTCTATGTCTACTCTAAACAATGCATTCTGGCCCACGCAAGAACACTATATTGCTTTTTTTGATTTATATCGTCTGTTCTAGATTCTACGCAATTTATACGAGAGAATGTCTTCAGACTTTTGTCTCAAGAATACTTCATATAATGTATGCGAAGGAAAAACTTTCTTACTATACGTTGTTGAACTTCTTAGTGCACTTTACTTATTGCATGAGGCCACGTGTAATCAAAGATCTTACTGAGCCAAGTGAATTGCATTACTGTCAAAAATATTAGCGATGGTATGGTCGTGTATGCGCTTGGGGAAGTTTGTGATCTATAAGCAGAAATTTAGCTTCAAACGATGAAATGTATACAATACGGTTCTTTCACCGACAAGGGACATTAAACAAATTGATACTGTACCACCTTTTTCAATATATTTTCGAAAGGATTCGATTATGAACAATAATTATAGATTTGTTTGCATGTGAAAGAGATCCTATCTACATCTAATTGAATAATTGAATCATGACAGAATCGCTACAAGCTTGTCTCGCTATCGATCTAACGAAAAAGCGATATACTATCCCCAACCGAATAGAGAGAATAAGAAATTTGTAATACCTACTCAGTATTACAGGCAAGGCATAAAAACCTGGAAATATAGCTGAACACTGCTTATGAGATAAGATTGTCGTATTTAAGTGTACTCGTTGGGGCAAAGATATAGAAGGATGGTGGTCTTTCGATATTCGTTTCGAGCAGTCGTTATTATTTCGTTTAATGGATGGTACAATTGTTTGATTGAGCTATGTCGATCTATATCTTTGCGATCTATTTGGTAGAAAACAACCTTATTCGCACAGAAGACCGAGACGCGGTGTTAACTCGATGCAATTCTCTTGGCTGCCTAAATTCCCTCGTTTGTCTGAGACAGCGATGTCTGTCGTGAACCGGGCAGGCTTGAATGTACGATGGGTGGAAGAAGCTACTATCAGTTTCTTCCGGGGACTCATTTCTATCAGATCTATCAGATGATTCGTCCGTACCACTGTGCTCGAAAATTGGGGCTGTGGGCATGTATGTAACACCTTGCACACTATATTTCATCAGGCGGTGTTTCTTTAGGGGATGAGACGACAGATGGACAAAAAACAAAAACAGAAGCAGGAACGTCTATGAGAAAGTCACAGATAGAGAGAAAGGAAGAGAGAGATCGTCTCGAGTCAAGTTCCATGTCGCCAAGCAAAAGGTACAAAAAGGGTCCTGTTACCGTCGGTGTCGTCACTAAAGCTCTCGACCTCAAAGCTGTTCATTTCATGCCCACATGGACCACTCAAATATGTCGCGCACAGCGGCATGTGTTGCGGATTACATGCAGTACTACAATCTTTAATTAACCTGTGAACAGGACCACTGCTGGGAAATCCAGTTTGTCCAGTGCGCCTGGCAGCATAAACAACGTACAATGCTACTTACAACGTTATCGATTCGCCTTTGGCAATCTCATCTCTACGCGCGCCAAGGACTGTGACCGATTGCGCTGAGATTCGAGCGCACAAGAATTGTAAACTTTACGAAATGTCCTCAATTGTCAGAGATGTGGTTGCTAAAGTACTGCTTAGAATTACACCGTCTCTTCCTCAAAGGTATTCACGTTGTTTACAGTCACTTTGGGGACGGGAGGCATCGTAGGAATTACTTTGGAAATCCGCAAGTGGTATAATAAGACTCGTGAACGCCGTCCCCAAGGTGATAATGCAACGAATCAGAAAATCGAGTGCATACCTTCTGAGCTCCTCTTGACTATGAGCAAGTGCCTGTACTACGCGTTCCAGCCTGATCGATCGAGCGGTCAACGGCGACGCCGCATCGCTTCCGCCGCTTCCTGCACCACCGGTGCTGTCTCTTTCGCTCACCGAATGTAATTCTTCACCTGATAACTGTAACTGCGAATTTACACATACTATATCGTCTTCTGATGCGCCTAACTAGCTAACGCTAACGCGGAAAATAAAACAGTCGCTGACCTGGCTCGCGGGGAGAGATTCCGACAGTTGTCCTGGACTAGTTAATGAGGCGGCGTATTGATGGAGGTGCGCCGGCGACATTGATGCTGGTGCCTTGAAACAATTATCAACATATTGAAACAACGACCCAGTGAAACAAGCATTAAGTATATTGGTTGCATACTTACAGTATGATATTTATGCAAGTAATCCTTGTTAGGACTATGATGAGATTTTGGCGTGGATCGCCCGCTCAACGGCGGCGATGCTCGTTCAAGACTTCGTCCTCTCGCTAACAGGTTCATATGTTCAAGACTACCGACGCGAGATTCTAACTCTTCTGCACGTGCTTCAGTACTTTGTTTCTCTTGCTGCAACATTAACGTTCACGCTATAATACACGATACGTTCATGCCGGCGCCTTAATTCGAATCGACGTATTTGCCAAAAGTCTCCTTTCACGTGGTCTTTCTCAGAATCAATTTTTCATCAGATACGCCCATTCGAATTAACACGGCAGCATAATCTGTGTACGTATAGATAAAAAGACATAGACGTTTGCTTACCTGAATCAACATAATTTCATTATTAATTGCATCTAATTGTTCCTGTAACATTACCGCTAACGTTCGAGCTTCCGAACGGTCTGTCGGACTAATTACATCGGCCGCGCAGCTGAAGAGACTCTCGTTGTCCCCGTCGCCTTCTGCGTCGCTGGAGACGTCAAACGCCTGCTGCACGTTAGCGAGGACATGCGCCTGCTGCAGCTTCTCCCATTCTTGTTCTGCCAGCGTACGGGGTACGTAATTCTGGTAGAAGAAGTCAGGAAATGTTTACTTTGCACAGAGATCGTGGGTTTCATTGACAATCCAATACATACTTTCGTCGTATCCTCGTCGATGGTACGCTTCGCCGTTCTCCTTGGCAGAGAGTGCGTGTCGAAGCTACTGTGACTCGCACTCCTCGAGAAGGATCCAGGATCCACTGCGTTCGGTGACAAACTTCTGGTCAGCGCATCTGTCTGTTGGATGTTGAACGCGATTTCTTGTTGCAGCATTTGTCTCTTCACATTGTCGATCTCGAGCCGAGCTTTCCCCAACTCCTTCACTATCTCTGTCTTCTCGTTCTGCAGGTCTTCGGCCAGCTTCCTCGTCTGCTCCAGCTCCTGCGTCAGCGCATTCTTCTCTTTCAACGCCTGCATTCTTTCCTCCAGATGCGCCTGCAGTCTTTCGTTCGACTCTGGATGGGAACACGAAAGGATGATCGATTACGAGAGTTTCTTAACGGTTGACCGAAGCGAAATGTACAGCAATTACCGGATAAAAGTTTATCAACGGTTGCACTAAGCCGCGTGTTATGCTCCTCGTTCATTTTAAGTCGTTGATTGACACGCATCACTTCCGCGTTCTTTTCCTCCAATTGCGTTTCTAATCTCTGTATCCTGTCCTCCGCACTGCCGTGCCTTTCTTGAGCCTGCTTATTAAACGATGCACATAATTAATATTACTGTACGAAACGCGAAGCTGCGATGATTTAATGATCCTTCCTTCGATATACAATCACATGAAAACTTATCAACTATTTCAGGTCCCGAGCGACAAAAGACGAGACGAGTCTAGATAGTCTAACTTAGTGGAACAATGTACACGTGCCTTGTACACAGTATTCTAAAGAAACGTGAGACCAGAGAAATGAAACGATAAAGTACTAACAAGCTCCAAAAAATAATCACATCGATTGCGTTTGTTTGGTATATTTAGTGTTAGATTGAAAACTGGACGGATTATAATATCCCTCGGACACGAGAATTGCACGAATTCCAACATTACCTTCTCTGTACGAGCCCTTAGCTGTTATCATGTTAATAATAAACTGTAAGAAAAGGCTGAATAGTGTTTGTTGTTTGCATGGCAGACAAAAGTCAGGTACTGCGTGAACAGTGGTATAATATGGGGTGGGGCATTTAAAAGAAGATCATCCGAATATCTCGCTTGCTGTTGATGGCAGAGAAAAACTGCACCAGACGAAATGCACTTGATTAATAATCTGGTGTCGCTAATTTTCTGGTAGGATCAAATACATTTTCTTCTACCGTCGATAGCAAGTGAAACATTCAGGTGAGCTGTTTCAAATGCTCCACTCTGCATATTTGCGACAAGAAGAACGCGCCGCTGAGAATTCGAATATGTGAATTGAAGAGTAGAGAGAATCGTATATCTGAGTAGCAAGCAGTCTAGACAAAGATATATATATATATAATAAATAAATAAATATATATATTATATATATATACATATATGTAAATATATATTTGGGGAGAGTCGACAGAAGTGCAGAGGAATAAAAAAAGGACAAATTGATGATGCAACGACTTAATTCCCCTGCGTACCTGGTTGGGCCTCCTCACCTGCGTCAGAGCCTCCATCCTCTGCTTTAATTGCTCTTCCATTTCAGGAAGCTTGGAATACTGTGCCAATTTCTGTTCTGCCAATTCCAGTTTTTCCTGTATAGCTGCTATCTTCTCTTCTTGGAGCTGAAGAAGGTATGGAAATCAGTGACGGATTATTAAAAAATGAACGAGCAATGATGTGGACAGGGTGTCAGCGTCGGGTGGTTCTTATTTTTAAGTCGGAAAGTAACCGTCCGTTTTCCATATCTTTACGTTTACGTACCTTTAATTGGGCCTTCTTGTGCTGCAGCTCCTGTTCCAATTTCTCGTTGAGATCGTGGCTACTGGAGGACTCTCGTTGAGCCTGGAGGTACCGCTTCTCGAGCGTCGCTATCCTTTCCTCCTGATCCACTTTCTGTGCGCAATTCTCATGCAAATCTCTCTGCAATTTCACGTTCGTCTCTTGGGTCTTCAGCAAGTCTTTCTGCGCTTTCGATAGGGTTTCCTCCAACTCTGCCACATGTCCAATTAACTCTGCCACCCGCCGTTGCCACGTGCTCAACTCTGAGCTCTAAAATAAACGGTTTCACTCTGTTATCATTGATTGTTTATCCGCGCGACCACCGACTATAGTTGTATGCTTGTAACAAGAGTATGGTGTTATCCATATCGAGGACAAGACACAGCTACTATACATAGTCTGCGACGGGAGACAAGAAACTTTTGTCGTTTGTCCCTGAGTCGTGTGGGAGGGGTGTTATGCGACAAACCGTCTGTCACAGATACACTGTATATGTCTGTCGTAGATTGTATATGTGTTAACGTTGTTTCAGTATTGTATCGTGTTCGTCTATACGATTGTTACGGTAATAAACCAAGCTGTTCATACGAAAAATATCTGCACGGGGGAGAAAGAGAGAGAGGTCCATTCTTAGTTCACTAAAAACCATGCGAAACACGTCGAACATTGTCGTCATAGTCATTCCATAACATGCCATGGGCTGCGTCACCTCGTATGGCGCAACACGACAGAAGAGACCATAGTTGTGCAAAAAAACACACGACGTCACACAATCTGTTGTGGTTTCTATCGACTAATTTCTTTCTTGAAAAGAAAAGAAGAAAACAGTTGATTCGCCAAGTGCATTTTGTCAAGGTTCTATCGGAGAGTTACAGAGTCAAGACTGTCGAAGTATCCTTGAAACACTTTCCAGTGTATCTTCGACCATGCACCATAAGTAGAAGAAAAAACGCATAAGGAAAGTTTCTATTCTGTTCGATATCAAAACGCTTCGGCAAACTTGTGTCTTCAAAAACACATGCAACGGGTGGGGGACAGGGAAAGTTTGTTCCCAAAGTCGGTTGCGGTATTCCCTCACTCTGGTGGCGCACAGTTGAGAAACAGAAAATGGAGCAGTCGTTCCTGCCTCTCAGCGGACTAAGGGAATACCGACACGGACCAGCTATGGGAATCGACAACAGACGATTACGGGAACAGTCAAGCGACACACCCCCAAGGTGTTACTCCACCCTACTCGCGTCTGCGACGCGTTTCCTACCCTCCACTGCCATGCTGAAGTCTCGGACTTTCTTCGGTAGCAGCAACAGTTTCGATTTTAGAATGCAAACATAATGAAACCTTAGAAGTTTTACTTGGAAGAAAGTAATGTTTCTTTAACGTTCCTGTGGCGACCTAATTGCGAGTCCAGCTGGGCAGCGTAGGGTCGAAAGAGCCGCGTTTCATCGAAGATCTACCTGGATCTCTCTAGAAGACTGATCATACGTACGCAAAGTTCGATTTCGCTCGGATCGACGCGCGTGTTGTCATACCTGCTTGTCGACGGTAGCTTGCAAATCAATTACTCTCGCCGCGGTGTCCTGGTCCGCCGGGTCCAGACTGCCATTGCTCAGCCTACTGCCAATTTCAGTAGACCTCTCGGTACCTAGTTTTTGTATCGACTGCGGCTGTGGTTGTTGTTGTTGCTGCTGCTGTTGCTGCTGCTGCGGGTGTTGTTGCTGCTGGCGTTCTTGCTGGCCTGCCGCCTGCTCAGTCTCATTCTGCCCGATCACAACACTACATTCAGAATGCCTCGCTCGCATTGCCTGTCCTGCATCGCCGCGCGATCTCCCAACTACTACGGCTAGACAACTATACGCGACTAAGCCACTACCGTGCACTAACGCAGATGCACTCTTATGGATGCAACGATCGAGGTGATTGACGAGCACACGTGGCAGCCGAGCTCTGATGTCGATCGGTACAGATTCGCGCTCTGCGATGACGTTTCATGTTCGAGGAAGATGCTCGTGCAGCATCTGCGCTAACTTTGTTTGATTGTAAATATCACCTCAAGTCATGATCTAGGAAACCAGAATGTGTGGGTACAGTGGTTGACGAACATGAGAAATCATTGTTTATCTTCTACGGTCAATTGTATACGATTTAGAACAGAAATCTGAAGGATAAACAGTGACCCCTCACTTGTGTGTGCCACTGTAGCAGAAAATACAGTTCTCTTAATCTTTTCAAACTGGCCGCACGAATACCTTGGTCTCTCGAGCTATATGATTCTAAATACGTCATGACTGCAGTCCTAATAAAAGTTTGATCCTCTCTGCGACAAGGTTCGGCGCTGTGCTCATACGATTATATAAACGATTGTATAATTCCGATTAGGAGATCGATCTTTCAAGCAATGCTTGGCAAACGTGTGGTTACATATTTTTGATTTTGTTGCCCTGCGTGTGCATAGAGGATCAAAGAAGGAAGAAGGCTTTTCCTCGATGATTCGTGGAATGAATTCTGTGACGCTGTTGGATTTGGTGACGCGCGAATGATCGAACGGTTTCCAGGATCTCGAGAGAGCTAAAATCTGTGACCAATGACTGGATCGATCGATAACCAACGGCGAGATTAGAAGCGTGTATTATATCGCAGAAAGAGAGACAGAGAGAGAGAGAAAGAGAAAGAGAACGATAGGACCCCGAGTGGTCGCACCGAACGAAAGTTTTATCGTCGGCGTGAGATTAACGCTTGGATCATATCAAAACCCATGAGCATGCACAGTGAACGAAAAATGAAAATCTTAAAAGAGGTCGCATGGATGCAGCTTTCACGACGCTCAATACACGTGGAACACCTTTTCTCATGTATCCATGATGATTGTGAAGTATGAGGGGGCAGTGTGTGTGAGATATTCTGTGAGTGCGATTATGCATGGGTGGTGGTGGTGTGCGGTATATCGTATCCACGTTTCTCGGCTACCTTGTTCTGTTGCTGGCTGTCTTCCGCCTGCCCGTTTTCCTTCGGCCTGTCCTCGATGGCCTTAGGCGCGTGCCCGCTCATTATGTATTGCTGGAGCTGCGGTTCAAGACATTTAAACGATCAATATCGTCCGCAGTTCGATCACCGTCCCTCAAACGGACCGGCCCAACGATAAAACTACACTGCGGATTTCTAGGGAATCATCAACGACAAAGAAGTTCTGATCGTTCCAGATGCAAAGAAAATCGGCGAGCTTTTAAGAATATTCTCGCTTTACTTTTCACGCAAGGGGGTGTCTCGCGATCATCAAATAAATTCGCCCCTCCTCGGTGGTTTCCACCGAATGGCCTATAAAAATCCGCAGTCTGGCGACAATACTTAGGGAAAGCGGTACCTCCTGTTTGGTAATGGCTAGTTCCTCCTCCAGGCTCTTGTTCTTCTCCTGGGCCATGCGCAGACGGTCCCGCACCTGAAAATTGGTCGCCGGTTATTCAAGGGGATTTTAATGAACCCATTATCTCGCATCTTAGCAGCCTCCGCCCGCAAGACCGTTCTACATTTAACCCTAAAACACGGGGTTCGCGTAGTTCAACCTCTGTTTCGCGTTCGTCTACCCTTGCAATTAGCGTCTAGGTCCTCCAGATGTTGGAGTGCGATCTCGTGAGTCATCTCGGGAGGATCTTGGGACCATCGACTCGCTCGAAATTAGGGTTCTACGAGAAAGAAGAGGGTCTTGGAGTTCTTCCGCGGAGGCGTGCTCTACTGGCCAATTCTCTCGATTTGAACGTCATAGAAAAGAAGTTAGACTTTCCGACTTTTTACTCAGCTCGACCTTCAGTTGGTTAGGGCCTACGCGAATCTAGGTTCAGAGTTAAACCGGAATCGTTGTTGATCCGGTTGCAAGGCTGCAGGGAACGTCGTCGAACAATAGATCAGAAGTTCTTACTTTCTCGTCCAGAGCCTTGTGGTGCTCGAACAGACTTTTCAGCGCTTTAAGCACCTCGGCTTCGGACGACACTCCGGATTGAGTGACCTGCTGCCTCTTCATCACAGTGGTCCTGATGGACCGTTCGTGCCGCGAGACCAGGCATTCTAGATGTTCCAGCAGAAGCTGCAAAATCCAAACAGACAGCAGACAATGAGCAATATCGCGGGAACAAGTGCCGCATTCAAACTCCAAAAAGTATTAGAGCAGACGCGACGACAACGAGGCTCTCTACGTACGCGAGTATTACTCCGCTCCGCTTTCAGCTCCGATATCTCCTCATCCCTCGCGAGGATGCCCTCGCGGGCCGCTACGAGCTCCTTTGTTAGCTGAGAGCACTCCTGAAATCAGAAACGGAGCATCTTTCACCACGTGCCACTGGAATGCGTCTCTATTAACCCTTCTGCGACCATCCTCTATATTTTCTTCCCTGGCGATTTTTTGGAAAAATGTTTCAGCATTACCCACTTCGTCGCAAGGAACTTACCCAACTTATCTTATCTTATCCGGGAGTGAAATAGAAATTTAGTTTGTCTCCTAATATGTTTCATACTCATTTTTGTTATAAATGCATAAAATCCGCTGTCTAATGATCACCAACCAATCTTTTCTTACATTCAAGGATGATCTGCAGATGGGTTAACGTTTCAAAGTTCATACGTTTGCATTATTAAGAGAAACAGAAAGAACTTTTGGTAATTCAATAGATCTTTTTTCAAAGGCTTCTACAAATCTTCTTACATTGAAAACGTTTCGAGGCAAAGGGAAAGACCACAAAGAGCCGAGTTAGTCTTCGTCGGGACCGATGCTGAAGTGGAGCATTAGAAAGGAATCGGCTTCTACCAAAGAAGATCGGTTCGACAAGTAGTTCTACTTCTGGATCGAGCAGCAGTTCGCAAGTCGTAGACTGAAATATTTTAGGGTACCGCTCACCAGGGAGCTCCGACGCAAAGTTCGCCCCTCTGGGAGGCTGCACTTTCATCTTCGTACACGTTACTTCCGCTCGACATTCTAGCTGAATGTTGTATATTTATTTATAAATGCCGCTGATCGATACCGGAGCTCCGCTGTTGGAAAACAACGCGGACCGGATGGATGCTCTCTTTAAAGGGTAACACGGTCTCCTGTGGACCCTGACAAAAATGATTATCGAAAATCCAATTCCGGAGACTGCTTAAAAGAGGACGTTTTTGTCGATTCTTTTCTGTCGCCAATTTTCGCTTCGTTTCATACAAGTTCATTGACTAACAGCGGACGCTCGGAATACATGGCAAAAAATAAACCAGAACCAGGTTGGAAACGGATCTTGGGTAGCAATTGTTCGGAATAAAGATCCTCCATAATTGTCTTAATCAGAAGCTTGATGTAACAGTTTTAAACCGATATTTTCGGAGCAGGTATCTAGTTTTGAACGGACAGGCTACCAATTAGGAACCAGCCGACTTTACTTCCTAATACAAACTTCAGTAATCTCGACTACTCCGAACGAGACGGAAAGAGAAAGAGAGACGGTACTGTCCTGTTTTTCCGTTTATCCGTAGCACTCGGGCAGCTCCAATTTCCGCGAGACTTGAAACGGAAAGCTGGAGACACCTCGAACCGGCTAAAAATTGACCGATTAACGTCAATTACAGGGAAAACGGGGGGTTTTCTGGTTTTTGATCTTCAATTCTATTAGAAAATATACAGGGTGAGTCACCTAACGTCGCCACCTCAAATATCTTTGTTGTTCTTAAAGATACGTCAAATGTCTGAAGGACAAAGTTGAATGGTAAAATGGGGCTCATACGATACCAAAAAAATTACATAAAACCAAAAATTTGTTTGGTATCGTATGAGCCCCATTTCACCATTCAACTTTGTCCTTCAGACATTTGACGTGTCTTTCAAAACAACAAAGATACTCAAGGTGATCAAGTTAGCTGGGACACCCTGTATAACTCGTGTAATTTTTCTTACTTTCGCTTGAAAAAATTCACACGTGCACTTGAAGAACCAATGAATACGTGTGCAAAATGGCAATGCAACAGGTGTGATAGTTTTTCTGAAAAAAAAACGCTAAAAATTCGCGGAAAAACGGCCTCGAAAAGAAGAATGTCTCCTTAAGCCGTCGCCGGATGTCGTTCTCGGGAAGAGGGTAAGAGAGAGAGAGGGGAGGAATATCGATGCCGCTCGCAAAGAACTCATTATCCCGGAAGAGGCTGATTAATTACAGACGGCGGGGGAATCCTATTAACCCATCGACAGCGCGAGCTGCGAGAGCGAGATCATCTGAAAATACAGGGCCGTCGCGATCGGGGCTACACGAAGAGGGAGGGTCCCGATTTAAATAACAAGTTCCCGAATCTTAATTATTTCGGCGGCGACTCGTGAGATCTCTTGGAACACGATCACGGGGCGAGAGCCTCGGTGATTGCTGTGCTCCCGTGTACGCGCGGGATCGAACGAACAATTCCCGGGCAATCTGGCCGAATATCGGTCCCCGATCAATTTTGCAAGATTAATTTGCATGTAACAAAGTTTCTCACGACCGTATCAATTTGCCGGAGGGCGAACGCGTGGGAATCGTTGCTGGCGGATCAACGACGCGGCGTGTACGCTCGATCCCGGTAACGAATTAATGATTCGTTATTGTACACCGGTGAACGTCGAACAGGCAGGCGCGCAGGCATAGGTCCATTCAGCATTCATCGCCGCCGATTAGTAAGGAGAAACTAATCCTCTCGAATGGTAATCTAGTCGAGAGGACTCCGAGGTGCGTTTCCGCGAATAAAGAGAAGAGAAGCAGCAGGGACGGGCAACAAAAGCCGTGTCAACGCTATACACCATTGTCCAATTTCGAGGAAATTAACGACGCCCCGCACGGCACTCTCCCACTCACTTTGTCTAATTGCGAGCGACGATTCGTCGCCAGCTTTCCGCCACGATGAAGCTCGTCAAATACGCTCAATAGGAAAACCGGTTCTCCAATCGATATCCCCTCGTAAGCTTTCTTAGCGGAGCACGTCGAATTGTGCGCTGCTCAGCCCACGAAGTACCAAATTTTTTAATCCTTTTCATGCCAGATGTTAAATTTGAAAAAATATCTTTATGCCACACCTTCGTGCACGGTTCGAAACGGAAATCAGAGTACGTAATGGGTTAATACCGCCAACGATTTCAAGGTACATAATTCGAGAGTTGCTATCGATGGTACCTAACGTGGAATCTGACAGTCGAACGGCGAAGATAATCGAATTAAAATGAATTTGCAGGGGATGCGCAATCTAGGCGGCGATCCAAGGAAAAACGAGGGTAAGGGAAGGCAAATTTTAATTCTGCGCCGAATTAATGGCGATGATACGTGCGCGACGGGATCGGAAGGATTCCAGATAACGACGCGACGTCGTTAATTGCTGTTCCGCCGGTGGAAATACGTGTCCGGCCGTGGAAACGATATTTCCCGCTGCGGGGAAAAATTCCGTTTAATTACCGGCGCGGTATCTTTCGGCTACTTGTTGCACGCGGAAGGAAATGATCGAACCAACAACGTCGAGCTCTCGCGATCATCTCCGCGAGTCACTGATAAAATCGACAGTCTATTAACGACTCGATTAGGAACCGGCCTCGGCAATAGTCTCTCGCAAATCGATCACAACCGAGTACAGGTGTTCGAATAATTTTCCAGGTAAAAACAACTTTGTTTCTCCCCTCGCCGCGTGCACGACCAAACAAATTGATTCGCGAGAGTGTCGGCGTGTGTTGATACCATGTTAATCGATCGGAAGTAATTAACGCCGCAGTTCAATATTTATTCTGTAGTAATATCAGCATGTCGGGAGCGTAACATTTCAATTGACCCGGACACGTTCAATTAACGTTCCCGCGAATGAATCTCGAACGAAAAAACGTGCGCGCGTGTCGCGACGTTTTTCCCGATCGTTGTTGACGGCCAATAAAATGAATCGTTCATAATACAATCTGCTTTTTATGTAATACAATGCCGTCGCGGGGAGGAATCAAATTAACGCGGGGAAGATTATGCGGCGATAAACGCTGGCGCGATGTAGTTTAACATAGATACTCCGAAGTGATAAAAATTAATGGCAGCGTAATCGAGAATCGCTGCATACAGAACGTTGTAAAGTTGCATTCGGGAGTAGTTCATTAATTTATGTATCTATTTCGAGATTTTGATTAGCTCAACATTTCTCATTAAATATCTGTGACCACGGTTTGCCAGTTCTCGAAATTTTCCGAACGGAATAAAAACGGAGAAGCCAGTAAAAATGGTTGGCTCTAGCGAGAAGTTTTTACGGTGTTCGAGTATGGTAAATTGCTGGCGCGTGGAGGGGGTCTATCGATTGCGTGGGCGAAGTCACGATGTCATCGAAACGCCATCGGAACAAGCGATAATTTCCACGCGATATCGATCGCTGGCGAGCGCGATGCGTACGTAAGATGGGATTTAAACTCGCGTGCGGACATGCAGTTTGCGCCTACGGTGCAACGGACTGTGAGAGTTATGCAGCTGCAGTTCGTTAGAAGTGCACGACCCCTGGCCGGCGTGGATTGAGATATTGAAATTCGCGTTCTCGCCGGTGGAAACGGACGAGCCTCTGTTTCCGGAAAACAAATTGCAGCTGCGATCCGAAAGATTTGTGGAGACCGACTCTCTCTCCACGGCAGACTTCTTTCCTAGTATCTCCCGATCGCGGAACCAATTAAATTTATTAACTGCCTTCTATCTAGACCTCTGGCGAGGAGCGTTCGGTTAAACCAGTCAGGCGTTTATCGTTTAATCGTTATCTCTCTGTAAAAGTGCTCACACTTTTTCCTAGAAACGATTTCCTACTTAGAAAAGCACACAATCACTTTTATTCATAGGTCATCAGTTTCACGGTATATCCTCGATTTTGTTCGACTCGACTTTTATAGATGCTGATATTTTCCGGCGGAGTTAGCATAATCCGGCCAGCGATTAGAATAATTCTTTCCCACATCCGTGCGATTGAAATTCAATATTCGACCTCGGCAGTTTAAATTTCATTAGCAGTCCCAGCGGATTCTTTCTATTAATTAGAAAGTACCGTGCCGATTTGGGATAGTAGAATCGCGAACGTTGCCTTTCCTCTACGCCGCGCCGTCTCGTCTGGTAGTTGTTCCTAAGAGGGTCAACAATTATCAGCAATTGGCCGACGTGAAAACTCTTACCGATTACGCGATTATCCAGTTAGCCTTGCGGCCCGAGAGAGGTCCCCGCGGAACGGGCCGATCGTTTCGGTTTAATTCCCCAGCGCTCGACCGTGGAAAATAATTAGAACCCGGCCGGGTGCCGGCTCGCTAATTAACCGGTTGTCTAGTTGCACGTCCTATTTTCGGCCCGAGTCCGCCGCTTATCACTCGCCACCGTTTTCATTCATTTATCTCTATCGTTCCGTTTTTCAACGTCCGCCGACCGGCTGCGCGCTCGCAGAATGAGAATAACGTTTGCGAAAGACGCATCGCATTAGGCTCGTGCCCGCGATTATTGTTATCAATTCAAGAGAGAGATCCGACCCGACCCAGTAAATATTCTTTCTTGCTGAACCACTGGCCTGCCGAACAAAAACGGGGTCGTGGAACCGTATCAAGACTTCTTCCGCACGTTTTTATTCATTCTTTTTCTGTTCTGTCCTTGCCAAAATCCATGCTTCCAACGATCCTATTTTTCATGAACTATCGTTTTACTGTTTGTTTATTCCTCCGATTCTATCCTCGGCGTTCGACATTGTATGTTAAAATGTTTGGTTGGTCTGTAACAGATTAGAGGTCGAAGCCCAGTGGTCGGGTTTCGCGGAAACCGAGAGCACGGAGGCCACGCCCATTCGGTGCAAGCCACGCCTACTCCACACCGTTGCCACCGTCGTCGACCTCTCAAAGCCAAGAATATCTTCCCTCTGCGACCTCTTCTTGCTCCCTACTCATTTTTAAATGGGAATAAGCTCTGAACGCTACGGAATATCGCGAATTAAAATTGAACGGAGCGTTTTCGGGGGCCACTGACCATTTCCAGCTGGAGTCCAATCCACCAGAGTCTCGTTATCTTCCAGCGAAGGATCTTCTCGCGATCTGGATCCCCATATCGCGGTGGAACCGTGAGAGAGGATCAAAGTGTCGGCGGACTAGCCGTGGAAAAACGTCGGCGAGTACTGATTGCGAGGAACGGGAGCAGGCTGAATGTGCCAGATGCGAACGAAAGCCAAACTCAATTATTCGCAAGGTAATGGGACTCTATAAATAGTGGCGTCGGATGCGTACACACGCAGCATGGATGGTGCCTGTCGCGTCGAGAATGCTCGAGAGAGAAAGAGGGCACGGGGTTTCAACCCCGATTCCGACCATTCCAATGAATTTTCAAGATGTCGCTTACGCTCGTGAATGAAATTAAGGGAAATGTAGGCCAGTGGGCCGTGAAGACGAGCCGAAGGGATCCCGTGCACGCTTTACGAGCTGTGGAACCGGGTTTGATACGAATGGTCCAGCGATAATCGTAACGAGGGCTGTCGTACGATCGAGTTTTACCGCGGCACGGCTACCTCGTAAAATCTGTCCTGCTCGTAGGACGGATTCGAACGAGCACACGGCCGCGGCACGATCGTTTCCAGACGTCTCCAACGAGATTCAACGTCTCCGGAACACCACGATTTTGCCTCTTAAAACGTTCTCGTAATTCCCGGACGAATCGCGAGATACTCGCACGCGATAGGTCCAGATAAGAGTCCTCCTTATATAAGACAAAAAATCTTGCTGATCCACCGATAGCTTTTCAAGGACGACTCGTGGACCTTCTTGCGTCGCCGGCGATCGATTAATTGGTTCAAAGGAACCGGCAGCAGCATATTAACCGGCACCGATTAACGTCAAAAGGATGTTCTCCAGAGGGCGGATGCCTCGAAACGATAATAAAAGCCGAGGAATTTAATATCGAGCAGGGTCCGGGTATCGGGGAGAAATTCCAATTTACATTTCCTAATTTCCATCGTTCTCGAGGATCCAGCGGGACCCCCGGAGCGTGTCCCGGCGAATCTTTCGGCATGGATCATCGCACGACGATCTTCCCCTCGGGCCGGAGCGGCGCGTCCAGATCGTAAACCGTGAAAGAGGATACTATTCGCCGGCGGTATTTAGCGCGGCGAAGGAATCCTCCGGCCGTATCGTGTCTCATTACTATTTTAATAGTATGAGCTGGAAGCATGCAACGCGCAATAGCCGCATAATAATCGCCGACCGTCACTTTATTACGTGACTTAACAGTAATCCAACGTGCCCGGGGGCAAGGAGGCCTGCATCACGGCCTCGCCTTGCCGTGTGCCAGGGCCGGTGTCGTTCGCGATGTCGACGTGGAGGAATCATAGGACCTCTGGAAAAATTCTAAGATCTCTAGACAAGTTCTAAGACCAACCAGAAGAACTCGCAGCGAAGACTGAAAACCGTCTGCATGAAAATGGCGAACCAGTCGATCCGCATGACCAATGGCGCAATCTCGAGAAGGACCGAATTTACGACAGCCTTCGATATTTATATCCTTGCCGTGCCCACGTCCCGTAGCGATAAAAGTTGTACGTTCCCTAACATTATTGCCGGGTCCACGCCGTCGGACAGAAGAACAATGAATAAAAGATGAACGAGTTTTTTCAGCGGTGCAAGGATTCCAGCGCATTAAAATTAGTAAAAAATTGTTTACGCGTCTGCAGGTTCCACCGCATCGTGTCTGGCCCGGCCGGGGATAGGTCAGTTCACTGGTTCTCCTCTCACGCGCGTATGTTACCCGCGCAATTTGCATTTAAATGAATTCCACTCCGTGTTTATTTTCATCGGATCGGCGGAACGCACGAGGAAGAAGCTGAACGGGCTGTCTTCTCGTCAAACTGTATCCTAACTATCCCCCCGAGCGAGCATTCATCGCGTCAACAACTTCGACAGCGATTCCGTGATCGACGTGCTCGCCGGAGGAATTGTATCGCCGATCCTCTCCGCCAATGAAGATGAACGCTGGGCTTCATTGTGACCGATAATTGCCGCGTTTACAATTTCGAGTCCTATTGATCACGCCCAGATTGAGCCGATCATCTTCAACTTTCTATCGATTGTCCCCATTCGCGGACCGTTGACACCAATATATTCATTCATCCACGGTGAGACGGCCACTGCTTGGTATTATGCGAACCGCCCACGGGCCGAATCAATCAACATTTAATTACTCGCATATTCTATTAGGTGTGCAAATATGTTCTTTCCCCTTTTCTTCCAAATTCAAGATTTTATTACATTTTATGAACGCAAATTGTAATAAAATCTCGTCCGGTGACTCCCAATCTTTCTGCCAATTCTTCTTGCGTCTGCGTCGGATTTTCGTTGAGCAATTCCTCTAACTGACCGCCATCAAACTTCCTCGGTGAACCTGACCGATATCGTCGTTCTCCGAATTAAAATTGCCGACTTTAAATCTTTGGTAAATACCACTTTTTGCATGTTCTGTAAGATAGAGAATACAGAACAAGTTCAATTGTTTATATCTTTAAAACTATTGAGTAACTACACCTAATATTTTGCAGACATCATTAGGGATCCATATACCATCGTCTCACGAAAGATTATCAAAATCGAAGTCGGACACTTGGGGTCCTTCCCTTGTTAGAGCGCTTATCACAACTCTTCTGATAACTAAAAGAACGCTCTTTCAGATGGCACCAAAATCGGGAAGTTATTCGAATTCGGAAGTTATAATCGTAGAAAAAAGGGGGGAAGGAACTTATTTGCACACCTATGGTAATACTCACAATCTCGGAACATTAAAAGGGTTTCAAGCATTACCAATGGAAGCACTGAAGTAGTTATTTTACTGAATAAAAATTTATTTATGTTGGAGTCGTATAAAGTTCCATTTAAACAGTTACATAGAAAATGGAGTGCGAGCAACTGAAGGTTAACTCCGCCTCCTCAATTATGTATATTTTATCGGCAAAGCATTCGGCGAATGCCGAAGACAAACACTTTATACTTGAAATATTTGATGGCGTTCCAATTACAATAATTCCTTGTAAAAGATTTCTAGTTAATATCGTCGTGAATGATCGTCTGTCAAATCGAGCGAGGTTCAAAGCACCATGTACGGAAGAATAGTTCATTAGTCACCGGAGCAGGAGCTCATTATGACTAATCGAAAGCCTCATCTTTCGCCCGCGCCCCTTCAAAGCTGCTTCGCGAGTATATCACTGTTCCCCATAAAGACCATAGTTCTGTTTGCACTCCAACTCATGACGAACAGTTTCCAGGAGTCCGTAATATGCAGCAGATGTTTACGGTGCGGCTTGGCTACTGTGCAAACACCGAGCTCCTCTGCCACCACGGAGATAACGTATTGCGTGTCTTCCTGTAAAAATTCGCAGCGTCTATTTCTCTTCGAGGCACAGCCCCGTAATAATCCGACAAAACGACTCGCGACGAGATCACTATATGGCGCCTCGCCCACTTCAATCGATGACGAAATGTCTCTTCGCGGGAGACTCTCGGCGTTCACTCAATTTCGAAATTCGTACAGCTTTGGTGAAATGCTTATCTTAAATAATCAACTGAGTAGATGGTAATTCGTTGATAAGACTATAGTGGAAGCTAGGCATGTTCCTCAGGGTTGTATTGACCGAGGCGCGAGGGTTAAGGCAACTATAAGCGAGCCGGTGTTCTATTCTCGATGTTGGCCAAGTAAAAGAGCAATAAAGTGAATCGCAGCAATAATAATTCCCAGACGGCTCGGTTCGATCGGTCTTGATATTTTCGCTAAATTGTTGGTTCGCGACCGGAGGGATGAATGCTCGGTTAGCATGATCGATCGGCACGAGTCTCTCTCCGTGGTTCACGCGAACGGACCTTAAATTCGTGTATGAATGAAGCCATTCGCGTGCAGTGATGATTCAGACGCGGGAGGGCTGGTGTGCATAAGTGTGTTCTTCCACCCCATCTCGTCGCACCCTCTTCATATTTCTTCCTCGTTTTACTCGCGCCTTTTATCCGACTATTTGTTTTTGCCCGTCTACACGAAGACCGGAGAGGGAGAGAAAGCCAGCTCTATCTCCTTTCTGTTCTGAGGTCTCCGGCTTCACAGTTGCAGATGCTGCTCGAACTCGAGACGGTCCTCACAATCGTGCATTGTTGGAAAAACTCGTGATTTAAACCACCCCCGAGTCCCGCCCACCCCTTCAGCCTCGAGGGCATCGACGAAAAACACTGCTGACCCAGTGACTCGCTCGGGGATAATGAAACCGACAGAAATTACTCCGGTCCCTCGAAATACGAGCCGAAATCGAATTGAACCCTGAAGCGGCGAACATAATCCCGCAAAATATAAATATAGCTTTATAAGTAGACTGCGGATTTGATGCATTTATGACGGAAATGGGTACGTACGATTTAAAACTGTGGACATATTAAAAAGATTTAAGGCCACCACTGTATCAATTTCACCTTAATAAGATAATTAAAAGAAGAAAGTAATTTATATTTAGCTCCTGTGTCTTGCAATCAATACAGATATTTTTTATTCTGCATAAAGATCCGCAGTCTATTTATAAGTCTGGTAAAGATAAATTGTGAGGCGAGCGATTACCAGGTTTCCAATTAGGAGTAATTGTGGAATGGGTACTTTCGATTGAAGGACAATCTGTATGTTTAATAAAATGAATATCGTTCGCGCCGAGTGTTTGAAAGAAGCTCGCGATAGTGCACAGGAGCTGTCCGATCGCTTGAGCATGCAGTTGGCGCAGGTATAATTGGCACGCGCGAGTGTTAAAAGGATGCAAATTACGCGCAAGTATGTGGGACCCAGCGTTCGTATGTATCTCCATAGTTGCGTAACGCTGTCTCTCTATGCATCCACACTCGCCTCGTGGATTTCGATTTCTCCTCTCGTCCGGCGTCGGTCGTCTCGCAGACAAAATACGAATCGTAATGAACAAACCATTTCGAAGCATCCCGACCGGAGCGCAACACAGAATCGATGCGGAAACGCTTCTAATTTTGCAGCGTCCTCGGTTCGGAAAAGAAACCACGAGGAACAGAAATTGATCACCGAGCGACAACGTCCGTGTCCTAACGAATATTTTTATCCCTCGAAAGCGTCGACAAAGGACCACAAAGGAAGCTGCGCGTTCTCAATTTCCAAGCTCGGTTACGATTAAACAAAATACAAGACCGTGCAAGCAGGATTTTAGCCTTATTGCAACTGCCATAAAAAGTGCGAGGTCTCGCACGGTTCAATGCTCGCCTCGTTAAACCCGTGAAGTCTCCGCGCCGCGGTTTCAGCCTCGTTTTCGCGCGACTGCGGGAAGGAATAATCTGGACAATCTCAATAATCGTGAATTAAAAATACTGGAACCCGTCATTTCGATTAGCGAATGCTCCTAACGATTCGACTCGATGTCGCTGAATAGGTCGGTACATACAGGGTGTCTCAAAATTCCTTCAACACCCGGAAATGGGAGGTTCCTGAGATGATTTGAAGCAACATTTTCCTTTACTGAAATGTTATCCGCGGCTTTGTTTAGGATTTATTAACGAAAAATACAGACCAATCAGAGCGCGACCTAGACGCGAGTTGGCACTGTCGGCCCGGCGCGCCAACTGTCTATTGGCCGACTGTGCCAGCTCGCGTCTAGGTCGCGCTCTCATTGGTCCGTGTTTTTCGTTAATAACTCCTAAACAAAGCCGCGGATAACATTTTTGCAAAGGAAAATGTCGCTTCAAATGATCTCAGGAACCTCCCATTTCCGGCTGTTGAAGGAATTTTGGGACACTCCGTATAATGATTGGATATAGGCAGTGTTTCGACAGAGCGATCCCGCGTTCGAACGCGATTTCGCAAGGCTGATGGAGGCCTTATCTGCGTTGTTTCGTGTTTTACATCCGGCCGTGTTTAATTAGCAGTTAACACGGGATACACAGCGGTCGGCTTGTAACCTGCCATCGAAATGTCCGTCAGATGGGATGCGTGGGTGAGCAGCACTTTCGTTCTCGTAGGTGCCATTAAACAAGCTGGCCGTCGCCGATAGCGCGAACGACGTCGCAGAGGCACGCGGCATGGCACCTGGCTCGAAACACCGTTTTACGCCACACCTCGCGCGCATACCTAGCTAATGAACGGCCGGGTACGCGGACTCGCGGTTTCTCTACCGGTTCTACCGTCCGATTCATTCATTTTCGCGTTTTAACCCTCTACAACGCCGCGCAACTTCGTAATCCCAGGCTCCGCCGTTTCTAAAATCAAAATCAGATTGAATCGTTTAAAATCAGATTCGTCCAGCAAATTTCGTTCGAAATGCACGACGAAAGTAGCGAATTTTATCGGGATTGATTGGCCAGCTAATTCCAAAGAATCCAGAAGACGTTTTATCGCAGTCGCAACGGTGAAATAATCCTCGCCGTTCGCCTGGAAGCGACAGAGACAGCGGAGCAACAGATACCTCGTGAATTATCAATACCAACACATGGAAGGAGCCCCGGCTGTACGAGGGGAGATCGATATAGCGCAAACTTCTGTTCTCGCTGACACGGAATACGGTCCCTATCGTTTTACACGGAAAATAGGTAACGAGCGTGTTAGCAAAAATGAGAGATAAAACGACGGCCGTGTTCGACGCCCATAGCATAAGACACAATCGTTCCGCTGTAGACCTTTAAATTAACATTTTCATTGAAAAATTCGTTAAACTTGCACAATTATAGCACTGCGAACAACATACTCTCTATCACGTCTTTTCGCAGGTAACCGCGGATTAAAAAATTACGGAAGCTACTTCGACGGTACAGCATAGTAGCCCAAAAATTTCGGAAGAATCGGCCCGATAGTTTTCCAGAAAAAAATCCCGTAAGAACTCCTGATTTTGGTAGAGTCGCGCTCGACGCGCTATGCGACCTAGAGCAGCATTGTTTGCTCGAATTCGAATCCATTAGCCTGATAGCATAATCCCGATGGTGGAATCTGTTTGCCGAGGGTCGTCGTCGGTGCACGAGGCCGCGAATCGATGAAATTTTCGGGGATACGTTACCGAGGCCGGCGAGCAAACGCGATAACAACAGCCCGCGGCAATAACGCAACGTTATTGGCGTATTTTCATCGGCTCTATAGTAGAGGGTTTTTCGAAGATCGGGCAAGATCCTCGACACAATGGGAGACTGGAGATAATCCGGCCAGACCCAGACATACTAATTCCAAGTTGGAACAGTTTCGCAGAGAAGACGGCGCTCACAGTCGACGATCGCGGGATGAATTCAGCTCGCGTATTAATCGCATAACCGGAGTCGTCGCTAATAATGCAGTGGGCGGATAGAAGGCTAACGTTCTCGAACCGCCTATATACGGTGCTCTCCGTGTGTCTTGCGAGCACACTCCAAACAGGTGGTTCTCAAATCCGAGTCAAATCAACGTTCTAAACCGCCGAATTTTAAACAATAGTTGCAAAGAGACGCCTCCAAGTATTCGACTTGATGTGACTTTTTGAAATTTATTTAAAAGATCGGAGATTTAAAGCAATCTCCAACTACGCGCGATAGAGTGGACCCCCTTCTTTCGTGTAAAAATATTCGAGCCGATATTTCGCGTCGGATTTTTGCTGAAAAGTTAAAATTTGTTGGACAGGGTATCGGAGATCCGCGAAATCGGGCCACGTTTTGTTCGACGGCTCGCAAAAAGCGCGAACCACTTTTCCAGAGGATAATTCGGAGCCTTTGTCCTGTACGTCCTCACACAGAGATCGAGTTCCTGTTGCAACGGGTTCGATGAAAAATCGAAAGGTATCTGGCACACATTATTACCGAGCAACTAAGTTCGTAATCCAGTGAATACCGCGCATTCGCCATTGGGAAAATCGTACAACTGTGCTCGGGGATTTGAGCCATTTATGCCTAAGGACCCTCTCAGGACAAACGAGCTGCCGACGTCTATTCATGACCGTCTCGCAGTGTGTCTCAGCCTGAAAGGATTCCGAGTCCTTGCCGGAGGAGCTAAAAAATGTCCGAGTCCTCGCCGGGTGTAAATTGCTTGCTCGAAGCCTGCGGGAAAACGAGCTGCGACGGGACTAGAAAGAATGTTCAAGAGTTCTCGGAACTTTTGTGCCATTTGCGATCCTAAACACCGCTTTACCCGACACCCCGCCGAAATCCGAATGAATTTCGAAAGGGAGACCGAGGAAGAGAAATTCTAATTTAATGAATTTTGTCCCGCGAACAGCACGACAAATGTAAACTGCAGGCATAAAGCTGGTTTTCTACAAGCTCCAGGAAACAGTTTGAACGACAGTTTACGAGCGGCTAAAAGATTAAATTCATCCCTCAGTTGAAGGGTTATTTTCGCCCGCCGGAATATGAATAACGATCGTTGGAGAGGGGAAAAAAAGAAGCGAGAAACACGCGTCGAATATTTTTCATCGAAATCGTGGGGCGGGGGCCACTTGGGTAACAGCCCTTGTTAGAAATACTTGGTCGACGTGAGTGGGTTAGGGATCGGCGGACGGCGAACAAAGAAGAAGGAACCACCGCAGCGAGGCGGCGCGGTGCGTCGAAAACTTAGAACAGAAGAGAAAGAAAAGAGAAGAGAAGACCAGGGACCACGAATGAGAAAAAAAATTTCTGAGGAAAATTAGCAACAAAAATGTATCACGCTTGCTTTATATCCGAAGCGGTATTTCACTGATTAATGTTTTTGCGTGCGCAGGAATCTTTTGAGATTCTTTGAAAGTCTAGGACAGTGTAAAATTGATCGCCAACATAAACGATCTAGTACACGTTGATAAGAATAAGGATGCGGACAGAGGGTTAATTGCATTCATTGTACAATATTAATTTTATATTAAAACACTTGGTAGCGTCAAATGATTATTATCTATCTGATTAAATTTCTAGCGTCGGAGGGTTGATCGAAGCCACGATCCTTGTGCTACGACTGTTTTCATTTTGTTTATAAGAATCGTGGGGGTAGAAGACGGTGCATCGGAGGAGGCGCGATGAGAGCCGCTGCATTCAGGCTTTAGGCGGCGCGGCGTTGCAGTGGTGCGTGGTGCAGCGAGCGGTGCAGCCGGCGCTGGTGCACGGCTGCACCGAGAGACCGAGAGAGCCGCGCGCGAGTAGACAGAGCTACTACCGGCGAGTAGTGTGTAAAAGGCGAGGTTCATTCATGCGCCGCCGGCCGAGTAAGGTGGGGTGGGTATTGATCGCGGCACACCGTATATCGCGTATGCCGGTGCATTGCACCCGCTCGCGCTTCGTCCTAGAAATTTTTACCCTCCTCCCGAAACTTCCGCGCCACCACTGCCTCTACACCCCGATTCTGTTCCGTGTTCTCTGTTCCCTTTCCATTCCCTTCGTTCCCTTCCGCGGAGAACCTGTTCCGCACTGTTCCGCGCGCGTCCCGTTTCGTCCTTTCACGAATTTTCAGCCGAATCGTCACGTCGGCGTCGGTTCAGCTACCTTTTCCTGGACCGAATAATCAGCCATGCTCGCCAGAGATCGATAAACTTCCCGGGCTCCTCTCACGCAGCCCTCCGACACTTCGATAGCGAATTTCGACTATACTGCCCGCTATAACGACCGAGGAACGAGCTCTGTAGAACAAACGGAAGCCTTTATCGCGAGTTCTCGCAGTCTTAGGACCTGCAGGGGTTCAATTGTCTCTTACTGAATTGACAATACTTAAATCCCCATTAACGTCCGCAATTTCTAATCCCTTTCAATCTTCGGGTATTGTTCGAAGACCCGACCCGAGCCCGAATTTCCGGTTTCTGGCACTGAAATAAAAACGAACAGTAACGACATCGAGAACAACAGAAGGACTAACGGTGCTACAAGAAGTGCCGTGGAAAAGGCGCTCGAAAAAATTGCTAAATGAAGCCGCGAATGGTCCCGAGCATCGTCAATCAATTGTAAAAAAAGGTCGGCCATCCAAGTGTTAAATAAAGGCAATGAATATTAACTTTGGGGTTCCGCGGATCGTTTTGAAAGTCAGCAACGCGGAACGGAACACGGCATAGTTAAGGGGATGGAAACATTTTTAATTATAACTCCTTGGGGTGCGCAGAGAGAGAGAGAGAGAGAGAGAGAGAGAGAGCCGCGTACCTCGAGAAGCAACGAAATTTTCGGTTGCAACAATGCGAACAAGTTCCCAAACAGGCCGAAAGTATTTCACCCCGATCTGAATTTCAGCTGGCGCTCCGGTCGGTCGGAGGGTCGAGGCGGTCTAATCGCCTTTTTCGCCTCGCCACCCCTGTACTCGACGTTTCTCTCTCCCTCTCCGTTCAATGCTAACTTCCGTTGCACCCGCCGCGCCGCCTGCAGTTTTTTCCAGCCCTCTGGCCAGCGTTACGCGCCGAAACTGCGAGCGGGTCAGTTTTTCATCGGTCGATCGTCGAGCGGGTTGGAAGCAGGAAAACCGGCCCGTGGAGGGAGAAATAAAAGAAAGAAAAAAACAAAAGAGTTTTCCCTTCCATTCTCCGGAGAGAACGAGAGAGACAGGAAAATGGTTCCTCTCTCCTCCCTCTCTCTCTCTCTCATCCTACTCTTTTTGCGCCAGATAGGACGAAACTTTCCGCAGTATTACAAACGAAACGGTCTTTGTATCGCGTACCGCAGCCTGGAGATCGCTCCAAGCATTCTTGGCAGCGAACCCTTTTTTCCGGGACGACATTCCGCCAGGATCGTTCTCCCCCGTGTGGCACTGCCCGAATATTCGGCCTGGAACTGTCGCGAATTTATCGGGGAACACGCCACTGATAATTGGGACGCCCACTTTATACTGCATGTTCAGAAAAAAAGAGCAAGAGAGAGAGAGAGAGAGAGAGAAGCGATACGGATAACGCCCTGCTAAACCAGCGCAAACAACGCTAATCTCGTGTACCGACGCGTGGGCGACGCTACGTTTCACCGACTAATCCGCAGCACACTTCTCCACCTGTGCTGGAAACCTGCCACCTAACGCTGCCTGTTACGAATTTAATGTTCAGAAGCAGTTATCAACCGGTCGATTTACTGCAGCGTCAACAGGCTCCGTTTAAAAAAAAGAATCGCAACCCGCCTCTAGAATGCAGTTTGTCATTGGAGAAATTGCTGGCTGACTGCCCGGGATCTTTAGGCATTTCTACGGAGATGCTAACATGAATCGAATATCTTTGTCGTCTCTTCAGCACGAAGTATTTACAACCTATTCAAACTATTATGAGAAGAAATCAATTTTCAACCATTAGAATGAACGTAGAGTCTTCAGAAGATTGTCTTCTGCTTCGAAGAAACGATCAAAGAAGATCCAATCATCGCAGCCCGTGAAAGGAAGTCGGAGGGCCAACAGGGTTGAGTTCCGGATTTCCAGGTTGAATCCGGAAGGGAAGGGATCTAGCTCGGCAGGAAGATCGTGTAAACTCGTTACCGGCGGATCGAAGGCGCGATCCGCTTTAAAAGTGGCCGGGTAAAAATCCGGCGGAAAATCGCGGAAGGGCGGGGAGCCAGAAATCACGTAACACGAGCCCCGCTCGAGTGACTCTGCCCTTCGCACTCCAATTGCTCCGAGGCCTGTCTGTAATCCGGCGCGAATTACATCACGATATCCACACCCGATCTGCACACGCGTGGAACGTGAACGCAAACGCGCGACGAAGGATCGGTTGCGGCGAGCAAACACGCCTCGTCGTCACGCTCTCCTCCTAGAAAAATCCCCAGCTTTTCTCCAGCTTCCCCGGCTTGCGCTCTATTTTCATGGAAAATATCGCCGGGCGAAGACTCGCCGAACGATGCAACGAACAGCGCCGGCTTAGATTGTTACACGTAGTCGAAGAATAATATCTTCTTCGGTTTACCGCGGCACGCCATTTTCACCCGGGAAAATATTTCTCCGACTTCTTCATTTAACCACGTGTTATAATGAATATCTTCTCACTTCTACAGGTTTAGCGAGATGAAAGAAGCTACAGATCCTTGAGTTATTCCTCGTTAAATTCTACAAGGTTCTAAAGGATTTCTATAGATAAGTGTACGGCACAAATTTTCATCCGTGTCTACGATTGCACGGCAAATGTGTCGTATTTGCGAGCGCGACGCGCCTCGGCCGGCCGTCACCAGTCCAGATCACTCAAGACGAGCAATTTTAATACCAATTTGAGTTAATTCAGCTCCTTAATATGAATCAGAGCGATTGAATTAAATTGAACTTTTAATGAGAGAGTGAGCAGTCCCGGCGCGGTCGCAGGGAAAGAAAGTAATATCACCGCTGCCCCCTCGCTCTGCCCGCGGATATTGCCGTCTTATTGTTTCCGCGAGGAAAGCCTGCCAATTTCCATAAATCGCCGCGGCCGGCGGAGTCGCCGAACATCCAAGAAACTGTTTCGGATTCTGCAGAACGGAGAGAAATTATTTATCTAATTTCTAGCCGGTAATTCTCGATCCCTTGTCTTTTTTTCTATCGGTAGATCGAAAATCGAGTGTCAGGTCGTTAAGTGGATGCTAACGACGCGAATTCTTCGGCTCGGGGGTGACCGAGCCGATTAGCGAGAGAAAATCGAACGCCTCCGGCTGCAACCGCACCGCACATCCCGTTGCTAATTGACTGGTACGCGTTTCTTCGATGTTCCTCGGCTTCGAACCTTTCTCTTCGTTCTCCTTCGCTCGCCGATCCGAGCATCGTTCGCACAGACTCCGATTCCGTGTAACGACTCGGCCGGATATCGAGCCGCGAGACCGGAGATTCTTTTTATTTAGGGGATCGAAGGCAGAGGGCTCGAGCTTCGACGACGAATCGCCGGTAGAATCTTGATCGACGACACACGATTCGCGATACCGAGCCAAATCTCTTATCCGGCGACCGAATTTCGCATTCGATCCCACCCCCGGAAATCCAATATCCACTACGCCGGTGTTCCCGAGTGCCAGGAATCCGATTCCTTCGCGGCGCTTCCGCATCCGCGATTTATTAATTCTGTACACCGAGAGAACAAACTCCTTCTCGAACTCTTCGTTCCTCTAATCCGAAGCGGTGTGTCGTACGATTTTATGCGCTTGCCGCTAGAATAAACAGATTTCCAAAATGATTAAAGAATGGTAATGGACGTTCAAAAGTCGACTAAGTATTTGCTGAAAGTGTACAGTCTTTGCAAGAGTGTCCAGGTTCGTGCACCAGGGTGGCACCGCATTAATCGCGGGTAAAAGGCAAACTGCACAGCCGGTGGGACGCTTTTGCTTACGTTTCGGTGCCGTTTGCGGTTGCCGGAATCGATATTCCGCTCGAACGTGCACTCGATAGAGACGCCGAGCCGAGCCGGCAGCACCTAACGCGAAATTAATGACGAGGCGAGTCAGTGGCCGCGGCCGGAACCTACGAAAACCGATTTCTACGTCCGCCTCGTGCTGCCGCTTCTACAACTTTTACATCGACGTTCAAAAATTAAACGCGACTTCGGACCGACTACGGATTTTCCGTTCGCACCGAATTATTCATTGCCCGCGATCTTCTATTTGCCTTGCTACAAATTCTTGCGCTTGCAGCTCCATTAGACCGTCAACCCATTGCAGACATGTGCATGATCTTGGTTTGCAGGTAGAAGATATAACAGGTAGAATATTTAACAGGTGAAAAATCAAGGTCCCCGGGGGACAGGTAACCCAAGTGTTAAGCATTGAATTGCAGTAGCTCGGTGAAGCTTATCGCGGCAGTCGGACAAATTATATTAGATATGTCAGGTTGAAGTAACACGGGTCCGCAATTACCGGAGAGGCATCGCGGTGGCCGATGTTATCGCCGTCGTTTCGTATCGCTCAATTACGATAAATCGTAATCGTCGGAATTGCTCTGGCTCGCAACGAGCGAACGGTGTCGTTTCGCGAGCGTGGTATCGCCGATTCAACGTCGCCCGATCGCGATCGATCGGAAACTGCTCGCGTTTCCGCGAGATTTCATTGCTGTCTGATCAGCACTAAACCTAACGGTCGGTTTTATGCTTTTAATCTTGCCATCGCTACACTTATAAATAAAGTCGAGCGAAATCCTGGCCGAAATCGATCTTGTCATTTTTACAAGGCAACTTGTAAGAGTCGCTTTCAGTGATTCAGTTTCAGCGTTAAGAGGAAGAAAAAGAACATTTTCTTGGTTACTTCAATAGCGCAGGAAAATCTATCGAAGAGATTGATTCCATAGATAGTCTGAGACAAGTTCGAGAAGATTCGCTAATTTTCAGCAGTTTACATCAGGCTCGTAACGATCTCCCCTCGTTCGAGACCTCTTTTTTCCGCGCAGCGCGTATTTATTCGCGGACGCCGGGGCTAATTAATGAAAGTATAACGAAGCTGGGGGTTGGCTCGTTCGTTCATCATCCGAGCCAGTTGCTCTCTCTCTTTCTCCCTCTCTCGTTTCCACCCTTTTGTCTCCGCGCGCGGATACGTGGCACTGGGTCAGGAAAGCGGGATCCTGCTCCAGGAAGAACCCTCCCGGTGGATTTTCAGATGGACAATCGCGAATTGTAAATTAGCCAAGGAGATTATTCAATCCTGGCCGGAGGAAGCTCCGTGGTTACCCGTGGCTCCCATTCGGGAAAGATAGGGTCAGAGGTTGAAGACCTCGCCCGAGGTTCGTGGACCCACGATTCTACTCCGAACCGGTAAACTCGTTCGTTTCTCCTAAAAATAATGATTAACCTTTTGGTTTCGAACTTGCTTCAACGTCGTATATAGACTGCGGATCTGTATGAATTTATGAAGAAATATTGGTTGCGTGAGATATAAAACAGTAAAAGATTTGAAAACTTCAAGAATGTTTAAAATACAAGAATTCAATTATGTGCAGTCTGTCTTTCTGCAATGGAGAAGAGTTCCCGAGAAGCTCCTTCTCGGAGCGCAGCCTTTCCGAAGTCTATCAACGGTTTCCCCAGTATGGGTAAAGTATTAACAGGTAAAACACAATGGCTTAAAGCTTGCCGATCCCGCTCGGAAACTGATAGCGCCGTTAATGGAATCGTGGAACTTCTGCGTGATATCCAGTTGTAATCATTAGCTTCGAATTAGGGCGTTCATTGTTCGGCATCGTTGTTCGGCGTTCGAATAATTATTACCAGGCTGCAGCAGCCGACTCTCGTGCGGGTAATTAAAATTTAATACGATCTTAATCCGATAACTAACGATCGTGTCGAGCGCGACCGAGACTGTTCCGAGTCCGAAAACGGGGGAAGGAAATGAAATTTGTCTCGGAAAAGAAAGAAGGTTCTAGAATATTCCGGATGAAAATTCTCCGTACATAACGTTCAAATCCGGCCCCGAGTTACCTTCGACCTTTGATCTTCTGTAACTGCCTGGACCAAAGAACGTGTAATTAAATTCCGCCGTTAATTCGAACTCGAGCGCAATGTAATCCGACGAATGTTGACGAAGCGACTCGTTAAGGCGTGCTTTAAAGCCGCTGTTCATTCGGAAAAACGTATCGGAGACGTGCAATTATTTGTCGAAGCTAAGTTTCGTGTTTTAGGGGATGATCTCCGGGATTCCGGGGGAAATTCTCGTCGTGGAATCTCGTTTCCTGGTCCGGAGACCTCGACAAAGAAATACCCAGGTGATAATTAACGATACCCCTGGGCAGGATCCGCGAGAATGCAAAGAAAGAGTGGAGCGCCACGAGTGTTTGGACGTGGCGCGCGAGACTTTCTCTAATCATGTTTATCTTTTCCTCGAATCGGGGCTGGAAAGTCGTCGTGGACCATCCGAGGGCCGAAGGGCTCGCGCGCAGAGCCCGCAAAATGTGCAGCATTGATATATCCGTGGAATAAGGGAGAGGAACCCGACGGCCATATCGATTCATCCGGCGCCCGATGCCCGATTGGCTTTTATGCACGCGCGCCACTATTCTGCTGGATGCCTCTAACAGACGGTGCATCCGCGCAAAAGATAATTTCCGACGGAAAACTTGCTCGCCTCGAAATACTCGAACCTTTCACGCGGGACCACCGGATCCCGGCAAAGGCGGATTAAAAATCTTCCGAATCTCGCTTCTACTCTCCCATGAAAATTGCGGAGCAATCGGGAACTGTGCGATGAGTTTCAACCGGAAAAACTTTCTTGATCGATCTCGGGAAATGGGAATTGAATAAAAACGTGTTTCAGTGCTCGGATCGCCGAATTGTGAGATTGGCATGATCGGACCGGAGCGATAGCTATTGTGATCGGCCGTGAACCGCTAATAGACCGTTCAAAAGACGTTGTCCGAGCTATTACGGGGTCTGTTTTTCGCCGGAAGAGAAGCACGCGACCTCAAGCGGTAGTGTTCGTTCGCCAGGATCGTTCGATCGAAAAGCTCGACGGCGATCCGGTGCGCAACGTTTTCCATTTTTCACTTTTTGCACGCGATCGACAGCTCCGCCTTGTTCGGCGCCCGCTGAAACGATCGTTGCATAACGACGAGCTTGTTTCTCCGGCGTCGAAAACTTTCTCCTGTATTTGCATACCAACGAAATCCTGATCGCCGGCGTAACGAGCTTGCTCCTCTCCCGATCTCGGAAATCGAAACGCGCGCGCGCGTTAATCGACTTCGACTCGACGCGATGCGACGCGACGCTGGCCTCGCGGCTGCACGGATGACGAGTGTTACGTGCAATTAACTGCAGTAATTGAGAGTCATTCTCCCGCGGGAAAAAGAGCGGCCGCTGCGAGCGAACGTTCGCTCGGCTCGGCGATTTGTCCGAGCCCGTCGCAATTCGTCGGTGTTTATCGCTTATTGAAAATCGTTGAGCAATTTTCACACCGCCGAACCACCTCCCGCACTTTCCTCTTATAAAACCGCCGATGTTCAAGGAAAAGGAGCAGGGCTTCGTTGTACAAGTCCGTGTATTTTTTTCAACGCGACACCGTTGAACAATCGAAGGTAGCCGATGCTTTATAGTCGAGGAAAATGAACAGTTCGCTGGCGAGATCGGTCTCTCGCGCAGTCTCCAGGACCAATATTACCCACGTTGTGGTCCAATTCCTAGCGACGAATGCACATAACGGCAAACCGCCGGAAATGCACATACATCTTGGTGCAGGCCCGTGCGCCTACATAGAGCCGTACATAGGCGCACATAACGCACCGTCTTATTCACCCATTTCCCTCCGTGTGAAGCCGCGCGTATATCTCCACGAATGAATTTAGGGCTTGAAATCTCGCCGCTATTTTCTTCCCGAGGAGCGGACCTACTTTGAATATAATAAATCCGGGGACCTCGATCAATCTTGCTCGAGAAATGCCGATGGTATTCCGAGACCAATAATCCCTGTCGACGATCGGCATCCGGTATTTTACATTATTTCCCTGCCGAAATAACGATGGTCGATCGAGAATTCGCAACGGCGAGTGCTTCCCATCGAACTCGTATCTCTAAAAGATTTTTACTTCGCTTCCGTCTACCGGGAAGGAGGGTAGCTTGAATGATTAAAATAGCGAAGCCTGTTAACAGGCTCTTTAATGACTGTGATGTATCTACGGGAAGCCAAAGAATTTTCTTCAAAATAACAATCCCAAATTAGACGAACCAAGTTGCTTTCCCGATTGAAATCGTCGCTCCTCGTCTTTTACATTGAATTGCGGCAAAATTTTGGATCTGTTCTGTTCGCTCGTTGTCGTCGAGCATTGAGAGGCACTAGTAATTCCTCGATTGTTGTTGCGACGAACGATGAAAAGCGTCACGGAAGATCGAAGTCGGGAAAAATTAGCGGCGAGGATTCCCTGCGGATGAAACGTGACAACGCTTCCGCGAGCGTATTTTTGCGGGGTTTGGCAAGATGCAACGAAAATCTATAAGCTGTATTGGCTTCGACAGCGTCTTATCTTGCCAATGCCAGCCCCGAAAATGCGCCGCTTTTATCGCCGGATTTAGCCGGGCCGTGCTTTTGTTCGTTGCATGCCATTTCCATTCCGACGATGCCGTACGGTGCGGTGGTGCGACTCTCTTTTTTCCCCTGTTCCTTCATCTTGATTACGCGGGTGTCATCCGCAGAGCGGATCCCGTTGGTACCGCGAATCTTCGTCAACATGCCAATATTTTGATCGGTTCGAAGCCGCATAGCGATCCGCTGCTAGACCGTCTAGGAACAGCGAGATCCCACTGCCAATTTCACAGTTTCGTTGCGTAAACCGGCGATAACTGCACAGAAAAATTCCTTGTCGCCGATCACATCTGAAACGCGTCTATCTCGGAGATAAGCGGTGCAAGCAGGCTCTGAACACGTGCCAGACGTTCAAATTCGCAGCTTGAAATGAACAAAATTTAATACGCATAGTTCATTCAACATCTGGACTTCAACGTACGGTATAATTCTCTTTCACATTCATTAATTGTTAATTCAGTTACACGGTGCTTTGAAAGATCAGACGGCTAAGTGCACGAGGGACATTGCATTTTACGGTTCTCGGAAACCGATTAAGGACGCAATACCTATGCATGTGTCTACGCGGCGTGCGTGCGAAGTGCGAACTGCAACACGCCGGCCAACACCATTTATTCCGAGCGAGCAGCGAAGATTGCAAAATGTATCTGCGATCGGTCTAGCGATTTTTTTGAAAATTCTCTCCGGAGCGAAGTGTCGCTGCGGGAGGCGGCTCTCGCGGTATTGAAGACAGCGCGGAACCCACTCCTGTTATTCTTTCAGAGAGTAATCGCGAGCCTCTTCGAGGAAGTTTAAGCCCGGCGGGCTTGAGCCTGGCTGTTGAATACAGAATTATTAGCGAGGGAAAACCGGCCACGTCGGATTAGATCGGATCAAGGCAGTTTTCAAGTGCGCGCTGGATCAGACCGCCTCTCGAATCTTGCCGGTTTAACGGGACCTCGTGACTCTTCTTCCACGACTCGGCGATTTCGAACAGACTTAATGGTCGCGTAGAACCTCTCGAAAATTCTCTTAACGCGTTGTCTGCCTGGCAATTGTTCCGAAACTTCGCTATCTCTCATCCGTTTCAAACTCTCCGTCTTTCTCTGTCGCCGCAACGAAACAATCTAAACATCGCTACACGATGACACGACGCCCGTGTCGGTAATAATAAAACGAAGCTCTGTTTGCAGGAGAGCTTGATCACACGGTCTCGTGTCCCTTTCTCGCTCTCCTGCTCTTTGTCTGTCCCTCTTTCTCTCTCCGTCCCCGCCGAAAAAGTGGGACACTGTGAAGATAACGCGTCGGCTGAATCGTTTCCACCGTAATCGTTACGTAAACGTTTTAGCAATTAGAGATCCATAGTCGGCCAAGCATCGTGCAATTAGAAAAAAACGCCGAAGCAGCTTCCCATCACGGGGTTAATCGGGACGTCGTTGCTGTTTAAAGAGTTACATTTTCCATTAGAGAATCGGTTGATATTTTTATTATAAATTTCGCAAGCCTCCGTAAGCGACCCGATAAAGTATCAAACAAGAGGCTCCGAAATATGATGGGAGGGGGCCGTTTTTATGGCCAGGCGATAAAAAGAAACCTGTTCGCTGACCCTTTATCGTGAGCCGAATATTGATCCGCGTTTCCCCGTTAATCGGCGAGTCCACCATTGTACACGGTTTCGCTCGGAAAGGACAATGTCTAGTCGCGCCGGACAATTTCAACCTAAGACGGCGCAGTCAAGTGCAATATAACGCCTTCCAAGTCAAACCCTGAAACTTCCAAAGCGGTCCGGTTGTTCCCTCGAGCCGTTCACTCTCCATCTAATACGTTTGCCACTGCAAAACGCGTGAACTCCATGCCTTACATCTATACCAAACCGTGTCAACCAAAGTACAATAAAACCGTGACGAAAAGTCGCAGATCAACGTTTCAGAGCTGATCGCAAACGAGAAGCCTTCCTTTATAAGATCGCATTGAAACGAATGCGGACAAAAATTGATTAAATTCCATAGAATCCGATTCAGCGATTCTTTAGGTTGCAAATTTTTGGCAGCGAAGCGAGTCTCTACGTGTGGAGACGTACTTCGCGAGATCAAAAGTGCCGACAAAGATCAGCCAAAAGTCAGTGTGAGGATACAGTGGCATACTTGGGACACGTTCAAGAGGGACACCGATAGCCTTGAAGACGCAAGCCGCCACGTGTTTTTTTTTCCTACTCATCGGAAGGCTGATGCGGATCAGCCGACTACCCCCCGTGATCTAGCGGGGATCTCATTGTATTCGGTGCCGAAAACCCACGCAGAATGGACTTGAGCCACTCCGGCCGGCGATGCCACCACTGCCGGTCCCTTTGATCGATACCTTCGAACCCTGAACAGTTTCGTTTGTCAACGTAGAACAATCCTCTTAAATATTCGATTCGCCGTGTACCCTTCCGAGACTCGGCGTTGTCTTTTTCTACGGTTTCAACGGGCGAAAACGTTCATTTCTAGGTTTCATCCTCCTTTTTAACAGTTCGTCAAATCGAATAGAGAACAATTATACAATGGTCTCTTTTGAGTTCTAAAAGTGCCAAGGTCGATACATGCTAATAGGCTAACAAATCGTTGCTTGTCGAGCTTGATGCGTTGAACACGAATCATCAGCTTCAGTCTTCGTTCGATTTAATTTTTCGAAATTGTTTCTTGTGAGAGAGAGTTCTACGGACTCTCCGTGGAATTGTCTCGTGCAAAGAACATTTTCGAGTTGAAAATTTGTCTCTTCTTCTAAAATTAAACTTCTCAGGAAACCGAGCATGATAGAGGGGAGCTGTTCTCGGATTCGTGTTCAGCGCGTCAGGACCTACAAGAATAACATTTTTTAGAGGATGTGTCCGATGCTGAATCAGAGTAAAATAACATACACGCATTATTCGCGTTAACCCTATGTACCTATAACATAGAATCAGAATAGCGATGAGTTTTCAAACGAAACCTATTGTATTTAGAAGATATACATTTTCTGTTCCTTCTAGGGATTGAAATGATTGAAATTCTATAAATTCGTTTATGGAAAATAGTGGAGTAAATTCGGGTCGCTAATCCCGAAGCAAATAGGTCGGCGGTCTTTGTCCCTTTAAACGTCGCGCCCTGTTTATGGTCCCGGCGCGGCAGTATCTCGGCGACTCGTATCGTTAGCGGCGAATGGATAAACGATAGACATAGAGAAACGTGTTGGGTTCGTACGATCGAACGGTAAGGAACGCAGGACGTCTAACGCCGCGAGAGACTGTCCCGCGAACAGGCGATTGATGTGTAGCGTCGTCCTTGCTCTATTTCGCATGGGTGTGCAGTGTGCATGTTTGCTAAGGCTCCAATAAAATCAGAAGAAAAGAATAAGAATATTGTGCATACAATGACTGACCTGAGGGATGTTTGCGTTGAGCTGACGGTTCAACGAGTCCCGTTCCTTCTCGGTCTCCTGTCGCCGCGCCTCCGTCTCCTGAAGACGCGTCTGGGACTCCCTTAGTGACTCGACGAGCTTGTCCCTCTCGTCGAGCATGGAGACCATCAGCTGCTCGAAGTTCACCTCCTCGCCGGAGAACTGCGAGCTCCGCTGGCTGATACTGTCCTCCGCGATCGTCGGCATCACGTCGCACATTACATTCCACATTTTGAGTGATAATAATCCGACCGTGCTCAATCACCCTCCGGGCCACACTGAAAAACTCCACTTAGAGAAGAACGACACACGCAACAAAGAACGGCAAATCAACAAACAAAACAAAAGATCGTGAACCAGAAACGGCACCCGACCACGAACCTCTCTCTTTCTCTCTTTCTTCCTGTCCTTTAGTCCGTTTCCGATCTCCTTAGCAATCAGTCATTTTTCTTCTCTCGCTCTCTATTCTTCTCCGTCTCTAGTATTTGCACTCCTCTGTCTGTCTACAGTTTCGTCGCGGTACCTCCGTGTCTTCCAGCGAGCCGATTTTTCGATTCAGCGATTCTCTTCGCGTTCACCGGACGGGGCTGATCCTAACCTCTAAATCAGAGAAGAATTCGCGACAATCGTTCCGTTCCCTCCGTTAACTAGCACACGCGGCCGGTATCATCGCTCGAGCCTGTGTTCCCGTGTCTCGTGTTTGGTCGGCTGCCGGCCGACTCACCGTGATCGGGAATCATGTCTCATTTTCAGCACGGTTCCGAGCATTCTGTTTTTTTTCCTCTCCGATGTTCTCGCCGCGAGACTGGTGGCACCGTTGTTTACGGCCCAGGAATAATCGATGTATGCGTGTGTCTGTCGGGCTCTCCCTCTCTCTCTCTATCTCTCTCTCACACACACTCCCAGCGGTGGTTATGTGTTGCAACGGAGAGCACCACAGAGCAGCAAGTCCTTTCGGAGCGAATCGATTGTCGTCGGTGTGCAGGGCTCGAAAACTCAGGGGCCTGGACACACACGCGATCCGATAGATCGATAGACGACGACGGACACGGTCGCGGAGGGCCGACGTTCCGAGGTGGCTTTTTGACAGATCGCGATAAAACGGGAGCCTCGCCGGACGCGCACACCCGCACCGCCGCGAAACACGGTTCGATTTACGCGAGCAGTCGACACGCGAGTCCTTCCCTTTCCATTTCGTGTCTGTTTCGTTTTTTTTTCTCTTCCTCGGGAGCTCGAAGGCGGCGGTGTTACTTTCGATCGGAACGGATCAACGGGGATCCGAACAAGGTTGCCTCACGGTGCCGGCCGAGCGGGTCTGACAATCGTCGGGAATCGTGCGAGCACCGGGCGATCGCGCGACAGGCCAACGTTTACTTTCCACTTCGATCTCATTCAGACGCAATTTCACCGTACTCATCGGAACGCGCCGCCTCTCTGTATGCTCCGTGAGAACACCCGCGACAGTACACGCCGAGAAACTATTTCCTTCTATTCTCTTCTCTTGTTAGATCCCGTCGCACGTCGGAATATACAGTCGGGTCTTTTCAACGACACCACACACACTATCCGCTCAATTTCGCCCTCCTCCGGGATATTCGCGATTTATCATATCTCACCATCCGAGACTCGGCCGACGGAACGATACCGATCGTGCGTACGAACACTGCGCGAGCCACGGGTCAGCCTTCAACGATCGGCATTTCGATGGCATTATCGCGGTGAAGCCGAGCACTGACACACCTACGGTTCGTTCCTACCGCCCAGCCTCTACGCTACTCTCCATTTCCAATACCGGCGGCCATCTTGCGTCGTGACGTCAGCCTCTGAAGCCGAACGGTGCGCAGCCGACTCCGCCCGAGCGCCGCACGACCAGAACCGATGGTCCGGTTTGTAATCGAACGCCGGGATCGATCATCCCTTAGGACTAGTTCGCATCGAACCGCGAAAGCTGACCGGACGCGGGACATTCGAATAGAATGATACGATCGACCAACTGAAACCAACGCACTCGTTATTATTAAAATTAATCACTGACTACTAAAATACTGTGACAAATCTAATATTTAACCCTTTTCGGAACTATTCTAACTCGAAAATCAAACGTTTCTTTCGACCTAGATGTATTAGGCTGGAGGGAAAGTTCTGTCGTATTTTAAAGAAAACATTTCAATCAATTTATAAAAACATTTTCATTATTTGTAACGACTTGTTGCCATCTTTCAGATAGCCTGACAATTCCTGTTTCCCAATGACTCGCTAGCAACATATGTTTTTGATTGACAAGCAAAATTACAAACATTGATTTACAAACACGACAGAACTTTCCCTCCAATTAATATATCCATGTTGTAGGATTTCTTTCATTTTATACATATGAAACCGATGCAATTTACTCATAAAATACTTAAATATTTTATTTGTATTATTGCAAAATTCTTACTTTGTTATCGAAGCGTATTTTTTAAGGATTAAAATTTTAAGAAAGAATGTATATAAAGTACTCCATGCTATAGCCTACTTAAATGCTGAGTGATTTATCAAATATGAACAAATTTGATAGCGTAAAAAATGTTTTGAATAATTATATAGCAATTGACGAATATTAGCAGCACATTAGTATCGTCGAAAATCATGAAACGTTCGATACGAAAAGATTTCTCGTGCGAATTCCTGGCTGGTTATCGCGACGATTTCGATCGGGACGAAAGAGAGGGAAAAAATCGGAGAGGCTTAACTTCCCGGAAGACGGAGACTGCGCCAAAACGTGAGATGCTGGATGATCAATACCGGCCGCTGTGTCAGATTCTGGACCGAGGAGTGCACTCGAGAGAGACAGACAGAAGCGAGCATCATGAAAACAGTGACGCATACTTGCACACCAGAAGCTGCCGGTAAGTGGTCCAGTTTCAATTCGGAATCCCCTTAAACATAAACGGAGCGTGTATTAATTGTCGAACCCTTGATTGCAATTTAATCTCGCGAACAATATGTCCTCTCACCTCTAACGCGAATGATTCGCTTCTTGTTTTCCCGAATCGTTTTCGCTACAATAAAGAATAAATTAAAAGAAATCCTGTCCACTTTTTATCGCTACGATTGAGATAAGAAGGTATGACAATCAGTTTGAGACCATCGTGCCGATGCCCAGAGGTTTGGCTATTATTTTAAATTATTCTGCGTTTGTCCGAGTTTCAGAGCTAGCCGGAAACGAATCGATCGTGGACATCGCTGAATCGGTGGACGAGCTCCGCGAGAAACTAGCGAACATGAAGAGGTTGATGGAGGAACGAAAGGGTAGCACCCTGGGCGAAATAAGCGCCAAGAAGAGGAAGGAGCACTCGGATCTCATAGACGGGAACTTCCTCTCGTGGATATTTGGCGCGGCGTTGATCGTTATCCTCAGCGTCAGTTTTTACACGTTTTATAATCTGTACCACGCGGTCCTGAAGAAGTTCCCTTCGCATCACACGGAACTTTAAGCAGGCGGTATTCATCTTTGAAGACATGATATTTCGACGCGAACAACGTTTGTCCGCCGCGGCAAAATATCTTGTGACGTAGGCAATGAAACATGCAATATCAATTCTTCGAACGAACTCCACTGAAACCAATAAATAATTCATCAGATCAAGTGAAAAGAATGAGTCCGCAACGAGTGTCTCGTCAGGAAATCTTGTCGGGATGCTTCCAACTATACGTACAAGTTAAAGGAAGAAACAGAAATTTTTTAGCGTTTTCGTTCCGATCGGAATAGCTTCGCTTACATTTGCCTTGAGAAACAAGTTTCCTGATCGTCCTAGTGATCGAATTAATTGTCGAACTGTACATAAAAGTGCGCATGAGAGGAATCATATGTGATCTAACATCGACTCTTTCAAGTTTGGAGACAAACAAAAAATCGACGTTTTCTTAAAAACTATTAAATAATCGCCGGTAGGTCATGTGCGAGTATAACGATGCACACGAAAATAAGACATCTTGTTCTACCTAATTGCAGTTTCTCTTCCATTATCGTCTTCGTAGTTGTTCGTCGGAAAACCGAATGCGGAAAATTTTCCATATTGATGATTTTATTCAATTGTACATATTGTGAATACTAAATAAAGTTAAGACTCGATCGACGTTATACAATACCGTGGAACAGTCAATAAAAATCACTACACGTGCAGAGACACGACGTAACGTTTCATTGTAACGGACGACAACTTATTATGCGAGGCTTTGTTGAGTTCACAGATACCAGAGCTGCAATAATCAGAGAATTATTCTTAACAAATAAAATGTGAAGAAAAGAAAATTTTACGAAAAAAAAACAATACGAAAAACTTTATTACTGCATGAACCTACAGAACATAGACTTCTTGCTCTCCAACTCCTTGGTAAAATTGCTCAGCATCATTTGGTAGTCTTCTTGTTGCTGAAATTATAGTAAATTCTTTATAAAATCATGTTCATTTCATTTATATCTATTTTTATTGAAACCGATTACCTTTATTACTTCACTCCTAAGAGCCTCTCTTCGAAGCGACAAAATCGAAATGTGATTTTGCAACGTTTTAACCTGCCACAAGCACAAAATTTCATTATTATCATTTCAATTCGAAATTGACGGAAAATACAAAAATAACGACCGATCACGTGACTACCGGCTTGTAATGAATGAACAATATATGTAATTAGAAATTTTATGTGCCCCCCTTTGTTCAGCGAATAATCTATTTAGCCTCGCAGCGCATTTTTTACAGTGTCACGCGGTTTTGTTGCATTTTTGCTCTAATCTCAATGTAAACAGATAACATAACCATAAATTAATCCGATATCTGGCGGGAAAAATACGATCTCACCTCGCCCTCGATTTTCCGGACGTCCTTCTTCAATTCTGACATCAACGTCCTGTATCGGTCTCTATAATTCGATGTTTTATTTTCCAGATCTGTTAGAACCTTGTCCGCATTTCTTATTTCGTAGTGAGACCGCTGCAATGACAATCGTAGATGTGTTTATATTTTACAATTGAATATCGAAACAAACGATAATCTGAAATCACGATCGCTCACCGGGTGTTCTGTTTCCGACAGCTTCTTGGTTAATACACCCAATTTCTCGTCTACGTAAATCTGCAACGGTCGATTCTGTTGTATCGATAAACGGAACAATAAATGTGACGAGACGCGCACTTTGTTTAGGTATATTGAATTGTTTGAAAAATGATATCTATAACTAACTTTAAGGGGGTAATCCGACTCCAGGATTCCGCCTTTGGCTGTGATCTAAGACGATTGAAATGGTTTTTAGTATGATTTGACTTTGTAACAAGGAAAAGCAGTGTTAAAAACTTACACATTCTTTCAGTTCCCCCAATCGAGCATTGTACTTGGTTGTATTAGTGGCAACAATTGTTAGTTAGTACAAACAAAACAAGTATATTCGTTAGTAGAAAATGAAGAGGAATCCTTACCATTACCATAAGGAAGGTGACGACGCAGTACACGACAAACAAGAACACACACAATATTTTGAAAATGTAAATGGCCAACATGAACAACATGACGAAGGATTCTTTTCTTTCTCCTATTTACACAAGCTAGAATTTACAACGAACTTCATTTTACCAACGAAAGAATGGCAAGAGTAACTGAGACAATTTTCTGGACGCGGTTCCCATTTGGAATGACCGATCGTATCGTTCGAGTTCGAGAATCGAAATAACTCGACGATTTTGAATTGTTTGAACGTTTCGAGTTGTCGATCGATTCTACGAAAACGCGCGGAATTCAAATATTTCAGTGATATACTAATTTTCCAGGAAGTTTGTGAGTAGGTATTATGCGATTACGAGATGCAGATATTGTTACTATTTTACAAGGTCGAACGTTGATTAGATAATAATTATGTGTTATTTTGACTCTATGTACCATTAATGGCTCCAATAAAGTATATATTTCAAGTCTTCGGAATTCATGTCTAATCTACATCAAGATAAATCTGGAGGATTTGATACTACGTTTTATTAATAATAACAATCATCGTTGCGCACCAATATATATATTTTATTGTAAGCTCTAGAAATAGAACATACATATGTTCGGAGGCTATGTAGGCATTTTCTAAGAAGTAAGCCTTTGAATGATTCATTAATACAGGATAATCATTGTTTTATGCAGAATTTAATGTTAAGTCGCGCGTGCTCGGAATGCGTTCGTGTTTCGTTATCGAGAAATACAGTTTTAAGAGTTAACAAACATTGTTTCCATAATATAACCTATAAAAATGGAATGCTCGCGTCCGGTCTGCTCAACAACAAAAATGAAAATCACAGAAACTTTAACAGTTACTCGAACTTTTCACCACGATCGGCTGTGTTACCCTCTCAGTCGCAAGTTGTTATTGCGGGTGCAGGAACAGTTGCCAATTCTGTTGCTTATCATCTTGTTATTAATGGGTGGAAGGATGTGCTCGTCCTAGAACAAGATAGGTATGCATTCATTTTTTCAGGCAGAATAAGTTCTAGCTAAATATGTGATGAACCATTTTGAGATCTATTCTAGGATTGGAAGCGGCACATCCCATTTCGGATCAGGCACCCTTGGACTCTTCAAACCGATATCACACAGAAATTTAATTTCCTATAGCATTAAGTTGTACCAACAGTTACAAGAAATGGGATACGATATCGGATTGAAACAATGCGGCAGTATAAACTTAGCTCAAACCAAAGATAGAATGATAGCTTTAAAACGTAGGATGGCTTATAATGCACCTACAGGATTGCATTGCGAAGTAACATTTATTAATCGCTTATCGCTAGACTGTGGATTTAGAAAATTGACAGTCTAATAAAGATCCGCAGTCTACTTATCCCAATACACCTAGAAAGAAAGTTATTAAAGCGTAATCAATTCTGTAGGTTCTACGAAAAGAAGAACTACAGAGACTGCATCCTTATGTCAATACCGATGACATAGAGGGTGCAATTTGGGTACCTGAAGATGTAGTAGCTAACCCTAGTGCAGTTTGCAAAGTTTTAGCTAAACTGGCGAAAACCGGAGGGGCAAGGTACATTGAGAATTGCAGAATAGAGAAAATTAACACTGAAAACGGAGCTGTGAAGAGTGTGAAGACTGAATACGGTGTAGTCTTCTGCGAATACTTTGTTAACTGTGCAGGAATGGTAAGGACAATGTTTTATGCATCATCTTTTAAATCATCATCTTTTATAAACTTATTTGCTTTGTAGTGGGCACGTGAATTAGGATTGCGTTGCAGTCCACCAGTCAGAATCCCAGCATATCCTGCAGAACATTTTTATGCGATTGCTTCTCCTTTTCCGTCTAACTCAAATATCACTCTACCGTGCATAAGAGATTTCGATTCGCATTCGTACGTGAGAGAATGGCAAGGAAGTTTGTTGGTTGGTTGGTTCGAACCTGAAGCTAGACCTGCATTCGAAAGCGGCAGTGTTCCTATACAAAACTGGAAGAACTATCTTGGGAATGATTCTTCCCATTGGAAGCCCTTATGGGATAAAGTTATACACAGATTGCCAATTTTGAGTAAAACAAAACCGAATGTGTACAACTGTCCCGACAATTTTACACCGGATGGAAGATGGATACTGGGAGAGAGCCCAGAAGTTAAAAATTACTACGTCGCCGTAGGCATGAATGGGAATTCTCTGCAAGGTAAAAAGATCGTAAAACAAATTCTGCATTGAAATTATAAAATATCTTGTTGCAGGGGCAGGAGGAATAGGCAAAGAAGTAGCCGAATGCCTTATAAACGGCGAATCTACTCAAGAGCTGCTTCCCTTCAGCGTGCAAAGGTTTCTCGATTTGCACAGCAGTAAACGGTACTTACAGCAAAGAACGAGAGAAATAGTCGGTAGAAATTATGCGATTCTATACCCTCATCAATGCGAGTACAAATACGCTCGGAAATTGCGTTGTTCTCCCTTGTATTCTGTCCTCGAGGAAAGGGGTGCGATTTTCGGAGTGAAGATGGCCTATGAACGACCGCTTTACTTTGATTCCACTTATAGAAGTAAAAATATAATTATTTGATCTTTCTTCTACCTCGTATTACATTTAATTAAAGTATCGGTTAATTAAAGGAGGACAAAAGAAACCAGTCATGCCACCAGGAAGCTTCTACAAACCAAAGTTCTTCGACTTTATGAAGGAAGAATTTCTCGCGTGTAAAGAAGGAGTAGGAATTATAGATATGAGCTCGTTCTCAAAGATTAAAATTAAGGTAAGTACACCAAAGACATGTTTTCCAGATTTTTATGTGAACATTTACATTTCAATAATATTTTGTACAGTCTAGTCGTTGGGAAGTTGTGGAGTACCTCCAGCAATTGTGTTCGAACGATGCGAATATACCGGTTGGTGGTATAGTTCATACAGGGATGCAAAATGAACGAGGTGGATACGAGAATGATTGTCTTTTAATAAGACAGACAGAGAACAGTTACTTCATGGTTTCACCAACGTCTCAACAAACGCGCATTTATCAATGGATGTCTAGGTAAGAAAACTGTATAGTTCGTTGAATCAAATATAGGATCTATTGCTTTTCATCGCAGGCATTTACCATCGGATCATTCGGTCGGCTTAAATGACGTGACTTCAAAGTATACAGTAATCAATTTAGTGGGTCCTAAAGCTACAGGCCTGTTATCAGAACTTTCCAATTCGAGCATCAATCTATCTCCCTTCACGTACAAGGTAAAAACAACTTGGTCGGTTAAAAAGAAGTATACAAGGCGTCTCGGCTAAACGAAATCATCTACAACGATAAATAAGGCAGATATTTAGGTGAGACGACCTGTATAATTAACAACATGATTCAGAGAAGGATTATCATGTCAACAGACTGCAAACGTAGCATACGCCTCTGACGTTATGATAATGTCATTCACGAATACTGGTGAATCTGGCTACTGCTTATATATACCTTCAGAGTACGCGCTTCACGTGTACCAGACGTTAATGGAAGTAGGCAAAGATTATGGTGTACGAGACGTGGGCGTTCTCACACAACGTTTCATGCGAATAGAACGATTTATTCCCTTTTGGGCTGAAGAGTTAACACCATTCGTTACCCCGTACGAAGCTGGAAGCGGGTACAGTGTAAAGTTAGATGTAAGTATGTTACGCACGTTTCAGTTACTCAGATTGTAATGGTTTTGTTAACAAGATTGTTTGATATTGTAGAAGGAATATTTCATTGGAAAATTTGCTTTACAATATCAAAAAGAGCAAGGCGTGACGAAACGATTAGTATTATTCGTTGTGAATGGACTGGATATAAACAAAGATGTGTGGCCATGGGGTGGTGAACCTATTTATCGAAATAATGAATTTGTAGGGACTGTGACGTCAGCTGGGTAAGCGTACTCGATGAATTCTAGCATTATAAAATATATTTTTCATCATAACGTTCAGACATAAATGAGTTCGTTTTGTAGGTACGGTTTTGCTACTGAGAAACATATTTGTCTTGGTTTCATTAGTTTACCTGGATCGAGGCACGCTCAACCAAATAAGAATATTGTTACAACAGATTTTGTAATGAATCCAACAGCGCGTTACGAGATCGATATAGCTGGTACCAGATTTCCTATTAAACCTCATATTTATCCTCTACCAATACCAGCATTGGGCACTAAATTAAATAAAAAGTATATCCCTACTCCTGTCATTGCATACGACAACGAAGCTTCCCGACACTAACAAGGAAGAGCCAACATTTTTTAGTTTTTCTGACGACGATGTTGTATACAGTCTGAATTATTTAAATGTACTTATAATTTTGCAACTTCAACTGAGTATTATACTTCTACTGTCTTGAGTGAAACGTTGTACTTATACATTTACTAGAAATACATAAATATTTCAAATTTGTTAAGATCTCTGCTTTATTTGCAGTTACACTAGAATCAATATACATTTGAGGAAATGTATTTCGTGGCAGACACGTTTATACAAAGTGTAGAACATAACAGTTAACATAATATTCAAGATTAAAAAGCAACAGTGGTAATTTATAATTCATCAAACTTTTTACACAGCAAAGTTGTATATATAATCTTTCCAGCAATGATTACCGGATAGATGAATTTATATTCGTTCGTTTTAGTCAGTTCTTTCACTGTAATTACAAAATATGTTGTCTAGCTTATATACACATAGGATAGTTGCCTATTATTATTTATAAAGCTTCTTTATATGTTAATACAGATGTTTTTGCTAATATTCGTTTACGGATAGAAAGCAACGTCATTTATCAAAGCTTCATTATTATTTTGATTAATTCTTAAACTGTGCACAGAAAAAACTGCTGTATTGAGTCTGTAATCATTGAAAGATAGAAAATCTCAAAAGATTCTTTGCATCATTGTTGAGCTCTTCAGCAATGTGTACTTCGTTTTAACTATTAATTCCTTATATAATTTATTTTTACAAGCATTTTGATACCACCTTACGATGCCCACGCTTCCAATTCTTTTAAGTCTTCGTCCTCTTCTGGTTTGGCTTCTGAATAATAAATGAAATAATTATAAAATAACCATAAAGCTGTCACCTACTGTAATATGCTAATATTCTGGACAAAGAATTAGCTGTATTACTTGTGCGAGCTGGTGCGGTTGGAATAGCAGTAGCTGGTACATTCGGGAGTTCGTCGGTAGGCTCAATACCAAGTAGTTCTTTATCTAGTTGTTCTTGTTCAAGCTCTTCTAATTCTTTCTCTAATTCGTCTTCATCTATGTCCTGACCAAACGCTACAGGATTAGATATTGCATCAGAAATTTCTTTTGCTACATCTTGTTGCTCAGCAATATCGTCCATCATATCATGAACTTGATCAACATCCCTAAAGAAAATACATTAGTAATCTTTGAACTCTTGACTCAAGGCGGAAAAATAGTTAAAAAATCATTGAAAATAAAATGACAAGATTCCATTACTAACATGTGTTGATGAACAGATTTCAATGCGTCCGCCGCATTCTTCATTGTTGTCAGGACAGCTGTGTTCGTGTTCGCACTTTCGAGTGCTTCTCTTTGCATCTCAATAGTAGACAACGTGCCATCGATCTGCTGTAACTGTTTCTCGTATCGTTTCTTTCTTTTGAGAGCTTGTATCGCAGCTGCAATGTGTCAGAAATGTTTGTGAATATGTTTGCATTTACAATAGCTGTGGAAAATTTATTTGTTTATCTAAATTCCTTTTTAACGTACACAAATATAAAACAAAATTGCGATTTATCCGAGTTCTGACGATCACCCTATATAATAGGAAAACGTCATAATGACAAGTAATCCCGATGATCTTAGTCATTGAAAATTAACCGTGAACAGTGATAATTAGATAAAGAAATGTTGCGTTCTCGTGTACCTCTTTTGTTTTTCGTTCCATTTTTCTTGGCGATTTGAATTTCAAGGCTTATCTTCGTCTCAAGAAAATCCTGTTTCTTTATCAACATATCCTCTGTCTCGCGCAATTTTTGTATCGCCTCAGCCGTTGACAAGGGAGCTGGCTCCTTTTTGCCACCGAATACTTTGCTAAAGAAACTCATTGTTCCAGTGGATTGTACATCAAATTCCTATTGTAACAAACTCATGAACACAATGAACACTATTCACCTTGAACAGAATGAACAGAATCAACAGAAGATTGCACACCGACCGTATACCGTCGCCATATTCTTTTTGGCATCGACGTATACGTCATGACTCATCGCCGAATCACTTCTAAACATTTGAATTTCATTGAGTTAGAAAAGGATCACGATGCTTGTTACATATAAGCCCAAAATCACCGATTTTTTTTCTAATCAGAACACATAATGAATCATGAAACTGAAAACAGCCGGCCGAAAAGTAATTACTTTTTAAAAATTTCATCGATTAACAATCTTCCTTTATAAAGGAATCTATAGATTCCTGTATCTTTGAATTCTATTTTTCTCTTATTTTATTGATAAGGACTGTGTTCGACAATTATTATTGCGTTCGTAACAGATCAATTTTTAGAATGAAAGTGTATTTACCAAAATTGTAAACACATGTGTAAACTGCAGTTTCTGAAAGGAGTCCTCAATAAAATATCTTGTACTGTTGTCATGACGGGTTTATATCTAAATATAGCTAATAATGTCATGTTAGATACTTAGATACTTTTTATTTTTATAACATCATTTCATGTTTGCTTTTATTGGTGTTTTAAAAATTGTGTTTACGTGTATACTGTACATGTACGTATGTACACAGAGAATTCTTATACGCTAATGCTCCATGATATGAATCACTTATATTTATTTAGGAACGTCATTTGAATCACAACCAATCTGTACTTACTGGACTATTTATCTGTACGCATGTGTGTGACAGACGACAGACTCTCGATTCGTATATAAACAGAGATTTTGAATTAATCGACACACATATGATGTAATAGTGCGTCATAATCTGAATTGTACTATCAGAGATATATAAATATTTTGCACTCAATTGTTTCACAATTGTTCGATAAAATTCAACTTGCAAATATCCCGTAAATAACCTCTGTCAATGGAGAACAAGCAAGGAACCGTAAGTGTGTATCATATATTATAATCATATAAGCATGATTATCGAACTATGAAACGTTTCGAAACTTTCCACCGTTTCGTGAGGGTTTCCGCGATACAAGAAACCACGTTCCGTGTGTGTAACATTTCGTAAGAACATTTAAAAATAAATATGCGAGGCCAACAATACCGTCTTCTTTCCCCGGTTCTTTTTAGTTCATTCGCGATACACGATGCGTAGTACATGGAGGGACAGGGACCGGGTAATATTTCAAATTTAAGTATCTCGCATATTATAAACACAAAGCTTAATATTTCTATAAATGTATAAAATAGTGTTGTGTTATCTGACAACATTTTCATCGGCAGGATTTTCAGAAGGAATTACCTGGAGGCGAAACCACCCTTCCTCTCCTAGTAGAGACTATATATCAAACACAACCAGAGAACAAGCCCATACCAGGATTCGATCCTCATAAAGATGATACTCAATATTATCGTATTCAGCAGAACATCGATTGTGATGAAGTATATCTAGGGATATACATCGGCGATGCGTAAATATCTTCAAGTTACATTTCACTTCTGTCATACTTCATCAAGAAAAATAAATTTACATTTAATACTCTACAGTGCCACAGCAAAGAATAAAGAGTATCTTCAAATGTTGGGTATAACACATTTACTTAATTCCGCGGAAGGAAAGAGATTTGGATTTGTGAACACCGATGCAAATTATTATAAAGATACAACAATCAAGTATATCGGTTTACCTCTCGCAGATTTATTCACTACAGATATTAGTAAATACTTTTATACTGCTGCAGACTTCATAGACGAGGCTGTTTCTACAGGAGGTTATTTTCATGTTTGATCTTTATATAAATAATGAGAAATGTATATCATCTAACGGTGTACAATTTTTCACAGGTAAAGCTTTTGTGCATTGCATGTTGGGAATGTCCCGAAGTGCAACTTGCGTATTAGCATATTTAATGATCAAGAAAGAAATGCTGGCTGTTGATGCTATTAGGCAGGTCCGTAAAAATCGCTTCATACAACCGAACAATGGCTTTCTCCAACAATTAGCACAATTGGATAATCAACTAAGGAGGCAACGTTTATAATTAAATCCGATACTGCCAAATTTTTAAAAATCTTCCTGGAGTTTGTAAGAATTATACAGCTTATATCATATATTATATTTTGTAGTCGTGTATTGTATATAAACATTTCATAAAAAAGCTTTAATAGACACACTCGAAATGTTAGCTTAAATTAATACTGTTACTGTTTATACATACACTCTACTATTTGTAAAAAAATCTTTGTTAATAGATCGGAAACGTAGCTACTCATTTTTTCCAAATTATTTACAAATCACGGAAAATAGTAGCTTAAAATTTATAAAAAATATACATAAGTTATATGAATATATATTAAAAAATTTTGCGAACATGCGTCTTTCGTGAGATTCTATTCACATATTCATATGATTGAATTTCACTGTTTAAAGTTTAAAGTATTGTGCGCGAAGTATATAAGTACCTTCTTATATATCGTTATTTTACGTAATGGATTGTATTATTTAATAAATTATTAAATCGCTGATGTGATACACAAATCTCTGAATTTCATAGTATTAAAAATTACTCCTAAGCTCGTTAATTGATCACTCGTGGCCTTTTAGAGTGTGTCTCCAGAAGCGTAGACGAATGATTGGGTGTGCCTATTTCATTGATATCTAAGTCTGCGGGACCGCTGCGTTTTCTCGCTTTCGGAGATTGTTGTTTCAAGCATTCCATGTCATTGAATACTACTTGCGCTCCACCTCCGCTGGTTGGCAATATATCTCCCTAACATAATTTTATACATTATCGTACATTCGATTTTCTCAATTAGATATACCTGCAGAACAGCTATCTACTGTTTTACAGGTTCATCCTCAATTAATTGAACAGTAATTACCTTGTACAGTTTGGTTTCAAGCTCGCCGTCCGTATCGTGTTCTTGTGCAACGAGACAGTATCTCGATGCCCCATCTGTGATCTCCTTCGGGGATGTGAGTCTCGTAACGCTGCGTCTTCTTCGCATTAATGGTTGCAGAACGGTTCCCAGGGGAACGAGAGCTCCTGGTCTGTGATCAATCCACCTATCAGCACTTTGTGAACGCCTGTGCCTTGGATTTGAGACTGTCATCTTATCCTGTAAAGAACCTTTTCTCAATCTTATGTCTTTAAACAAAATAGAAATAAGTAAGGAGAACTGACCCTTCGCGATCGACTTTCCGTTCCTCTTGCAGTCGCTTCGGAATTTGTAGTCGTCGCTTTCGGAGTAACGGGTATAGAATTAATGCCTTTGTCATCTACTAAAATCTGCTTCACTAGCCTCAATTTATTATCTTTCTCCTTCATTTGATTCTAGAAAGACAGAAGATTGTAAATACATGGTTTTAATTAGCATACACTTTATTTTATTACCTGTAAATGTTCACGTTGTTGACGTAATTTTATCTCCAATTCCCTGTTCATTTTGTCAGTTTCCACTTGTATCTTAGTGTTATACTTTTGTTTTACTCTCTGCTTATCTATTAATCGTTGGTTTAGTGTCATGTCTCTGTCCCTCAACTGTAATTGTATTAAGCAGGAGGATTTAGAAGAACTAACGCTAGCGTGCACTGAATATTTACCTCTTGCTGTAAGCTACGAATCGTATCGTTCGCATGATTCAATTTCCGAAGCAAACTATCTATTTGCTCTTCACTTTTACACATATGACCCTCTAACGCAGACACCTTCTTTTTCTGTTGCAAAGTGGATGCCTTCAAAGTTGCATTTTCAATTCTTAAGTTCATGTGTTCTTGTTCCATTATCATTAAGGTTTTCCTAAGATCGTTTTCTGCAAGCGATAGTCATTCGAATTCTGGATGATACTTGGATCAAATTAAAAGATAAATGCTTACGTTTCTGCTGTAGATCGGCGCGTAATAAGTTTCGTTTACTTATACGCTGCTCCAAAAAGTGCATCAGATTAGTAATTATCTGATCGTTGCATGGAGAAGTAACTTCCAATTCGGGAAATGGACCGCCCAAACTGTAACGAAGCATGTTTGCAGTTATTCAGAAAAGGAAAAAATTGGAGAATAAATACGCACCTGTATACAAGACCAATATCAACTTCCAAATCAGCAGCTTCGGGACGACCTTCTTTTTCCAGTTTACAGCGCGCCTCCTTAAATAACTATTCGACCATTTTGTTATAAACAGAACTTAATTTTTCCGAACTCTCAATTCATGACTTACCTTGTTTGCTTGCCTTCTTCCAGGTGTGAAACCGAGGTCTATTTTAGTAACCGTTGGTCGAGCTACTTGAACTTCTTGGGTCATTTCCGCAAACTTCATAACTTGCTGTAAATATATTGATCATGTAAAAATTGGTACACCATCGTACATTTATATTTTCGTGTAATTGGATGTTTACGTACAATTGTCTCATCAAAATCGTTCGCCCTCGGATTAACGCAGACGATCATCCTCACTTGTCCTTCTCCATCGAAGTAGTTCTTAAACAAGTGAGTCAGTTTTGAATCTCTGTAGGGTATTATTTTATTCGTCCCTTGCATTTGATTCTCTCTTAAAATTTCCAGACAGGATCGAAGAGTCATCAAAGAATTGTTAATATTACCTAATGAAAGAAAATGGTTAGCTACATTTAAGAAATACGTTAGAATTGCAATACATATAATTGAAAGAAGATTACCAGCTTCTCTTAAACGTTGCCCTGTATTCTTGGTTCTATTTGTTCGTTCGCTACCAGCCAAATCTACTAAGGATAGCTGTGTAATACATATTACACGTTTATCTTGTATGACTTGTTCACCCTCGCAGTCTAAGGGTGCCTATAAGAAAGTATACCACTGTATTATTTATTAATATTCATAATACAGAGAGATATAGAATTAAGGATATTACTTGTACAAGACGAATGGTGAAGACACTGTGCGACCTGCTTGATTCTGCATTGAGAGCAGTGTGTGCTACTCTTCTCCGTCTTTGGCCACGGTTGAACACATCGAATGCTTCTTCAGAACTTTTTACTTCTATCTCTGTTACAGCATGCACGTACATATTTTTGTTACCATCTTCCCTAACTATTTTACTCTGTAATGTCCTGTAGATTATTTCAAGATATTATTATACTGTCTGCAAATACATATATGAAGTTTTTCTAGATATTCTAAATTCATCAAAACATACTTGGCTCTAATATCCTCATCCTCTAATAAATCGTACACACTGTTATTATATATTTCAACGTATGTAACAAATACTGCATAGGCATTGTCCTGATCCACAGATATCACCTGTGATTCATCAACTTCACGGCCTATCATTGGATTACTATCTCCATCGCTTTCAGCTTTCTTCCTAATAAAATATTTTATATCAATGTAAAGATATTATCGGTGACTTCGTCTTGTATCTGTTCTACTTACACCTTGTTTGATTTTCCATTTCTATGAGACATAAGCCCCGCGTGAAGCTCTGTCTGTCTATCTAGCATTGCATCGGCTTCACCTTGTACATCGAAGCCATTTAATTTGTCTGGCTTAAAAACAAACTTTTTCGTTTGGTAATTAGCAATACTGTTAAAAATTACATCGAGACACCGTGGCATGATACCAGCATCTTGCGATCCACCAGTCATTGTGTACGTTTTGCCGCTTCCCGTTACACCGTAAGTAAACAGAAGACTATTCCTGCCACGAATAACATTTTCAACTAATGGAAGAGCCACTACATTAAAGATTTCCTTCTGCGTAGCAACTGGTGTGAATACAGAACTGAATGTAGTTTGAATTTCTTTGTTGCTAGAATTACGAAAATTAATTGCTGATTCTGGTGGAGTGATAGCTATAGTTGTATCCGATATAACATTCATGCATGATATATCCGAGGGATATTGCATCGGCCTTAAACGACAGTAAACTTGTACAGGGTCCTTGGATTGCATATTGTTGCCTTTCGGACGGCCTACTGGTTTCCGAGCTGAACCTGGTGGCTTCGAACGCCTAAAATAATCAACATTAGCAACGCATAGTCACAGTAGACTCGTTTCCAGGATTGCAAGGGTGCAGGGTGCTCCTTCTTATTTCTCAATAATGAATTTTTCCTTATAAATGATACGTTAAATCAAAGACTTACGCGGACTTCATTTTCTTGTGATTATATTTACAACTTGATAGAAAATATCACAAGACTTGTGTTGTTTTCTTCTCTTGATATGAGTACCATCAGGTACCACAAACCGTGAACGTGAACGGTTGTCACAACATTCGAAATTCAAATCTAGATTGAAAATGGCGTGACGCTAGTGCTACCAACATTTGAACGCGCGAAGATTCTATATATTAAAAAACTAGCCAACGAACGGTCGTGATTGGACGTGATTTGTGCGCTGGTGCACCTTGAAACAGTGGATTTTCAATATGTATCATTATATGTTGGCAATGATAAAAAGTTTATAAAATGCGTTGAACGAACAACTTGTACACAGAATGGCGAGATAAATAAATACGTGAATGGTATTGGTTTCCTCAATAGAGAATTTATTTTTTATATTTGTACAAAGATACGATGTTTAAAATTACTTCTTGGGCTTCTTGTCCTTAGCAACCTTCGTAACATCGTCCGGATTTTCTGCGGCTTCTTTCACACGCTTAGCGCGAATTCCGACTAACCTAGCATCAGCTCTCGCCTTACGCAGAGTTACGTATGCAGAGAACTTCTTCTCTTCCTCCGTTATTGCGAGAGCTTTAGCCTTTGCTGGTGCTTGATGCCTTACAGGCATGATTTCTCCCGTGACTTGGGTTGCTGTCTTCATTTCTTCCTCGGTAGCATCACCCTTCTTAGGCTAATGACACAAATAATATATATTAATTCGTTTCATTGGATATAGATATGTAACATGCTCACAGGAATACTTACTTTCTTTTCGTTCAATGGGAAAAGAATCAATTTCGATTTATATTCTTTTAATCTTTGAGCATTCGCTTGCAAAGATTCAACCGATTTGTTCCTCCTTCTGGGATCCACTGCAATTCCAATGGTCTTGGCAAATCGTTTGTTTAAACCGCTGGCCTTAATTTCTGCCAGAGTGAAACCTTTACCTGCCCTAACTTTTGTGTGATAACGAAATGTTGGGCAGTGAACAATGGGCCTCAGAAGTTTGACAGGTCTACAGAAATAATTACAAATTAATAATGTATAAATAAATCAATTCTGCAGACTGTACAATCGAAATTACCTTGGTGCAACTGAACGAGCTTTCTTCACTCGACTTTGTTTACGACGATATTTCCTGGCTGGCTGATTGAACCAGGTTTTCACAAACCTTTGCCAATCTTTATGGAAATGGCCATTAGGGATCATATTATTTCTCTTACCCATGGTTGAACTGAAATACACATAAATTTAACAGAATATACTTTTTAAAATTTTCGATGTTACTTATACTTGTAACAATGTTGCTCTGAATGCATTAAGTATTACGATAGGTTAGAAGTATGTTATTGCTATGAACTGTAAACATATCACTCGAATCTTTTTATTACGAAATAATTCATGGCTTCAATGTTATTTTCTACAAAGGTAATCATTTTATATATTATTCTTTTACGATTAAGAGGGTCAATTTTTACGTATTCGATGACATACATATTGGGACTTAACCTCTTAATTAATGTCAAAAAAACTTATTATACTTAATACACTATATAACAACAATGATATTGTTTAATCACAGCCACGAACACAAACTATATCGATTTCTCTTTATTACGTGAAATATTAATTTATGATGTGGAATATTTCATTGGATTTCAATTCCGAAATTTTACTCACGAAGTTGTTTATACGGTGCACACCGGAAAAGGAATCAGTTCAACGAAACGGAAGCAGTGTTAGTGTTGGCATGCGCGACGATTTTAACGTCAGTAAAGTACAAGGTTGGGCTAAAATGGGGTACTTTGGTCACCCCGCCTATTTTCGCAAACTTCGATTTTGAAATATGAATGTATAACATGTGTGTGTTGCATTAAAATTTAATAGGTATGCACATATAACATATAATATATGAACTCCTGAACTCTTCCGGTACTTTCCTGCCAGGAGATAGTTCTTCACCACTTTCTCCACAAACTTAGGACGTACATACGTTCCTGCATACATTTGGTAGCGCATGCGCATGAAACCCGTGAAATATTCCAATACTGAACGGAAGTTGCATCTTTTCAAGAAGTTGGAGTAGATTCGTTCAAATAAGATATTACTTTGCCTAATCTCTAAGCTATTTTATAAAAAATATTTATTGTAAAATAATATTTCAGCATAAGGATGTTTTAATTTTATAAACAGAATGTATATCGTTTAGAGTGGTAATTCATAATGGCAGCCTCCATAGTTCAATCCAGTTCAATCGCAGCGTGTTCTTTGTAAATAGCTCGAAACAGAATTTATGTAAATAATTAGGCATCAAAACTTAACAATGATGTTTACAGATTCGTTTCGACGAAACCTGATACCGTATTTTAAGAATTATCTACATTTTAAACATGTTATTACTCGATATTCATCGACCGGCGTAAATTTATTTACGGTACACAGTTTATGTTGTAAACAAATATAATATTTCATCAATAGCTCAAGATATTTTAGTAAATGTGTCAATAACAATTGTAATCCCGTTTGTAAAAAAATTATTTCGAATCATTACTTCTGTAGCTAAAGTGTTAACAATTTTTCATACTTATAAAAATATTATTAAAAGTATTAAACGTTTCTAGAATCCAGAAGCAACGCATGAAACGAAAAGAGATATAGAAAAATATTGGAGGAACAAAATTAATTTGCATAAATTTGATGAAACAAACAATGAAAAAGAAAAGTTTTATGCGCTATCAATGTTCCCTTATCCCTCTGGACTATTGCATATGGGTCATGTAAGAGTTTATACAATAAGCGATGCTGTTGCTCATTTTTATAGAATGAAAGGTAAATTTCCTATGCTTAAAGATCAAGTGAATAATTAAATACACTTACCACTTGTTTTAGGATACAATGTCCTTCATCCGATGGGTTGGGATGCATTTGGTTTGCCTGCTGAGAACGCAGCATATGAAAAACAAGTAGATCCAACTAAATGGACACACGATAACATAACTAAGATGCGAAATCAATTGAACTTGTTAAATTATGGGTTCGATTGGGATAGAGAGTTTGCAACGTGTGATCCAGCATATTACAGATGGACTCAGGAATTGTTCTTGAAACTGTTTGAAAAAGATTTAGTTTATCAGAAAGAAGCATTTGTCAATTGGGATCCTGTTGATCAAACTGTGCTGGCTGAGGAACAAGTCGATGCGAATAATTGTTCTTGGAGATCAGGAGCCCAAGTGGAAAAGAAATTATTAAATCAATGGTTCATTAAAACTACACCATTCGCTAAGTAAGATCACATAGCTTATACAATACATTGTAATACTTAATATGGTAATATTTAATCAGATATTTTTTATTAGATCATTACTGGAAGGCTTGAACGACCCAACATTAAAAGAATGGAAAGACATTATAAAAATGCAACAGAACTGGATCGGCGAATGCAATGGTATTAGCTTCGATTTGCAATTGATATCAAATATTCCAAATTTCCCAAAGACAATAAATGTCTGGACGGAACATCCAGAATTTATTGAGTATGCAAAGTTCGTCGCGATATCTCCGAAAAGTTTATTAAACTGTCCCGAATACTGTACAGATGTACAAGAGGGAATTAAGATAATGGATGCTAAAGTGCTGAATCCATTCAATGGGAAAGAGTTATTGGTATATGTAACCGACAAAGTTGAATTTCAACCTTACAGAGAGACTTATCTTGGAATACCCTCTGCTTCAATGGACGATTACCAATTTTCTGAAGCAGTTGGAATTGAATTCCTACGACATTCGATAAGAAATTATGAGCAACAACAAGAGAAACTATCGGAAGTGCTAGCTAAAGCGAGACAATGGAAAATTGGTGGATACCCAGTTAGCTCTAGACTCCAAGATTGGTTAGTATCCAGACAAAGGTATTGGGGCACACCAATCCCAATAATACATTGCTCGCATTGTGGTGCTCAACCAGTGCCACACGATCAGCTTCCTGTTGCTTTACCAAAAATAACGTTTTCATTTTCAAATAAGAAGTCCACTCTGTTGGATGCTGGAGATTGGTTGAACACTTCTTGCCCAAAATGTGGAGGACAGGCAATTAGGGAATCGGATACAATGGACACTTTTCTGGATAGTTCATGGTATTTTTTGAGATATATCGATCCGAAAAATACTAAAGAAATGTTTTCTGTTGATAAAGTCAAAAAGATATTCCCTGTTGATCTATACGTGGGTGGGAAAGAACACGGTAAGTAATTTCACGCAATTTCGAATTCATTGGAGGTTTTCAATCATAAATATATTTATTCTTGCAGCTGTATTGCATTTGTACTATGCCAGATTTATGAGTCACTTCTTACATTCGGAAGGATTACTACCTAGTTCAGAACCATTTAAACAATTACTTGTTCAGGGTGTGGTGATGGGTAGAACTTACCAACAAAAAAGTACGCTAAAGTATTTAAAACCAGATGAGGTAGTAGAAAAAGAAGGAGAATGTCTAGAAAGAAGTACCAATGAACCGGTAATTGTTTCTGTGGAGAAAATGTCGAAGTCAAAGCACAACGGCGTCGACCCTCTTGAATTGATAAATACATATGGAATTGACACAACCAGATTGTCAATATTAGCCGATGTAGCACCAACGTCGACCAGAGTTTGGAGCAATGAAAGTAAGCGAATAGTTCGAGAGATAATTGAGTGTAAAACATTTGAATGAAATGTCTAACAATGTATTGCTGTATTCTAGCTATTCCTGGAATAATTAATTGGCAAAATCGTTTATGGAAAAGCATGAAAGTCTTCATTGATTATCGTAACAATATCAGTTTAGAAGAACTGCAAGAAAAACCTACCAACCCGAAATACGATGCTGACGATGCGTACATGTTTGACAGTCGAAATTATTTCTTAAAATCTGTAACATTTAGCATAACTGAGTCCCAGCAACTGAGTATTGCGATATCAAGAATGCAAGGACTTACAAATAGGTGGTTATTTTTTTAATCGTTTTTATGGTATAATCGATATATGATTGTTCATTCATTTTTATTTTCAATCTCAAGTTTACGCAAGGTATGTACAGACTGTATGAAGAAAAGTCGCGAATTCGAACGTGCGTTGGCTGTGCAAATTATAATGCTTGCGCCAGTAGCACCACACTTCGCTTCGGAATTGTGGGCAGGATTCTGCTCGATCAAACATCATCTTATAAGTAAGGACGAAGTTAAATTAGACAAGGACGTAATGGAGCAAAGTTGGCCGGAAATCGATATGGATTACAATATGCTGATACATTTCTACGTAAGTTAAGTTGGACGTATTTATTGTATTTATTATTTTGGGAACATTCCTACAATTTTATCGTTATACAACTTATATAAATCTTACGTGTACTATAGAAATAACTGTATAAATGCATCATTTCTTTGCAATTAGGTAAATGGTAAATACACCAAAAGGATCAAAGTACCCAAATACCAGTTGGATAAAATGTCTGCCGAGGAAGCCTTTGATGTGGTCATGAACGATCCGGACGTTCAACGGCGTTTGAAAAATCGAACGATCGCTGAGACTAGATTTCTTTCAAAGGTAGGCTACGATGCAGAAATGAGTTTCACATTAAACAAGAAACAAAAGACTGTAGCAACATGAAACTACTCTAGAGTAAGTAAATGTAAATATATTTTGTACATAACGAAGTCAATAATATAAATTATTCTCACCCGATATTATATTCTCCGGAATATTTGTTATGTGGTATGGTTTCTAGGAACTTTATATATTCAGTTGGTAACTTATTATCTTTTGCACCTTTCAATATTGTTTTTCTGCAGTGGAATAAGAACAATATATTAATTATAATATATTCATTATACTGAATTTCTTGCTTGCTATTGATATTCAGGTGACCTGTTTTATATGCTCCACCCTGTATAAAAATTGTATGGTCACATAAGCTCAACGTACATGTACAGCGGGGAGGGCCTCCTATGGTTTGGTAGTAATCGTAGTTTTACGTGTTCATCTGGATCTTTACATTGCTGATATACTCTGCAATTTAAGATTTGGCCACTGGGCGTTTCGACGTCAACCATTAGAGGAAAATATAGTTTATTTGCAACCCCTTCTTGGGAATCTAATGTTTCCATGTTGCATTCATGCAATTCCCAAACTACACCCCACACACTGTAATTTTCTGTTGGAACAATTGTCGCAGAGCATCCACCCCATCTTTTCGAATGGGTTAGGAAGTCAAGTCTGAAATTCTGATATAATTCAGAATTAAATCCTAATTATTTACTTGATTTATACATAGGCAATACTGAAATACTTGTATTTAAATAGAATACCTTCAAAAGGCCAATATCTTTCCACTCCGCCGTTGGATTATTAATGTGTATTCTTTTCGTTAACATATTGCTTCCGTATGCAAAATATAAAAATTTTTTGACCATCTTTTCGGTTGGTTTCGACGATCAAAAATTGCCAGAAATGACACGCGCAAGCTAATAAAGAGGTTAAGACTCCTTTGCTTATCAATGTGTACAGTGTACATACACTTTACAGATGACAATCATACATATAGGTATTGATCAAATAAACATTGTGTAGACATTCGAAAAAATTTTATTGCACAAGATAATGTAAAACCAAATGATACGACAAGAGCAAATTTCAAAAAGGTTAAAGCATCAGCAAGGTTATGCACCAGAAAGCAATATTACAAAGCTCAACTATTATTTTTATGTTCATGCATAGATATTTAATTAATTCTGTGTTGTGAACGTAAAAACAGTATTTTATTCATCTCGATGACATACGTAATTAAAATTTGCTTATTTACAATGTAATTAGCTTAACCAAACTTGTAGTTTTCGTACACTTCGCGGAACATATCGCGACAATTTATTTTAACTTGAAGCTTGGCGCATAACAAGAAAATTCCGGATAACTTTCTGTGCAAGCTATATATTTCTTCGGGTGGAGGGCAAAGTCTGTTGTCCAAAATCGTTGGAACCAAAGATTGCATTCTGGAATCAATCGGCATAGTTATATATGTAGTTGAAGTATTTCTTATCGAAGAAAAATAATCAAGATTAGTAACTCTTACTTATTAGTCACATCTTGTCCTCCAAAATCGTAATACTTATGTTTCTTATCGAACACTTGCCCCAGTACCATTACCACGTCTACATGAGCTTCTTCCATGATCTAAAATTAATGTAATAAAAAGTTTATGCGATCTGACACATTTTACTGAATACAAAGTCAGCGGTATTAGAAAACGTTTACTTTAGATTCATATCCAGTAAGGAATCCCATTTCTCTGGATAAATTTAAAATCGTATTGCGATCGCCTTCGCTCGCTGCATAAATTACTCTGATATATTTATCCATAAATGATTTGTCGTATTCTCTACATGCTCCAAAATCTAGTAATACTAACTGAAAATTACATGAAAAAATTAGTTAATTCTGTAAGTGATCACTAGACTGTGGATCTTTCTGCATTTGTGGTTTGTAAAAAGTTAAAGTGATCACAGAATATCGCATTACACACCTGTCTGGTGTCAGTATTGTAGAAAAAATTCGACCAGTTTGGATCTGTTTGCATATATCGAAATACGAATAATTCTTTGAGGCACAAGCGCATTATCAATCTGCAAATATGTTCTCTCGTTTCCATATCTAAATTTATGCACTTATCTACTGGAATGCCTCCTACCAATTCTGTTGTAAAAACTTGTTTCGTCGATAATTCGTCTGCATAAGAAAATGGCCAATTATTTTATCCTTAAAAAATCAGTCGTCTGAATTCATACCTATTACTCCTGGAACACAATACTCCACATAAGGTTCCATGAATTTCTTGTATCTTCTTGTACATTCTGCTTCGCGTACATAATCTACTTCCCACGCAAGTTCTCGATTCGCAACTTCTACCAAATTGTCTATGAACATGCCTTTCGGGAAAATGTTCCAAACCTACAACAAAATTATTTCTTTCTACGATCACTTTATAATTGATTATACGTGCGAGAACGGAATATTTTCTGTGCTACCTTCATCACGCCTACTAAGTTTTCAACGTCGCTTTCGATTCCCATAGCTACACCAGGATATTGAATTTTAATTGCTACATCTTGACCGTTCAATAAAGTACCATGATGAACCTGACCTGGAATTATTCGATGTTATTATTAATTGTTCATAGAACAATAATTTGATATTATTTCTGTGTCAGCAGAAAGACTCTACCAATGGATGCTGCGGCAAATGGTTTCTCTGCGAAGGTAGTTAATTTATTCCTCCAATCGTGCCCGAGCTCGCCAACCAATACTTTCTAGAAGCAATTTTAGACAATTCTTATTAAAATCAAAAGTGATGTTGGATAGTGTGATCGAAGCGAGCGAAGTACCTCGACTTGCCATGCTGGCATAAAGTCTGCACTCTGTCTAACTCTTTCAAAAATCTTCTGCAGTTCAGGACTTATAACGGTTTCATCTTGAATACTCAAAATCTGTCCGATCTTTAATGCTGCACCTATTGTCGGCCCACATAAAATATGAAATCGTTGGTCACCAGAATATATGGTAACTTATCGCCAATATTTACCTCTCACTTTACACAAAGTCGAAACTATTCTTTCAGCGTTCGCCTTCGTAAGAAACATACTATCAAATGTCTCGCCGAGACTTTGCTTTTTAAACCCGAGTGTTCTACGTGTATATTCAGCGACTGTACCAACACCAAGACCAAGTCCTAACGTACCGAAGCTCACCATTCTCTGTAATCTAGTAGACGGAACTTTCTGAGCTTTCGCATTAGGCGAAAGCTATGGGACAAAAGTTGATTGATCAGTGTAAATTTGATGTAAATATTTTATGTCCAGGAAATACTTACAGTTTGTTTCGGTTTCACAGATGGTCTAACTTGAGGTTTCTCTGGAACTATCTTCACAGGATCCTGTTTTAAATAAGTTTCTTCTATAGTGCTTTTCTGTGCAGTCTGATGCGCTTTACTCTGTTCATGCTCCAATTCCAATCTTCTTAAAATTTCTTTGTCTTTCTCTGAAAGTTCGATCTTAGGTATCTCGTTCTCTAACTTTGTTATCGTTTCAATTTTTTCCTTTACTGTCGTATATTTTCTTACTGTAGGTCTTTCTTGTTTCTCTTGCGGTTTGTTTGTTTCTATGCCAGCAGATTTAACATTCTGCTGTGCATTTATAATGTCGGGCTTGATCGGTACTTCTTTAGGATCTTTAGCAATATTGTAGACATATAATTTAGTTTCTCTGGGTGGTGTAGGATCATTATGATCCAATGGTACACCCATCATGTTATTAGACTTTATCTTAAAATATGCCATTAAACCTTTCTCAACAACGTTCAATCGTTCAGTCACTTCTTTCAGCTCCCCTGCCACTTGTCCCTGTACGAACAAATAAAATAAAGAGGAAACTATATTTTACATTTACCAATTTAATAGCTGACCAACTGGCAATTATTTAATAGTGCTTGAAGTAAGAACCATATCTTAAGAAAGAAATAGCGAAAACTTACAGGGACCTTACTTGGTTCTATATTTCTTAATTTCGTTATGCACTCTGTTGTACAGTTCTCAGCCACAGTTTTCAAGCTCGACGTCTGTATCGAATGTTTAACTGCATCTTCTTGGTGTTTTATAATAGCATTAGTTACCGCCCTAGCTCCTCTCAGAACACCGATGAGATCAGACATCCAAGGTTGAGACATCTTTGTGATTTAATTCGACTACAAACTAAACGTTTCAAAATTAGTTATAAAACTTTGAAACCATTCATGAAATATGCTTGTTATTTTCTTAATGCTACCTCGAACATTTCATTATTTTTCTTTTCGATAATGTACCGAGTAATTTCTATTCATTTACTTATAAGGATTGCTACAAATCTGAAAACTACGTAAGTACGTAAATATGAATGACGGTATCTACATACACGTGTATGTATGAGCTCTAAAATAAATGTGGACCTTGAAAATCACAAATAAGGTTAGAATCAAATGGAATGGTATTTCTCGTGATTTTAACAATTTCATATTCTAGTTTAACATATCTTTAGCGGAATAATCAATTCTCTGAATGATACCTACCTTGTTATTCGATAGAAACATATAAATTACTGATGCATTTCCGAAACATGTGTCGTCAACCAACCTCTATAATACCAAGGCTGTATGTAATCTCTTACATAGAATTTCGCAAGTACATACATATTCTTGTGTTATATGGTCAGCTTATTTAAAAATCGCTAATTTTATAGAATGTTCACAGTGCCGAAGAATAATTAAGGTTCACTCATTTTTTTCCAAATCGTTTATTTTCCATCGTATTGTAATGTACGATTTATTAATGATGGTTTTATCACTATTTAAGAAATTACAGAAATTCTACAATTTAAGAACATCTTTAGTTAATATATTATTTATATATATATATATGTATAACTTATTATTTATAATAGTAATATATGTATATATATATAAAAATACATATACATATATATATGTATATCGAGCAGAGCTCAAAGATAATACATACATTGTACAATGTACAAGGTGCATCCGAAAATTCACCCGCGTTTAAAATCACAGAAATAATCATTGCACAACGTACTTATTGCTGTAATAATCTATAAACAAAAAATTGGCAAGCTTTAAATTTTTCTATTCATACCTTTTTTGATTTTCATATCAAGTACCTTACAAGCTCTACAATAATTTATTTATATACACAGTATATATCTCTTTTTGTCGTTGTATCTTTATAGAACTACAAAAACAGAAAGTTTATTATACAACAAATCCTAGACATTTTGAGACGATCATTAAAACTCTTTCATTGAATCCGAAGCTAAAGTCATCTGCTACAGAATATAATCATCGATTGTTTGATCTCGTATAAACCCTGGGGTAGTCTTGACATAACTCTTAAAGGTTCATATATATACCAATGAAAATATCTATATAAAAATGCCGTTTGCTTGAAGCATATATATATATAATATGTATAAAAGTCACTTTTGGAATTCCTAACAATGTTAATTTCATTCTCAACACATTACCCACCGGTGATTGCTTAATAGCTTTCTGAAGTTCAATGATTCACAGCTAAGGATTTTTTATAGACATTTTACTAATAATAAATCCCTGCCATTAGTGTGATGTAGCGATATTTCCTGGCATTATCGTTTAAAGAATGATTTCTGATGTGCAATGTCTCGGAGAGAGGAGGTAGAAAGAGAATGTGAAGTAGCACATGGAGGAAGAGGAAGACAGATGAGAATATGGCAAGAGACTGAGTACATGCGCAAGAATTATATCATACATAAATGGTATGTATAAGAAATGCGAAAATCTAATGATCAGTAAAATGGATTAGAAGGTAGGAGACATGAAACTGTGGAAAGAATAAGTTGTGGGAATTTTAAAATTGTATGGACAATACAGCACTGAACGTTCGTCAATGCCCTAACGGACGGTGCTGCGAGAGTGAAAAAAGAAATAGCACGACTGGCAAATGGTTTTGCTGAGTTCAAGCATCTCAGCTCGTTGGTTACGTACAAAAACTCCCGAAACAGGATTATTCTTATACATTGTCGGCGACTCGAACATGATTGCCATGGTTATGTAGAGAGACAAGATAAGAAACGATCAAAAGATTTTAAAGAATTTCCAAGATTTGTTTGTGATGTAGCACATTCATTGAAGATACTATTAATAAACCTCCAATAGGTAAAGTGTTAATATTTATTCGATTTTTATACTGAGAGAGACCACCGCTACGGGTTCAGTGTTATGCCCTGAAAACGTTTTCAACAAGAAAATTAACTTTACAAGAGAAGCGAGTGCAAGAAGCTGTAAGCACTCGTCGCATTATATAGCATTCGGCTGATCTGGAATAATAGATGCAAAAAATGTACTGAAAAATGTCCAAGTGAAAGCGAGGGCTCCTGGTCTCTCTTCTTCGTGCTCTTCATTTGCGTTTGTCATAGGTTCTGTGTGCACTGTCGGTGTCTGACCATTTTGTTGCTGAGCTATGGGCTGAGGTCCAGCAGCCTCGTTTTGCAATATTTGATTATTGTTATCTACTCTGTCTACTCGGCCGTTATTATTCTCTGGCAAAAGAATAGGTTGCACTCGGAAGAAACCGCCTTGATATCTGTAAAATATCGTGTCTATTCAATCTTTTCCCCAAATTGTGTATTATTACTTACACGTGAATCGTGAATGAATGAACTTACAGGTACATCGTGAAGCCGAGAAACATGACAATTAGGAATCTCAGCGGAGACGAGTAGAAATATAAAAGAGTGAAGAGAATAATTATTCTGGACAAAGTATAAGAGAAATCTAGCCAATCTATGTTAAATGCTCCATCCTCTTCAGCACCGTTGTTTCCACCATTAATATCAGCATCTTGAACAGCAGGTTGGGCCTGTTCATCACCTACATTGTTATTATTGTTATTATTACTCGTATTATTCCCATATGAATTTTGAACACTATCATTGGTATTAACATTCATTTGTTGTACATATGGAATGCTAGTTTGCAGTGGGATTCCTTGTGCCGCCATTCTACAAAACAGAAATAATATTTATTATCGCATACTTTTAATATTTGATAAGAAGAGAGTAGCGAGATTTCACTTACAGTTGCATATACTGCGTAAAATAATGCGTGTACGCCTGTTGCATCCAAGCCATTTGCTGACTGTTCCGTGGGTCAAAATATTGCTGTGTAGAATACAATTGGGTAGGACTATGTTGTATAGTGAAGTTATTAATATTCTGAGCCAAATTTTGTACATTGCTCGTGTCGTTTAATCTTGTGTATTCCACTGTACTTCTCGCAGACGAAGCGATACTACTCGTGCTTTCTTTATTCTGTTCTGGCATCATTTTTGGAGAAGCACAAACTAAATGAACAGTGTAAGCTTGATCTTCTTGTCCATCGCATTGCCTTAGGACATCCTTCAAGCATGTGGAGTCGTTCAACAACTGTCCGGAATATATCAGTTTTTGACTTGCTTTTTCCTGTAAACAGATATCAATTGTAATCCAGTAAATAACATACGAATAACATTCGTCACTAGTGGTTGTCAGATGGGAAGCTTAGCTGAGCAAAAGTCTATAATCGCGTGGCGAAATATGTTGGTATAATCAATCACTAAACATTTAAGTATTAGAGGAGGCGTTACAGAATGGAATTATTCTAAGTAGGAAGAAATGTTTAATTCTCGAGTTAAAATAGCTCCGATTGCAAAGGGTTAAACGACATAGGACTAACTACGTTACCAGTCTCGAATGTGTTAATGCAATAGAAACACAGAAACATGTATGCTATAAGTAAATAGAAATATGGAGCGGACGTTATTATTGACAAGATAAGGTCCTAAAAATCGTAAGAACTACATTGTTATCTGATAAACGATACAGTGTTAGAAATGTTTCCACTCGGGTATGTCAAAAAAGAAACAAAACAGAAGAGTTTTAGACATTGTCGTGTTTCTTGAACGACGACAGTAAATATATGTATATGCTTTCACCGTCGATCGAGGTAGACTTTCACAAAAAATTTCGTACGATCAAATACAGAAATGCAAGCAAACGAGACTCACTGGTTTGCTAGGATAAACCTCGGACAGATATTCTTTTAATCGGCCGATGGTCCATTCGATATCACAATTAACAACTTGATCTTTAATTTGCTGATTCGGTGTTTTTATGATTAGTTTCACCACGGCGCCTTCCATTATTGTGGAACTTCGATTTCTACGTTTTGTCTCGCTCAGCTGGACGTCCACTGTCAATTACTTGGACAGTGTTAATTAACGATGATACCGAGGCAAATTGATATTACTGTGGTTTCGAAGATTTTATACGGTGCGTCTGTTTTATTTGTTAGATCCGTCTGCTGACTTCTACCAGCACCACTATGTATTCATTTATTTAAACTTCAAACGGAGGACTGAGTCGACTAATAATATGCCACTGCAACTATGCAAAAACACGAACCAGTATTTAATCGTTGATATATTTTTATAAGCGTCACTAAATGAAATCACATATTTGGCGACTTATCATTGGTTGCAGATTACGATTTATTTATGGTCCGATAAAACCCCGTTTCCATGTACAGTGTCTTCTGTTCGATCTAATTAAGCCGCTATCGCAATGACAAATTTTCAATAGAACATAGAACATTCTTATAGAAACGAAACTCGGATAATTCTTCTGTGACTAACTCTCACGGCGCGTGCGCCCGCAAGTTGTTCAAATTAGAGATGATATCTTACGGGAATGTTTCATCAATGCAATTCGTCTGGAATGTGCAAAAATATTCAATTACGTACGAGGTATGATGACAATAATTTTTATAGATAAAAATATAAAAAAGACACCAAATTAGGGAGACAAACATCAAAGAGTCCAACAAGAGTTTCGTCTCTGATGTACTTCGTGATTTATGAAATGTTCATGAAAACTAGGCATGGCTTCAATTAAAGCGCGAATAGTGGTTGGTAGGGATTGGTAGGGATTCTTGTCAAGACGATACCTTCCAAAATCCGTTTGAATTTGAATTGAGTTCATCAGATATAATGAAATGTAAGTAAAACGTCATTTGTTTCATTATATTTTATCTGAATATGTTCATATTGTTCCCGATTATAAATGGAAACGTTAAGTACGAAGAAGTATCGAGAATTTGACGCGGAATTGTAAAATCTTGTTTGTCATAACATAACATTGTTTATGAACTGAATTATGGAGAAATTTAGTATATAAAGTATTAATTATGGAACTTAATAGTGTTAAGGGGTTCTTATACATTTGAATTTGTAATTGAAATATATTACTTGATGTTTTATAGGGTTCCCTCCAGAACTGCTACAAGTAGCTCGAGGCGATCTTCCGTAAGTATATTTATATGGATACAATAGTATAATGAATTAACACGAATGTTTGTCATTTTTGGTTTTGCTTTGTGTACACTGCATATGCTTGGATTTAACAACATGCTTTGTTGATTTATTCATTTTTATATTGTATATAGATTCTTAAGCCTCCTAAACCACGACAACCATTGCAGAATGTAAATTTTACTGAATCGTCCAATGAAAGTAGTCCGGTGTCTACAACAAAGCTTAAGAGACGTGTCAGCTTTGCAGAAAAGAAACATGTAAAGTGAGTTTCGTTTTTTTGTCTGTAAAACTTTGTTCCCTGAAATTTCCTGGAAGTATAATTATCTAATTCGTTGTGCAGAGAATTCTGTAATTCCTTGGAGCAAGGGACTGTCTGGGACAGTACATACGAAGAACATGATTGTAACGAAGCTTCATACAAGGAAAATGTAAAAATTAGAACAGGCCATTATAATAACTTAGTGTCTGATAATCCAGAAATTGTTGATACATGCACCACCAAGAAATCTAACATACGTTTCGTCCCTGATGAAATAATTAAAGCAAATCTGACTGCAACAGATCATCAAGCAGTTTGTAGAACTGTATCAGACGAAGCAGAATTGATAATCAAACAACTGACAGAGAAGGAGGTATTAACAGATTCGTCAGCAAACATTTTTCGTAGTACAGCAAGGGAGATAAAAGAATCTGTACTCTCATTTGACTTACTACTGAATAGTGACAGTTATGTACATAGACGCTCCATTGCATTCCACGATCCTCATGTAAATATATCTAGCAAGGTTGTGAATGGTCAAGACTCAAATGAAAATAATTTTAAATCGAACAAATTAAATGCTACTTCTACTATGAGTACGCAAATGGACTTTACAGAAGCAATTGGTCATAATATCTATTCTAGCATAAATTATACTGAAAAAAGGATAGTACCGGAGACACTTCATAATACTTCGATTCAACTCTTAAAGAACAAATCTCCTATTAGTGTAGATTTAGATGTATACACAGAGAGCACTGTAAATTTCAACAATCTCTCGATGGACATGACTATGGCAGCATCAACTATACCATACCATTTGCAAGAGAATGACACATACCCTGAACGCACTAACAATTTGAATAATGTCTCCATGGAGATGACTGCTGCATTACCTACTAGACCATACAATTTGCAAGAAAAAGAAACATACACGGAAGGCACTAAAAATTTTAATAACATTCCAATGGAAATGACTGCCGCAGTGTCTACTAAACCATACAACTTGCGGGGAAAAGAAACACACACGGAACGCACTAAAAATTTCAATAACGCTTCAATGGAGATGACTGCTGCAGTGTCTACTAGACCATACAATTTGTTAGAAAAGGAAACATACTCAGAGCAAACGAGAAATTTTAAAGATTTTTCGATGGAAATGACTGCGGCGGTACCTACTAGATCATACAATTTGCATGAAGAAGAAGCATACTCGGAACGCACTAAAAATTTCAATAACGCTTCAATGGAAATGACTGCTGCAGTGCCTACTAGATCACACAATTTGCAAGAAAAAGAAACATTCACGGAACGCACTAAAAATTTCAATGATGCTTCAATGGAAATGACTGCTGCAATGCCTACTAGACCCTACAATGTGCTGGAAAAGGAAACATACTCGGAGCACACGAAAAATTTCAAAAATTTTTCGATGGAAATGACTGCGGCAGTACCTACTAGACCATACAATTTGCGAGAAAAAGAAACATACTCGGAACGCACAAAAAATTTCAATAACGCTTCAATGGAAATGACTGCTGCAGTGCCTAGTAGACCATACAATTTGCAAGAAAAAGAAACATTCACGGAACGCACTAAAAATTTTAATAACGCTTCAATGGAGATGACTGCTGCAGTGTCTACTAGACCATACAATTTGTTAGAAAAGGAAACATACTCAGAGCAAACGAGAAATTTTAAAGATTTTTCGATGGAAATGACTGCGGCGGTACCTACTAGATCATACAATTTGCATGAAGAAGCATACTCGGAACGCACTAAAAATTTCAATAACGCTTCAATGGAAATGACTGCTGCAATGCCTACTAGACCCTACAATGTGCTGGAAAAGGAAACATACTCAGAGCAAACGAGAAATTTTAAAGATTTTTCGATGGAAATGACTGCTGCATTACCTACTAGACCATACAATTTGAAAGAAAAAGAAACATACACGGAACACACTAAAAATTTTAATAACGCTTCAATGAAAATGACTGCTGCAGTGCCTAGTAGACCATACAATTTGCTAGAAAAAGAAACATACTCAGAGCAAACGAGAAATTTTAAAGATTTTTCGATGGAAATGACTGCTGCATTACCTACTAGACCATACAATTTGCAAGAAAAAGAAACATACACAGAACACACTAAAAATTTTAATAACGCTTCAATGGAAATGACTGCTGCAGTGCCTAGTAGACCATACAATTTGCAAGAAAAAGAAACATTCACGGAACGCACTAAAAATTTCAATGATGCTTCAATGGAAATGACTGCTGCAATGCCTACTAGACCCTACAATGTGCTGGAAAAGGAAACATACTCAGAGCAAACGAGAAATTTTAAAGATTTTTCGATGGAAATGACTGCGGCAGTACCTACTAGACCATACAATTTGCGAGAAAAAGAAACATACTCGGAACGCACTAAAAATTTCAATGATGCTTCAATGGAAATGACTGCTGCAATGCCTACTAGACCCTACAATGTGCTGGAAAAGGAAACATACTCAGAGCAAACGAGAAATTTTAAAGATTTTTCGATGGAAATGACTGCTACATTACCTACTAGACCATACAATTTGCAAGAAAAAGAAACATTCACGGAACGCACTAAAAATTTTAATAACGCTTCAATGGAGATGACTGCTGCAGTGTCTACTAGACCATACAATTTGTTAGAAAAGGAAACATACTCAGAGCAAACGAGAAATTTTAAAGATTTTTCGATGGAAATGACTGCGTCGGTACCTACTAGATCATACAATTTGCATGAAGAAGAAGCATACTCGGAACGCACTAAAAATTTCAATAACGCTTCAATGGAAATGACTGCTGCATTGCCTACTAGATCACACAATTTGCAAGAAAAAGAAACATACACGGAACGCACTAAAAATTTCAATGATGCTTCAATGGAGATGACTGCTGCAATACCAACTAGACCATACAATTTTCAAAATGAAGCATACCTAGAACAGACGAAAAATTTCAAAGATTTTTCGATGGAAATGACTGCGGCAGTATCAACTAAATTACATGGTTTGCAAGAAAAAAGACTTAACAATGATAAAATGACCAGCATTTGCCATAATGTATCTATGGATGTAACTGAAGCTGTACCAATAAATGCCTACGCAGATAGGGTGCGACGAGACAAAATTCATGATGATATATTACCATCGAGGTCATCGATTCAACAAAATGAGAATGATACTACATGTATGAATGACAAGATGATGGAGATAACGAAATCAGCCAATAGAAATAATTTTGAAAATTCGACGTGTTTTGTAGATTCCCATAGAACTGGAGGTTTCGATAAAAGTGTAATGTATAATGACAAAGGAATGGAATTTACTACAGCCATATCAACAATACCTAAAATCCAGTCTGGGAACTTGGATGTTGGATCAGACAGTGACAAAACTAGGATATTGCATGATAATTCAATGGCGATCACAGCTGCGGTACCTCCTCTAAATAAAATGGACGTCTCTGAAGTAACGATAGAGAATCATGAATCTAACGTAACTGTTCAAAACAAAACTGTATTCATTCCAAGAATTTCCATGGAAATGATTAGTGCTATACCGCTATTCGAGAATATTCCTCAACTAGAAGATGCTATTACGAACATGTCTGAGATCACACGAATGAGGCTACCCGAGAACAGTGAGAACAGATCTTCGACAAGCGAATCTTCGGAAGAAAAGAACTGCACGATGAGTAATGTAGAAATTTTGGAAGCTAAAATTGTCGAAGAACCTTCTACGAGCAAAGTTCCAAGTCTAGTAAATATCGAAGCTAACACGGCCTCGCATGATTGTCTGGTGCAAGATATTTCTGCTTCAGCTTTAAACTTAAATAACACGGGAGCAGTTTGCGCTACACCTAACTCTGCATCGAATGATATCTTACACACTGTAACACCAAATACGAATCGAAGAGAATGCTTGCCACGCAAAGACATTGTACCGCATCCTCGAAGAACGTACACTATAAAACCATTAGCCACCGATCATTCTTTCACGGATAACATTAATAAATATAGTCAATGTACAGAAACGAATAATGATGTGCAAAATGCAAGTAGTTGTCAGGCGCAAGCTTTTATTGGTGTAGAGGAATTGCTGTTGATTACACCACCGCCGTTTCATTGCTTAGATGACGTTGTTGAAGATGTATCCGTGAATATGAACTGTAGTCGGGAAGATCCTTCATTTTTAAAAATTGTTCAGGATTTATCTCAGAAAACCCTGAAACTTGATCAGCAAAATGTTGTAGATAAGTCCAGAAAAGAAAAGGGACTAGAAGCGCAACGATTGCAACTATCGTTCAATGATAGTGATATCACGGAAGTTCAAGAATTTGAGGGCTCCTCGTCGACAACAAATAATAACCAGAATATTCTTTTAAATAATGTCGTCAGTCCTCCTCGAGATAAGGAAATACAGAATAATTCCAATACAGAGAATCAAAATATGGAAGAGTCTGTCTTGGATAGAAGTGACTTTGCTGAAGAGAAACGTCTTCAGGGCGACGAAGTCACATCGAGTAATGCAATGAAAGTAGACCTGCAGGAAATTGATTCACAGATTTCTCTTGTAGAGAACGATGTCTCGATTGAGCTGGATCCGTTTTCTTCGTTGCTAAAGAAATTGCGTGCTTGCGCTGAAAGGTATATTTAATGAAAACGTTGAGTCTTCTAAAAAGTGTATAATAATTCTTGTATTTCTATTTTTAGTGATGAAATTATTTGGGAAATATACCATGAAAATATTCAGAAGAAAATGTTTATAGCAGGTTTCTTGTCCTGCTCGCTATTGATAGTAGTATACTTGGGGGATGATTACGATATCTCGGGTGGCCAATTTATTAAAAATATTAAGATAATTTCTCGTCTGGCAGGTGAGCTCGTAGGACAGTGTTTTAATAAATAGTTTTACAAACCAAATAACAAAATCCTATTGAAAATTATTTCCACCAGACGATGCAGATAATTTAATAAGTATGGTTCACCGGATAATTTTAGAAAGTATAGATGTTATAAAACTAATCGATTTGTATAAGAATGTTGAAGATATTACATCAATGTTGGATTACGTATCAAAGGAAGTAAAGCTAGCTGCACGTTTCATGTTTGAAGTGCAACGATTGGAGGATTTACATGCAATGGAGATCACTCGGGATAGGTAATTAATTAAAAACAATTTATTGAAGCGTTCCACGTTAGATGTAATATACATATATTCTCTCCTTTTTTCCAGTGTATCTTTTTATTCTAATACGAAAGAGGTAGATACTTTATTGTGGGTAACAGTGGCCATTAAACCATTTGTAAAGATTGACTCTGAGGATATCAATGTACATTGTGTATTAGGCTCCGTGAGGTCTGTTAATAAATTCTGTTTTTAAGCGGTATCGAAAATTGGATCACCGGATTACCGTTACTGTTTTACAGGGAGGACGAGATTAAAAAGTTAATGAAGAATATAAAGAAGGACCACAAGTTTTTGCGAAGGTTTATGAACGATGTGCGAGATTATATATACTTGATGGAGCAGTCTGCATTCGCAGCTAACGTATCATAATAATGTGCCAATAATTATAGTATATTATTTTAATATTATTTTGTTACTGCATTTCAACTGCATAATAAAGAAATTTTATATTTTTCGGAAGAAATATTGTCGGAACTTTATATGGTGGTCAAGAGGCCATATATGGTTCGGAATTTTGTGTAATACTTTTTCACTCAGGTAGGGTTCCGCGTACTGTATTTAAAAATGCTAAAAATTTGTTAGGATAAAAAGAGGTATATGGGTTACTTGTCTTACAATTAGAGATGTTTCCTTGCAGATTACTGTAGGGATCACAAGTGCACCTTGCCTTTTAAATATCCGCTCGTAAAGGCGAGCTGAAGTTACGAGTAAAGGTCGATCAACTAGCTGACCGGTAGCCGGTTCAGACGAAGCAGCTTTTTGTTCCAGCATTTGCGGCCCTTTCGATAGTATTGTGTGAACAGCCGCCTCCGTTCGCAGAATCGTATCAGTCTCTGCTTTGTTCGTTCAAACTTTCCTGGTAATTATTCCACCGTTCCTTTTCAATGCGTTCAATTCGTTCTACAACATATTATGTAAAACAGCTTCGCGCCCGAGTTCTTCAATTTTTAATATTTCATAAAATATTGTACAGGTATAAATAACATTGAGAACCGCGTGAGTAATCATTTTCTTTCGATCCGGACTGTTTTGAGCCTTAAAAGGAGCAGGATCGAGCCATCCGGAGAGCCTGAAGTAACTACTGCGTTCGATTGATGCAGACATCATCTTCGACCGTTGTTCAAGTCGTTACATAAACCGCGAATTTACGGACTAAATTCCCGGGAAATTTGTATACAATGAACCTCTCGATCAAGCTGTCACGGGGACCACGGGGAGCCGCTTCTCCTTGGCCTTTCTCGTCCCGCAAAAATTACTTTTGTTCCAGTCGATGCAAGCCGCCTGGTTCAATGGCTTGTGGGATCGTTATCATTCGAGAGCGGCATTCCTCATCTTCGATCGGTGCTTCCGTAAAAGAGTATCTATCTTTCCGCCTATAATCCGTCCTGCCTTCTATCTTAAAGCATCGTGGTATCTTTCAGATATTTTCGAAATCGCGTAGCCGCGTAAATCGTTGAGCAAGAACAACGATTATAGAGGCGGAGGACTGGAATCTACGAAACTTCCGGTGGACGCGGAGAAACGGGGAGATTGCTGGAGCACGGATATAGAAAAATGCATCGAGAGACCATGCGTTTGCCTCGACGTGCACGTTATTGCAATATACGCGCCTCAGTAATAACAACAGACAGTTATCGACAGATAGCAGATTTGAGAAAATGTGTAGGTACAATTTAAAACGGTAAAAACATTCCACTCCAGTCTGTTACATTTCACATACAATTGTTAAAATTCGTTGTCTATCGATAAAAAGGAATTGCGGTGTCGCTTGTTTACTTTTTTTCGTTCGTTTCTTGTTTGTTCACCTAACTAACGAGCTGTCCCCTTCCGTCGTTTCAGCTTACAATTAGGTTCCCAGCATCCCGAGTACCCGTAGCGGAAGTATTACGACCCGACTCAATTAACGCGAGCTTTTTCGTTCGAGCTTCTTTTTTCGAACAATAAATCACCGCGAAATGAGACAGGTATTATCAGCACGTCCCGTCGTCCAGTCCTACTTTTCGCCTGGACGCGTAGTAAACATTCAGCTCGTTAAAGAAGTTTAACTTTCTTTCGCCGTGGCTACGCCAGGTCGTACCCGCGTGGGCGTAAAGGCCCGGTTTTACGTGATTTCGTAACGACGACAGACCGATTTCCAGTATCAAAAAGCGTTTCATGAAGATCCCGAAGGCCTTCGGATGTCTGTCTCTGTCTTTCTCATCCTTTCTCCTTCTTCCAGAACGCCCTTGTGTACACGAACGGGGCCCCGACCACGTTCAGAGACCGCTTGTGAAACGTTTATGCAGAGTAACAAAGAGTGGGAAATAAGGTGTATTTTTTAAACAAGTAATAGCAAGCCTTTCAACGCAACAGACTTGACAAATATTTTTAATTGAACGGTGTGCATTTCCAGGACGCCGTATCCCCAATTTCTTTCATCGAACATCGCGAAATCCAAGTCTGTCTTCCTGGCACTGGAACACGGGAATGAAGAACTAAACGGGGGTAGTCTCGTTTCCAGGATTACAAGGGTGCGGGATGCACCTTCTCATTTCTCGATAATGCATGCGATGGGATTTTTCAGTAGCCAAAAGCGCCAGATAAAACTATTTTTACATTTACGAGGCGTAATTTACATTATTCAGAAGCATGTAGCTATTTCATAAAGCTGCGACAGCAAACGTAAGACTTTTGAAGGAGACAGCGGTCTAGATTGATCTTTTATCTAGAGCTTTTGACTACTGAAAAACCCCATCGCATGTATTAACGAGAAATGAGAAGGCGCATCCCGCACCCTTGTAATTCCTGGAAGCGAGTCCGCCCCGGCTTTCTCTCAAAAATAGCGAAGAAGTCACCGTCCGTATCGTAAACTGAATAAAATTTGTATAACGTTCCCGAGTCTCGCGTCGCCAGCGATGTTTTTCTGATGGGGCACGCTAGATTCGAAACGAGCGCGTTGGGACCGGTCCGGAATCGACTCGAGGAATCCCTGTCCGTGTCCAGGGGAGACAGCAGGGTTGACGGGTGGCGATGTCGTCGAGCCGTCGTCGGGCAACCTGTAACGGTGACGTCGCGTCGTAGCGACGATACCTGCTCTCCGGGACTAGGTATGAGTATGAGAATGAAACGGCTGGTAGCGGGAGCAAGACCGAGCGGCATGGCAGCGCGGTTCAAGTGGGCGTAAGGGCCGGGAGAGAGAACGTCGTCCCCTGTTCCATACATGGCTATGCTATGTGGAAACCGAGAGACACAGAGAGACGGACGCACCGGCGGAGTCCCCACCGCGTGGACACGGCGGAGGCGACGTTTTCTCGGCACGAGTACCCACCGCGTGCCTCGTGCACAGTATCAGCTAGTCCCACGTCGTCGTACGGTCGTTCTTCGTCGCGTTTACAACGGGTAACTATCCCGATCAAAAAGCTCCATCGTCATCGAGCTAGTGCGGCGCGAAGGAACAACGCGTTGAAACTTTTCGCACCGGCGAACGTGGATCCGAAGCAAACCGGAAGATGCAACCGGCGAACGCGTTGCTCGCATCGGTGTCGACGTCTCTGTTTGTTGGTTCACGCTCCGGCCCGCCTACTCTCGTCTAAACCGAACCAAGAAGTTCAAGCGTCCGCGCCTATGGCCGAGTGACAGCTCTCTCGGTTTGGCGATCGAGCGATTGGCCCTCACGAGCGGTGCCCGCGCGCAACCAACGTGGGTTGGATGCGTGAATGCCCGTCGCCGCGCCTGCGTCAGTGCTACCACATACCGCGTGTGCGTGTGCCAAGCGTGAAGAGAAGCTGCAGGGGCCGCAAACACCCGGACCGCAGGAACACACATTGCCGTAGGTACGTGTGTGCCCGGATACACCTCCTCCGCTAGAGACCAATGCTGTCCTGCTTCTTTCTAGCTATTTCAAACCCCCGTCTTGCGATCAAACAGCTCCCACGTCGTTCTGCCGGACCATGCGTCAATCTCTAATAGTTTTAATTAACCCTCAGACAGCGTAGGTACAATTTAAACACGCGTAAAAAGATTGAAAGGATTCGAGAATTATTAATGAAGAATATCAATTTATGCCTAGCTTCTGTAGCCTGCAATATTGCTTAAAAATTTTAGAATCGAATATCTTGACGACAGAAACGTTTTCCTCGTTTCAAATTTCATAAAGTTTGAGATGAAAATGGGAATTCGCATAAAGAGAAAATACATGAATCTTAGACTGTGCCCAGCTAGCAACATTCGAAACACAGCGCGACGTTAACAATAAGTGGAACGTGCGTAAGATCGCGTCATTCTAGTGGGTTGTCTCACCTAGATCGAAGCACCCACAACGCTGCCCGTAGCTTCTTAATGAATTCACCGTGTTAGCCATTCATAGTTTTATTCTCAGTATTATTCGTGTACCTACGGTTACAGCCTGTTAGATCGTTTCCGACAAAATTCTACAGAGCATTTGGAGGAGATTGAAACGAGTGCGGAGTCGAGTATTCGGCCAGGATCTGTCTAAGAGCGTGTTCAGTTTTTTTCACCGCTGTTCCTCGCTGCGTCTGGCTCCGCTTTTTCGTGGATCGTTTTTAGCATCCTACGAAGACGAAAACCAGTTTCACGTCCGGACGCGGACGTTGGCGAATCGCGACACGAAAGAAAGAAAGAATCGCTCAATCGATGACCGCGCTTCTTCCACGGACGTCTCTCTCTCTCTCTCTCTCGTTCTCGCTCCCTCTCTCTCTCCTTCTCTCTCTGCAAGAAAGGTCGCCGTCTTCGACACTGGTTCCCGCTCGTTCTCGTTCCCTATGAATTTCTGCTCCGATATTTCTCGGTTGGCAAACTGGTGACGCGAGGGAACGCGTTTTCAACATTTTCGCCTCGGTTGAAAAGCGCAGCCTTGTCTTCGAATGCGTTCGCGTCCCACGTTTTCGCCGACAAGTTTCCGTCGCTGCCGTTCCCTCGGTTTCGGTGAACGGTTCTCGCGGGAACAGAAAGCCTTCGGAACGGTCTGCCCCGGTGAAAAACCGGCCGATACGTTTCTACGAATCATTTCTTGGGCTTCAACTGCTTGGCTCGCTCGCGTACCGCCTTCTCGGCCCTCAACAGTCTCGCTCTCCTCCTACCGAGCGGGGTTCGCGACTCGAATTTCGCGAACTGGTCCAACGTCTTCTTCGCGGGCGGCTCGTACTTCATCAGCTCCTCGATGATTTCATGCGGGTTCAGTGGGTTGAACCTGAGGGTGATCCTACGGCGAACGTTCAGCACGTTCTCCACCGATTGTTTTATGACGTCCAGTGGAATGCCCGCGGACATCTTGGCCAGGCAGGAGACGTCGATCCCGCGATCGACGCCGTGGTACCTCATCAACAGATCTTTGTAAAACATGTACAGCGTGTTGTAGTCCGTGAGAGGAATCATTATGAACTTGTCGTGGACCCTGACGAAGGGTCCTGATGCTTTATATGGCTCCGAGGAGGTCGTGAGAAATAGGATCTGTAAAGTATCACGTGGAGGGCTCTTATTGGACGCGTTTCACCGTCGATCGAGCCTTTCGATATCCTATAGCGGGTCGATTCAATGTATCGTTACGAGCTCGGGAGTTAACGAGGCGTTATAAAAATATTTCACGCAAGCCTTTAATGATCCTCAGATCTGAGACATTGCTGATACCAATAAATGTATCTATGCACGAAGGTCGTATATTTGGGACCAATCGCAGACCGTGCCACCTCCCGAGCTCTCGACGACAATTGCCAAACAACGATGAATATTAATTGTTACGTTGGAATCTCTACGCCAATGGTCGCCCGTATCCGACCGGAATCATCGACACTCTAAATCCTACGTTAAACTCGCTACCACCTACGTGTCCCGGCCGTTTGGTAGGAGGTGTTTCATTGATGACCAGGCACGAACGATCGTTTGGGAATGAGAAAGAGGCTGAGGGCCCGAGGTGGGGGCACCCAGACCCGGCTGCTTATTCAGGTGGTTCATTCATGTCGGAGAAAGAGTCGAAACAGGAATATCGAGAATTTCATAAAGTGGGCGCGCTACCAGATCACCAACTTTAACATTCCTCGCCACTTTAGGAGAGAGGCAATGCAACGCCGATCGGTTGCAACACCCGGCCGCTTTCCTCGCGGACAACCGAATCAAAAAATCGACGTGCTTTCATCGAGACGAATTAATTATCGATACGTCGACAAGTCTACCAGCGGTGTCGTTCGATGCTTGCCTTCATCATCGAAACGTGTTTTATCAAACGCAACGTTCCTCCTTTATGAAATATTGAAAGGATTTAGCAGAAGAAAGCCGTGTCGGATCTCGAAATATTATGCTGTGTACCGTGACTTTGGGATCAATCGTGTGCATAGATACCGTTAACGATTAATCAACGCTTATTATATTGTTCGTCGAATACCTGATCGCCCCGCTTGATGCTCTTCACGAACTTCAAATAATACTTCGCGAATCGTTTCGGTTTGATGAACCGCTCCTCCGCGGGCACTTTCTTCGCCCAAACCTTCTCGGCATTGTCGATGAAGATCACGGAGGGGGCGAGCTCGCGAGCCACTTTCGAGATCATGTCCATCAACTTCCGCTCGTTCTTGCGCCCTGTGTACTTGTCCACCAGCACGGTCGGCGTCATGTTAATCAACAATGCTCCGACCTGTGCGATACAGAACGGTCCAACACAATCTCGGGACGTATAAAGATATTGAAAATACATGGATACGCTAACCTCGGAACAAATCGCGTTCACCAAGAACGTCTTTCCGTGTCGAGGCAGTCCGCAGATGCTGACCGATCGCACCAACGGCGCGACTTCGTGGATCTCTCTCGAGCTTAACGGAAGAACGCAATTCTCCATCACCACCTGCCTAATCTCGCCTATTCGGTGCCCGTAGTCTCGAAACTCTCTCGCTGCTTCGTAATTCTGATAGGACAGATCGCCTATCCAATCTTTCATAGCAGTCGTCGGATACTTCGCGATGATGTCCGCTTGAACCAGCTCGTTGAAGCTCTCTTCCACGGTGAACTTATCCCCCTTATCTTTCCTACCCTTCTTCCATTTCACACCCTTCTTTCCCGCTTGTAAAATGGAACGCGATTTAATTATTTCTCACAATTAGACAACGAGGCACGCACGCTTCTTAATTAGCAGATTTTTCAGATACAGCAGTCCGAACGAGACATTAGGCTCGTTGATTCCGGACGTAGGAAATCGAATTAGCTCACCCTTCGTTTTAGGTATCACAGCCTCTCTGCCGTCGGCTTTACAGTCTTTCTTCAACGCCTGGTTCAGTCTCTTCAGCTCGAGCCTCATCAGCTCGTCGACTATTCTCCTCATCTCCAGCTGCAGCTCGTGACACAGCTTGTTCTTGATTAGATCCTCGTAAATCTTCTGGCGAGGATCGTCCGACTCGTCGCGGAACCTCCAATCTGCGATGAAGTCCTGATTCGCTGTCTCCAAAAGAGTGAACGCCTTCGTTTCCTGTATCCACGGCTGTGGCTTCCTCTTCGTTTTCTTGGCTTGCTCCTTTTCCTTTTCGTCGGGCTTCTTCCCCTTCTGGGCTAAGAACTCTTGAGGGGTCATGGTCTCTTCGGTGATAACAAGTACGGTACCCCCTACGTTGGCCGCGGGATACGCATCGAAATGACCTAATTCGTTGTACCAGATGATGAACCACTCGCGAATCTCTTCCGTGATGTCCTCCATCAAACCTGGACCTCTGATCTTCCATAGCTTGCGAGAATTCAATGATATTTGTTATTAATTCCTCTGTATTCATTCGCACGACAATTATTTACTAGACTGCGGATCTTTATGCATTTATAGCAAAGTTGAGTAGATGAAATTCAAAATTGTAGGAAAATTTAAAAAATTGAATATGTATACTGGGTGAGTCACCTAACGTTGCCACCTCAAATATCTTTGTTGTTTTTAAATATACGTCAAATGTCGGAAGGACAAAGTTGAATGGTAAAATGGGGCTGATACGATACCAAAAAAATGCTTGTTTTTATGTAATTTTTTTTAGAGATATGAAGGTCATTTCGTATGTTTAAAAACAAGAAAGATATTTGAGGTGGCAACGTTAAAATTATTAAGGGAAGGAATAACATTCTGTTTGGTTTCTATACCTTGCAAACGACACAGACAATGTTTATTTTCCATAAAGACCCGCAGTTTAATTAATTATTACTTTCGTCCGGTGTTCCTGCGTCGTCTCTTCAACGCGTGTAGCGAACGCTGGTATGTGTTCCAGCTTCTTCTGAAAGTTCTCCCGATCCTTCGCCAGGACATGGTCAGACTTCCGGCTAGGTATCGACATCCCTATTAGCTCTTCCAATCGGTTCATCCTCTTCTTCTGTTTCTTCCTTCTCAAGTATCTCCACCAGGTTCTCTGTATCGTCCTAGCTGCTCTCTCGAATGTTTCCATAGGCAACTTCTTCGGGACGATCTCGCCGCGCTCTAACCTTCTTCTGTACTCGCCCATTCGCTTCTCTGTAACGTTAATCGAAAGCAACGCGTGAAGACGTTGAAGATATTTCTGTTAATCGCGTTAAAAGAATGCCGACGCTCGGTTGCAGCGATTCTCCCGATTCTCGCCCTCTCGTGGCTCTGTATGAGCAAGATCGCCGATCTCATGGTCTCCTCTGCTGCGTGGCGAGCATCCCGAGCTGCTAACTCTTCCGGTGAGATCTGGAGGATCGACGGCACCGAATCCAAGCTCTCTGTCTTCACCTTGCGTCTGCGGCCTCTCGGCGCAGTTCCTTCCGATATTTTGTCACCCTCGCTACTCGTCATCGACGTTTTATCTTCCTGCTCCTTTTCAGGCACTAAAAGGAACCCTGATTAGTTCGAAATATCACTACACACGCCAACCTCACAGTGACGAGTTTCGCCGAAATCCCGGCCAAAAGTTAACGAAATGTTTTCTTTATTTTAAGACACGTGATCTCTCGAAGTTGTTATTAGTTGTATAATACACTATGTTTGAAGTAGCATCCCTCTGATCAGGTCTCGCATGTCTAAAACCTTTAGAAAATTTTGTTCGTGACTGAAACCTCTGTTGAACATCCTCAAAATGATGTACGGTTCGTTTGTTTTAAAACGGCTAAAAAGAAAACATTACTTTTGGTCATGAGTTCGGCGTAATTTGTGCACCACGTGCATTTGTAAGCGTTCTCCATCATCTCGTCCAAGCGTTTTCTGCGCTGTTGAACTAAATCTTTCCCGCTGGCCGATACCAGGATCTCTACATCGTCCGGAGTGTGTTTCAGCTGTTTCATGAAGTCGTCGGGCCACCTGAACGGGTTTCGCGTTCGGTTATCGTAAGAAGAAGATCCTCGCGAACACGAATCTGCATTGTTTCTCGCGAAGAACTTAGGGGATCACGTGTTCACGGTTCGTGGAAATGCTTTGTTTTATGTACTGGTAGTTCGAGTAGTTCAGATCGACGATCCGTTTCTTGTAGTCGAGCATCCGACCAACCGCGCAGTCCAGAACTCGTTTGATCAAGTCCCGTTTCTGCGTTTGCACCATTTGATCGTGACAGACTATCAGTCTCTTCACCAGATTCCGATACCTACGGGGCCGGATCGATTCTTCTAACTCGTGACCATCGATCGCAGGCGTAAAGTATAAATCGTGTACCTCAAATACGTGGGAAGTAGCATGTTCAAGCCATCTTCCCGTTTCTCTGTCCGTTCCCGGGCTTGTATCTTCTGGTCGAGCGCCAGCAACTTCTCCAAGTCGTTCCTCGTGATCAGCCATAACTCGTTGTAGTAATTATTATGCGACATCGGTTTCGTGCAGTCTCTTTCTCTCTCTCTCTCTCTCTCTCTTCCTCTTAACACTTTAACTACCGGCTTTGCGATGATTGTGTTCCATCAAGAAGAACCTTAATTATTTTCTGTTCACTGATAATCTCTTGTCTTCGCGGTTAACAGAACTGTTGGAACTATTGAAGAATCGATCGGGGAACTTATGAATTAGTTACGGAAAACTGATTTGTAGAAGAGTATTGCCGATAATGGCCGGTAGCTAATGTGTTAAGAGAAATTGCTTCTACGGGGCCATGAACGGGTGAATTTTTAGGTATGTCGAAGGGCCGAAAGTTGGGTTAGCGGGGTGGATGGTGGTAAAGTGACAAGACTGAACGGGACAATCTTCAGTTCGTGGCTTTCGAGAATTGCTATTACAATGTCTGAAACTATATACAAGTGTTTTGTAAATTCAACTATGTAGGACAACTGTATTAATTATTGTTCGATCTTCTTCTATTGTTAGTAGAAGAGAATCTTTATCCTAAAATGACTAAATATTGGAATCGTACGTAGTTGAATCTGTGTAGGACTACTTTATTAATTACTGTTGAATCTTCTTATGTTGTTAGTAGAAGAGAATGTTTATTCTAAAATCATTTTGGAATCCAACAGGATGCTGTGGACGCCACGATGTTCGTTGATCTTGGTGTTGATAACACTGGCGTCGTGGACGGACGCGACGACGGATCCGACGGAAGACGAGAAGGCGGTCGACGGGACGACTACGAGCGTCCCGACGCTCACGCTGGTCCCAGACGATGCTGAAGAGGCACCGGTGAATAATTCGTCGAACGTTGTAAAAAGCCTGGCCGAGGAGAATGTTAAAGACTCGTCCCACGCGCCTTTGCCTTCCTCTTCGCCTTCGCCTTCGCCCGACACCGTTTGGGAGTGTCCAAATATTACAAAAGCGGGCGTCGAGTGTTCCTGCGACTTTCCACACACGCTCCGATGCACCGGTGATAGAACCACGCTGCAGGTAATTTTCACACGTGGTACACTTTGTCCTGGATGTATATGTATGCACACGGGTGACTCACGTGGGCTCCTTTAAATGAAATTAACGACCACGTCTGGATTGTACAGGGTGTATCGAGAAACGAGGACAAAGAACGCTTGTTCCGCACCCATCCTCTCTGCTTCCTCCAACTCCTGATCATCTGGAAAAAGAAAAGAAATAATTTGCTTTAGCCATGTATCTCGAAGAAGAGAGACATTAACAATGTTACTAGAGTAGCACCGATCGTCTATGAGGTGCAAGTTTGTCTACTCTCCCTTGTTACAAGCAATATCGACTAATCGTTGTAGATCGTGCACTCGTGAATAAGTTTGGTCGGCCGTTTTGTCTTCGATTATGATTATTTTGCCACGCTATCGAGGTCAGCGATTTTTTAGCCACCCGCCAGGCGGGCGTGGGCGTATAGACCGCCGATGAAATACAAGTCGTTCGTATTATCCGAGAGACCATTGTGCGGAGCCCGTTTTTCTCCTCTCCTGTACACGCTGGCTGCTTTGCGTTGAATGTCCCGTTACCAATTACTCCGACGAATATCCTGCCTTGCGATACCTCCGCGAATCAAATGATCCCCGTTATGCAATCCGGGATGACTAATTAATCTTGGAATTAGCGGAGGAACCTAGACGATCCGTTGATACCGCGAAGCCCGGTACTTATAATTACACGAGGGTTAGTACCTGGAAATATCTTTTTCTAGGTACCTAGATGATAAACGCTTATTTTTCATTATCATTTCAAGCGTCCATTGTTATTATATAAGAATTAGCACCTCGACGATCGAAATTGCGTGGACTGATCGAAACTTTGTTCGTTGCAGACCATCAGCAAACACCTGAGATCCAGTCGTCCGGGAACTATTTCACTCCTCGATGTGACCGTGTCGGGCATCTCCTTGCTGCCAGCACGCTTCCTCGAAGGCGTCGCTCTTCATGGTTTGGTAGTTTCCACGGGAGAACTGAGACGCGTCCACGAAAACGCGTTCACAGCGTTGACAAGGCCTCTTCAAGCCCTTGGGCTGCCCAACAATCTTTTAGACTCCGTGCCCACGGTCGCCTTGTCGCACCTAGTCGGCCTGGAACGACTGGATCTATCTCAGAACAAGCTGAAGACCCTAGAAGCCGACTCGTTCGAGGTAATCCGTTGTTTTCGCAGTTGTTTTACTAACAAAGCGTGTTAGTGTACAATTACAGACACCATAAACTACCGCTGACAGTTTCTGATGTTCTCGTTAAGTGTTTGAAACTAGTCATGTTTGAACCTACCTACGATATAATTTATCCCAGGGGATGTCGAACCTGACGTACTTGGATCTGTGCGACAATCTGCTGTCTCAACTATCTCCGCAAGCTTTCGTCGCGTTGCCCTCGTTGCGATCCTTGAAGATGAGAGGCAACCGCTTAAGTGTCTCGGCGTTGTCAGCTTTCAGGGGTCTGAAGAACCTGGAGGAACTCGACTTGTCGAACAACCTGTTGCTAGGTCCGATGGGTCCAAACCTTCTGCCCAAGATGCCGCGATTGCGGACCCTGACCGTATCGGAGAACGAGCTGATAAACATCACGCAAGGAGCACTGATAGGCTTGAGAAACTTGACGTATCTCAGCCTGAGCCACAATCAGGTACTCCAGAAACTGTTCTTGGTCCACCGAGATGTAGCCACCTAAATATCTCCTTTGTGATGTCCTTGGTGATGTTATTAATATGTCTAAAAAAGAATATCGATGACCTTGAAAACTCCGGAAGAAAGACCTTGAGAAAAAATGACATTTGCAAAGCATTCGCCTTGTGATACCGTCTACATTGCATTAAAAACATTTGTTATGTCATCAAAAATAAAGGAGACATTTAGATGGACCACCCTGTATACTAATGTACATCGTACCTATTCCTCGTTTCTTCGTTATACAGATATTACAGTTGCTATTCTTATTTTTAGATTGACGTGCTGGAGGATGACTCTTTCAAGTACCTGTCCACCCTAACCAGGCTCGATCTGGCGAACAATCGGATCGTCGCGGTGTCGAGCGCCTCTCTGGCTCACCTGGAGAAATTGACGACACTGGACCTGACCCACAACTTCCTCAGATCGTTGACCGCGGACTTAGTAGTGCCGCTGAAGAGCCTGCAGGACCTTCGGTTAGACGACAACGACATCACGATGGTGGCTAGCGACGTGCCTACGTCGAAGCTCCGATTGAAGAAGCTTTCTCTAGCCGACAATCCTCTAAACTGCGACTGCACGCTTCTAGAATTCGCCAACTGGTTGAGCAATTCCAGTTTAAACGAGGAGGACAAATCCTCCGCGGTTTGCGCCACGCCTCCGGCTTTGGAGAACGGTGTCCTGACGCAGGTATCTCCCGGTAGCCTGTTGTGCGGCGAGCCAACGCCTCCCATCACTAACAGAGAGCCTCCCACCGGCACTCAATTAACGCTGAAGGAGTTCCACTACGACAAATCGGCCGGCGTGAACCTTTTGTGGCACGTGGAGATATGCGCCGAGCATTACACCTGCGACACCTTGATGGTCTACGAGACCATAGGCGAAAGCGAGGTCCAGACCGTCTCCAGTTCTCTTCACTGCGACTCCCAGATGATGAGAGATCCCTGTTCCCTGCCGGTGGCTATCCCGGCTTCTCTGAACCTGCAACCGGGTCACAACTACCGCTACTGCGTGGTGATCCTCGTCCCAGGCAGCTACGACGAGGTGTCCTTGGGCCTCGGTTGCAGCGACGTGCTAACCCTCAACGAGACGAAACGTGAGCTTCAAAAGGACCAAGAAACGCCTATTACAGAATCTACCGACACCAGGATCACCGGAGTCCACGTGAACGTGTCGGATCAGGGGTTCCTTCACGTGGACGTTAGTTTATCTACACCGAGAAAGTTCAATCTACCCGAATGCGAATTGTCCATCGTCGTTTTCGACGCGGAGTCCGCGGTTCGCAAACAGAAGCTGAACTGCAGCTTAACGTTCGTGACCCTAGAGGTTTTACTACCCGGTCGCTATAAGGTTTGCGCCAGTCTTGATGAGGTGAACGAGGAAGACGTCATCGGGAACTTCATGGACCGAGATCGGCTTCATTGCGTCGAAGTGCAAGGATTCAAACAGAACACCGAGATCATTGTTCTGGTGATTATCGGGGCTGGCTGCGCACTTCTGGTAGCGCTGGTGCTGCTCGCTAGAAGCGTTGTCAAGAGGGTGAGACATCCCAGAATACAAACGCAATGCTTCTTACCTGCCCAGGAGTTTGAGATCACTCATAAAGCGCATTATATCAAACTGCTCGCCACGACGAAAGTCTGATCCATGGTCAGTGGGTTTTTATTCGTCAGGTGAACTGTAGGAATTTGATTGTACGATGGCCTTAGATTTTGGACCATGGTGGTTGACGTTCGATCAAGACAGCTTTGTAAATAATACAGCTTATTTTTGTTGATTATTTAAAGTTCTCGAACGAAGGTGTATCTGATTATATTGCGAGGGACCGACCCCATGAGCTACTAGTCACAGAGCCGATAATTCCATGTAGAAGTATCAGTGAATTCTAGTGTAAAAGCGAACATGACTGAATTTGCGTTCTACGCGGAATTATTTTGCGAGAAGTTGATATAGAAGAGACAGGTAGAAATTGTTATGGTAATCTGTTAATGTATGAAGTGACCACTTTCCACACTGCCGTTGTAATATCTTTAAGAAAGAGAAGATAATGCGTTGCTTTTATTATTATAATATAATTTGTTTTAAATCAGATTTCGTGGTGCCAGATATACGCGTCTACTATTAACAATAATAAGTACACTTCGGCCAATCGTTAGCGAAGCAGTTATATATATTTATAATGTTTTAGTTATTGTATAAAGTTAGAAACTTGTTACTAACGTATTAAGAAAGCTGACTTATATTTTTACATTTTAAGTAAAATGTTTCGTGCCTAAATCGTACTATACATGAACGATATCGTAAACCTGTAAATATTTTCGTTAACGTTCACCTTTGTTACACTTGCTTTAACGAATATTCCCTATTGTACTATACTATTAATACTAGGATTATTTGTGTACATATAGTTTTCTAAAAATCGCAGCGTATAAAAATAGCTAACAACGTAACAACTTCGATGTAAAATACATAGTGGTGGTTGTTACAAGCTTAAATACGTAGACCATCGAGTTTTATTTCCACCGTATGTTATATTCTCCTTTTATTTTTTAATCCTGACAGTTTTTCGATCAGCTCTGTTTTAGAATATATAATAAATGATTCAAATAAATATCGTAAATCGTTGCTTGGATAATCGCGCGGTTGCCTACGCAAGGGTTGCCCCTTATTTGGGCAACCAAACTATCTGGTAGATACATAGATTAGATTCTAAATAATTCGAATAATTTATATATAGTCATACTTTGACTCGATATATTCAGCAACATAAATATACTTATTCATAATCTAATCGCATGTTATTTGAGCGAGATAACCTTCAGCTATCTAATGGATTACAATTGATTACAATTCTTGACGCGAGATGTCGATTGTATCGTGATTTTTAACTTACGCAGTACACGTGATTTTCGGAATCAAAACTTGAATCGCATACGTTAATATTACTTCCGTTTATTCTTCGTAACTGGCATGTTCTGTCTTATTTAATGATTTCAATCGTCCATTATACAAAATTGCTTCAATTCAGTTCCTCCTCTGTCGCACGTAAGACAACCATTACTGTTAATTGAGCTATAATGACTTCGATACCCAGGATGGATAAGAGCCAAAAGCTCGAAGTGCTGCGAAACGCAATTCGAACTTATCCTGATTTCCCGAAACCAGATTTTATATTTCGGTTAGTAATCTGCACAATTCTCTTTACGATGGTTTTTTAACACTAGGTTTACTAAATAATTTATGATTATTGAGATTGCGAAGCTGCATGCTTTAGGTATATATATTATAAAAGAAATGGTGCTGTGTAAACTTAGTGTTGAATCAATGTTGCTCAGGAAATTTGTACAGTTTATTCAAGTTGTCACTCGTTAAGAAACCAATTATTTTCAGAGATATATTTGGCGCATTCAGCGATGTGGTAGCATTGAGAGCAATGAGAGACTTGATAGTGGAACATATTATGTTCCTCGAGGTTGACGTGGTCATAGGTTTGGATTCCAGGGGTTTTCTCTTTGGCCCTATAATTTCCCTGGAATTAGGGAAACCTTTCTTACCGATTCGAAAAAAGGGCAAACTTCCAGGAAACGTTAGACAGAAGAGTTACACTCTTGAATATGGAGAGGTCAGGACTGAATTTGGATCTTTTTATTCTTAATGCTGCTCGCAGTATTGTGTACAGATGTTCTTTGTACAGGAAACGTTTGAGGTACAAGTGGATCTTATACCGAAAGGAGCACGTGTGTTGATCGTGGATGATCTGCTGGCAACAGGAGGTGAGCAGACTATTGCTGGGAGCACTGTATAGACAAACTGAGTATACAAATATTTATTTGACCGTTCGATTTCAGGTACTATGGCTGCTGCTATAGAATTGTTACAATTCGCAGAAGCCACAGTGGTAGAATGTTTAGTAATAATTGAGTTGGTTGGATTAAAAGGAAGGGAGAAACTCGAAGCGCCAGTCCATTCGTTTATTCAGTACGACTAGTCCCCTTTTAAGTAATGTGAGAAGCATAATCTAGAATCTAAAAATGATAAATTGTACACATTATTATTTTTACTGCTGTGGCAAGTTATAAATACAAAGACAAATATTTTTGTATATATCCGTAAAAAAATGTAAGACTCTTTTAATCTCTTGTCAAAAGACAATTCGTATAGTATTTACAAATCATAAATATCGTAGAAAGATTTCGCAATCAATTTATACAGATGTTACTACCTGATGATGCTTGTCACATTGTAACACAGAAAGCATCAAGTATCTTCCAATTTTGATTTTTGCGATCTCAAAGAGTTTAGAAGGCTGTATACTTCGCACTCCAAATTCTCTACATCCTGTTGCAGTCGTTTATGATGTTTTGATTTGTTACTACTGGAATCTAAAACGCACTCGTCGCTCGAAATCGCTGCAATCTCCAATTCTGGAATGCTGTATTGCATTTCTGATTTATGCACGTGTGCTATACTTCCGAGTCTCCAATCCTCATCAGAGAACTGTTCTTTGATGCATCTTTCCACCTCTAAGAATTGCGAAGTCATTTTAGAAATGATTACCATAGTTTTAGAAACACTCACCGGTAAGCCTCGCTCGATTAATTTGTTCCATAAACGCATTCGTTTCTTGTTTCAGTCTTTTCTGTTCCGCGATTTCTACTGCTTTACGATTCTGTAACTGTGCAATTCGTTCTTTCTCCTTCATTTTCTCCAACTCGAGTACAGACATTTCATCGGTCAAGAATTTTGGAAAGTCGTGTAGCGTGAATGGTAAATACGGACCGTTCGGGGATAATGTGATTAATTCATTTCTGTAAAAAAAACACAAGCAGTCTTTATGTGACACTTAGAACGGCAATTAGTTCCTCTTACCGGAGATAACGACTAGGATGTGCTCTTAACGGTATGTCTTTATCGAGTCTTTGAGCAAGCTTGATTATCTCTTTCGCGCTGATATGGCCTTGACTAGTATAGTACAGCTTAAATTGTTCTGGGGTGTGTAACGAGGAAATTATAACGTCTCGTGAACAAATGCTGTACGCGACGACGCTCATCAGAAGAAGCGACGGTTTTTTATACGATATCAAATGATCCCATAAAATCAGCCAGTCGGGACCAGACAGAATTTCGCTCATCGCAGTCATTAAAAGTGGCCACGCGTATTCGCTGGACGTTACTCCTCTCTCGCAAAATATATTTAACAAAGCTGGATCTGCTTGTAGAAGGATATTCTCTATTATGCCTAACACATTCAAAGGTGGCAGAGGGTGGTATTCAAACCATTTTTGGCAATAATTTAACAATATACTGACAATGAGTTCGAATCCACGAAGGGGATCCTTCTGCAAAAATAATGAACCAGTTGTAATGTAAAATATACATGTTCGGTTGGAGGGAAAGTTCTGTCATATTTTAAAGAAGAAATATAATTTCCATTATTTGTAACAACATGTTTTTGATTTACAAGCAAAATCACCTGCTCATTTAAAATACGATAGAACTTTATGTATTATTTGTTTCATCGCAGAAACAAGCTCCCTCACCTGGGAAACCATAAGAAATGGAAAAACAAGCTTGGGCAAAAATGAGCACTGCGACAGTAAAGAGGACCATTGCATCAAGCAATTCATTGTTGTGGTCAATAGTATCTGTTTGCTTCTGCTCGCTAATGGATAACATTTTAGAGACTCTGCTGAAAAATGTAGGTTCGCAGCTTTGTTAGCCAAAGTACAATATGCGCTCTTATTGCCCGGTAATTTTAAAATAGTCGACCATATTAGTAGTCGATATTTTTCGGAATATTCACCGAATTCTTTTAAGATTGGTATCAGTCTTTCTAGACGCAATTCTTGTTTCATGAGCTGCCTAATACATTGCAAGTGATCCGGTACACCATGGGCTACCGGTCTACACGATTCCCTTAACTTTTCTGTAGGTTTACATTTTCCCAAGTATAGTTTCTCGGTTATCGTCAATTGTACATGTCCCTCTAGGTCTATTATCGCTATAAATCTGCCATCCGCAGAGACTGCAATTTTTTTAATAGGCTTCTTAAACTGCAAAGCCTGGACGATACAAGATCGAGTCAGATCGAAAAAATGAAGAGTGCAACTGGACGAGATGCAAGCCAGTACATTAGTCGCTCCACCGTCCAAAGGTGACGGTATAAACGCCATTTGCTTTACACCAATAATATTATCCGGCAAGAGTAAAGTCTTGAGTAAATTCCATTCGCCTGTGCTCAGTATAATCATCTTATTTTGAGCACCAGCTATGACCATTGCTCTCCCGTTTTGCGTGAAAATGAAGTTTTTAATATTTCTAATACCAAATGTTTTCGCATCGATTTTAACATCGTTTTCCAATTCATTGAAATTCCATGCCTGCAGAGTGTCATTGTCGTATAACACAACAATGTGTCCTAAGCTCGTGAAGCTTGCTTTCCTTATTATAACGTTCTTTGTATTGACTCTTAACTGTTGAACCTTGCTACAAGAACGTAGGCACCAGATTATAACTTCTTTGCGCGAACAAGTTAAGCAATATTGTTTGAAAAAGGAGATATGCGTAGGTGGTAATTTGTGAGCGATCAATAAACAAAACTGCGCAATGTTTGCATTCACCCTTAGAATTTTTATATCAGCCGTAGTAAGGCCAACTAATATCTCGAATTTATTAACAGGATTAAATGACGCTAATGTTGCTTGTCCAATATTACCTAACTTCTGATACGACGGTGTATTATTTAAATCGATATAATACAAGTATCCTGCTGCATCTATCGCAACAAGATACTCCGCATGGCAATCGAATGCCAAGTGTACAAAATTAACTCTGCCAGAACACTGTGTTCTGCGAACAATTTCCGGTTCGAGTTTAAACGCATCATCAATTTCTCGCAGATTCTTCCACTTCTTTTTATACATTTTATCGGCTTGCACACAATAAATAAACCAATTTCGTGTCTATACTTCTGTCGTATATTTTCCAGTTGCAAATTACATGTAGAGGTTATGTTTACATTCAGGAACGCCAAATGTCGCCAAACGTGGCTTTGTTTACGCCTTACGCCGTTCAAATTTTCATTCAACTTTCCACAGACGAGATATCGACTAGGTATAAGGATAGACCTGTCATCCAATGTATTTTTGCGGCACACTTATCGAGGGCCACGTAACCCCATTGCCATTTTCATTTCACGTGATTTCGACGAGTTTATGCACAAATAAATAAAGAAGTCTATTTCTGTTCTGAATCGTTGTTTCCCGTGCTAGATCGCTTCATTAGCACTGATATATATATATATATATATATATATATCAGTGTTCATTAGCATTGATTAGCATGCATATGGGTGAAATCAAAATGGTAATGGGGTTCCGCGACGTGACAAAAGTGGGCATAACAAATACATTGGATGATAGATCTATCCTTATAGTTTGTCTGTGGCAGACGATATATCGTCGATAACTAAATTTACGAGACGTTCACATTCACGAGTGAACATCAGCAGTATCGTATCAGCACTGATCAGCACCGACGAGGCCAGTCTATGTTGGCCTATGTGCTATTCAGCGATACCAGTAGGCGGGAGCGACTGGGCGCGGAGATAACGTGGAACTTACAGTGATCTGAAATACTACATCGCGAAAAGTTCTACCACCGACCAGAAACTCGTCAAGTAGAAGGAGATACTATCTCGTTGGTGTTGGAGGTCTCGCACTCTTTACCTATAAATAGAACTGTGAAACTGTGAACCAGCTTGAATAATACATATATTTTGTTCTGAAGGAAGGTGAACTTGCAAAATGTTATGGAAGACAATAGGTATCGGAATAGAATTTCTTGAAAATCAACATATTTATTAAATGTGCAGCTATTAGCTCAATATTATCATCTATTCATAAGACACTAGAAGTTTTTACAAATAGAGGATAATACCGATTGCCCAGGTCTCACCACGAGGAGGTTGCTGCACAAGAGACCCGAAAGGGAGTCAGAACGAATACGATATTCCTTCTGGCTCCCTTTCTTACAACGACGGACTTATACTAAATTACGCAAGTATGTCGAGTAATTATCGCGGAGCAAAAGGTGTGAATCTGAGAAGAAGTCACCGATCCACGGGGGCCAAAGGCGAATCAGGCAGAAGGCTCTGATTCTTACAAAGTGAGAAACAAGAAGAGCGATCCAGAGCTGAAGGCTCTGGTTCGAGGGTGACACGGCGCGTACAATGCTTGCAGCCCAACTCCAGCCAGAGCCGATACCCGACGTGTCCTCACCAAGAGAAATGGCCATGAGAAGAGTTCAAACGATATCCCATTTCTCCACCAACTACCTGTCACCAAACAACCAAAGTTGAGGTGAACGCGGGTAGAATGACGAATAGAGAGGACACTGTAGCATGGCTACACGAGTGAACAGGTCTCAATGAACCATCCCTCTCAATGGATCGACGCCAAATACCGGCTCCAACCGGTCTGGTACATACAAGCAAGGTCCGACACAGCCTTCTGCTGTGTCGGAGTCAAAAATACGAGTCAAGCAAAGTGAAGTTACGGCAATAATTACTCGACATACCATGTTTACGACGACGATATACAATCTTAATAACTAACGCACGCATGCCGAGCAATTATTGTGGACCAAAAGACTAAATCGCAAAAGAGGGAAGAATCAAAGCACAAGGCTTTGATTCGCAAAGAAGAAACAGGAACCTAAGCGGAGGGCTCAGGTTCGGGGGTGATGCTAAGACAATAATTGCTCGGCAAATAAAACTAACTTATGAATATGCCACAGTCTTCTTGATTTGTCCTCTTCTTGGTTTGCCCTCTTTTCGGTGTGTCCTCTTCTTGGTATGTCCTCTTCCCGGTGTATCCTCTTCCTGGCGTATCCTCTTCTTGGTGTGTCCTCTTCCCGGTGTGTCTTCTTCTTTGTGTGTCCTCTTCTTGGTGTGTCCTCTTCCCGGTGTGTCTTCTTCTTGGTGTGTCCTCTTCTTGGTGTGTCCTCTTCTTGGTGTGTCCTCTTCTTGGTGTGTCCTCTCCTTGGTATGTCCTCTTCTTGGTATGTCCTCTTCTTGGTGTATTCTAGCTAAAACAGACTAATTATAGTTAGGCATAACAATACATAACCCAGCACACGAGTGCGAATCTAATCAGCTCATGAGAGCCAAGTCAACCCCGCACACGAGTGCAAATACAATCAGTCCACAAGGGCAATTATAATTCTGCACATGAGTGCGAAAACAACGAGAGAATCAGCTCATGAGAGCAATTGTAACCCCGCACACGAGTGCGATTACAATCAGCTCACAAGAGCAATTATAATTCTGCACATGAGAATTATAATTGGGGCCTATAGGCGATTTGGGTAGCCCCGGGGACGCTACTCCCCGTACTCACTCACGGCCCCATCCGTGAGTGAGCCCCTGAGGGATCTCCAATCGGAGGAATACCAATTTTAAACAAGATGTGAAAATTTTTAGGATCGAAAACAACCAGAGAACCAGCTCATGAGAGCAATTGTAACCCCGCACGCAAGTGCAAATACAATCAGCTCACAAGAGCAATTATAATTCTGCACATGAGTGCGAAAACGAACCGAGAAATAGCTCATGAGAGCAATTGTAACCCCGCACACGAGTGCGGATACAATCAGCTCACAAGAGCAATTACAATTCTACACATGAGTGCGAAAACAAGAAGAGAACGAGCTCATGAGAGCGATTGTAAGCCCGCACACGAGTGCGAATACAATCAGCTCACAAGAGCAATTATAATTCTGCACATGAGAATTATAATTAGGGCCTATAGGCGATTTGGGTAGCCCCGGGGACGCTACTCCCCGTACTCACTCACGGCCCCAACCGTGAGTGAGCCCCTGAGGGACCTCCAATCGGAGGAATACCAATTTCAAACGAGATGTGAAAATTTTTAGAAGCGAAAACAACCAGAGAACCAGCTCATGAGAGCAATTGTAACCCCGCACGCAAGTGCAAATACAATCAGCTCACAAGAGCAATTATAATTCTGCACACGAGTGCGAAAACGAACCGAGAAATAGCTCATGAGAGCAATTGTAACTCCGCACACGAGTGCGGATACAATCAGCTCACAAGAGCAATTACAATTCTACACATGAGTGCGAAAACAAGAAGAGAACGAGCTCATGAGAGCGATTGTAAGCCCGCACACGAGTGCGAATACAATCAGCTCACAAGAGCAATTATAATTCTGCACATGAGTGCGAAAACAAGAAGAGAACCTGCTCATGAGAGCGATTGTAACCCCGCACACGAGTGCGAATACAATCAGCTCACAAGAGCAATTACAATTCTGCACATGATTGCGAAAACAAGACGAGAACCTGCTCATGAGAGCGATTGTAACCCCGCACACGAGTGCGAATACAATCAGCTCACAAGAGCAATTACAATTCTGCACATGATTGCGAAAACAAGACGAGAACCTGCTCATGAGAGCAATTGTAACCCCGCACACGAGTGCGAATACAATCAGCTCACAAGAGCAATTACAATTCTGCACATGATTGCGAAAACAAGACGAGAACCTGCTCATGAGAGCGATTGTAACCCCGCACACGAGTGCGAATACAATCAGCTCACAAGAGCAATTACAATTCTGCACATGATTGCGAAAACAAGACGAGAACCTGCTCATGAGAGCGATTGTAACCCCGCACACGAGTGCGAATACAATCAGCTCACAAGAGCAATTACAATTCTGCACATGATTGCGAAAACAAGACGAGAACCTGCTCATGAGAGCAATTGTAACCCCGCACACGAGTGCGAATACAATCAGCTCACAAGAGCAATTACAATTCTGCACATGATTGCGAAAACAAGACGAGAACCTGCTCATGAGAGCGATTGTAACCCCGCACACGAGTGCGAATACAATCAGCTCACAAGAGCAATTACAATTCTGCACATGATTGCGAAAACAAGACGAGAACCTGCTCATGAGAGCGATTGTAACCCCGCACACGAGTGCGAATACAATCAGCTCACAAGAGCAATTACAATTCTGCACATGATTGCGAAAACAAGACGAGAACCTGCTCATGAGAGCGATTGTAACCCCGCACACGAGTGCGAATACAATCAGCTCTCAAGAGCAATTACAATTCTGCACACAAGTGCGAAAACAAGAAGAGAATCTGCTCATGAGAGCGATTGTAACCCCGCACACGAGTGCGAATACAATCAGCTCACAAGAGCAATTACAATTCTGCACATGATTGCGAAAACAAGACGAGAACCTGCTCATGAGAGCGATTGTAACCCCGCACACGAGTGCGAATACAATCAGCTCACAAGAGCAATTACAATTCTGCACATGATTGCGAAAACAAGACGAGAACCTGCTCATGAGAGCGATTGTAACCCCGCACACGAGTGCGAATACAATCAGCTCACAAGAGCAATTACAATTCTGCACATGATTGCGAAAACAAGACGAGAACCTGCTCATGAGAGCGATTGTAACCCCGCACACGAGTGCGAATACAATCAGCTCTCAAGAGCAATTACAATTCTGCACACAAGTGCGAAAACAAGAAGAGAATCTGCTCATGAGAGCGATTGTAACCCCGCACACGAGTGCGAATACAATCAGCTCACAAGAGCAATTACAATTCTGCACATGAGTGCGAAAACAAGACGAGAACCTGCTCATGAGAGCGATTGTAACCCCGCACACGAGTGCGAATACAATCAGCTCACAAGAGCAATTACAATTCTGCACATGATTGCGAAAACAAGACGAGAACCTGCTCATGAGAGCGATTGTAACCCCGCACACGAGTGCGAATACAATCAGCTCACAAGAGCAATTACAATTCTGCACATGATTGCGAAAACAAGACGAGAACCTGCTCATGAGAGCGATTGTAACCCCGCACACGAGTGCGAATACAATCAGCTCTCAAGAGCAATTACAATTCTGCACACAAGTGCGAAAACAAGAAGAGAATCTGCTCATGAGAGCGATTGTAACCCCGCACACGAGTGCGAATACAATCAGCTCACAAGAGCAATTACAATTCTGCACATGATTGCGAAAACAAGACGAGAACCTGCTCATGAGAGCGATTGTAACCCCGCACACGAGTGCGAATACAATCAGCTCACAAGAGCAATTACAATTCTGCACATGATTGCGAAAACAAGACGAGAACCTGCTCATGAGAGCGATTGTAACCCCGCACACGAGTGCGAATACAATCAGCTCACAAGAGCAATTACAATTCTGCACATGATTGCGAAAACAAGACGAGAACCTGCTCATGAGAGCGATTGTAACCCCGCACACGAGTGCGAATACAATCAGCTCTCAAGAGCAATTACAATTCTGCACACAAGTGCGAAAACAAGAAGAGAATCTGCTCATGAGAGCGATTGTAACCCCGCACACGAGTGCGAATACAATCAGCTCACAAGAGCAATTACAATTCTGCACATGAGTGCGAAAACAAGACGAGAACCTGCTCATGAGAGCGATTGTAACCCCGCACACGAGTGCGAATACAATCAGCTCACAAGAGCAATTACAATTCTGCACATGAGTGCGAAAACAAGACGAGTAGCTGCTCATGATAGCGATTGTAACCCCACACACGAGTGCGAATACAATCAGCTCTTAAGAGCAATTACAATTCTGCACACAAGTGCGAAAACACGAAGAGAACCTGCTCATGAGAGCGATTGTAACCCCGCACACGAGTGCGAATACAATCAGCTCACAAGAGCAATTACAATTCTGCACATGAGTGCGAAAACAAGACGAGAACCTGCTCATGAGAGCGATTGTAACCCCGCACACGAGTGCGAATACAATCAGCTCACAAGAGCAATTATAATTCTGCACATGAGAATTATAATTGCGGCCTATAGGCGATTCGGGTAGCCCCGGGGACGCTACACCCCGTACTCACTCACGGCCCCATCCGTGAGTGAGCCCCTGAGGGACCTCCGATCGGAGGAATACCAATTTCGATCAAGAAATATAAATTTGAGGAAGACTCAATACCGAAAATTGTAATGGAAATTCCAGTTAGCATATTAGAGGTAATAATTGATGGTATTCGTTGAACGAACAAATGAAGGACAGGTTCGTTGAACTTGTGCCAAGGGTAGACAAAGGAAGTATTGGAAAATATGAATAGTAATGAAACTTACCGTTGTTCGTTGAATGAGCAGTTGAAGAACAAAACAGCATTGCTGATGGTAGGCCGGGATAGGCCAGGGTAGCTGTAGATGACCCCTGGTCCTCCTGGTCCTCCTGGTCCTGGTCCCTGGAGCCCGACGCGACGCGCGAACGCGACACCCGACCGCTCACTCCGGCCCCCCCGCCCCGACTGTCAGACTGACGGCTGGCTCGCGCCGAGCTCGCGCGGCATCCCCCACCCCGCCGAATATCGATCGATGTCGATCGCCGTGACAATTATTGATAAATTTATTATTTCTAGCTGGTTAATGTTTATAACAATTCCATTTTACAGAGATGCAATCCCTTGGCTATCTGACCACCTAATTTTTTAGTAAAAGTAGCTAATAGTATTCGAGATACGGAATAACTTTTAAACTATGAACATTCGCACGCATTAATTTATTCAATACAATTTACAGATAAATTTATTATTTCTGGCTGTTTAATGTTGTTCGAAAACCTGCAATCCAGTTTTCTTATAAATTGCAAAGCGATTCCGAACCATTTAATTTCTGTATATATCATTACATATTTCGATGTAAACCTCGCCGGATCGACAGTTCATCGAACCCGTCAAATCGTCTCGTGGGCCATCGCATCATGTTTTCCTTACTCCAATTCCGTTACCCTATTCCTTTGTCTCCTCCGCCGCACCGTTTATTAGGTCATTACCCTAACGAACGTTGCTACGGTCCTACTCATTTAATTTCAAACTCCGCCCAGTCAACCAGGCCGTCTCTGGCTGAACACGAGCCCGGCGGGCCGAGGGCAGGTAGCGAGACGGGCACTGTGTTGAAGGTCCCTCGAAGCGGCTCTAAGCCCACTGGGCCAAGGTTCTGACCAGGGACTATCCGCGCGGGAGGGCTCGTAACTTGGACCACGGCCGAATTTTGGCCGAACCGGCCCTCGGCCGAATTTTGGCCGAATTTTGGCCGATTTCGGGCCGCTGTAAGATGGCAGCACGGTGGTTCAGCCAAAATTCAGCCAAAATTCGGCCAAAAATCGGCCAAAAATCGGCCGAGGGTCGGTTCGGCCAAAATTCGGCCAAAATTCGGCCGAGGGCAGGTTCGGCCAAAATTCGGCCGTGGTCCAAGTTACGAGCCCTCCCGCGCGGATAGTCCCTGGTCAGAAACAGGGATTTTTGCTTACGGGGACGTAATCCGTCCAAAACCGATGGCCCACGCGGGTGTAAAAGAGAGCTGCCTTGACGCTCTCGCTCTCTTGCGATTATTCTGGTCATACTGACACATATCAAAGTATTCGTGCGTTTATTTTTGTCATACTGACACTCATCAAATCTCGTTTCGTTCGACCATTCATTGTTCATTTTCTCATTTTGCCATTTTTCCTTTTATGTCCTCTCTGGTAGTATCTCGTCGGTGCCGAGAGTTTGAGCGTTTCGCCATTACGTGGAATGGCGCTGTACGGACAAAGTGAAACAAATGATTCTTGCTGGATTTTACACAGTGTCCTATAGGAAAGCGGCAGGAATCATTGATACTCAAACAAAAAATTCCTGTTGATATTTTTTGATTTCTAAGAGCTGAAATAAAAGCTGAAAAAATGCACTTTATGGTAGATCGTTCGCGATTTAAAAATAATTGACGATAGTATACTAGAAAATGAACTTGACTTACTTTTGTAAGAGTACTCGAGTACTCGTACTGACTCGTACTCGGTAGGAGTGGGTGGAATTGTGGAATAGAGTCTAGATATTTTCGATTCGGTGGTTAAAGAAATGACTGTAGTGAATGGTAGTTGATTTCGTACTAATTACAGGACTCTAAACATATTTTTCGTGTGTATACAAATATTACGTGTAGTTCTGATGTGGATATGATTTTTTAAATTAACTTTTTATTATAGTTTTAACTTGTGCAGTGATTTGATCGTTTCGAAATGGTAAACTTCGTTCTTTGTCTACGTCCTCTGACATTCCTCCTCGACACACAAAATAATCTTATAGGTTATGCACAGTTTATCCGAAAAATATTTTGGAAGAAAATGAATGCATCCGAATTAAACGATTTCCTTTTCGCATTCGAACAGTATTACGTTTAAAGAACGAATCTTGAAGTTTTAGACTTGATTTTTATGTACATTTCATTAAAAATGTCAAGATCTCCGATATTTTTGTTAACCTATCTGTTCGTAACGAAGTTTCTTCGTTTGCAGTCTGTCGCCGAGTTTCTGAAGGGTTTACCTTCGCACAATGAAAATAATTTCGCCAACTTTCACACGGACAATGGAAATAGAACATGTGTAAAAAAACCCTCAGTTTATCTACCAACGAGAGATCATCCTTCCGAACAAGGTAAATCTAATTTATGATGAACAAGATGAGCTATCATTTTCAAATAGTGTTTATATACTATTGTTTCTATGTATATTGCAGTTATAGTTACTGAAAAAACAACCATATTATTAAGGTACCTCCACCAACAGTGGGACAAGAAAGTAATACTTACATATTTCTTGTAATTACGTTTTCCATATCGTTATTTCTGATTATTTACCTTCAAATCAAATGTTTCAGAACAGCGATAGGAAACGAGATTTTTTATCTGCCAATGGTGACTCTGAAGATGATTCTGGAACCACAGTTCGTAGCAAAAGGCCACGTCTTGATGCAAACAATATTCTTTAGAATATATCGCAAAAGTTTGGTTTCCATTACAGCATGGATTGCTTTTTTTATGTGATGAAAGCAAGCTGTAAAACAACAACACACAGGGCAAATATGAGTCTCGAATGTTACGAACATATCTGTGTATTAGAAAGATTATTGCAAAACGTTTCCCATAGATTTTAAGTGTATAATTTGTATTTGAAACTAAATGTTATATGAAACATTGATTATAAGATTGTGGAAAGAACGTTTTCAAATAATATTTCTTTAGATATGTGAAATTGCTGCAATGAAAATAAGACTAATTGTTATGTTGAATTCATGAGCTCCTTTTCGTACTGTACTGCATGTCCAAAAAACGATTTCATCAGTCAGTATGCAGCGTATTGAATGATACATTATCTTAGAATGCACAATACATATAAGTAAATACCTTCGTTATTGTTTCGTTTTACGTCATTCGTTCATTTGTGTAATATTGACGATCGGAGAACACCTAAAGTGTAATTATAGCGATATAATTACAGTCTTGTGTAGGAAGTAAGTATTAATATTGAATTAGTTTGAAATAATGACGTGTTATAGCATTTATCCAGAAGTAATTTTATAAAGGTATTCTACATTTTATAAAATTCCTTCGCATCTGTGTCACATATGATTTTGACGTGTACATGATATGACGTATACATTTTTTACTGTCTCCGCAGACACTGTAATTTCAAATCCTTACAAGAAAAATTTATATTTGTGGAATAATAGAATATCTCAGATGTATGTTAATTTTATGAAAACAAATATTACACTTTACTAAGAAAATTATTTTGTATTTTTTATAACAACTCCCTTACATTTAAAGAGAAGAAACTTGCTGAATTGTAAATCGTTCAACGGAGAAAGAAATTAGACAAGTTTAGTTTTCGAAATAAACATGTATTATAATACGCATCGCAATAAATCCTGTATAAAGTACAATAAAGTATTAAGTAATGTAATTTCTTCTATTTGCGTTCATCTGTTATTTACTACTCCAGTAAGTTATATATCTCTAAGTTATATTATATACATAATTGAAATCTTCATCTAATACTTTTATGATTGTTCTACGTTTCTGTTGCGAATCAGGAAACTAAAAGCATTTTCGAAAAGTTGGTGGCGCGAATATTTTACCCCTACCATTCTCGTTTGCATATTTCTGTAATATTCTGCATTCCTAATAAGTATTAGGATTGCATAGGCATTCTTAAAAGTAGGTAGTATAAACCTACTAGTATATTTAGCTCTACCATTATTCTGTATCTCTATTACATGAGACTGATTTTCGTCGAAAATATTCTAAGGGGTATTGATGTAGAACACTTCGTGAAAACAGAGAAAATAAGCGATAGATAGAACTTTGGATTTTCTCCAGTATGTTCTTTATTATTCTATTTCATCGATGATTGTGGTTATTTTTAAAAATACTATTATACATAGAATTGACAAGTGTCATTTTATTTTTTGGAAAATTTTCAGCCCTTGTAAGTACATACTAAGCACCCATCAATTTTGAGTTATATTATTTCAAATACCTCCGCTGCAATATTGTTGCATTTAAACTATATATGTACATCAAATTTTGCAGATGTTGACATTGTATATTTGCGTAGAACTTATTTAATAAAAAATATAGTAAAAGTCGGATCTACTCGTACAATAATTCACTAATTGCACAAACACTTTTTCGACTAATGTTGTGTAGCTCCTAGTAGTACAAATTTGAATGGCGCCAAATATGAATTGTGCATCGTGTGAATTCGTGTGTCCGAAGCAACAAACAGAAATTATTGAAATCATTTAAAAATAAATTTGTTACTGATAACAATTAATAATCATTCAACACAATAAACATTATTTTTATCGGTACACACAGAAATATTAATGAAGATGAATAACACTCGAAAATATATAGCCACGAACATATATGAATAGGAATCAATCAAATCAATCTTCATAAGAATTCAGACGAATCCTTTCAAGTAACATCATTATATAATGAAACATCATCATTGTATAAAAAAATATGTTGCCAGCAAGTTCGATTTGTTATTCTTACGAAACTCCTTGTAAAAAGGTCATAGTTTATTGCCAGTGAAGAGTAACTATATATTTATTGAACATATTGTAGACTAATGCTGCGGTTCAATTTGTTGATGCATCAAAATTTAAGATTAATTTTTGTCGAAATACAACTAAATATGTACGCAGTCACTGGCAGAGTGTTTCGGTATTTCAAGGGCATCGGTTCCTAATTGGCCACGCGACAATGTCAAGATAATATTATTTTTACGCATAGTGGGAGAAATGACATCTCCGATCCAAGATACGCATCGATCTCTAGCGTATGTATGCTCGGTGGTTGTGACATAACTGCAACATAACCAAGAAAAAAAGTTGCGAAGAAAAATATTTATTGTTTATGAAGTGATGTACAATGTCCTTAACGCGTGATAAAAACTTCGACGGCCAGTTCGACCTGAGATGGAGCTTCTTCCAAATAGAGAATATATTGTGGTAGCCTCTGGAATAAACACTGCAGCAGTGCTTCTAAATATAGGATTTATTTTTAGGTTGGAGCTAGCCATAGTTTGAATCAAGATTCTGATTTAAAGCTGCATTCCTAGGAGTTTCTAATAGGTGCGAAACATCAACACATCTTTTTCTTTCGCTTAGCTTTTTACCAATTTTATTCTTATGTTATTCCTGCATAAACTTCCTTGCGATTCGCTGAGCTTTCAGTGTCTTACACTCGACGTAGTAATATTATAATTCTCAAGTGTTTTGTGCGTATAAAGTATTTTACATACTCCTGTAAGTATACCTGTAAGTATTGTCGATGAATAACAGTTGTTCATTTCAGCGACAACAATGGCAAATGACTTAATAACAAGAGGAAAAGATAGACTGCAAGAAATTAGTATGAAATTAGAGCAAAGCCATTTGGTGTATTTACAAACGGACGATAGTCCTTTAAAGTTGCAACAGCGTCACAAACTAGAAGGTAGTTAACAGAGAATTTAATCGTTCTGCGAGATGTTAACCTTCGTTCGTGTTTGTTTCAGGTTTCATCAAAGAATACCTTTGCCTTGTCCCGAATGAGAATAAATATGTTTTTCAAGAGACTGCGGATATATTGCATAGATCTGCGGCCGCTCTACAAGACTTTAGTGGTTACAGAGCTGTGACTGCCTGGAGTGCGATTTCTTTGTATGCTGCCAATCTTTTGGCTCAGCCTTGGAGAAAAGAATATAGAACGTTAAGGGTTAATACTATATTCATATTTTTCCACACTAAACGCAGTATAAAGAACTGTAACTAATCTATTTCTTTTTAATTCATTAGACCTATAGCGGATATTATAAACACGAAGTAGAGGCGAATTTAATAGGAGCAGAATTAATGTTTGAACAAATGGGATATAAACATACAGGGTTGGGTGTCCTTACTTTGGAAGGTCCTATAGACCCTGATAAGGTATCCAGTGTGAGCAGAGACGCGATAGTAGCTTTTGTTGAGTGTCAGGTAATATCCGTAAACTGCATCAATATACAGTTTCCAGGATTGCAAAGGTGCGGCATTCGCCTTCTCATTTCTCGATAATGCAAAGATGAGTTTTTTCAGTAGTCAAAAGCGCTAGATAAAAGAAAAGATCAATCTATTTTTACGTTTACGAGGCATAATCCTGGAAACGAGCCTACCCCGTTAAAATTCATCTTTACCGATACGTTGTATGATTTTCGATGTAGATATTGAAACAAATCTGGGAGAACGTTTCGCAAAACTGTACCATTTCCTGGCTGGAGGTGTTAGAGTTCAGGGAAAATCACGTTGGTACACCGGAGCAGGCGATTAGAGCATTGAATTATCGTTTCCTCGAGAAGATGCACCAAAATCGCACAAAAATAGAGAATTACAGGGACTATCATTACGGCCAGCCTACGTGCATAGACGCGGCGTCACCATCGGTTCCTTATCACATAATGCCTCCTAATTATAGCATGCCAGTGTCCGCTTGTCAAACGGATTACAGGTACATTGAGGACACAAACACAACGCCCAGATATTTTCCGCCGTTGGAGCATGGCTTCGTGAACCGGTGCAGCGCTTACGGTTGTTTGCCGCACGGTAACAAATATTTAAGCGACGTCCACACGAATTCTTATTACACTACAATGCCGACGTACTCGAAAGTACCTACGGGTAGATTGATCGAGGTGGACATGCCTGTCTCTGTCACCAATTACGAGAAACTCCATAACCGGAAGTCCTCCCATCGGACACCCGACTTGGACGAAGTAGATTACTATAGGAAGCAGTCCAGCGACGGAGATCATTACGATTACGGGAAAGTGGACAAGAAGGCGAAATCGATCATCGACAGAATTAATTACGACTCTTGGGACTTCGTGTACAGAAACTTAGAAAGTCTAGGCTATTCGAAGGATCTCGGGGATCGAGAGGACATCTTGCATAAACGAGATTGCGACTCTAGAACGAACAAACAGAAAACGTTGAAGCAGAATCACAACGACGAGAAGCACAGCGGATACCGATTCGAGAAAAAGAAAAGTACGAGACCCGATGGGAATAGTACCAACCTGTCCGTGACTAACGGTCGACATTATCATCACGATACGCTACCGTTTAAAAAGAAGTCCTCGTCCTTCGACTTGACCGATTCGAATAGGTATCGTGCCGACGCATCGTCTGAGAGTCATCTACCTTCGCACAATAAAGATAAGAAACACGGCAGTCAGACGCTTCCGATTCAACGGTCCCATAGATCCTCTGATCAAATAGCGAAGATCGCGGACACATTGAAGAATTTTGAGCTGACCCATTCGCAGAAGGAAGATGACACGCAGGTGGAGAACAAGTGGAACTGTGCCACTTGTACGTACCTTAATTGCTCGTCCAGAGATATTTGTGAAATGTGTGGGAAATCTAGACGCAAAGGGAACGAGGATAAACCGTTAGCCAGCGGTGGAAAAGAATGTCCGAAATGCACCCTGGTCAACGAGCAGAATGTCTCGATATGCGAAGCCTGTGGTACCAGTTTAAAGGATTCACCTACTTATATATAGAGAAATTATTCGAAACGAGCATGTTCGTTTAACCCTAGAACGGATACAGCACATTTTTCAAATTAATGCTCCCTTTGTTGATTTTCTTTTGGGAGGTAACATTATATCAAATTTGTATTTTAAAAAAATTATGCGTGTGAGGTGGCTAAAAGTCCCATGTACGCATTTGTGAATGGAAAATGAACGTATCCGTTCTAGGGTTAATATTTCACGTGCTTGAAAATAAAGAGAAATGGTAAGTACATTGCCTGGATACATTATGCTGTCCTGATATACAAATATGTGTAAAGTGTTCGAGGAGAATCTGTTGACACTTACACCGAGATTGTTTCGAATAAGTGCTAACGATTACTTCTGATCGCTTTGCGTAGGGGAAATTGAAAGAGTATTACCATATTAATCGAATTTACAATGTCTGAAAAAAAATATATAATGGAGATATAAAAATTATTTATTTAAAGTCGTTCGAATATAGTAGATTTGTGATATGGATGTATTAGTATTGTGGTAATATTGTGGTGGCCTATTACTTGTTTGAAAGAGGGTAAGAATGGGCATGTGCGGATACCATGTTTTGTCGGATCAAATTGTACAAAAGATTTAAAGTTGTTGGAACATGGGTATATTAATAAACCACATTTTATAAGGCGCAACAAAGTTTATTAAACAAATATGTCTATCCATTCACCGAGTGAAAAGAGGACCCAGGTGTATCTACAGAATCAGAATGTAATTACATCCTGGTTCGTTGGCGAAGTTTCAATTACAGATTTGATTCGACAATATAGTATTTAAACATATACGCATGTTTACCTAAAGATTATAAATGAATCAAGATTTATTGATTATATTTGATAGCCTAAATACTTTAGAATACTGGAAGTTATATGGAAACTATTTATTCTACAGCGTCTGTATTTTATTCACAGTATGGAGTCATAAAAAAATTCAATTTTAGAGAAGAAAATATGTATTGGAGATATATTGGAATGTTATTTAGAATGAAACATATTAGTCTGTACTGTTATCATATATGTACTTTGTAAGTCCATATAGGCGTTTATGGTTTCCTCTTTTTTTCTTTTTTGTGAAATTTTACGCGACTTTATACATATATATATTATCATTTTTTTGCTTGATCATTTTGATATAAAAAAATGTATTTTATTAAAAAAGAATACTAAATACTAGTCTATAGTACGTGGATCGTAAAATAATTATTCTTGAACAGCTCAATTAAATGTTGCGTTATTGATGCGGATATACAAAAAGTTGTTATCTTCAATTGATTTGTGTATTTATTGTTTAAATAATATGATTATAGAAATACAACACCTGCGTACCTATGCGTAAGAAATTTAAATAATATAGTCATTGATAGACTGCACAATATCCAAATTAATACAGTTGTATCATTTCAAACTAAGCAACCGGTTGGTATGTATGTGACTCAAGTTCACAATTTAAAACTGCAACAAATAATTGTATATTCTGTAGAGAAAAATCGTAGAGAATATTTTCATATTCGTTTATACATTCCCAGTTAATCGAGTTATTTGTTAACGATGTTTAAGCCATTTTTTGTTCGAAATTTATTTCTATTTATATTTATCTTAGGCGTTTATTTTAGGCGATGCAATATATTGTTTACCACATAATCATGTAATCGTGTTTCGATCAATTAAGTTCAAGTGTTTTCACATTGTATGCTAGGCTTTTAGACGTAATTTTTTTTATTAGTTTACGAGTACAAATTTTATTTTCAAGTGCCCTGATTTCTCTCTCTCTCTCTCTCTCTCTCTGTTACTAAGGATAGTATTTACAATATGTTTTTAAAATACGTATAACTATATAGTACTCTAAATTTAAAAGAACAATAAAATTTCTAACGCCACATTTCAAAGAAACATGTTCCCTTTGTACTTCAAATTTATAGACTTTTGTCGTAGGATGACCTTACCGAGATCTACTTTTAATATTGCAGAAGTCTGATATTTTAAATATAATAGAAAAAAAACTGCTAATATTTTTTCATTGATCGCATACAAAAAAAGCGATTAGTGTAATATAAATATAAATCTTGTAATGGTTGCTGTAACATATTGCAAAACTATGTGTACGTTGTAATATATATTCTATTGTGTACAAATAATAAATAACATTTATTATATATTGCGAGAAAATTGCATTTTTTTTATTAGTTTGTAATTTCAATAAAATTTTAAGACGGTACACTCATTAATACTTGAACTACTTCCATTAGCTTGTATTTTTCATAGCTTTTTCCAACATTTTAGAAGCTGCTTGATGTATTTTCGTATCCAACTTATCTGCAAGCATTGATAACAATTATAAGCTTCTTAAAACGGGTATGATAAACGCACCTCGATAATCTTACTTACAAATCTTGTGCTTCCCCGATATTGGAAATTTCATTGGCAACGATTGGAAGTTCTCACATATAAAGACGTATGGACTTTCGCTCTCTCCGTTTGGATAAATTTTTCTATACTCTTCCTGAGGTAAAACATTGGTAACTGTTACACAGCCTAATAAACAACTAGTCGGATAACTTTCAGGAAATCGAATCTTTTCTAAAGGAATAGGTAATCATTAGTAATAGATAATTGTGATACTCTGATAATTAATAGACTGCGGATCTTTATTTTAACCACTTGAATTTCCATAAAGATCCGTAGTCCAGTGATTAAGTACCAACCACTCTTTAGAACGCGATAAGTCTGTTCTAAACTAGAAATATCTTCCCTAGTTGGTTGTTTAGCTGTTGCAGCTATCCATAATCTCCCTCTGTGCGAGCTGTACCAAGTTCGTCCCTCGTGCCTATAAATCCAGTAGACTATGAGAACCTTATTATATTTTCATATACACTGAAAGATTACATTACACGATTCCCTACATTTTTATCCCAGCTACCAATAGAGATGCGTACGGCTGATGCATGCTCAAACATACTCCTAAATCAGACATTTCTAAATATTCCTTATCTTGAACAATGGTTTTTATTTTGGACAGAACCTTGCTTCTTGTAACACGCGATTCAGGCTCATCCGATTCTATATACTGTAAAAATATTTGTATTACCCTTCGCTATAACAAACGCATATTGCATAAATTTATTTTTAATATTCTTACAATTGGTCGACTGCATTCTACGTCCAAGCATACATTCGAACCATCAAATTCATTCAGAAACCTTGCATCAGAAATGTCTACAAGCTGATCTTCGTCAAACTCGTCATACTCATCGACAGGCTTTTCTTCGACCACTTCTCTACCCATGAAATCAAATGTTACATTGACTTTTCTATCCAGACGGGACATGTGTCTCTTTGCATTTTTTTCTTCCTCTAATTTTTTCAGCTGTTCCCTTTTATCGGCTGACAACCACATGTTGTTCGTTTGATAGTAATCACATTCATCGTCTATCACCTTTGTACCCTGCGTACTGCAATAAATCAAATTATTTCTTTCTCTCGAGAAAACGGTGCGCAGTACATACCCGAAACGGTCGTATTCAAGAAGTCTATCTCTTTGTTTAATGGAGTCCTCTAGTTCCTTAGGAAGTTTTTGATTTATTAACGTGTTATATAGCTGATCAGATTGTTTGTTTCTATGCGAGAGGATCGTTTGGTCTTTGGGAGAACATACGAGATTCCCACAAAAAAAACAGGGGCCAGCTCCCTCTTGCAAACAAACTATTCTGCCGCACTCCAGACAATTGTTGATCAACGCATGTCTCTTCCCTTCGCAATTGCATTTATGTCTGCCTGGTAAAATGTTTCTGTATTAATTTCTTCCCGTAGTGGTCTACTTTCGTCTGTTCGTCTTAGCGAACAATTTACTGTATTTTTAGGAAGTACCTTTTAACAAAACTGTCTCAGACTTGCCATCTTGTGAATATAAATTGACATACTTCACTTTCTTCTTTTCTACTTTTTCTATCTTTACATTTTCTTGGAACTAAACAAACAATGTCCGATTATTTTACCACTTCAAAGTGTCATAGAAATGTTTTCGGGTATGTACCTGTTTGTTCTCTCGCTTTTCCTTCGATTTCACTTTTCCCTTTTTCTTTCCATTTTGCTTTGTACTTTCGTCGTCAACGTTATTTGCTTTCTTGTATCCCTGATCTTTGTACAATGCTAGAAACAACCAACGTGAATGTATGCCTGGCTTGGAAAATATGTTACAGAAATGAATGATGCGAACCTTGTTGTTTTTTCAATTCTGCGATGAATTGCCGGTGTCTAGGATTACTACAATCCAGCAGAGATGTCAAGTAATCGTTCAAATCTCTCTCATTTTCCATTGACATGATATATCTGGAAATGAACGATCATATAATACCGATTTATTTACTGTATTTACTTTTTATGGTTAAGTTTCTTACGATACGAGATCTTCTGTAACAGGAAAATCCAAGACTTGGGATAGATTCGTGTTTATCCATTTCTTCATTTTCGATGAGCTATTCAAATAATACTCCTTACAAGAACTGAATAAAGCGGTTATTCAAGAGCAGCAAAGTTTGCAGGATAAACGAGACGGTCGGTTTACAAATGAGCATCGTTGACATCGTTGTGCAATCGAAAATCGAATTTCGAATATTTCGATTAGTGGACAGTAGCGATCTCTGGAGGAAGATGGCGTACTGATTTAAATTCAAACAAAGTAGAGGGAACTTTTCGAATCAATTTTAGAATGTATTCCCATAGGAATTTTTCAACGTTCGAGAGCTTAAATTGACGGCGGAGAATGGCGCTTTCTGATGAATGCAGTTAGGTCCAAAAATAATCACGAAATCATACTGAAAAATCGGTTGAATCCGACCATCGCGTCAGCTAGGTGAAAATCGACTCGATTTTGAGAGGATTCTTCCGGTCATTTTTAGAATTTATTCCCGGTGGAATTTTCGGACGTTTTTGGCTCATATTAAAGATGAAAGGTGGCACTTTACAATAGGCGCCATTAGGTCCAAAATGAACGACGAAATATCGTACAGAAAAATCTTTTTCTTCCGACTCGGCTTTTAGACGATTTTTAAATTGTAAGTATGTATTATCGCGTTAGTTGAATCGATTTTATAACTCGCAAATCGGGGGTAAATTGTTGCTTACGAATTTTCTAAGGTGATCCAAGTACCGTCGAGTAAAAGTCGCATTCTTTTTTTCAGGTTCATGAGTCGCGTTGGTTGAAAAATTTGCGTAGGCCAACGCGAGGCCTTCGAAGCGTTTAACAAACGGATCTTCCTGCAGTTAAATTTGCATACTGAGTTGTTGGTACGTGTCAACCGAGTCACGTATTCGTGCACACACGAGTTGGGTCTCGATTTCTGCCGTTGTTATATAACAATTACTGCATTGCGACCACCATCATTTTCGCGTTTTCACGCGTCCATTAGAATCTATCCACGCGTTCGCTATTTTCACTCTGCGAGCACATGTTAGAAATCTCTAAGCCGGCTTCATTGCTGGTATGTATATGTACTTTCCAAGTGCTGCATACACTGTACAAATCATAATGTAAACGAGATTATTATAGGCGGTAAAGAACCGAGATAAGCGATTATTTCTTCTCCACTTCCTACAAAACGCCGCTCTTACGTGAATGGATTCTTTTATTAACGCTCTATTAATCTCTGTACATTTGTAATTCAGATCGAGCCATTCACAGGCCCAGACTATTAACCACCTTTTGGATGTTTCAAATTTTAGTATCTACTACAGTTTTTATTTTTGTTAGTGTGAAAGCGGGCGAAGCGAAACAAAAGAAATAGTATTGCGCTCTATTAATCTCTGTAACATTTGTAATTCAGATGATTCAGCCATCCACGGGCAAAAGCGATTAACCACCTTTCGGATATTTCAAATGTTAATGCTCTGCTTCCTATTTTTCTTAGTATGAAAACGGGAAAAGTGAAACGAATGGAATAGAATTAGAGCCCGTTCAGACACTGAGGAAACGGATTCTTGTTTCCGCAGACACGTGTGAACGAATACGAAGCAAGCTAATGTAAATAAGATCCGCGCGACCGAAAAGGCGCGGTTTCCGCCGTGTCTGATCGGGGTCTTAACTGCTGATTTCGGTTCCATCGATACGCGGTCCAATAATGCGTAACAATGAAAAAACACGCGGTTCGAGCCGCGTTTATGATCACCGGCGCCGATTATTATCCGACTGAATGTAGCGTTATCTGTTCGAATTAACAAATCGTTATCCGTTGCATCGGATGCGATCGGATATCGCAGAGGAATCTGCACCCGTCTCTCGCGGCACACCGTTCTCGATTTAATTAGCGACGTTGAACGGTTTAACGTCGCCTGAAAACTCGGTTTCGTTTTCTGTGACTCGCCTTGACACGATCTGTGCCGCCAGAGAAATTGTGCATCGGTGCAGCTGTATGCGCTTAAGTCAAGACGATGCAAATAGGTCGCTCCGCGAATTGTTCCATTAAGATGGATCGCGATACATCGTAATTCGATTTCAAAGAGGCCTGACGAGAGAAAACGTTCCTCCGCCACGACGGAACAGGCATAGTTTCATTCGATTCATCAAAACGATCGTTTCAATGAAAATATTCAAGCTTCGTTCTAATACGATAGATTCATTGAAAAAGCACATTTAATAGGCTTCCGGAAGGTGAAGCGTTAACGGGTTCGAACAGCGAAATTATCATAAATGATCAATGAATACGTTCCGGAAGATTGATGGTAACTGCTGCGTTCGTGCCATTCGCGCAGAAAAGAAAAAGCTGAGAACAACCTTGGGGCAACCGCATCTAATTAGTGGAAGCGATTCTATTAGACCAGCTATGGAAATCGATCGCCGTTTGTAAAAATGGCTGGAGACGGAAAGTTCAATATTTGTGTGTTCGCGCGCGGCCGTGTCGGATGCGAGTTGAAGAGGCTTTCGCGTCCGCGGGTCCGATGAATGTAGGTTGGTTGACGATGCGAACGAGACTGATTATATTTATCAATACGTTATTGGGTCGATTGCCGTGTTAGACGATAAAGGGTCTTTGTGCAATGAACTTTCTATATCATTCCGCATCGCGATCATTTCGTAATGACTTTCGGGCCGGGCTTCATTGGGTTGGATACCGATGAAAGGCTTCGGGTACAATGCCCGAATTATGTCATAATAACGTCTTAAACGATTTCAACAGATTCACGGTTCCTCCAGCGTCCTCTGGAGGCTGTGGCTCAGGGCCATCCGTCATTGGTGCGCGCAAATTCGTTTCACTGCGCTAGATATTCGGCCAGAGAGGAGCGGCCGGAGTCTTCGGCACCATAACTGCCACTTATTTACTATTGTGTTGAACTTGTGGGAAGCAATTTATGCGCCACAGATGCTCGAACATCGTTCAAATAATTATTACCGTCCATTGGATAATGCCCAGAATGAAAACCAATTTATGGAAACGCGGTGTCTAGGTACCTAATGAATTATTCATGTTTCAGTCCTCTATTGGGTTGTTCGGAAAGTAATTTCGTTTCTCCTGTAGAAATGACGTTGCTTCCATTTGTTATTACTAACCTTGTTTTAAATCGCAAAATCGTGGTATATCTTGACGGCTGACATTTCGGACGTAACTTCCTACCTTGCAGTGCTTTCTAATCTTTCAAGTATGTTTTTATCATCGCATCAAATATGCAAAATCAAAGTACGCATTTTCCGCTACCTTTTGCTTTTTTATTACCGCAAGGATAAAAATGTGTGCGCTGTTTTTTCAACATTTTTTATACGGTGCAAATTTTTTATGCCGTGCAAACAATAAAAGTCATACAACTCAATATTTTGCTAATAATAAACAGAAATTCTCCGAGCATGGGATCTCTTTAAGTTGTCGGAAAAATCGCAAGAGATCATAGAACGAAATGTCATAAAACTTATTCTAAATGGTAAAAAATTGGCTTTCATTTTCCCTTTGGAAAACGAAATGACATTCCGAACGACCCAATACGATACCGTCCCGCCAAGGATCGAAGAAGTAAAAGCATCACACCGATTTCCATCGCGACGATGGCAATTATTATCCGTCGAGAAGTCGATCGTTCTATTTTCGTTCCCCACTCCGGCGGTATCTACGAAATTGCTAAGTAAACGAGTGGATTGCGTAATACTCCATTTTTCGCGACTTGTTAGTATTTATCTGCAATCGGGATAACGTAAACGCTACGCCACGAGCAAACGTAGCTCGATAACACCTATCTTATCAGTTTTAGTAGATACGATCGCCGGGAGAATTCGATCGAGACCAAAAAAAGCGGCGGCTACACCCTATAACCAGCCGGGGAATCCGCGAGTCGTTGCTGGTTCGTTAGGCGTTGAATCCGCGATTAAAAATAATTCTGACGGCGCCGCCGTTGTCATCGTCGACGATGCGCCGTCACTTTCTAAAACTGTTTCGACCCTGTAGAAAGCAGCCGCGGAACCTCGTTTTCCCGGTAAAGCGTCGAACGCCTGGAAATTCGAAAAGCCGATAACGCGAACTTTGCATTTAGCTATGCGAAATTCGCGGAGTCACGACACCGTCATCGATCGAAATACAAGTCGTCCATCGGAGCGCGATATCGCGTACGTCGCTCGTTATGCTTGTTCTTTTCGTCATTTTTTCGTTTATTCTCGCGATAACCGACGACTGGAACAGATTAGCCCGCTCCTTGGCTCGGCGATTATCGATATTGGCACTGCCATCCGCGATCAAGTCCTCCGACGAACGAAATCAGCGTTTAATTTAACCACGGAATATATTGGATAACAAAATCCGCTCGCTTCCGGTTCTCAGTGACTAATTTAGCTTGTAAACTACCTTCGTGAACCCCGAGTCATGGATCTCTTGTGCCACGTTGAATTTTATGCTGCAATTCTACCCGTAAAGCAATGATCGTTGTTCGGAAGTAAATTGTGAGCTTGTTTTAGATATAAGATCCTCGTTTACCGGAAATTTCCTCGTTTCACGAACTGAACCTGTCCCTCGGTGTTAAATTGACACAGTGTTAAAGATTTAACATTTACATCTTAGGTTTTTCAACTTCGCCTACAAATAACAGAAAAATATGATTTATTTCGGCAAAACCGTGTCAAATTCACACGAGGGACGGACGAGGGTTTTCTTTCTTTTCTTGTTAAAGAAAGTCGTGTCTTTCATTTAAATCTGATCGCTTTCAATCGGCCGTCCCGCTTGGTAAACAATCGTGATGATTCACGGCCGTATTTGAATACTTATTTCATTCCCCGTCCTTGCTAAGTATGCACGCTATTAAATGGTTTGTCGGACTCGCTCGACTTTCCATCGAACACGCGAAAGATAACGTAGAAATGGATCAGAGACGATCTTTGTTTGGCCCGAGGTGAGCCATCCCACTATTTACCCACATACCGGATTTTTCCTTTTACAACTTTCTATGCACGTTCCACTAACACCTACGTAAATAGTAGACCTGCATCTGCAACGTGCGCATTCAATTAGCATTAGTCAGCACGCGTAAACATGCAGGTCTATTTTGTTAAACAATCCGCGGATTTCATTCAGCCCGCTATCGGGGACTGTTTAACAAAACTGAAGACCGTCGAGCTTTTAATTACTCGCATCTAGTACTTACAATCTCAAAACGTTAAATTTAGCTACACTGGAAAATATTTATTTTGCAATCAAGTAGTTATTTCATTGAATAAAATCTGATTAATATTGGAGTCATTAAGTAGTGAAATAACGAATGTCGTAAAAATTACATTGAATTAATTTAGTATAAACTCATTCTTTTTTTAATTTTATCTTGGACCACTTCCATAATTATGGGCCCAAATACGGAATAGAGTCTATTACATTGCTATATTTATCTTTGAATATAATATTAGGTGAAGTAAAAAGTTTGAGCGTTTTTCGCTTTATTTATATAAGCGATTTTTACTTCACCTAATATATTTAAGCAAACGCAATTTTAGAAGCTGACGAACACACTTTAATAGACGTATTCGCAACGAGTTTGCATTGTGGAGAAATTGGGAACTCACGTGGTGCGATATAGGCAACTCTCCCCTACGTGTTTAAAGAGTGCGCCTTGTGGAAATTTAAGCGAGTTGCGCAGGCGTGAGGCGGGTTGCGGGACTGGCGCGAAGTTCGCCGCGGCGTTCGAACGGTCACGAAGTTCGCCGAAATCGTCCGATCGGTTCCGGCGTACAGAACTCGGCACAGTCGACCGGCGAACCTCGTCGCGGCAACGTGCCTCGTGTTTCTCGTTACAAGTGTGACACGCTGGATCTCTCGTGTCGGTGGTGTTTTTCCCTTGTAAATTCTGACAAGCAGTGTCGTTCGCAGTGCAACCGACGACGTGTTCTTCCCGAGATAACCTCGTTGGATTCTACAATCGAGACAGCGCGAATCCTCTCACCTGCCTAGCATACCTGAGTCACTTGTCATCCAGGAGCACTTACGTAAGTCTTACAACATTGACAGTATCTTCCGTGTATTACGATCAAGATAATCCGAGCAGGTTATCAGCTAGGTTAACGATTTCGTTGTTGCGACAATCGGGGGAACTCGGATCGACCGGTATCGATAATCGAACAGCCGAATCGCAAGGATTGAACGAGCACAGAGTATCTATGAAATATTGACGAAGCATTACTTTTATTTTTAGCGTGACGACATTCTCGATATAGGAATTGTATCACCGTGCGATTTCCGTTCACAAAAATCAGCCTGCGGACAGTTCGATTTGCATAGAGGCCCGCAGCGTGATAGACCGAAATGCACGCGAACCGAAAATCGTTAGACGATTCACGTAGTATAACGAAAATAACCTAGGAGCATGTCGCACGATTATTCGAGGCTCCGCAGTTCGATCGACCGGCCCCGTGATCGATCAAACGGACTTGGCGCGATAGTTCCCGCCCTGAATTCTCTCAATTTCTTTCTCCTCGCAAATTGAGCTGTCACCGTAGCGAGCCGTGAAGTTGTCACCAAGCAGGGCCGTGGTCGCATGCACGGAATAGTGTAAAGACGAGAATGCACGCTGCCGGGAATCGATCAAGCGCGAAACAACCCCGTAACGATTTCATTGCCGCGGAATGGACTTCGCAATCGCGAAGGTAAGCCCACGTTCTTCAAATTGCCGTTCGGCTCATTCAGAACTTGACACGCCCGGCTTGCTTCGCTAAATACGATAACGGCGTTTACATTGTTGCTTCGCGGGTGTTGATTTTAAAAAGAACTGGCGCGAAATCGATTTCGCAATTGCGGGTGGAAGCGCGCGCTTTTCAAATCGTCGCAATTATTAGGCAGCGGATTTCAGGCATTTAAGAAGAGTTCAAAAATACTGTTATATTACTTTCAATCTATATAAATCCCGACATCCTGAACGACTTTTTCCTGTACGAATAACAGGCGGTCTTTTCTAGTTTTTTACCATGCTTATATTAACTTGCCGTGTTGTTGTTGTTGTGTGCGTCAAATCTTGTAATCGAATGTTAAATCTCTCCCCATAGTCCAATCTTGCTGAAATTTTGTGTACACACTTGCTTCCGATGACAATAAAATATATAAAACAAAATTTTTTTTAAACCAAGCTTATATTAAAATACAGTAAAAGGAGAAAATAATTGTTTCCTGGTTCTCCATAAAATACCGAATCCAGTCAAATGATTAATAATATTTTTCAACAAAATTTCTTCCGTTATAAAATTAGTGTCGGAACAGATGGGAAAATTTAATATAAATTTAAATCAAATCATGACATTTGTGACTATAAAAATAAAAGCTTGGAGCGCTTTTACGAAGAAATGTTAGTCCGATTATAGCGAATTCAAACGTAAACGAATTTTGGGTTAGGTTTGTACTGGAAAACACGTGTTCCGTCAATTAAAAAGGGCAGAATTCGCTGCAGTGTTGTAAAGTAACGTTGGACAAATATTAAGAAAGAAAGCTAATTTCTATTTCACTGCAGTTCGTTGCAATTCAGGAAGAAAGTGTTTATTTTGCACAGAGACCCGCTGTCTGGTAACAATAATAACGATGTTGCTTCACGTATAATGTTGAGCGGATGACATAATAATGCTGATAATTAAATCACATTGCATGGAAGGATGAATGTGCGAGATTCAATATGATCGCAGAAGAACGAATGAGACGAAACCGTCGAGGGGAACCAGGTACATACATTCTTATCGCTTAAAAGCAGAGGTGCGATTCGATGATGTTTCACGTAAATATTTCGCGCTTCAGTGTGAGTATTTCTGTAACGATTTCTGTAAAGATAAACTGCCAACTTCCAAACGAATCAGCCGAAAGAGAAAATGAAAGACCGGGGTGGCGTGTGTCGCGTACTTTTTACGCACCGGTTAGGTTGATTGTCCACTGCGATTTGCTCGTAGAAGCGTTTGATGTTCGCGTATAACGGTGTAGATGATTTCATGCTACGCATTTCGCTTTATTAGACAGCGGAAGCAAGTCGGCGCAGAGCCGGAAGCAACGTACACTCGGGAAAAACATTCGGGATCAATGAATGATCGGAGAAACGATCAACGAAAAGGATCAGGACCTCGCGTACGAGTAAATTAGGAAGGCGATCGAGCAAACGAAGACGAAGAGCGGTTTCTATTTCGTGGCCGAGCGATACGTGACCGTCACGGCATAGCGTAACTCGTGCGCGATAATTTCGAGCTGCGATTCAGTGACCTACATGTCACGTATAAATTGAACCGAACATGTTTCGGACACTTCTCGAGCCTACAACCTCCCAACTCGATACCGCCGTATCGTCACTTTATCGAGATTATCGGTATTTTTATCGGAGCCATTCGCGTTTTTCGCGATTGCGCCCCGTTGCCGGAAAAGCGTCGCGCCCGTGAAAAAAAAGTGTTCGATCGTCGCCGGATTGTGGAACAACTTATCTCTGGTAATAACTTCGACTATGTCCGTCCATTGAACGATTCGTCGTGACTTAGTTAGTTACGTAAGAGGACAGGGTATTTAACAATTGCGAATGAGAATATCCGAGCAAGTCGAAGCGGGAGTGAAACAGCCAAGTGCGTCCCTTATCAATAGCCAAGGAAATATACTGAACGATCGCCGCGACGCTCGTTTCCTTCTTTATCCATTACACTTTTTTGTCGATAAGAACTGTCGTAAGTGTAATTCGTCGAGCTCCTTCTTCTCGGGACGAGAATATCTGGCGGGAGCCACTCCGCGGGATGGAGTACATTCACGAGGTGAATTGTTTGGGCATTCGATCGGGACCCCCGCCGAAGAGAACTGTTAAGTTTCTATTTTTACGTGTGACGGCGGTTCTCATCCGTCAGGAACGGAAACTCCAGAGGGACTCCGTTTTCTTTGAACGCTTCGCGGTCCTAGCAACGTTCGCCGGCGACTGGATTACGCACAAAATGATCCAGCTCGAAGGAAAATTGCCGCAAAGGGTTAATTCGCTTCGAAACTCGCTGCTCCGCGGGAATCGATAACTTGTTGAAGGAAGCAAGATACGGATGTTGCAATCATCTTAGATATCTGTTTACCGACAGGGGAACAGAGGAGGGCCCGCGCACGCGACGCTCGAAGCAACGACACGACGAATAATAAGAAACCAGTTTCCATAGTTGAGAATCTCTGGCATCCGTGACTCGGGCTCGTGGCACGAGTTGCCGCGAAATAGCCACACCGCACCGCGCGCCGCGGCCCAAGGAACACGCTTAGGGATAAGTGTGTTCGTAGATTTTACGATTGCGACTTCCAGGCAATGCACGGAAGTTCCAATCGATACTGGCATAATTACCGGCGAACACGAAGGGACCGTAAAGTCAACGAAGTCGAAGTCGATTGATACCGCGCCGACTTCCTCAGCGCAGTTTCTTCGGACAGCGAAACAGCTGATGGTCTGCGATCGAGGGAGAAGTGTGTCTCGACAGGGAAATAAGTCGGAGGAAGAAGAGGGTATAATTACATCTCGGCTACGGTGACGCAACGCGTGTGAAAAGGACACGCGTTTCCTAGGAAGAAGTCCGTCTTTGTACTCTGGTTAGCACAGTCCCGTTCTTTACAAAACCGAAGCAATGCGCATCACCTGGGAAACGAGTGAAGCATGGAGATACTAAAGATACTAATCGAGACTCGGACGTAACGAGAGAACGGAGTCCCGCGACTGTCCGCGACGATTGCAACACCGCGGGATGCGTCTCGATGCAACGATCTCGGTGCATCGGAATCATTTTCTTACGTTCGATATCGACCTTCAGTTTTTTCCGCGTTTTAGGAATACAGACGCGCGTGTGCGCGGTCTTTCTTTCACGAAGGATGATTCGTAATTGTTGGGGATCGAAGCGCGGCCAGGACAAAGTCGAAAGTCGAGAAGAGCGGGAAACCGAGAGAAAAAGGCCGCCCGTTGACAACAGAGACTATCCGGCGGCGAACGGTGCGACAGTTCTCTGGCTTTCACCCAGAAACACAGATACTACGGGATTTGCGAAAGTATTTTTAGGATCTCGGTCGATCGGACGGGATTGCACAATAAATCTCGGCCCTGCCCGAAATCCGAGGCGCCGCTGCGAATAAATCGCTCGCACGCTGTCGCAAAAACAACGAAAACTTCATTTCACGGAGCTGCGAAACTGAGATAATTGTAGCTGAACCATAGACCGAGGATTGTCTATAGAATTTTGATCGTGCATGAAGATCCACAGTCTATTAATCGCTCGCTCCGCGTCATGAATTCCCGAGAACCGTGTTCTTTCCGCGGGAGCGGCGCGAAAATCGGTAAGACCGGAGTCGTGACCTTGTTGCGACAAGTCCACGACTTTGAGTAGTTGAACCGTGTACAATTAGCGTAATCGAACCGACTGCGATAATCAGACCAGGACATAATGCGAATATAATGGCCGTCCGGCGAACTTTAACCGACTCGGATAAGACTCGTCGGCCAGAATTTCAGTTTTGCGTGTCGCGCAACTGGAACAGCCTTCTGTCAATGTCTCCGGGGTCGTGTACGTGGGTTTCGTGCAAGGATCTCGTCCTAGAACCTGCTGACCGAATTTCGAGCGGGAACGTAGGCGATTTTCCGGCGTGCTCCCGATACTAGCGACGCGCGCGAGTGTCAGGTGGCGAAAGCCGGTTACGCGTTAAGGGTTCGATGTAGATTAGCTGCAAATTAACTTGACTTTGTCAGAATTGTCCTTCCGACGTTTAAACGGGGGGAACTCTCGAAACGATGTCGAATTAAGCTGTCAGATACGGCCATTAATACGACCGCGAGAAGCATTCCTCACAGTGGAATCGGCTCCAGCGAGTCGCGGTCTTTTCGAATTTTCTCGGTGAAAACCCGGCGATGAGGATTGCTTTCTCGAAAGAAACCGATCCGAGAATTCCTCCGCGATGATCGGGGCACCCGTTTCTTCGGACAGCTTCGAGGAAAACGCGGTGTCTATGATCACGACCGGTTCTCCATGGCTTTGTCATAAAAAGGCGGTTTCCCTTGTAATATATACTTTTCTTATATTAATATAGCTTAGTAAGTCCGACCGAGGCTCTGCGGTCAAACTGCACACCGAAATAGTGGATACCGTTGATCATTAGCATTCTCGTTATTCGCACGACACGTTATCAAACGTGCGAGCCACGTGCGGACGTTGCGGAGGATTACCAACACATTCGAGTAATTACAAAGAAACGTAATCGCATAATACAGCTGATGATTTAAACTGGCGCTATCGGTTGAAAGCAGAAAAGAAGTTTCGCGACTGAAGGACAATATTTATATGTATATCGAACACTCACGATAGCAAGACAATCGACTTTGTCTCCAGCATATTTATTGTCGCGATGCAGCGGACGCGTTTTATGTAGATTTCAATAATTTATGAATCTACCATCTTTTTATTCCACCGATCGGATTTACCAGCCGAGATGAACAAAGAAGTCAACGTCTCCGAACTTAATAATTTTCCACTATTGTTCGACGACCGTAACCCCAGAAAATTCAGAAGTTATCAGCGCAGAAGCGATTCCGTGAACACACTCGACCGCGCGCAACGGTTTCCCCGATTAACGACGTGTGCTGACCACCTCGACAATTAGTGCGTACGAAAAAACCAAACATCCAGGCCATCTTATCGCGCTCGCAGAGTAATTCAATATTGATTTTCCGGGCGATCAGCCTCTGTCCGTTCCAGCGTTCCAGAGATAGCCGAGGGACAAGATAATTGTCGCTGTCTAAACCGACTACGCTAGCACAAAGAAGCACGACCATTGTTGGGAGTCCAATGCTTTTTAATCTCGCGTGTCTATCGCGTGGTGTACTTAGATCTCGCCCGAGACGTTTCATTTCTAAACTGTATACAGGTTCAACATTTCTCTTAAAAATCGAATCTCTGTTGAGCACACGAAAGATTATATTGAAACGCGAAATTTCATTTCTCAACTGGACAAAGCCGAACATTTCTCTTCAAAATGGAATTTCTCGAAAACGATTTCCGGATTCCTGTTGAGCACAGGAAAACTGATAGCGAAACGCGAAATTATCGGACAGAGCCATTGCCGAGGTTCGTTCGTCCGCTCGTCCATCGACGAGGCCCGGATCAGAAGCGAACTGCGAGTGCAATGAGCTAATTGAGCTAATTGCGTTCGTTAGTCGCGTTTCTCGTAACCGCGTGATAGGTACCTCCTGTTCCCCACCGAGATCCTCGCCACGACCGTCTTCGCGGCCGAACATCGTCACCGGGACGACACTAATTCGCGTAACATTCCTGTTCCCGGTTTGTCGAGCATGTAGCACGGTTAATTATGCTCGAGCGCGCAACAGATCTAAACGAGAATCCGGATTTAGAGTCCGCGATCGGTCCGGAGGAACCGACGATTCTTAGAAAGTGCCTCGCTTTAGAAATACGAAAAAATTCGGACGCCAGAGAAATTCAGCGTTCTGTACACAAACCGATGTGAAATTGTAATTACCGTTGGTCAAGGTATGCTTCCCAAACGTATGCTTATCAATTGTTTACGCTGTACGTCTGCAGACGTGTTGTGTACAGTTTCCGCAACTGCACACTATGCTCGACGCGGTCGTAAATAGACTGCGCATGTTTTGGAAAATAGAAACTTTTATGGGCTGATTCACGGCTGCTGGGTCTGCACAGAAATGCGCTCGCTTCGTTGCATGGCATTTTATTATACCGGACTGCGGACTTTCCGCGCCGGTGACAAGAATGAATAAGCTGAGTCCGGTTGAGAGATTTAAAGAGAGTTTCCAACTTATCGCAGCTATCGCGTGAGGAAGTCGACGTGTATCTAACTCCTGTTTCTCGCAATCGGAACATTTTCATTTTTATTATGCCGAACGGCTACAATCTGGCCGTCGATCAGATTTCTATCTGCTTCACGGAGGCTAACTCGAGCGGACCTTAAAAGGGCATTACGGAACATTTGAAGCAGGGGTTGCCGGAAGGCCGGCAAGGCCGTGAGTTGTTAAAAATCGCGATAGGATCGTTCCGCAGGCTCGATCGCGTCGTAAAAGGACAAGCATCTGCGATTAGATCGTTCGGGAGCCCGATGACACGCGATCGAGCGAGCAGCGGAAGGAAAAGCGTGCGTCCTCGGGCAACGGGACGAGAAAAGTGAAAACCGCGCTATCCGACGCGACGCGGAATTACGCGTGTACGGTAATAATCAAGACGCGTCATCGAGCAGCGTGTTGCGTAAACGATGCGCACCGAGTTCCCTATTTTCGTAATCTAGTATTAGATGGCTCGTTAACTGGGTTAACGGCGTCGGCATAGTGTTTCGCGTGTGAGAAATCTCGAGGCTCACGGTTAATTAGTTCCACGAGACCATCGTTGGTCGTCGGTCGTCCATAATTCCTTTCGGTTTCTCTGGCCGACCGGGAACAGCGCAATTGACGGAGATCGAACGATCTGTTTTCGCGTTTGATTTCGTATTTCATCGAGGGTCGACGGCGGGGGGCATCTATGCTTCCGAGTTTAACGGATTAACCCGCTTCATCCTCGTTTCGCAACCATTATTGGTCCACAATGATCACCAATTGGCCAACTCGTTCGATTCGAAACGGCAATTGGCATAACGAGACGGTCGCGGCCAGCAATTATATCGCAGCTCCGAATCGCTTCCTTCTGATCCATCTCCGCTCCGCGATAGTACTTCCGTCGATGAATCGATCGAGAGGAAATGAAGTTCCGCGATGAAGTTGCTTCGCCATCGCTCTCTTGATGCACCGAGCTTGATTCACGTGACTTTCCATTCGGGCTGCGTGGGCCACAAATGGGTTGCGTCGCCGCGCTCTCGCTATCTTTAGTAAGACGTATAGGACTTGTCGAGGAACCACAAAAATTCTTGCGGTGGCCGACAGCGATAAAAAACAGAGTAGAATGCCAAGAATGTATTAAATAACACACTGAAAAAGAGATGTCGGAGGAAAATGGGTTGGAAAGCAGGATGAAGGGCATGGAATTAGAGAGAGACAAGCTCGTATGCTCGTCCGTTGGCATTAAAACATTTAAAACCGAGCAGAGAGTCGGCTGGGCGATGGCCCACGCGACACTCGACGCGTTAATCGGGCCAGGCGAGATAACTCGGCGATTCTCTCGGCAAAAATGTTTGAATAATTTTATAAGCGCTCCTTCGAGAATTGTAGAAACAGTTTCGCCGTCCTCGAGCGCGATTCTAAACACCGTCGAGCAATTAACATACGGTTTTACGCGCGCTCTAGTATATTTACGATGTGATAAATCAACAAAGATAAACACTGTGCCACCGTGTCCGCACTTTGCGAGCCGCTCTACGAAGAGTTCAAGAGTGATCGGCGCAAAAAGGGAATGCTATATGATCGATTGTTTGTAACAACATCGCGCGTAAGCCGGGTTGAACTTCCTGCGTGCGTCGACGTCCACGGAATCACGTCCACGTAACCCGTTAAAAATAAATCTGGACTTTATTCCTGATGCTCGATGCTTTCGGCACGGTTACTAGATTAAATTACTCACACTCCGCGGCGCTTATAATTGTAATGCGGCTCGTTAGGTTAGGCGCCGCGGGACCCGACGACGTAGGAAATGCAAAAGCATTGTGCTCGAGACTCCGTTCTCCGCGCGGACGTTCGAATTCTCAACACGTGGAACAAAAAACGAGCGGGCTTTTTATCTTGGGCGTTTGTTTTCGAATAACAAGAATGACCGACATCGTTTTTCTATTTTCAGCTCGAGGCGGCCGCCAAGAAGATCATGACGAGAGATCGGTGAACTCCGTTGACGAGGCGTCGGCGACGATCTCACGCGGTTCCTGCGATAAAATCACCACCAGCGAGCTGTCCCAGAGGAAACCAGGGTGAATCATGACGCAGCCCAGACGTACCAAAGTCTCCATCTACGACTATCCCGAGCACTTGAACCCGTTCAACGAAGAGCTCAACAATGTGCAGCCTCACGCGTACCAGGATACGAAAACCAAGGACTCGAAGCACAAGTTCTGGACGTTCGGCAGGAGCAGGAAGAAGAGGTCCAACAGCTTCTCCATCAAATCCACCTGGTACGATCTCTTCGTCCCATTCGTTCGAAAACGCGGACCAGCGGGTCAGGAAAAGTTCGCACAGATCTTGCGAATGAACTTACGAATGTATAATTCGCGAGTTTTTGCACTACGGAGTCGCGCGAGCTTTTTCCCCGATCGATTGCAAGGTAAATTCGGAAAGATGCGAGTTTGTTGAACTTGAACTTACCGGTCTAGGAGCGAAGCTCGCCGGTACCTGCGCCTGGCCGTGATCCAAGCTACACAAATAACGAATCGCCGCGTAGCAGACGATCGACGTCAGGTCGAGTTCCATCGAAAAGGTCTCCGCGATTTCTATTTGCAGAAACGCTCGCGGCTCGCGCTGCTCTCCGGCGTAATGACTCGTTTGGAAATTAGCCGGTAGCTTTCCTGCGCTTATTATAGACTTCCTTTCGCTTCGGAAACGTCTTGTCCGGCTCTTCGATCGGAATCCACCTCCGAATCATCGGAAAGAAGAGCGGCCGTTCGGAATTTCATTCTTCCGCTTGCCATACTCGATCTTCTAGATAATCGATCGGCCAGAAAAGATGCGATCCTCACCTTAATATCATTTTTATAGACCTACTAGCATTACTCCCGTTGAAGAATCAACGGCTGGCTTATTCCTGCTTAATCCTGTAGGATCTCCGGGGTAAAAGCATATTCGTGCACCCCTTTGGGCTACCTGTGTACAACTTTCAGCTTTCTAAGGCTTCTGTGTTTCGAGATTTTTTTCAGAGGAACTGGCAATCATGTATGTAGATTAGCTGAACTATCAGGGCTGGAAGATATCGAACAACCGCAGGGAACGTCGAAAAGCTTGCCCGGTCGACGATACCGTAGATTAGCTTCTGTTGGACAAATGAGAGGCTCAGTTGATCCCAGGACAACAAGAACAGCGAGTTCAAAGAAGTCCTGAAGATACTGGCGATCGTGAATCAGATTTATCTTCAGAAGCGAACCGTGAAGTTCCATTGTCCCCGGGCGGAACGTCCCTGATAATTTGTTAAACCGTTTCCCGTTTGTTGCCCTTTGCTCCCCGAGCGAGGAGACTCTTAGAGATCGCCGGGAGTTGGTCTCGTTAAAAACGAGCGGAGCGACGATGACGATTCGAGCGTGTAAGAATCGTCGCGACGCGACGGCCGCTTCTCGTCACTAATCCGCTTTCGCCCTGTTGCGACACCGCGTTGCGCGGATAAAATAAGAAAATGGTATTCCTGACGTCGGCAGATCTCGACGTACGCGTCCGTTTCGTGTCCTATTCGCTCCTCTCTATACTGGAGACGCGGACCGACGTTGTTGCTCCACGGAAATCTCCGTCCATCGCGTTCGATGCGCAGCAGACGCAGATTGAATCGGATCGAGCACCGGCGATCAACAGATCTTTCGCTTTGTAATCGGTTATGTGCTATATTTCGCTGAAAGAGGCTGGAGACACACCAGCAATTGTACATTGTACTGCAACCGGATGTATCTTATGCTTGCGAGGCTGAAGCAGGGCTGCAACATGACGCCCGATGGCCCTAGGTTTATTCGCACTCGCGAGGCTCGCGAACAAATATTCTCGCACAAGTGTGACGTGTAAATAAACTATGAAAACGAGGCGCGAACTATGAAACAGTGAAATAAATTAATGAAATGCTTAGGAGAAGAAAGAAATTTCTATTCAGCTCCTGCTTCTCGCAATCAGTGCAGAAAATTCTTTATCATCAGATCAAGATCAAACTGTAACTCGATATAATTTGATGTCATTCGGCGCGGTATGGTAACCAGGCAATAAATTCACGATCTTCTCGCGATTATTAACTTTCTTGGCTGCGAGGCGAGGTTCATTGAGAGCCGCATGTTGCGTTTTCGACTGCACGCTGTTTTCCCTGCAAATAAACGGTGAATCATGAATGAAAAGTGGAAATGTTCGCCGCCTCTAGATAACTGTGTTTGCCTGTCGGACGGTGCATGTTTTACGGACAGTTGTGTTTTCAGTTGGAGGATTGTAGGATTCGGTATTGTAATTCGATGACGGCGTGCGTCGTCTCGTTGCTGGCCGGTGTTAATTGCGGAATGGGCTATATGGGTTAAGAGCATAGCGACGAGCAGAGTCTCATCATCTTGTCAGCGCACAGATGTGACACAGATCCCTTAACACGCTCGAACACCAGACGAGCGGCACAATTATGTTACGAGCCCGTTAATTTATTTCTCTTTCCCCTGAATCAAATCGAGTCGTTTGCTTCCAGGAGCGGGTTGTTCGGGAAACGGAAGGACGATAAAGAGGAGGCGCAGCAAAAGAGGTCCACGATCACTACAGGTGGCTAATTTAATTGCTGTCGTCGAGTTTATGAACGTGTCAACCCTGGAAAGAATAAAAGTAGTTATTCCACAACAATTTCCTTCGTTTCACAGTTTCGTCGACCTACAAAAGGGAGTCCTACCCGAAACCCATAGCTCCTCAGCGACCATCGAAGGACCAGGAGGAGTTCAACGAGGCTCTCGGTACCCTGGCGAGAAGAAGAAAGTACACGTTGGACAATTCGTCGAGATACAGCTCGAGTTTAACCGTGAACGATGATCCTGCGAAGATGTACGATGGCAGCCCGCAGGACACGACCACGTCCATCATGGACGAGCTCACACCTAAACCACCGGCGAGGAGGTATGTGATCTAGATCTTTTGAACTGCCAAACGGATCTCCTTATTAATCGACGTAATTTTTGATCAGGTTCGGCCAGGTGAGTCCCAAACCTACAGACACGATCCCACCGTTGGATTACGAAAGCAAGTCGTCGCCGACGGAGAACGGAAGCGTGACGCTTCGCGAGAAGCCTGAGGAAAGAACTCCTGTCCCCCCTCTGTAAGGAATCACGATTTTCATTCAAGAAACACTGGAAAGTCCAACAAACACGATTCAATGTTCCAGGCGAAGATTTGGCAACAGAGCCTCGCAGAGAGCGAACGCGAGTACCCTGGACTCGGAGGATGAGGCGGGTCGTCCTGTGGACGCGGCATACTGCGACGAGAACGAGAACGTTCCCGATGACTACGTGTTCAAGAGGTTCACCCAGGACGCCGTCAGGAAGTCCAATCTCTCCATAAACAGCTGCACCTCCGTTGGTAGTACGATGAGCGCGTACGGTCGAAAAAAACGGAGGGCGCCGCAGCCGCCACGACCTATCGCAAAAGTGGAATCCAGTGAGGTACCTGTGAAATATTAAACGTCTTGTCAATAGTTAGAGTTAGAGCAATGGCGAAGCCTGCGAAATAGCTACCTACCCTCCGATTTCAATGATTTTTAGATGAGTTGTAGAAATAAGAAGAAAAAGTTGTTGAAAATGTCGAGATCTTCTAACATATCGAAGATTCATCGAAATCAGAGGGTAGGTGGCTGTTCTGCAGGTTCGCCGGAGCGATTACTGATCTGTTAACTGTCCGCAGAAGATTACCGAAACCCCCAGCGTCGAGCTCCAAATAGTGGAGCCGAGCGACATAGCGAGAGTCGCCGAGAACATCGACGAGATGACGAAGAAGAGCAGAGATTTGGTAGAAGATGTCGACGTCGATGAAAAGGAAGGAGTCTCGGAGGAGAGGAAGGAAGGAGAATCGGTGGAGTCTGTTACCGACGCTTCATCGTCGACGGAAGCGACTACGACGAAAGACAGTCCCGCTGAATCGGTGGAAGTCAATGCAGAAGAGAAACCGCCATCCGAAGGAACAGAGTGTACGGAAGAAAACTTGGAGACAGAGTTAAGAAATTCTCCGACGAAGGACGAAGAGAAATCTGAGAACAAGGACACCGAAGTCCTCGAAGAGGCCACGGAGAAGGTCGAGGAAGACGTTCAAGTCGAGTATCGCAGGAACTCCCGGGAGAACGTGGAGATCGTGAAGGAGGTCGAGGAGCTGGCGCCTTCGGAGGAGGTTTGTTTGAGAAGAAAGAGCTCCTCGGACTCGTTGTCAAGAAGCGACAGTTTCTCGGTGAAGGAAGAGATCGAGAAGATCGAGAAACAGATCAAGGCGCTCGAGGCGAGAAGCTCTGTCAAGGAGTCGGAGGATGATAACATCGGGAACACCAGACTGTCACTTCAAGCGAACCGCAGACACTTCTTCCAGAACCTGGTCGATACCGAGAAGGACGCGATCAAGATAGAAATCAAGGAGTTCCCGAGGGAGCAAAATGACATTCACGTGGTGAGGTTGAACGACTCACCGGTTCCAGTGCCGGCACCCAGGGAGCCGGTGAAAGTGATCGAGCTTCACATATCCGAGCCGATCAGACAGAAGGCGGAGATCCTCGAGGATGTGAACCCGATACCGAAACCGAGGAGACACAGCGCGCTGAGTCTGAACGATACTCGATCCAGCTCAGTCGTTTCAACCAAGGAACGAATCAACCGCGACGATACCAGAGGAAAATCATTTTAGGACCGTCACCGATCATGATAAATACAGTTTGTCACGAAAGTCTTCGTGCATCTGGCAAATCTTGAATATCCGAAGCTTGCTGGAACGAGATTGTTCCAGCTAAACCAATATTCCTAAACGAAGATTCTCACGACAGACTGTATAGTGTATACAGAACATTGTGCAATTGTTTCGGCTTTGAAAATTGAATGGAAAGGCTACGTCTCCGTTGATCTTAGTCGAAATACTGTTTAAAGACTGTCTAGAGTCTAGACCACTGTGTACATGTGCCTTTATTTAAGCTTACAGATCCCCGATTAACCCGTTGAAGCATCCTTCTCGACTAGCGTTGTCTTCGGTCTTGAGATACTTTCTGCTTTGCAAGGGTGAATGATTTTCAATGAAAATTAAAACACCGTGAGGCATGCAGTTCGATACTTCAAAGAGTTAACGAGCGTAATATGTATGCGTATTATGTACTTGGAGCCTTAATACAACGATGAAACGATCGTTTTCATCGACTTCGGGCATAGATTATTATGTGATTGTGCACGTCCTCCCATTTACTTAGTTTTTCGTTATTTATTGTTACAGAATAAAGCCGGAAAATTCGATTATGTTTGTGCTCTGTCAGTAGCTAGGAGCATACTCGATGGTTTCCTGCAAACGAAGAGAGAAAACAGCTATTAATCCCAAATTACGTTTATTTGTAATATTTACAAAATTTATTCTGAAAATATTACTACTATATATTTTAATAGCAATTAAAATGTAAATATCATTACAGTCTAACAATGTACGCTAGTACATTTCTCGACAGAATCTAAATATACAGTAATTAAACCACGAAGCGAAGTAAGTTCCAATTAATTATGCATATTTCTTCAAACATTTTTCATCCTTTTTTCCTTGTATCTGATAAATCTCGTGATGTTCGCATTTACTGTTGACACTATTGCTACGTTGTCCCCCAGAGTCTTCTTCTGTTGTCGCATCTGTTTGCAAATTAGTATTAAAAATATGGTATCGATGATTTCTTTGAATACACATTTTCAAAATGTTATACCTTATTTTTAAAGACCGGTACTAGAGCGTGCAACTTCCCTACTATGTCAACTTCGTTTGCCAATTGGTCAGTTTCATCTTCCGCGTATATATCCATTATAGCATCCAAAGATTCTGCTATCACCCAAGCCTTGGATTCCGTTGTGCAAATACTCAACAAGAACTCTGTTACTTGCTGGAATAACATGTTTTTAAAGAAAAGTTCATGGTCAAATTTTAGTATGAATTTCAGTATAAATCTTACTTTGACTAATTCGCGAGATTCGGGACTCTCGTTGCTGACCAAAATTAACGCAAAGTTTCCCAATATTCGTATCAGATTTGTTCGAACATTAGCGTTTGTGCATTGACGTTCCCCACTTAACATTGGCTGCAAATCGTCTGAAGTTAACTGGTTGAAGAACTTTGCTTTAACTTCAGACAATCTTTGAAGAATCGACCTCATAGCTGCGGTAGCAGATTCCAACAGCTCGGTGTCGTTTGGATTTGCATCTTTGAATACAACCGTTCCAATTTTAAGCCACATTCTAAAAAGAGATGCAGAAATATCCTGGATCAATCGATCGTTTTCACTCAGATTGTACTCCTAGATAAATACTAAAAATATATTTCACCTGTACATGTCTTCCAAACCGCCGAGTGCATCGATTTCTAGAATCGATACTAAATTATTTAAACACAGGTACGCTCGACATCTCAAAGTATGCATTTGGTATAATACAGATTTTCCCTCAACGTTCTGTTCCAATATTTCGACCGTGTCTTTATCCACTGCTACGGTTTTCTCCCGAACTTTCTTAACGATATCGCAACTGTTGAATACCTCGATTATTTCTAGAGGCAGGGATAAATTCGTTTTACATAATTTATCATCCATACCGACATCATCTACGCCCTCGATTTCGCAATCCGAATTTTCCAGATCAGAATCATTTTCATTTTCTAGATCATCCGAACATAAATTAGCTAAAATTTCTAATGCTTGCTGTTGTGCTCCAAACAACTTCCTACATTCCTGTACAGTCTTTTTATGGCTGCTCGAGAAAGCGTTCTTTTCGTGAGGTAAAATCGATGTTAACTTGGACAACAGTTGTTCACAATTAATAGAAAGCGTTTCAGAAAGGACAGCTATTGCTTTCAAAACTATACCTGTAGAACTACTACCCATGTAATTGGACATGTTAATTAACAGTCCAGTTACAGCAGTTTTAAGGCAAATTACTTCAGAGGAATCTGCATTGCTCGATTCTAAGCATAATAGTTGTAGAAGCGTGTCTTCGCAATCTTGCAGCTTTTTAATAGCAGCAGAATTGTCTTCCGACAAAGACAGTAAACACTGCATAGTGACTGTAGCAATGTCCATACCGTAAATAGCAGTATCAAAGAATTTTGTTAAAATGGACACAAGATCTTCCTCGTTGGAATATTTTACCGCTAGTTCGTTATTTTCACAGAGTGTCCATAATAATGTAACAGCTTGAACAAATGCTTCTTTCTCGTCGTTTCTTCTGCTTTTATCATTCTGATGCAATGTCGGCTGCCAGTCCACATAATGCTGCAAGTAGAAATCAATCTTAATGAATTCTAGCGACAATACAATTTGAAGTTTCGTGTAGAAGAGGCTTTTACTTGTTTCAGTAAACTACAAAGTGGGGTCATGATGTCGTCTTTCAGCAAGCTCTCGTGTGCGTCAGCTTTTCCGTTATCTGCAATGTACCTTAAAGCGCTAGCACTCCCTGCTCTTACGAGTACATTGCTATCAACGAGCAGCGGTCCTACCATTTTAGCAATTCCATCCTGCGCCATTTGTATTGCTAATCCTGAATCACAGGACATTGATTCCAATGTCTGCAATCCTGATAGTTTCTCTTCAACATTAACAGATTGTATCTATAACAGTTACAATGTAGTCGTTTCGCTGTTCAATATTTAAAGCAAGTAATAGAAATGAAAACAATAAGGAACAACAATGAATTAGGGTTAGAAAAGGTGATATTTTGAAATTCAAAGCTTACTTCGTCGTACACTTTTTGAAGAGCAGTTTCCCGATCTTCATCAATAACATTCGCGGCTTCCTCCTCCTGAAAATCTTTAACAGACGGAAGTCCTGTGGGATTTTTCTTGTGAGGTTTTCTTCTCTCTCTTCTTTGTTTTCCCATTTTCAGAGGTTAGGTCCTTAGATCCCGATGGATCCCGAACCCGAACACGTGTTATCTCTGTCTTTATCTTCTCTTTCTTCGATCATCTTTTGTCTTTTTTTCGTGCAAAAAAAATGTCGTGTGTAGAAGCAACGTCTACAGTCTACGATATTTTGATACACTGCTATCGATTACAAGCTACAGGTACGGGGGCTTTGAATTTATTTTTACTAACTCAATCATTTTCTGGAAAAAATATTACAATTTTTTATCAGCATTCAAACATTAGATTTATCGATTGCCGACATATGTATCACGACATATCGAACAGCACATGTTCATAATCAAATTTTTGTATTTATACAAAATACGAAGATTTAGGAACAAGTTCTTCCACGTTTTATGAAATCAGAAACGTAAGAACATTTCAATTTCCCGGTTCCACCAGAAGATGCCACCTCCGTTCGATTTTTTAATATTTATATTTATTACACAATTCTGACAGAGATTTCTCATATGATATCGTTACACGAAAGTTCGATAAATAATTTACTACGTTCAAGATATTTGATTATTGTATAACAATTATGTTCTCTGACTTTTCTACACGATCGTCATGATTTGTCCATTCGAAATACGCGCCAACTTTCTAGCATCGCATAATCTATGTTTTGTTCAGTTTTGTTATCGTGTTCGAAGTCAATATTGCAAGAAATTACCCATAATGCAACCGGTGTTTTTACTGCGCATACGCAGTAACACTTTGCACCCACCTCCGTACCTATTTACACAGTGGAATATTATAAAATTTCTTTATTTCAACTGTATTTTTCATGAAATTTTTGTATTTCGTTCTTCTTTCCTCCTTTATTCAGATTCCATCAGCTATGCGTGTATCACTGTCTATTTTAACAGTAAAAAATTAAGAATACGACACTGTGAAAATTCATGGTTTATGGTTCGTGTTTCCAACAACGCACACCAGTTGATTTGCATCATACAGCCATACAGCATCTTAGTAAGCACGGGAAGCAAAAGAGAATTGGTCCTCGACACTGTTCGACACTTTTTGAAACCGTCGTTTTATCGTGTAGGAGCGTCAAAGGGATTGTACCGTTGACTTTTTTCATTCTACGTGACCGACATTGTAAGAACTTTTCAAAATTCTACATTACATTATTATTTTTACATCTTGTTATTATCTATACGAAAATTGCTTTTTCAAATTATTTTACAGACAAAATAATTGCATTACGTGTTTAGTACCTGATTCTTCACACAAATCGTTCGTTCGACTATTTTTCTTTCTTCTTCAGAATATAAACACATTTTTTTATTGATGCACGTGCACTTGCTTACCTTGCACTTATGATTTAATTATGAAAGAAAACATAACAAATTTTTTATTCATGCAAGCTTCTCTACAAATTCGATAGAAACATAGTACTCTGCAACAAAGGTATTCCATAACGTGGCTTTCTTTGTTATATTTTCATTGACTACGTGTTTTGTTCATGAATACGAATTTCTATTTCTCTTAGTAACACGTTTATTAAGCATTGATTTATCAATAAGAAATTATATACAACAATATTTCGTACAGTCGTGACCAACAGGAATGTGTTTATACTTTCATTTGTCTCTGTATAACCTTGTAACCGGCAATAGTGTGTTTTTGTTTTTCAACGTAAACACGCACGTGCGGTTGGTAGAGGCATAGTGTACGTATATAAAAAAAGTTTTACATTGTACTTCGTAAAACTAACAAGAATGTATCTATCCAAACAAATGTTCTGTCTTTATATCTATAATTTAATCTTTTCTAATACATTCCCACAAAGCAATCAATTTGTTGAATAATTTCTCGTGCATGCATCTTCGCAATCTTAATAATCGTAAATTAAAAATATTAGGAAACCTGGTGTTAAAGATAAAGTAAAATTGAAGGTCTACAGGGCACTAGAAATGACTATTTTACATTATTTTATCAAAATAACAAGAATGTATCTATCCAATCTAAATTTGTTGAATAATGTCTCGTGGATGTGTCTTTACAATTTCAATAATCGTAAATTAAAAATATTAGGAAATCAATGTTAAAGATAAAGTAAAAGCAAAGAATTTCTTATCATTTTAGGGGGTTCCAATAAGTCATGTCTGACCGTGGTCGAGGTAAGCCAATGGGACGTGGTCGTAGTGACCGTAGGCAGTTTCCTCAGGAAGGTGGTTCGCAACATCAGGCACCTGGTCCTTACCAGCAGGGATCTGGTCGTCCACAGGATGCCCCACCTGGTGGTTCCCAACAGCCCTCAACAAGTGCTTGGGGTCGGAGACCGGGACCTAGTACACAATCTTCAGGGCAAACACCCTACTCGAGGACGCAACCAGCTCAGGTACATTAAAGAAGACTGTTTACAGGACACTATTTACAGATTTTCTCTGCTTGTTATCTGAAATATAATTTTATTATTCTTTTTATTATTCTCTGGTGCGTCAATGATGTCTCTACTTCTGTAAATTTCTAAATTTTATTTATCATTCTTTCTTTTTATTATTCTCTGGTGCGTCAATGATGTCTCTACTTCTGTAAATTTCTAAATTTTATTTATCATTCTTTCTTTTTATTATTCTCTGGTGCGTCAATGATGTTTCTACTTCTCTAAATTTCTAAATATTGGTTGTTTTTAGTTCTTGTCACTTTTTACTTTTCATACAATATATCGTTCGACCACAAAAAGAAGGCGAGTGCAGGATTTCTACCTGGTACCCTTACTTTACTTTACAATAGAACAGTGCACCTTCTTTTTCGTGGACAAACGATACGTTCTACCTACTCTCATAAATCCATACAGCATGCATGCTTTTCTTTAAAAAATTACAAATAAGGTGGACATAATGATTCTAAATAAATTAACTTTGTTGTTCTACTTGTCTTTATGAAGATAAAGCATGGGTTGGTTTTTTTTATCCACTCTGCTTCTTTAAAATAATTACTAGGTGATAAGATGGGTGCTGTGTCATTAATTCATGTTCTTCCTTTTTTTTTCATGGTTTTTTTACTTAGAGTAAAGTTTATCCTGCACTAAAAGGAGTGAAGGTTAGTATTTGAATTATTGTTTTGGTTGTACTTTCTGAATCTTCAGTTATGTTTTTTAGTGTTTTGTGGTAATTATAAAAAAAGTTGAAAATTTACTTCACAATTCATGTTTTTGTAATATAGTAGGTCCTCGTTTTACGCGGTTATGCCAAATACTAAATGCTAAAATTAAAATAAACCAGTTATGTTCGTGGAAAAATTTATCATTCGTAAATAGCTGAATGCCTACGCTGTACACTTTTTTTAAAACTTGGAATTGGTATTTTGATTCGCTTCTAAGAATCCGCGTAAGTCGAGGACTTGCTGTACTCACAGATTATTGCTGTTCACAACAAAAAGTTGACGATTATTTATTTTTTAATACAACAGAGTTCTGGACGTGCGATAGAGCGTATGGGTCCTAGAGGCGATAGAGGGGCAGGCTATGTATCGGAAACTGGACCTGAAAAAATGGAGGGTAAGCTGAGAAATCCATCGAATAATTTGCAAGAACAATATTTTCATATTGTTGACACACGATTACGTTTGCAGTTGAAGGTGCAGGCGGAAGTGGTGATGGAGCATCACTGGGAAGAGGGGCAATGCGTGGACGGAGAGTGATAACAGCTGAAATTCACACAAAGCCGTCAACTTTAGTGACGAAAAAAGGTTTGCAGATATCCGTTTAACTGGATGTAGTTTTTGTATTCAACAAATGTTACAAATTAATTACGAAAAATATTGCTACTTGTGTAGGAACGTCTGGTCAGCCTGTAAACCTGCAAGCAAATTACTTTAAATTGCTGGCCACAACTGACTGGTGTCTTTATCAGTATAGAGTTGACTTTGCACCAGAAGAAGATCGCACGATCGTGCGTAAAGGTCTTCTTAGACTGCACAAAGAATCTGTCGGAGCATACGTTTTCGATGGAACTGTGCTTTATACAAGCCGACGATTGCCCGACGTAAGATTTTACACTAAGAAGCTCATTATATAGGCTTTTAACACCAAAATTACGAATACTTTATCATTTCAAACATTATAATTACAGAACATGGAACTATGGTCTGTCCGACAATCGGACGATACAAAAATCCAAATTACTATACGTCTCGTCGGAGACATGGTCAAAGGAGATCAACACTATCTCCAATTCTTCAACATAATCATGCGAAAATGTTTGGGTCTTCTGAAGCTCCAACTAGTTGGGCGCGATTACTTCGACGCCCGTAGCAAGGCAAGCAAAATCTGAACGCAACTCTAATATTTATTCGTCGAGATATGAAACAATTCTATAATCCATGTACATGTAATCACGATACAGGTAGAAATCCGTGATTATCGATTGGAACTCTGGCCGGGTTACACGACCTCCATAAGGCAACACGAGGATCATATACTTATGTGTGCTGAGATCACGCACAAAGTAATGCGTCAACAAACACTTCTAGATATTCTAAATGAATGTTACCAGGAGAATACTAGAGATTATAAGGTAAACGTGTGTGAATCGTAAATAATGTCTATGGTCTTGTGCTAATATAAGATCGCTTTAATTTTTAGAAACTGTTCCAAGAACGAATAATAGGTCTAGTTGTTCTTACGGATTACAACAATAACACGTATCGCGTAACCGATATAGATTTCGATACTAACCCCAGTTCAACGTTCCAATTACGAAACGGGGAAAGTATATCGTACAGAGATTATTATAAAAATAAATATCAAATTAAAATACGTAACGATTCCCAGCCGATGTTGGTTTCGAGAGTGAAACCAAGAGAGCGGCGTGCAGGTCAAACCGAACTCGTGTATTTAGTTCCTGAATTATGCCGTGCAACAGGTCTGTGTTCTACTCGGAACTTTTGGCTCAGGATCACTGTTGTATTCCATAACGAAACGCTACTTGGTTGCAGGTCTGACCGACTCGATGAGAGAGAATTTCCAATTAATGCGAGCGTTGTCGGAGCATACTCGTGTAGCTCCGAAATCGCGTATAGACAAATTGATGGTGTTCAATCGAAGACTTCGGTCTGAAGCCGCGATAGTACAAGAGCTTACTGACTGGAATTTAAAACTCGATGAACAACTTGTGCAAATACCATCGCGTATATTACAACAGGAATCGATAGTGCTCGCCGGTGGTCGCAGTAAAGTTTCTGCCGGACAATTCGCAGATTGGACCCGAGAGCTGCAGAGAAAGGACATGTTCAATCCGGTCCAATTAAATAATTGGGTTGTAATCTGCATTAACCGCGTGAGACGCGATGTCGAGGTAAGACGTGAGATTTTCACGAAGCAGCTACATTCTTGATCCGCAGCGTAAACTTATTAATCGATTTTCGGTGCAGAGATTTATAAGCACCTTGCAAGAAGTTGCCCAAGGGATGGGCTGTAGGTTTGCTCCTCCTAGGATCTGGGACATCAACGACGATAGATCGAACACGTATTCGGACATCTTGGAAAGGATAATGAGCACCTCTAATCCAGAGCTGGTCTATTGTGTGGTTTCGAATAACAGAGCGGATCGATACAGCGCGATCAAGAAGAAATGTATAATCGACAGGCCAGTCCCGTCGCAAGTTTTCCTGGTAAAGAATCTGTCGAAAAATGCCAGGTCGATCGCTACGAAGGTGGCTATTCAGTTGGCGTGTAAACTGGGCGGTTCACCATGGAGCGTCGAATTGCCACCGATTAAATTAATGGTTGTCGGTTTCGACGTATGCCACGATCCGACTGATAAGAGTCGCGACTACGGTGCTATGGTCGCGTCGTTAGATACAAGTTTGACGAGATATTTCAGCGCTGTAAGCGCGCATACCTCCGGCGAAGAACTGTCGAACGAGTTCTCTGTAAGCTTGACCAAAGCTCTGCATTGTTACAGGAATTTGAACAAGTGTTTGCCATCGCATATTGTAATATATCGCGACGGTGTAGGAGAGGGTCAGGTTTCTCACGTGTACGAACACGAAGTCGAACAGATAAAAGCGAAATTGAAAGGTATTTATGGCGAGACTCCAATAAAAATGGCGTTCGTCATAGTCACGAAACGTATAAACACTCGATTCTTCTATAATGGGAATAATCCTCCTCCGGGTACAGTAGTTGATGACATTGTGACGAACCCAATGAGATACGATTTCTTTATTATATCTCAGAGCGTACGACAAGGTACAGTGTCTCCTTGCGCGTACAACGTTATCGCGGACACGACAGGCTGGAAAGCAGACCAGCTACAAAGGATTACATATAAATTAACACATATGTATTATAATTGGAGCGGTACGGTCAAGGTACCTGCGCCTTGTCAGTACGCTCACAAACTGGCGTTTTTGGTGTCACAGTTCATACGTCGTCCTCCGAGTACTCAAATGCAGGATCTTCTATATTATTTGTAATTTCCTGACGCCTACATCTTTCTCTTTCGTTATACAACTGACTGATCAGCACAACCAACATAAGTGACACTATTAAGTATTAAAGAAGTATAAAAAAATTAATATATAGAAGTATAATTTTTATTTTTATATGACAGGAATCTAAGTTTTGTTCTTTTCTCGATACTGTGGTATATAGATCAAGTTGCTTACGTAATCTTACGTAAGCAAGAAGGGACGGCAAAGTTCCAAACTTCAGTATACCAAATGCAAAATATTTTTATTTGATTTCAGCTAATCTCATGTTCTAATCATTTTAAAAAAAATTATTATAAGTGCACAAATAAATAATAAGTTACCGTATTAAATACAATCGTGTATCTCGTAGTTTTTATATCGACATAATAATGTTATATTTTATAAAAATTTATTAAATAAAATATCTTAAATGTTTTATAAAAACGTAGGAAATTTAGACTTATTTTATAAGACTGACTGCCTTACTTAGTTTGAACATTGCCTTAGTATAGAAGCGTGCGTTAAAATGTTAAAACGTTTACAGAATTTTGATACGTCGAATACGGCGCTTTATGTGGAGGGGATATTCGTTTTTCTTAGATCATACAGTTAAAAAAAATTTAAATCAATTTTTTGTATGCTTCGAAACTTTTTCATGGCATCTGAAAATTTTCCAAAATGCTGGAATGTTAAATTCGATAGAATTTGGTACGATTTTTACTTATATTGGCTTATATTCCAGATCTATATATTGAGGCTACTACCACTGAAAATAACAATTTTATTTAATTCCACTTTAACGTTTCCAATATAAACATTTCTATATTCAGCAATATAACGTAAATCAAATATTGTACATATTGCGATTTGTTGCACTGTCGGTATTACAGATCGTGAGACACAAAACCCCATATGGTGATTGGTCTACTGGCTGTGCCTCGTCTATGGCGGTGATGTTACAAATTCATGATTTCTTTACTTCGTTTGGTCCACCGCTAGATGGCTGTACGCTCTCGTCGAACACTGTCACGCTTGCGTCGACTCAATTTTTGTGCTCCTTCGAGCTTCCTTTTCCGTTTGGATCTGAAATAGGTTTGTTCGGTTTTTATTCAGTTTATTGTTATCCATATAATCTAAAAGAATCGTGGTGTGTAGGAAGATCCTTATATTAATTTCGCGGTCTTCAGTATTCCACGATGTTATTTCCAACGATATCTCAGATATTTTCTCGTAACAAAGAATTTATATTCCAGGATCAAAATGGTGCAACGGTTAACCTATCGTCGACGGTTGTCATACAACACAAAAAGCAACAGGAGACGCGTGTAAGTATTGTTTCAAACATAATTGAGAAACAAAGTTTATTGCCGTTATTCGTTCGTGCTGTATCCGTTACGAGGTGTCAGTTTTATCGGGATAGGTGTGCGTTTGTTGGTGCCTGACTGTTTGAGGTTATGTTGTTGTTTCTCTGTCGGATTTCCATGCGTGGTTTATCGTTCAAGAGGATACGGTTGCTATAGTAAACTGTGAAATCTCAGGGAACCGTGACTCAGAATCACCACTAAACATTGCTGTACCATTATTTAAAATATTGTTTACATTATTAGATATGTTGGTACCTAGTCAATTACTAAACGTTTAAGTATTGTACGAGGTATTATATCAATTTCATTTCCAAATCGTAAGAAATGTTTAATTTTCCAGTTAGAATAGCTCCGAACGCGAAGAGTTGATACCGATAAGCTCTATATTTTGTGAATGATTCTAGTGTACGCACTCCTGGTGGAAAGCTGGTGTACCAGTACCTTAAGAAACCCAAGAAGATCCCGAGATGTGGATTATGCAAAGATAAGCTTAGAGGAATCCAGCCGGCCAGACCAATGGAAAGGTCCAGAATGTGCAGGCGTAAGAAGACAGTGAAACGAGTCTACGGGGGTGTTCTATGTCACAAATGCGTGAAGGAAAGGTATGCTCGCGTCTCTGATTTCTCTGTTTGTGCTGGTACGGGTTCGTTGATTAGCTCATAACGCTCACCTATGTACTTTATTTTGTTCCAGGATCGTCCGTGCTTTCCTAATCGAAGAACAGAAGATCGTTGTTAAATATATGAAAGCGCGTAATGCAAAAACGAAGGCGGAGAAGTAATCTTTTGCTTTTTATTAACTAAATAAAATACATAAAATCGATACACATCATGGTTCCTCGTCCTTACAACTGTAGGATTACCGCACACACTCGAACCTTGTCCGTTGTACGTCCTCCATCGTCCAACAGTGTTCTGGTATAGTTCCTGCAAACGCTTTCTCTCCGAACAGGTCTGAATTAGAGATCCCTATTTCTCGTGTATGTAAATACACGTGGTACGTGAACCGTGTAGCAAGAATTTAAGGATCTGCGAGTATGGATCCTTAAATTCGTACCACACGGTTCACGTACCACGTGTACACGTGTATTTCAGTACACGTTGAAAACCGCGATCTCTAGTCCGAATGTCGCATCGACTTGTTCCTTCCTCGCATTTCTTTAATATCGTTTGCACGCGTAGATCGCGACTCGTGTTTGTTGATCCGTCGATTTTCCTATTTGCAGGACCGAACTTAGAACCGTGGATCCTGTGCTCCTACCTTGAAACTCTCACCTTCTCGTGACACAACCTCGCACAACTTCCTAACACGGAACCTACTGCTTCCAGTCGAATATTTCGAGAGCGAGAGATTGTTTCGAATCGAGACGCGTTACAGCGTGTAGATGTTACGGGATAGAGGCGCACTGTTCACTTTCCCAATATAGTTAGAGCGAGTACACGATTCCCTGCATGGTATAGGAATAAGAGGCGAGTATTGTATTCCGCTTATGGTCAAGGAGTGCGCGAAACCCGTCCCAGGGCGGCGTGACTCGCCAGCCTCGGTTGCACTTAACAAGTGCCTTATTTGCTGAACGACGAGTGTGCGTGTATGCGCGCCGGACCGGTGCTGTTTCCATGCCGGCGCAGAAATCGCCCAGGTGAGAACCGTGCGAGTTTGTCACCTGAGAATGCGGACAGCCTGTCGGCTATTAAGTACTTTCGTTTCGCGAAACAACCTCCGTTCGCTGTCTCCTATCGCAGTTCCAACCTTTCGATCTTATCGTGACACGGAGTAGGAGTCTAACGTGTTCTAGCTCTCCATCTCCATTTCCCACCCTTTTTTTCTCTCTTTCTCCCTTTTTTCTCCCCACGTTTCTTCCTCGATCGCGCTCGGTCCACGCTCGATTCATTCATACCTCGCCGTATTTTCTGAATACAACAGAGCCTATTTTGAGCGCGCGACCACCCTTTCGGGAGATGCTCGATCGGCTATTAACGGCTATCGGTCATTCGCGTGAACGACGCACAGTGGTCGGAAATCGCCGGAACGCGGCCAAAATAGGAAGGAATACTCAAATTTAAAACGCAAATGATTGGGCTCCCAAGACAATTGGTATTCCCATATTTCTTGTACCGTGGAATATGTTAAACAACTTGATTGAAAAATTATTTTTGCCAAACAAGCGTTGTACCTGTGACAATCTATTTATGTTTCTAGATAGTTTTGTTATTTTTACGGATTTTTTTACCCTCTTTGGACATTTAGCACCGCTGTGCGACGCTTCAACTCCAATATTTATTTAGCCGCAACGGGTATCGAGCCTCGAGCTCTTTCTCCGTATCGATCGTCTGTCCTCGATCACAATAACGCCTTGCTTATCGGTTTTGGCATTGCGAATGATCGACGTGGCTCTGCTCTTTATCGGTCTCATTCACCTTCCGAGACATTATCGCTCGTCGCAACTCTGAAATCGGTCGCATCTTCTCCGAATAGATACGGGAAAGACATATCGCGAATTCCGTCGTTCGAAAACGCGTGTATTTCAGAGCATTTGCCGTTGCTCCAATAAATTCTTATTCGTTCGAATCGATTTTCGTACAAGAGGTAGTAACGCGAGAGGAACATTCGAATTCCGATCTCGGTCGGTTCCTCGTGAATTCAGCTGAAAACTGGTGTTACTTCCAGATCGTCGGTCGTCTCGCTTTGCTCTCGAAAATAAGAACACGGGAAAGAGGCGTCCGTGGCGGTTGCCGCAAGAATAATAGCAAAGGATACAAGGGGTGCTGACGGTCGACAAGCAAAAAACCCCCCCACGAAAACCACCTCGCTCCGAATACCGATGGTAGTCGGCCGATTTCGAATTTTCGAGGGAACGTTTCTTGCTCGTGGTCGACCATCCGTGTCGAAAATAATCGGTGCGGTTGGTCGGCAGGATGAGATGTTCGCGCGAGGCGAGACGAGGGCACGTTTTCGTCTCGCTCCGATCGCCACGAAATATCTTTTCCTTTCGATGCACCGAGAGATTTCTTCCCGGCAGGAAACGTGTCTTCCCTCGCATAGTGTTACTACCTCGAGGATCTGGACGCTCGGAAAGCGTAGAGGTACATACTACGTTGTTTGACGTTTGTCGAATATACACCGAAGGTCGAGGCAGCCGGCACAGTTCAAAAAGGCTGCGCGTCGATTGAAATTTCAATTCAAATAGGAAAGTTTTTTATTTTTCGTTCTTCTCTTAGAGAACTTCTACCAACGTATTTGTGAGATTTTTCTAATTAAAATGAGTTTAAATACGGCATATAATTTGGACCATAATTCACTAAGATATACAGTGGCCCACAAAAGTGTTTGTACGAACATCAAAACTGAATAACTTCTTTGTAATTGTATCAAACGATCTGATGTTTTGTAAGCGATTAGAAGCATTGGTTTACTAAATGATGTGCAAAAGAAAAATTCCCAAAAATTATAATTTACAAGGTTACATGCAAAAATAATAAAGGCATTTTTTAAAACTTTTTATTTGGGCCCTTAATGAAAATTTAAAAAACCGGGAGGGTCACCTAACGTTGCCATCTCAAATATCTTTGTTGTTTTTAAAGACACGTCAAATGTCTGAAGGACAAAGTTGAATGGTAAAATGGGGCTCATACGATACCAAAAAAATTTTTGTTTTTATGTAATTTCTTTAGAGATACGAAGGTTACCTTCATTTTTTAAATAGAATGAGGTATTTTCAAATACATCAATCGATGCAGCTGTATATTCGTTATAAAAAAGCACTAACCTATGTATGTCGAAAAGTTAGTAGTTCAGGAGATATTTCAATTTACTTCCGAGTTGGGTCTCGTAAAAGTTCTGGATATAAAGAATGAAAGTCACACTATGCGAGGGAAGACCGTATAGCGACTCTAATACAGCTGTTCGAGCAGATTCGATGATGCGGATTAATGTATCTCGTTGAAAACGAAATTAAATTTCTGTCGGCGTCGAAGGGATCGATTAATTTCCATCGCTGCGACGAGAAACGAACGACAAGAAGACTGAGTCGTTGCCGAGGACAGGTTTACTAATTACGAAACGGATACAATTTCGCGAGTGTTCCGCGCGAAATTGCACGGCGAACCAATTTGCTCGGAGCCGCGTTGCCGCGCGGATCGTCGCCCCTCGTCGGTAGCAAAAGGTAGCTGCTCCCTGTCGCGTTTAATTGCCGGACCCGGCTAGAAAATGCGAGCGCGCCGTAACCTGGTGCGAGAGACGGCACCGGTCCGCTTGTAATCAATTTCCGGAACTCGTATTTAACGCTACACTAAAGCGCCGCAGGATGAACTCGATCTGCTTCGTGGTCGCGCAGCGGAATTCATTATGCAACCAGCGAAGTCGCGGACAATTGAAAAGAACTTGAAAAGGGGTTGAACGGTTTTAATTAAAGACAATGATCATGTTTCAAGGTGTATCGATAATCACTGGACCACGTTTGAAACTCGATGACTCGTTTTCAGCGTCGAGATTGCTACTTTACGACTATAATTATCCGTACGGTAGCGCGAGGATTGATCCGGCGCGGCGCACAGCGGAGTTGGGATGAAATTTAATCAACGATTGACGAATAAATTTCTACTTCAATCGTTAATCGCAATTGACAATTAATCTCCTAGTTTAGTCGTTAATTACGGTTAACGATTAAATACTTGTTAATCGTTAATTGGGAATGACGGATAAATTTGATAAACCACAATTTTCTCCAAATTCTGCAAGTCCATGATTTTCAAAGTTAAAAAACGTTCGTACCATAAGCTCTTCGATTTTTACACAAAATTCATCGGTTTACCCCAGTGTGCGGCGCGGCGTGGCTCGGAAGAATCGTCGGATCAATTGTTATCGTGTTCGATATCAGCAGCAGCGAGGAACACGAATGTCCGGAGGTGTACACGCGAGGAGAACGAGAATAAGAATGAGACGAGTGAAAGGGGGGTTCGAGAGCGCGACTCCGAACTCCGAAACGACAAGGAAACCGCGGTGTGTCGGTAGCGGGTCACGAGATCGGTTCGCGTCGCGTTTAATTGACGGTTATAAAATGGATCGAAAGAAAGAGAGAAACGGAGAGAGAGAGAGCGTGCAATCGAGAATAATTTGAAGCGAGCGAGGAGGAGAACCGCGATACCGCGTGATTCCTATAATTTTCAGGGCTCGTGTTTGACAAAATAACAAGTGGGTGGGTGTCGGTTTTCACACCCGCGGCTCGACGGGGCCTCTTCGGGGAATGTAAAAAAGGGCAGAACACGAAACCGGTCCCGATGGATCTTTGTTATGCCGGGGCCCCCACGTCCTCTCTCGCCTGCACGCCTCCTCGCTTGCTCGCCTCTCGCGTCTCTGAATAAGGACCAACTGCGCCAGGATCGTAGCTAGCGAACGCTCAACCCTCGCCCCGTTCACGGATCCAGCCACTTTCCTCTTTTCGGACGTCGATCGTCCCTTTCTTCCGTGAAAACACGAACTAAAGTCGAGTTTTCGACGGCGTTGAAAGTTTTTCATAAGTTCTTACATGTCTGAAGTAAGTTTTTACATGCACGTGGGTGGCAGCTTGCATTATTAATAATTTAACTATTTTTATAAAGCTGCGACAGCTACAGGCTGCCGAATAATGCAAATTACGCCTCGTGAACGTAAAAATAGGACTTTTGAGGGCGACTGCGGCCTAGATTGGTCTTTTATCTAGCGTTTTTGATTATTGAAAAGCTCTATTCTTCTTTTATCTGGAAATGAGTCCACCCGAGTCTACTCCTACGTACACCTCATCGAGACCTCGTACTCGAGAACTGATTCCCTAGGACATCGGTGTATTAGTTTCAATTTAATAAGATGACCAAATGATGAAACAGTTTTTTATTTGGCACCTGTGCCTTGCAGATAATGTAAACATTTTTTATTATGCATAAAGATCCGCAGTCTACTTATCAATTTCAACGAAGAAAACATCGAAAAGTGACTGTTTGACTTGTTATTTTATCGATTTTTTTTTATCACTGTGTCAATTTGACACCGAGGGACAGATTCAGTTCGTGAAATGAGGGGCGGATGAGGGTTAAAAAAGTTACGCGATTTTGAAGAGTGCCCACTCAATATTGTGCACGACTGTAGTTTATAATTGTAGTTATAACCTGCCTACCACAAGAAACCCCTAAACACGTCCTGTTCATAAAAAGATAACGTGTAAACAACAACGCTATGAGTCGAGCTCGCGTTTTCACGGTTTCGAATCACTGTGCGTCCGATCGACAAACCGCGCAAAAAAGATCGAATACTCGCGCGTCTTACCGTGTGCGGTCGCTACGAAAATTCAACAGGTTTTTCCGACTCTCGGGGCTCGAGTTGATGCGCGTCGTAACCGCAACCGGTCCAAATACGGCGCGACTTCGGTTCGTTAACTTATTAAGCTCGGTGTTGCATCACGATCGATTAAAATCGGATGTAAGCCTGGCCGTCGCGTACGGTAGCGTGTGGGCAGGTTTGGGTTCGTTCCGAGTGATACGAAAAGAGTCTCGGAGGGCCCCGAGCAACTTCATGAAACACGGTCTATCTAGTCGAGAGAAAGAGGCAGAGAGAAAAGGAGAGAGCAATCGGTGGTCGTCGAGTTAAAGTTCAATATATTCCAATTTGTCGCGGTAGGCAGATAGGAGGGACATCGGTCTCTCGGCTCTGGTTTCCTTCTCTATAGCCGTGGTCCGTTTCACTCTCGAGCTCCAAATCGCAGTCGGCGGGACCGCTTTGATCGAGCACCAGTGGCCTCAATTCACACCTGACTTTTAGCGATAAAAGCCGGCTCTAAAGATATCGTTATCCCGGTCGAGCACACGAGCCACGCTCGGCCGAAGGAAAGGAAACGGTTATCGCTGCAGGTAGCCCGCTCTTACGCGCTTAATCGAGCGAATTCATTTCGTCCCGTGTCCTTGCCTCCTCTTTTTTCTCTCGACGCTGTTAACCCCTTGCCTTATTTCAACGAGTCTCACACTCGTCGTGAAGCTTTTGAACAAAGTCTGACAAATACGAATGGTACGCCATTCTTTCTAAACGAAATAGAATTTGATTCTACCATTCTACGACACTTTTAGGGATAAAGACGTTTTAATCGCTGGAACTGTAAAGAAAGTGATGCAAGGCAAGGGGTTAGACCCTTTGCACTCCTTCGTCGATTGTGACTCGACATCGGAGAAAGAGAAATGTAAATAAAACGGGTTTATTACATTTAAAAACAAATGTAATATTTAATATACTTAGTAAACAGAATTGTTTAAAATAAGCAGCAGGCAAGGAACTGTCGTTTGAAGTGAAATGAAATGAGTTGTTGGCAAGGAAATTGAAAAACAATTCGGACTGCAAAGGGTTAAACGTTGCCCAGCCTCCGGCTCGTTTCGCACCGGTCGATCCTCCGGGGAAATCGTCTGACTGAGATTATTTCCTGTTTCAGAATGGAGCGGACAACGGCCTGGAAAGTTAATTGCGAAGAGGCGCCACTTGACTACAAGGGTCAAAGGAGAGAGAAGTTTCTTCAGAATTCCGGCGGGATCCTTGAAGAGAGTCCGGCCGATGGAATCCGAAATTTGCATAAGTAAACGGCGACGTAATCTCCTGTGCCGGATTGCAGCAGCGGGGAGAGGAGAACGGACGATTTCGGGGATCGGTGACAGCCGTGAAGCATGATTTATAGTCGTAATTTCGTGATGCGGGTTTCCGTTGCTACTTACTCGTCGACCTCGTGGTGGACGTTCGTCGACCACGCCGCGTTCAGATCGAATACGAGGAACAGCCGAGAACGCGCACCGGTCCCCATCCGCTAAATAGACGCAATTACGATCGATTATCCAATGTGCCGTCCTACCGACTAATCTTGAACAAGGAACGTCCGAACAACGTACACGGCTCGATCGAATGCGCGCAGCGTACTCCCGAAAAATACTCCTTTCCCGTGTTATACTTTCGCAACGAGCAATTTGTGCGTTCCGTCGGTAATATTCGAAAGCGTGGTAACTTGAGATTTATTCGACGGACGCGTCGAAGCCGTCGAAGTGTACAACAACCGCGTCCCGGGTCCCATAAATCAGACACGGGCTAAGTATTGTTCGAAAGAGGAAGCGTCCAGGTCTGGTAAACACGTGTACGCTACGCAAACTTTCCATGCAGATGTTTAGGATTATTCCATGCAGGCGCTCAGTGTCAAGATCAAAGAGCTATCGATAGAAATGAGATAAAGCGATGATTTTCTCGTTGAATTAAAGCTGCGATATTGCAGAAAGAGGAAAAAATAGAGAGATAATGGTACGAACGTATTTTAACTTTACAATTACTCCAGGAGTTATAATTACAAAGCAAATGAATTACATCGTAATTCAGTCATATTGTAATTTATAATTCAGATCTTCATTCAATTCAATTACAATGTAATTCGTAATTTCAATGGAGTACAATTATAAAATACGTTGTAATTAAATTATAATGTAATTCGTAATTGCAATTGGAGTACAATTATAAGATACTTCGTAATTCAACTTTAATTTAATCAAAAGATCATCGCTCTATTTGATTTCTGTCGAAAGTTCTTCGATTTTAACACAAAATTCATCGGTTTACTCCATTGCGCGGTTCATGGTACTCTTCTCCTCTTCCCGGTAGCGAACACGATCCGTGTAGCAAGCCGTATCTAAAAGATAACTCGTTTTCAGACGCGGAGGATCGTGTGGGACGTAGCGCGGGGTGTCGAAACTGAACGTGCACGAGCCTGGATCAGATCTTGCGGTTGAATAGGACCGGGGCTGATGCGGTCGGAGTCGGAGTTGGAGTCGGAGGGGCGAGGACTGACCCAAAGCTCCGGACGCCACGGCACGTTAAGGCCCAGACATGGATTTCGCTCTTTTGTGGCTCCGTACGACGTCGGGCTGCCGCGCCGAATGAAATATACTTCCAGCTCGTACGGCCCTCGTAACTGGCGCCGAACGGATCGAGATTTTCGGCCCCGTCAGGGCCGACCATACGCGCCTCGCCGCTTCTCTCCCTCTCGATGCATCTCTTTCTCACCATCGGTCTCTCGAGTCGGCCCGCATTTATTTTCTGGTTGGTCCGAGGCGAGAACGCGTTAAACGATCCCCGAGACGGACCTACGATCGACTTACGGTCCCCCTAATCCACCGATCCAACTTCGAAACGCCTTTCGAATTTCTCGTTGCTTTTTTACCATCGTGTCGCGTCGTTTCGCTCCGCTCCGCTCCGAACGGTCGAGCGGGATTCATAGAGCGTAATAATCTCGGCGAGCAAGCGATATGGAAGTCGACGCGCGGTGCGAACCGATCGGCGTAGTTCGCGCGAACAACGTTGTTTCGTTTGATAGACGACAAACAACGCGGCAGAGGCGAGGTCATTTTTCATCGGCCCCGCGCGCGCGCGAGCGAGCGGTGGTAATAGCACGGCGGTAAAAAGAGACCGCGCGAATTCGATCGTGGTAACGATGTTTCCCATCGGGACACGAGACGCGAGAGAGGACCTGTTCTTTTGTCAGCTCGCTGCCTGTCTCCGGATGAAATATACTTCCTCCCCCTAGGGGGCGATGCGAGGCGAAACGAAACGAAACGAATGGATCGTGATTTCGGGGCCCGCCGGACTACACTCTCCCGATCCCCGGCTTCATTGTTGGCCATTGTCGCTCCTCGAGCGGCAGAACCGTGCCAGGCCTGGTCGGGACGTGACGGGGCGAGGCGAGATCTCCGTCGCCCGCCACCCGCCATCCACCGACTGCATAAACGAATAAGGGTTCGCAGAAAAGAACCGACCGATTCTAATCCCGAAATCCGGTTTCGAGCACGTCGGATTGTCCACCGCCGCGCTGTCTTCTTTTTTCGTTAACACGAACCTCGAGCTCCAGCCTCCGGTGGGCTCGGATTCGACGGTCCAACGCGGACACCTTTTTAAATGCTTTTTGAGATCGTCGCCGCACTCGACCGACGCGCCAGACGAAGCCGTAAAATTAATAGAACCGGCGCACAGAGCGGCCGATCACCGATCTAGCTGTTCAAAAGTCCCAAAATGCAAATTGGAGTTTGCGCATCAACGTTTGTGCAACGTTTAATTATATGTTTGAGAGCTCGAAACATAACAAACATTTGGCTAAAGTAACGTTATTTAATTAATTGAAGTTGTTAAGTAAAGTTATGGGGTGGGGGAGTGGTGAAAAACCGTACTTGTCCTGTCGCGTAAACAGTGTCTTGGTCGCGCTGATTTTCTGAATTTTGAACAGCTAGATCGGCGATCGGCCGCACTGTGCGACGGTGGTCGGCGCGCCGCGGTTCCTGCGGTCGGAGCCAACCGATCCACAGTGGGGAGAACGTATTTAGAAGTGAAAAAATCGAAACGCTACTAATAACCGATAATTCGATGTTACATGTATTCTGCACGCATTAAGTAAGTGTAAAGAAGGCTAATAGAGTTGCATAAGTTAGACTACCGCGGAGAAAGCAACGTATTTCAATTTCGAATGTTAGTTTTAATTTACGATAACAGGAAAGAGAAACTTGGGTGAAATTAATTTTTTTACAAAAGTTTCCAGAAATGAAATTTACAAGAGAAACAATAATAATGCTTCTGAACACGGCTGTTATAATTAGAAGCAACGTGAACGTTCTATACAGCATATAACGGGTGAAAAGAATGTCCTTTGCCACGTTTAACAATAATTAATTTAACTTCTACAGACATGTGTGTTGACGTAAGAAGTAATAAATGTACGATTGGCTTTTTGGATTTCGCACTCCAAAATCCGTGTTCTCCACTGCGCGACGCGGTGCGGCGTGACACCGTTCATGATATACGGTATTACGATAATTATGCAGGCTTCTTTATCTTATCCCCATAGTTCTCCTTGAGTAAGCGCATTTATGGCGGTCTGTGCGTCCGTACGGCCTCGGTTCTCTCTACTCAGAGGCTCTCTATCTTTCTCTCTCTCTCTCTCTCTTTCTCTGTGCTCGCGATAATACGACTCGCTCGCAGATCGAGCCTCTAATTGCATGTACGCGCGGACGATAACGAGGCGAACGCGCGTGGCGTCCAGAGGCGACGACTTTCTACTTTTGTCCGAAGCGCAGTTTTTTTATCGAACACAGCGGAACGTGTCTCCGTGTCCCCCTGCGATAATCGACCCCCCGCGCATGGGAGGCATTAGACGCCGATCGAGAGGAGCGCGAGAAACATTTCTCCGTCGCTTCCTCGATTTATATCTGTTCGTTTTCGCAACCCTTGCCTCTCTCCCATGTTTGGAAAGCTTGCAACAACCTCGATAAGCGGTTGTCGCGATAACATCGACGCTTCCTACCGACTCGTTCGCGCTCGTAAATATTATTCGACGGTCTTCCCGTCCGTTTTTCCTCGCGCGTGAAACCTTTCGCGGAACGAGCCGGATAAGCACAGGAATATAGTGCAGCGGCGGGGAGAGCGGTGCGGTGATTTTTGTGTCTATGTGCGCCGCTATTCGTCACCGCTCCGCTATAAAGGGTGAACCACGAATCGTGATTAGCAGAGATGCATTCTTTGGCAGCGTGAATTGCATTATTGGGAACCATGAAGCTGCGCATGTAGCTGTTTTCATAAAGCTGCAACAGCACATGCTGCCGAATAATACAAATTACGTCTCGTGAACGTAAAAATGGGACTTTTGAGGCTTTTGACTACTGGAAAACCCTATCTTTGCGTTTTGCCGAGAAATTGCAATCCTTGCCATGCGGACAATCCATCGCAGGCCACCGGAATCTTTCACGATTTTGCTCATTCGCTAGCTGGCGAAAATTTGACCCGCTCTCGACTGGATCGCATTCGCTGGAACGAATAATCACGGTAATGAATGTTAATTGCGCACGATCGAAGAGCGTTACCGTTGCGTCTCGCTCGCTGTCGCGTTCGCGCTCCTCCGCGTGTACAGTATGCGGAACGTACGCGTATTACTCGACCCGTCACCAATTAACAGGACGATGCGGCGACTATTTCTAGCAATTAGCAATCGGCCGTTAGTCAGCGAGAGAAACGAGCTTCCTTTGTCCACCTCGCCTCCGCCCATCCGTGTTCGCACGGAGAGAAATCGCGATCATTCCCGACGTCGGAACTGAGATGTCGAGGATGTACGTTGGATACTAGGAAGACAGGTCCGTTCGTTGAAAGCAAATCTGACCTAAAATTGCTGCTCTACCGGCTAGTAGAGAGGTTAATTAACCCGTTGACGGGTTCTCTCGCTTCCCTCGACGTTCGCTGGCCGGCTGCTAACATTAAGGCCCCATTCAGACACGGCGGAAACTGCTCGTTTTCGATTGATTTGGATTGTTGGTCCGCGCGGACAGATGTGGACGAATATGAAGACGCTAATGTAAATAATAGGGGTGTGCGAGAACCCGGAAATGTCGGGAAAGACATCGAGACGAGTCGGGTCGGGTTCTTGAAAATTTCGGGGTTCTGGATTATGTCGAGATTCTGGAAGGTTTCGGGATTAAAAAACCGTGATTGCGTCGAGATTACGGCGGACTCGGCGACGTTAGGCCCGCTACACACATCCGTTTTTCTAACGTGCGGTAAATGTTGTATTGCGGCGCCGCACAGTGCGTTGAGTCAATGGGATTTTGGGACAAAAATCGCTCAAAAATAGTTCGAATGAAAGTAAAAACCTTAGTTTTTCTTCCTTCGTGGTTGCTTGAAAACCATATCTCGAAGATAGATCGCTGAGAATCTGGAAAAAATTGTTTTTTATCTGTCGGGCAGCTGGGGGCAGCTAATTTTTGTGTAATCCTAAGAACCCTCCAGTGTCAACATTGTATAATAACACGGAAGTATATTTTTTCATTTTTGTTCCATGACAACGCACTGTGCGCCGCAACTACGGTCCAAACAAATGTGCAGCGCTTAGTCGAATCCATAGTATTTCAGACCGCAATTCCGGCGCCGCACGGTCGTTAGAAAGACGGACGTGTGTAGCGGGCCTAAACGGACAACTGAAGATCGGGAAACAGAGTGTCGTTTGTGGGACTCGAATCGCGGTATTCGGCGATACAGAAATAAAGGAATCAAGTCGCAACGACTCGGACCGATCGAGAATTCAACGCGACGATAGATTCGTAGAAAGTCGAGCGACGCTCGATCCGACCGATCGGGCACACGGCTCGCCGGACAGGAGAGATCGCTCCGCGTTCCGCATATAGAAGACGGCGCTGAACACCGCGGCACCGCGATTCCATAAAAGCGTCGAGAATCATTTCTAAAAATATAATGATCGACGTTCTTACGCGAGCTAGCCGACCGGCTTGCCGCGAATCGATCTGGATCGGTGGATCTCGCGAATGGAAACGACCGGCCCGACAGGGGACAAGGGAGACAGTCGAGACGGACAGGTTCTCCGTGGAAATTGCTGCGTTGGGAATGTACCAGCGGCGATCGTCCGAGCAGGGAATCGGTCTTGGGCTCGCGCGCGACTTTCCCGTGGACAATATGCCTTTGTTGAGGGAAGGGAACAGGCTTCGTTAATGGGCATTCGATTACGATCCACAGTGGTCGCTCTGTGGCTCGTACTTTTTACGTTCCGCGGGTGCATCGTTTGCTCGCAACCTTTCCCTGGATATCTTTTTACGGCCGCTGAAAAACTAGACGATAAACGGGCCGATTCACGAGCACCCGCGACGGCGGAGCAATTACGTCTCGAACAATAACGTGGAAGGTAAGATGTCCTTCGGAAAAAGCGACCGAAAGGGTTAGCGATGTGAGCTGAGCGGGTTGAATGATCGACGAGCGTCGTGGGCGACGGTTTCGCGGCGCAAACCCGGGAGCAGCGATCTCCCGAGGCGGGAACGCGCTGCGTTAGCAATTAACCGGTAATTCGATATCGGTAGCAGTGCCGGAGCGGCGAAGGAACAATTACGTCTCGAACAATAACCTCGAAGGTAGAATGTCCTTCGGGAAAAGCGACCGAAAGCGTTAGCGATGTGAGCTGAACGGGTTGAACGATCGACGAGCGTCGTGGGCGACGGTTTCGCGGCGCAAACCCGGGAGCAGCGATCTCCCGAGGCGGGAACGCGCTGCGTTAGCAATTAACCGGTAATTCGATATCGATAGCAGTACCGGAGCGGCGGAGAATGTAACGAAGCGCGACGCGTACCGCTAAGCGTAGCGCGGCAACCGGCAACCAGCAACCGGCAACGCATACGAGAGCCAGTTAGGAACGGTCGCGCGGAGTCTCGCGCGTAAATGCACGCGCGGCGTGTTAATGTTTGAAAGCCCAGCGTGATGCGCGCCCCTGCGGCGTGCGTGTACTCCGGCCGGTCGCCTCGATCGCCGAAACGGCGCCGTTCAAGTGCGAATGCACCACTTTCGAAACACACGGCACCGCCTTTCTCTCCGATTCTTCTCCTTTTTTCTGCTACTCGTAACGTTCTCTCTCTCTCTCTCTCTCTCTCTCTCTCTCGCTCTACGTCTCTGCCGATTGGCTGTCCCACAATTAATCACCGCGGCGTAAGCGACGCTCAAACACCGACGACTCCCAAAGCCATCGTTGCGATCTTAATGTTAATTGCAACACAACTGTGCGACTTGTTTTCTAATTCCGATCGGATCGTTATCAGATACCGAGAAACACGCACGCACCGCGAGGTTGCGTTCAATCTTTTCCGCTTGTACGCTCGGTGTAAACGAGTTTGCGTGCTTATTAGGGAGTTGTTCGAAATGATTAAAGTGTGATGATTAAAAAATCCGTGCAAAGTTTGAGCCACAAAACACACTCAAACATTAAAATAATGAATTTAATGCTCATCGAAATCGGTTTTCTCGAATATCTTCTAAACTATTTGCCGCGTCGAAGAATGTGTTAAACGAAACCTGTAGATCAGGACAGGCTGCGTCGTTTATGTTGTATTACTTTTTTTTCGTGAAACAAACGGTTTTCGAAAAAGTTGAAAAAATATAAGTGTGGTTTTTAAACGAATTACTTTAATGTTTAATCGTTACGGGGCACGTTCTTCCGTTATCCGATCGAGCTCAAACTTCGGACAGATTTTCTTTGAATTATTTGGGACAACTCTGAGGGGTGCCGTAAAAGAAATGTTTGACAAGAGTAAATCAGAGCCACCCTAGTGCTTATTCGATTGCGACGATGATCGAGCAGCTACAAGCGAGAGTAAAGGTAGGATCGGATCGTTTCGAGGATCACGGCGGTTTCTCGTGCCCGCTATCCTCGCTCACCCGGTTCTCCGAAGAAAAAGATTCACGATTCTAGCAGGGTTCTAGTTTCCGCGGTGACGCGCCACGCATAGACATTCGCGCCTTTCCAAGGAGCCGCTTCTCCTCCGACCCTCCCCGTGGCTTCTCTCCGTTCGCTCTGGAGCATCGGTGCGACTGCGACTGGGCTCGCGAGCGTGCTCGACAACAGAGAACCGGAGAGAGAACGAGACGGAGAGGGAGAGAGAGAGAGAGAGAGAGAGAGCAAGAAAGAAAAATCTCCGGGACCGTGGTCGTCGCGTCGCGGCACGGTGGCGCCCGTAGGGCGCCGTCGCACACTCCCCGCTAGCTACGCTGACGGGCCAGGGATGTAGCCTCGGACCGATTCCGAGCTTCCGCGGACAGGGACCGAGGCCGAGCCTTTCCCAAATATCTCCCCGATTCGACCGGTTCACCCAGTGTCGACGACGAGTTATCTCGTCGATTCTACTCGATCCGTGTCGCTTCGCTCTTTTCGCCAATCGGCTACAGATTTTTCGAGCACGCCTCGAATAGCGTCTTCCATTCGGCGCGCTGTTTATTAGCCGTACATGCCACGATCGCGTTCGATTCAACGCTACGGCTGTCAAAATTCTGAAAGCAAATTGTTTCGATAATATGTCGTTAACTATTAGATTTGGGACATATGAAGGTCAACACTTTTATACTCAGAATTTGATGTTCTATCGATCTATGGTATAAAAAATAGGACATTCCATTTAAAAAAAGAAAGTTGACCTTCACCTTACCTTGGTGTGTCCACCGGGAAAAATAAAAGTCCCACCACACGATGTCCCCCTCGGTACTGAACAACTTTCATCTGAAACATTTTCGCGTATAATCAATATTTTTGGAGACATTCGTCTGTAACGCTTTATAATTTCCACCCTGTATAGTGGAGCGGTGTCGAGAGCATAGCGGTGCACATAGAAACAAAAATCACCGCACCGCTCTCCTCAACGCTGCGCTCACCTCGCCGCTCAACTATATTCTCGTACTTACAATTAGATTCACGGTACGTACACCACATCGTTCAATTACATGTATAATGTATAGGATAGCGGCGATAGCGCTACCCCCATGCGCAGCCCCTTGGTTCTCGCTACTTGCAACCATCCCTGCATAGATACCTGCGTGGCCGTGGATTCGTGTGCGGCTAGGTGGGCGGGAACGCTATGCGGAAAATCGAGTCGGCCGAGAGCAGTTCGAGAACGACCATTCGCTCCTCGACTTTCGATTTATTTGGGGCGGATTGTTGCTCGATATTCGGAAGAACCTGTCGCGTCGGTCCATCCTGTCCTGTCCTATCGCCAGTCATTTTCTTTTTCGTCGACAGGTGAACCACCTGTTGTTGCTCACGCGTACGGTTTCTTGACCCGTCAACTCGTTATAGTCTATAAGCTGATGGTCACCGTACGGGATACTGCTCGATAAGGCGAATAAAAGTACATACTGACTGATCGAAGCGACAGCCGACAAGTTTTACTCGTTAACCCCTTAGTACAAGAACATAGTTGTTCGGCGAGGTGAGCGTAGCGTTGAGAAGAACAGTGCGATGATTTTTGTTTCTATATGTACCACTCCACAACATACAGTCGCGTTTAATCAAATCGGCTTAATGTTGCCGCGGTGTTCGCCTCGCCGCTATCCTCGATCCTCGCCGCTCCACTTTATCCGTACCCTAAGGATACATCGATCGGTATAACAGAGAAACAAGCTGAAAAAGACTAGAGTTTCGAGCGGAGGCGATTAGAAATTGGACCGCGTCGCGTCGTAAATTGTTGTAAATTGCTGGAGCGCGTATTGCGGGACTTTCCGTTTTCGAGGAACTCGGACGCAGATAAGGTTCCGCTCTCGCGATCCTTCGGAACGGTTGAGAGTATGCGTTCATCTCGATCGTGGTTCGATCGGGGTACCGTGAATCAGAGATACAGAGTTGATACGTGCCGCGGCGTATCAGCCTGTCCCGGTCTATCTTACAACGTGGAATCGGTGTTCCTTGTCTGGGAGCCGAGCCGACACGAACCGTTCCCCCAGAAAACGGTGAATCCCCACCCGTTGGGAGCCGGAGACCGACGAAGTCGAGCGGCCTGCGCTCTGCTGCCGACGCTGACTGCTCTACGTCACAGTGAAGTATGTGCTCTCGAGTGTAGAAAATGGCTGCGCTCTCCGCTACCCCGGGTCGGCGCGGATGTAAATACGGCCTGTGGATCGGCTTGGGAGTGTTTATCGCGAGACTCGTCGGTGGTGAGTAGATCCGTGGCTGTGGACCGTGGGCTGTGTGGTTGGTTACCACCGATTCGTACCCCCGATGGATTTCCTCGTGGCCGAGAACCGAGTCGTGCGAGCAAACGCGAGCACGGACGTGTGTGTTGTGCGGTGCACGACCAGCGGAATCGATCGGATGCGGACTCTCTTTCTCGGGCCAGATTCGTTCTTCGAGCAACGATCGCTGTCTGCTGGTGCTATGCTAACTGGTGTTCCTCCACCGATCTTCTTCGAAGACCAGTGCCCGCCTTCTGCCGCACAGATGTCCGTTCCCCCGCTGATCTCTTTCTCGCGCCTCCTCGATACAGACACCAGAGTCTCGTCGACGAAACGGGGAGTTCGTCGTCTTCGAATCTTTGAATGTTTGCCACGGATCCGAAGAGCGAGACTCGGGTGATCCTCTAACGTGACACTTTCCACGAAGCTTGTCTTCCCGACGAGAAGATCGACGCGTTCCTCGTATCTGTTGCCGCACGATCGGTGCATTCTCGGCGAATGGAATCCCAGTGCTAAAGGCATGCACGTCTCCTCTGTTTTCTTATTTCGTCTTTTTTTCTTCTTTTACCCTCTGCTCGCGGACGAGCCAGAAGGAAAAGAGCGTGCTCGTTCTCTCGCGAGGGAGAAAGAGAGGACTGCGGAGGGTGGGGAAGGGCGAGAACGACCGAAAGAGAAAGACGAAGAGGTTAGGCGCTAAGGTTAGGCACTGAAATACCAGTGGTGCCGAGAGTCTCGCCCGCTTCCGATGCCTGCGGCTCCTCCGTTCCCGGTGTTCCAACCTTTTTCCAGCTTTTCTTCCTTTTTCCACCGTTGCCAGCCCGAAGAGACTCGCGGCGTCGTTCGCGCTTCGCGATCCTAGCCGCGTGTCCCTTCTGTCTGCTACCAATCCAGCATCCCCACGGATTAAATTTAGCCACGCGGCTAAAAGTTGCTTTCTCAAAAACAACCGATCTCTCGCCCGATCGAATCCCTGCGATTCCCCTAAACGAATTCGCCCGTCGCTCTCTTTCTCTCGCTATGTTTCTCTTGGTTCTCTTTTTCTCGTTGGCGATCCGCCTCGCCTAAACACGCTCGATTCCCTCTCTCGATCGCAAAGCTCGCTCGCTCGCTCGCTCGCTCTCTTCCTTCTCGCGAAACCGTCGGCGAGATCGCGCGTATCGCCTCCGTCGCTGGCACATTTTTCTCTCCGATCGATGAAACAGCGAATAGAACGAACAGCGAGTCCGTTCGAGACCACGCACGTGGTTCGGTTCGCGAGGAATGCTGCCCGACGCTGATTCACGATAACAATTGGTCCACCGCGGTAACGAGTACCATACGTTGCAACGAGATCGGCTCAGACAACAGAGGTATCCAAGTGCACCAATTGTTGCCGTTTTGGTACTGCTTATCGATTGGATCTGGTATTATGATGCAATACTGTTAGCGATGGGAACCAACATCGCGAACCGTTCCTCGAAATATCGTTATGATGTTAGGAGTATCGCGGTATTCACTACGCAACTAATCTTTATCGCAATGCTGATATTCCAGATAGTGCGATACGAAACTCCGTAGGGTAAATGCACCTATTACTGCGGGTGTACGTTCTACTGCGGTATTTTTCCCCAATGAGATTGAAATACGTGACAGTAAATATTTTGCCCTGAATAAATTCGTACAATTCAATGAGAATGTATTCTCTTGGCGAGGCAGACAGAATTGTCAATCATCTCATATTTTTATAATCTCAGGATTTGAAAAAACATTTTTCTTGTGTCTCGATCGCCAAAGGACGTGTTCACATGATTGTGCATTCTTTATATTGCTTCAATTTCTTTTTAATACTACTTTAACACTTTTGTTGACAAATAGCACAATCATTGTACACTTGTATGTTCTTGGAGATGATCAGAGAATTAATTTATATTGATTTTATATTGAATTTGGAAGCTTTATTATTATTTAGATACCCACTTCGATGCAATAGGAATATAAACAGAAACTTCTCTTGCCTTTTCCATAAAAAATGGAAGCCCTCAGCATTACGTACACTAAAGTGAAGGAGGAGCTCATTACTGCGGCACAAAAGCACGATCGAAGCATGGTGCCGCAGTAATTGGTACAGTTACCCTGCGGTTATAGGTACACGTCCGTAGTCGAAACGCTCGGTAATCTTTTCTGGCGTAGCTATCGCCGAAGACTTGATTTCGGTAGAACGGATTTCCGCGAGAGAAAACGCCGAACGTGAATCGTTCCCCTCGCAGCTTCCAACTTTATTGACGACCTGCTTCTTCCGGCTAACGAGTTCCCCGAGAGAATCGCGCCAACGAGTGACAGTGGGATTGGATTACCGTCGTCTGATTGTCCTTCCACGAAAACTATACTCGTAATATTGTTACGCGTACACGCAAAGTCGTTTTCACCGCAGTTCTCGGATGCGTTATTCATCGCGCGCAAATGCAACCTGCAATTACGCTCGATGTATGCGCCAGCCAAAAACGTATATCGTCGCGAGCCACGCTCACGCTTTGGCTCTCTGCAGTCCTACAGCCGCCGCCGTACTCTCTAATTTCCCTCGCCGAACTACAGAACAATCAGTTCGCATTTCGGTTCGAAATCTTACGTTCTTCAGATCGACTGACGATCGATATCGATGCTGAAAAAAAAAATCAATGAAGAATTGTACAGCACCCGGTATATATGACGTGTCAACGCGCCCTTATGGGCAAAAAAACCCGTCAAATCCACCCACTCGATGTTTACGCAGTCACTAGCTGGTCAATACTACCATTCGCACGCGATTCCGCTTTGACTTTTTCTCTCCTCGTCCCTGCGCTGTTTTTTTCGCTATGTTTCAATTTCGATTCCCATTCAGATCTCCAATGTGTACCAGTTGCGACAGTTCTATTCCCGGAAGAACCGCATAATTGTGTTTGTACGTGTTTACCTAGTACACACGTAAACCAGTCACTTGAGTCATTCATTGGTTAGCAATTAGATCACTCTGCTCGTTCCTCGACATACAGTCGGTCATAAAATATTGGGACACGAGAAATCTAAAAGATGGAAAATTTTAAAAAAATACATAGTTTATACTGCACTTTAACATAATCAAACCCGTATAATATCGTAAAAGTTACATTAAATTAATTTAGTTTAACTTTAGAACTTTAGATGACTCCAACATAAATCAATTTTTATTCGGTGAAATAACTACTTCAATGCAAAATAAACATTTGCTAATGTATACGGCACCTTTGTTTATGCTAGAAACACTAAACTTAATGTGCTGAGATTGTTAAATAATAATGATAGAATCATTTTTTCTAAATTTCGTCTTGGACCACTTTCGTAATTATGGGCAGAAATAAATACGCCAAATATTCATTCACCGAATTACTGAACGGACTCGCTTGACAAATGCCCGAACACTTTGGAACAAGTGCCTCTCCCTCCCGCTCGAGTCAGTTCGCCGCAAGCCGTTCCGACGTGGTCGGTTAATTGGCGCGAACGCGCTTCCCCGATCACGAAGGACCACGCTCTTCTCTCCTTTCCTGTCTTCGTGGTTTTATTCTCGTCGCGGGATAAGAACAGGTGTTCGCGTCCTGTTTCCCGAGATCCGAACACTCCGTTCTCCCTCGGTCATCGTGAAATTTAGATTTAATCATCGGGCTACCGAGAACGATCTCGGTAATTGCGAACGGTCGCTCGCGCTTACCCGAAACGACCAACCTAACGGACGAAGGATCCGAGAAAAAGTATTTTTCTTTGAAATTTGAATAGTTCCTCGCTGGAGGATGCTTGCTCGATTTTCTAACGGAACGAGTCGCGCAGTACCGATTCCCTGGAGGTTGTAGGTGTGGAACGGCAGCTTATCGCTGATAGTGCTGCATGCCACGCTGATAAACAGCGTCTGGTTGTAACGCAGCGACGCGCGCGATTCATTGAATCCTTCTCACGAGATTACAACCGACTGCGCGATTGTTTCGCTAAAAACTACTGGTTCGACGCGGCCACCCTATTACGCGCATATACGCTCGGCGTTCGGGTATCCTCTTCCTTTCGCGTTCTCTTTCGCAAAAAGAAACGTGATCGCCTCGTCTCGTCCCGTTCTATCCAGTCTCGCCTCGTCCCGCGTTCCTGCAGAGTAGTTTCCTTTTCTTCTTTCTCGGTTCTTTTTTTCCCGTTGCAACGTGTCGTGTCCTTCGTTACACGCCGAGTGCAGCTGTAGATTTCTATTAGCGACCGCGGGTGAGTCCTCCGCGACGTGCTGCCTCAGCGTTGGACAATTTAATTCATTGACGGAACATCATCGATGGAAAAGTACACGCCGGTCGCGTCGTTTTCGTTTGATGTCGCGAGATATCGCCCGGCAGAACATCAGGGTCCTCCGTTGCAAGAATCAGAGTCTTCGTGTTCGATCAAACGTGTCCGGGCGGTCGAAACAAGTCTCTGAAAAGCGAAAGAAAATTTTAGCACGAACTCTTACGGTGATGGAACGATATCCTCCACTTTACGAAGTAATAAAAGGGAATCGGTTCTCGGGCATGAGAGACTCGGTTCGCCTCTCTGGGAAAAGGATAGACAATCGGGTAACCGGCGATTTCCTTGTACGGTGGTTGGGTGGCCGCCTCGGGCCAAGAAACTGGCTGGTAGGAAACTCGCGGAGCCGCGCGCACGCTCTTGGAAAACTCCGATTCAAGGTCTGATCATTGATTCTTGAAATGCGCGTGGAATCGGGAACATATCGGCCGAGTCAGAACCTTAGAAGGTACACAGGGTGATCCTGGATGATGATCTGAATGATATGAATGATTCTGAAAAAAATGATGGAGCAAAATTTTAATATAGATGTTGACAATATGAAATCTGTATTTATTTCCTCGCAACTGACTTTATTTAAAGAAAGGATTAATAAGAACAATATTAAGTATGAAATACTTAGTTGTGAGGAGGTATATTCATATCACGGTTTTGTCGTTCCTTGCAATTCTTTATGCAACGAGTTTGCAAATGTATTAAATTGAAGGGAAAGTCCTGTCGTATTTGAAATAAGCAGGTAATTTTGCTTGTAAATGAAAAACACATGTTGCTAGTGAGAGAGATGGCAACAAGTTGTTACAAATAATGGAAATTATATCATTGAACTTTCCCTCCAACCTAATATACGAGATAATGCATAAATATACTTGTATACCTCGCTTTTAGGCAGTTGCAGGCATCAGATGCTGCGGTATCTTGGAACATTGCGTTCTATGCATATCCTATACCTATGCCGGGTCTATAAGTGTATGAGGTCGAAACAATTATCTCGCTCTCCCGGTATCTGTTTGTCAAAGTATTTTTCTGTCGTTGTGGAATGGTATCTTCCTACGGTGGAGATTGAAAGTGACACTCTGCGCCGTTCGGGTCACAGAGGGACAGAAAGAGAAACAGATAGAATGGTAGAAAGGTGAAGAGGATACGTGGAACGGGTTCAGAACGCATGGAGCATCGATCCGTCATCCAGATATTCGGTGATATAAATAGAGCGGTCACCGTAAAATAGACGCGAGAGAGTAATTCCGCGACAGAAGATAAGCGGTCGTCTCCCAGCCGTTTCCAGGCTTCACCTTTCTTCCTGTTTCTCCATTCGGTCTCGATTTAGAATCATCTCGTCCCGCGTTCGAAACAGAATTCGATCTCTCAACGAACCAACCATTCACCACTTTCGTTTTCGAATTTCTTCGTGAATCATTTCGTTTCTCGTACGTCACTCTCCTCCGACGTTGTTTGCGACAGGCAGGGACATGGCGGCGGAACGATCCCTGAAACATTTCACATATTCAAACTCTCCCTCCAGTCACGCATCATAAACTTTGTACTCTTTGTTTACTGGCACGACGTGCTTCTTCGTCATTTTTACGCATGGTAGATAACCTTAAACCGTATTTGCTCGCCCCATCGCGCTTTCCCGTATCGATCACTTCCATCTGCGAGCAGCGTACCCGTAATCAGATCTGTATTTACGGGTCTTATTCCGCCCCCCTTCCATCGCGTCTCCGATAAAAGACGAGAAAGAAATCGAGACGCGAATAACAGTTTTCTGAATGAACGCTCGCAGCTGCATATCTACTCGTACTTGTATGCATGTATACAGGGTGAACCACGAATCGTGACCACTAGAGATTACTCTGTTACATATTAGTAGACTGCGAATCTGTAACAGTAAAAGATTTAAAAATTTCTTTTATGTTGTCAACGGGTGAAATCAATTTTTATGTGATTCCCGCTTTCCACAATCAATGCAAAACTTTTTTATTTTGCATTAAGGTCCGCAGTCTAGTTAATTATTAGCAGTCCGATCGAAAATGTTTTTATCAGGTATAGCATGGTTTAAAGAGTGCTTTCGCGTGATTATAGCAAATTTCTCGTCAACTCTTTCTTTTCATGATTTTTCGAGGTTACCTCCAATTTTTTACAAATACACCTACAATTTTTTACGCCTATCTGTAACATTAAAAAAATTGTATAAATTGCTATAATCACGTGAAAGCTCTTTCGAGACCATACTATATGTGATGAAAACATTTTCGATCCGACTGCTAATAACAGAGTAATCTCTACTGCTCATGATTCGTGGTTCACCCTGTATGTGTACCTACATGCTCGGAGAACTCACTTTCTGTGGAAGAGAACCGTGGCATAGAACTGCGCGCCAGTTTCTAGACGCAGTTCAAAAATTCTATCTGTATATCATCGACCTCGATCGCTGTTACGCTGTTACATTCGACTTTGCGATCGTGACGCATTGAGTTATCGACTCCTCTCTAATAAACTTGATTCTTGATTGCTCCACGCAATCGATGCACCTTCGAAAAATTCCTTTTTCTCTCCACAATTACGAGTGGGACTTCAAAGTATACGGACTTTATAAAAATAGTTAGAGACTCGAAAGGAAATATTCGAAGTATCGAAAAAATCGTAGAAAGAGATGACTGGCTCGAGATTTACGCGTGCGTATATGCTTCAGTATACATGACAGATTTTCTGTTGGTTGCAAGTTGCAAGGGGCGCACCTTCCGCTTATTTGTTGCAGCAGCTCGTGTCGTAGGACGCAATGGCCGTCCGCCTACGCGACACGTCGTAACTCGTCGAGCAACCTCCTCCCGAATCCGCCCAGTACGACTGAGCTTTCCACTCGACGTCGATTATCGTTCGGTTGCTTATCTCGCGCAGATTTTCCTCGCTGTCGTTCGCCTAACCTGTCTCCGACGTGTCTTCGCCTCTCGCTACCTAGAAATACACCGTTATTCTTCAGTGTTTTTGTTTACTTTTATATAACCTCAAAGATGCGCTCGTCTCGCGTTGCCGTTCGAACAGTTACACCGTGAAAAGACGAGATTGGAAATGACGGCAGGTGGTCCGTGCTCCGATCGTTTTACACGAAATTCATCGGCGAGTGATGGCTAGATAATCACACCATTCTTTTTTCAGCTCTGGGAATCACATGTTACTGCGAAGGACACTGCCCGGATGATCGACAGAATGGAACGTGCGAAGGAAGGCCCGGAGGGCATTGTTTCAGCGCGGTGGAAGAAGTTTGGGATGCAGACACAGGGGAGTACGTGCCGGAGTGGTCGTTCGGTTGTTTACCACCGGACGAACAAGGGTTCATGCAGTGTAAGGGACACCTGGTGCCCCATTTACAAGGGAAGAGTATAATATGTTGTAACAAGAGCGCGTTGTGCAACAAAGACATATTCCCTGAATATAAACCCAGGCCGACGGCAGCACCAAATCCTATGGCCATTGCATCAGGCGCGCCGCTTATAATATTGGCCACTGTTCTTTCTGTATGCCTAATGGTTATTTCGATAGCTATGGTGATTATATACCATAGATACAGAAGGAAAGAGAGAGGTCCGTGCTTGGTGCCTTCTCAGGGTACCCTCAAAGACTTTATTGACCAGAGCAGCGGTTCTGGATCAGGGCTACCTCTGTTAGTACAACGAACTATCGCTAAACAATTGGCCTTGTCTCAGTGCGTCGGGAAAGGACGTTACGGCGAAGTATGGTTAGCAAGATGGAGAGGAGAGAAAGTCGCAGTAAAAGTATTCTTCACGCTGGAGGAAGCATCTTGGTTCAGGGAGACCGAGATCTATCAGACGGTGTTGATGAGGCACGACAATATTTTAGGATTTATCGCGGCTGATATCAAGGGAACAGGATCTTGGACACAGATGTTGTTGATCACAGATTACCACGAGAGAGGATCGCTGCACGACTACTTGCAAACCACAGTCCTAGATCATCCTAGTTTATTAGCAATTTGTCACTCTATCGCATCTGGAATTGCTCATTTACATACAGAAATCTTTGGCACGCGTGGAAAACCCGCGATAGCGCACAGAGATATCAAAAGTAGAAATATTTTAGTGAAGAGGAACGGTGAATGTGCAATCGCCGATTTCGGCTTGGCAGTCAGGTATATAAGGTGAGGATCGTTGGAATAATTATTTCATTGAAAACTAGTGAATGGATATTGTGATTGTAATATTTGATTTACAGCGAAAGCGGAGAAATCGACATCGCTCCTAACACGCGAGTAGGTACTCGCCGGTACATGGCTCCAGAAGTCTTGGATGAAACATTGAACACATCCTCGTTCGATGCCTTTAAGATGGCAGATATGTATTCTGTGGGTCTTGTGCTGTGGGAAGCGTGTAGGAGATGCGTAACCGGTGGTAAAAATTCAATGGTGGAACCGTACGCGTTGCCTTATCACGACGTTGTCCCGAGCGATCCAGACTTTGAAGATATGCGGTTAGCGGTGTGCGTTAAACGATTACGTCCGGTGATACCAGCGCGATGGGAGAATGATCCAGTAAGCAGGAGAATAATCGTTTACGTCGAACGATTTCTTGGTAGAAGGAGATTGTTAAATGTTCGATGTCTGTTTCCTGTTTCAGATCCTCGTTGCTCTCAGCAAACTTATGGCCGAGTGTTGGCACGCGAATCCTGCCGTTCGTTTAACAGCGTTACGCGTTAAAAAGACAATGTCGAAACTGCATATTGACAATACCATCAAAATCGTGTAGTGTTCAACGATTTTCGACTTTGCCTTACTTTTCATAGTTAAAAAGAAACTGTCCCCCCAACCCCCTTGTAAATAGTACCCCGGTGTAAATAGGTTTATTAACAGACTGGAAGCCTGAAGACTGAGTACTAAGTTTACATATACTTGAGGACGCGTGAATGTAGAAATTGGTATGATCAATGAGTAATTAATTGCGAGCCACGAACGTAATTATGAATGAGTCCATGTTGTGTATGTATATTTTTTTTTTGTTTTTATGTGAAACGCGACAAAACGCGATAGCGTCAATGTGTTTTGACGCGCTTCACTGTGTTGAAGTTTGATGAATATATAGTCGACGATAGCTACTACTTAGAAAAGATAATATCGTTTGGAAAAAAAACCTGAGTCCTGAGTTCTTAGACGCGTGTGAGCTTGAAGAAAAAGAGACATTGAAGTAAATTTAGCGAACGTCGAGAGATGTTTTCGGAAGGGTGAATGCCACTTTGGTAATAGCATTTACTAAATCTACACTAATATTATGAGATTTTTATATTCATTCGCATTCAAGTCCTTTTACTACGAATCCATGCTAATTTATGTTTATATGTCTCTATACAATGTTTATCGTCGAAAACTGCGATATTTTAATACGCGTATAGTTTGCGCTACGAGACATTTTGCAGGATATATACAATTTCTATATCTTCTCAAAAATCCAATAGCATAGAAATGATTATCGCGAAAGGAATGTTCTTGAATGCAGGTATTCCGAATATTCTAGCTGTTACTGTTGTTCGGAATACTCGATAAAATTTACTTGGAATTTTTTTTTATGCAATTCGTTTAAACTCCATCCTACATCCATAAATTTTTAACGCTTGCTTCGAAGTTGAATCGAAGGCTGAAAATGATTTTTTTTTTCTTTTTTTATATCATTGACTCTCGAGTACTGTGTCTCATATACGACCCTGTATTATCTGTACAGTATGTAATTTATGTTTTTAATTTGTACAAATGGAATACGTTAATTATCTAGCTTTTAGAACGATTTTAAGTACACTGTCGATTGTCCAGATTATAAACGACTTTGTTTACGAGATCATTTATATATTTGTCACAACACTCCCTACAATACTAACTCTGTTCTATAGAAATTATTTATTTATACTTATTGTTTTCGATAAGTAATGGTTAAGCATATCTTTAAATTTTATAAGGATTACGAACGATACAGATATATACATCTGAATGTCTTAACAAACATTGTTATCGTAATAGTAAATTATGTCTCTAGACTTTCGAACATTGACTCGAAATCGTTATGTTACGTACGACTTTTGTATAAATATTATACGACAGAAGTCACTGTTAAATAGTATCGTAGTTCTTCTTTAGAAAAAAAATGGATTGTAATTATATTAAAAAAATTGTAGTTGATAGCTAGTTGATTGAAAATAATGAAAGTTATATTTTTAACAAGTATTAAACATTATCATCTTTTTCTAGATATATTTTTATTTATTATTACATGTTGTGAAACAAATTATCTTTTACCTAAAAGTGACTGGACATCCGCTGTATATAAATGCTGTTTGTATAATATTACTGCGAATATATTATATAACAATATATACGTCGAGGGATATATATTTTTTCTTACGTAGATTTTATTGTAAGTAGACGATTCGTGTGAAGAAAAAGGTATACATTAGTCGCTGGGAACCAATGAAATCTTTCGCACGAAGAAGATCGATACTTTCTATAAATTGGAAGCAATTATTACGAGCTCTGAATCGTTTGATTAAAATCGTAGATTACGAAATGTATTTATCATAGAAAAGAGTGAAAAGAAATAATTCAAAAATTTTACATTTCTCGTACAAGTAAACTGGTAAACTCGTAGTTTGAATAATTTTTATACATTGGAAAAATGTGGAATATCGGCGCAGTGCGTCATGGGTAAAACTAGAAGGGGAGTGTCGGCCATTTTTACCAAACGCGTCGCTGGAATTCCAAACAGATCACAGGTCGATATTTCAAACGAATATTTTCTTTTACTGCAAGAAAAGTTCGGATGTTTATGCAATTTTTAATTTTTGCAGGAAAATCCCAAGAAAGTGGGAACAAACAAAATCTTATTTCTAGTGGTAGTAGTCTTTATAGATCTGAAATAAGTAAAAATCGTATTAAATTCTGTGAAATTTTCTATTTTAGCATTTTTTAAATATTTTTAGAAGCCATATAAATGCATAAAGACCATCTATCAATCATTGATCAATCATAATATTTTTCAGCTCGGCATCGATAGCTGGGAATTGTAGGAAGTTTCTGTTAAATCGGTTGGCGAAACTGATTCTCAGGTCGGAGTCGGAAAGGGACGCCGCTTTCCACTACCCAGTCTGTTTCGGTCCGCCATTTTTTACTTCGGGAAGCGTGTGATTTCGCGTCGTGTTTTATCGCGTTGTTTTACGGAAATACTGACTTGGTAAGTACTCGACCATTACTAAAATATTTCTCATGCTACGAGTTCTCATTTCGACGTAATACACACGAGTAAACCAGCGTCCGTATTCTAGAATTCGTTACGACATTGCTGCGTCGATATGCAGGCTATTCGGAGCACGCCATTTCGCGTCGCTCGGCTTTCCGGAAAGAAACATTTTTTCGGTATTTCGTTCTGCTTCTAGCTGTATACGAAAATCGATCGGCACTCGTCCCTACGAAGCGAACGTTATTCAAACGATTAACATCATTCACGAATTAGATCATACTTTGTGTCGTTCTATATACATCTTTCTTCGTCATACGTAAAGTGATAACTACGAAGCTTGATTTTCGAGCGTCCTGGTAATTTTCCACGTTAGTTTCGCTACTCGTAATTCTGGCTATACATATTTCGAAAACTGCATCGATATACGTGTACGGTTCGAAAAAACCGTTATCTTGCAGCTGCGGGTGCAGCCTATATCTATAAACTTTGTACTTGTTTGTAGCATTCCTGTATTGCGTATCTTGTTCTTGGCCGGTAGTAATACAGAATTTTGCAACTCACCGGCAACCTTCCAAATTATTTCTAGTTCTCGTCGGGATAACTATGTAAATTTTAAATGTTACTCCGACATTCACGCTTACGGACGAATAAACTTTTTAATCTACAACTTTCTAGCCAACGATCGGGATTTTATGTAGAGCTGTATTTTATCGATAAATTGTTCGAAATCGTTCATTCTCATACCCAGCGTCATCGTTTGTTAGGATCAAAACGCTAAATGCCGGTAACCGGCCAGCATGACGACAGCGAGCGTGTCTGATACGTGTCGCGATATTCGTCCATAGGATACAAGCTACAAGCAGGTTTTACTTGAAAAGAACAAAACAAATGTTTGTATTGCGGTGATCGATGATGTTCGACGAACGGTAAATGTGGAACAGGAAATGTAAAGACGGATTCCCGCCCGATCGTATTCATGGCGTACGAAGCGCCACGAGTTTGTTGAAGAGATTTCAAACGTCCGATCCAATTATGATTTCTTTGTATATAATGCATTAAGTTATTAGTAATTGATGCATTTATAGAAAAATTGAGTAGATAAATTTGTCAATATATGATTTCTCATCTATTGAAATCATTAAGCGAGGAAACAACATTCAATTTAGTTTCTACTTCCTGCGATCGATGCAGACAATTTTTATTTTGCACAAAGATTCGCAATCCAGCTAATAATTATATCGTACGAGATATGATATCAGTTTTACATCGATAAAATTAAGAAAATCGTATAAAATGAAGATATTTAAATATCTGGAAACAGGAAATATACGAGTTAGACTGCTTTCATAATTACGGGCAGATTTCCTGGGAAATAAAAGGAGACGTACGGGATCTGATTTGGATCGAGTTAGTTCTCGTCGGCGTCGCGTCGTCGTGTGGCGGCGTTCGTAGTTACTGCGGCTACTGTTGTCGCCACAGTCTGCGCAGGCGGACGCTGCGCGGCAAGACGCCATTGCTAGATTGCATTCTCTTGTGTAAAGTTGTTCGTGTGCATCTCGCGAGCGTATCGTCGGCATCTTTGGTAGATTTTCGGTGGAATAATTGGTTCGGTGCGATCATATTCGGCGAGTGCCGTGGAAAACAGTCTGGTGTGTGAACGGGAAGTGTGCGCACATCGGTTTACAGGGAAAACTTGATCGCCACACGCTTGGTAGAATTCGTGCGCCATTTCGACAAGGTCGGTACGCTCTCTGTACTGCGTGCTTTCACGGCGTACCGAACATTCGCGGTCCAACTACGCGTTTCCTCGTTTCGCGCGAATAAAAACCTTGGAATGGATTTATAAAGCTGGACGAATTCGGAGCTCCTATTTTTCGCATTCGTTTCGCCTCGCGCGTCGAGCAATCAGGAATAATCCGGCGACCTTCGAAATTCGAAAATTTAGATCTTTAGCAAAATGGTGGAAGGAAGCGCTAGAGGGGGGAACCTAAACAATCGCCGCGTCGCCATCGAGCATTCTTCGCGAATTCATCCGCGTCTCGGATACGTTTGGACTTTCATTCTCGGAGTAAACAATTTTCTAATAAATAAAGATTGGTCGGCGCGTGCTCGTACGCATACCAGCCACGTATCACGATGCGGCGTAGTTAGCGCTTCAACGAAACGGAGTATAGAAGTAATAATGCGCGTCTCAGCACATTCCCTAGTTCTGTCCTGCGGTTTGATCGGACTCTAGATATTTGAATATACGCAAAACGTAACCGGAAAAAAAATTAACGATCGTAACACCGTTTCGTATCATTGTTTATGTTTGCTTTTTTGTCGGATTTCTTGCGACACGGCTCGCATCCGATTAAAAGTCTACGCACGAGTCAGTCGATATTGAATAATATGCGATGTATTTTCTTTCCTGAAATTAGGTTCTAGAACGAGCCGAAAATGCCGGGTTTTAGTAGCGTTGGCACGTTTAAAATCTTCATCGGTAATTTAGCCGACAAGACGTCGAACGCTGACATTAAACCGTTGTTTGAAAAATACGGAAAGGTCATAGAATGCGACGTGGTCAAAAACTATGGATTTGTGGTGAGTTTTTTGTATTCCAATGTTTCTTTTTTTTTTTTTGTTTGTACATTCATTTTGTTCCGTGTTTCTTCCCATTCCGATTAGAGAGTAAGGTTCAGAGAAATTGTTCGATGTATCTTGTGTTTTAATGGAATCATGTGTTACTCGGAACAGCATATGGAGAACGAAGAGGCAGGTAGGAATGCAATTCAGAATCTGAACGGTCACGTGGTTCACGGTCAGCCGATCAAATGCGAGGCCGCAAAGAGTCGCAAGGGACCGAACACTCCCACGACCAAAATCTTTGTCGGCAATCTCACAGACAACACCAAGGCGCCGCAAGTGCGCGAACTTTTCGCCAAGTTCGGCACAGTTGTAGAGTGCGATATCGTGAGAAATTACGGGTTCGTCCATCTAGAAGCAACAGGTGACGTCAATGACGCCATCAAGGAGTTGAACGGACAGATGGTGGACGGTCAACCGATGAAGGTTCAAATCTCCACCAGCAGAGTACGTCAGAGGCCAGGAATGGGTGATCCTGAACAATGCTACCGCTGCGGTCGCGGCGGTCACTGGTCCAAGGAATGCCCCAAGGGAGGAATGGGAGGAGGACCGGATAGGAACGGATACAGGGAACGAATGTTTGGACGCGACCCGTATCCTCCACCGCCGCCACCACCGTTCCTTCGGGACCGGCTGATGGGTGGTGGCCGCTTTGGAGTAAGTACCTCCGTTCGTTCGCTCCCAAGATGTTCCCTCTTTGTCCCAAACTATGGTATACATAACTCTCTCACGCGACTTCCTCCATTAACTTCATCACAAATTCGTAACGCTGAACTTCATTTAAGGGGAGACTGGTTTCCGATTGCACCGATGCATTCGATAATGCAAAGACGGGGTTTTCAGGTAGTCAAAACGCTAGATAAAAGATCTTACACTGCCAAACAATGCAAATTACTCCTCGTAAACGTAAAATGAGGATTTTCGAGGGCGATCGCGGCCTACATTGATCATTTATCTAGCGCTCTGGACTACCGAAAAACCCCATCTTTGCATTATCGAGAAACGAGAATGCTTGCAATCCTGGAAACGAGTCTAACCGCTTGATTCCACACCAATTCGAAAGTATCGTGTTTTGCCTGCACCCGGAAAGCTTGTTCGCTGCACTTTAACCAGAAAGGTAAGCGCGCACTTTGCGACCGAGTCGCAGATCGCTTCCGCTTTTTGTCCGCTTCTGTTTCACCGATCCGTATTAACGTACTTGTCCAGATTAATTTGTACCGAATGATGTAAGCTAACCGAAAGATGATTTATTCCTTAACACCTTACGCCGATCAGCTTGATAACGAGTACGGATGGCAGAGGGCGGTAAATTAATCATTTTTTACGGGATTGGTATGGAAGGGGCGACTTTTTTTTTTGGTAGAAAGGAGTCTTCGAGAATTATAGGATCTCGGGGTAGGTAAAAAGCGTGAACGTTAAAGCTGACGATTCTCGAGGGTTTTTCAGAAATGTATACCATGATGCGGGAGAGGGGTGGTTGTTTCGGTGTCAGACGATTGATAGCGACGCGTGGTTTGATTTCCGTCAACAGGACTACGAAAGCTACTACGACAGGAGGGGCTTCGAGGACACGAGGGATCTCTACGAGAGGCGGTTTACGGGTATGACAGGGCCCTGTGACATGGGAAGTTCCATGTGCGGGCTTGACTTTCCACCAATGACAATGCCACCACTACCCCCAAGACGAGACCCAATGCCTCCTATGCCTCCTCTAGGTATGGGATCCATGCGCGACACTGGCTTCTCCCGTGGCAACGAGTACGGGATGTTCAGCCGCCGATCACCCCCTCCGAGTGGCAACAACGGCCGGTTCAGGTGAGTAGAGTCATCGTGTACCGACTGCCCATTCGTCCGACTTAACATTGTGAACGTTCCAGGCTGGATTAACAGCTCATGCGAATTGGGGTTCGGTGATTCGTCGACATAATACTTCTTTTTACATACATGCATATAGACAATATTATTCTGTAATCGTACATTCTTCCTTTCTCGCAGATGATTGATATGTCATACATATCTATTGTTTTATATTTTTTTACTTTCTCTCGTTGCTTCTCTCTCTCGAGATCGATTATCTTTTCTTTCAATTCGGGGTTCTCTCTTTCGTGCTCGCGATGGAAAATTTATTTTACCAGACATTTGCCCTTTCTCTCTCTCTCTCTTTCTTTTTGTCTCTTCACTTTCACTCTGTCTATCTCTCGTATCTTTCTCTCCATTTCTCTCTATCTCTCTCTCTCTCTCTCTCTCTCTGCCTCTCTTGTATTTGATTTTTGGTCTGAACCGTTATTACGTATCCGCTGCTACTACTTTCTCTTTCTCTCCTTGTTCTGTCTACATCTACGATTACATATTGCACGGTATACGTAATTTAGACGCGTACATAGCATGAGATATAGTATTTTTGCCATATGAGTATCGTTTTTCTCTCTTTGTTTCGTTACTTGGTTGAAAAAAGAAAGCATACACACGCACACACGTGTAATTACAGTAACTGGTTCTAATTTCTCTCTGTCTCTCTTTCTCGGTAAAACGAATTTTTGAGTACAAGTGTCGACCCGATGCCCACATGAGTGCAGAGTCTGCATAGTACAAATGTTATTATATGACGCTTGGACGTTTCTGTACATTCTAAATTTCAGTGCACCTCAGGCTGCGTACCATCTTTGTCCATGAATGCGGGCAACCCTAGAGAGACAGTCCCGGGCCAACGTACAAGTCGTGCAAGAGTAAGTCTTTGACCACTTTTGTTAGCGAGTAGTCATGCCTCGTTCTTGTCGCTGGCGCGTTTGTACATCGGGTGGCCGTTCTATTTGTTTTTGAAATAATCCGCCGATAAAACAGAACGCAACGACCGATTGTCGTCTCGACAACGGCGGAGACAGAATGTTTGCGAAAGAGACGCAGCAACAAAAATAAATTTCCAATTCGACTATCTTTCGAACCTCGTTCGAAGAGAGAGAAACCGCACGATGATCAAAAGTTATCGATCGTGCGTGTATTCGGGTCTCGACTGATCGTGCCTTGAACATGTCGACTGCTCTTCTAGGGATGTCCCTGTTCATAGACTCTCTTGATCCATGGCGTTAACTGCGAGATTGGCCTGTATGTCTCTCATGAATCCTTTGTGTTTCAAGCGCTCCCTATTACGTACATCACTCGACCGGGAGTGGCGCGGAGGCCTGGGATGAAGAAACGTTCCTAAGGAATGCGAACTAGATTTCTTGATCGCACTACCGCGAGCCAGGATATGCGATCTACAATTTAAAAACGAACTCTCGGTACCGCTGTAGATAGAAACAAAAAAGAAAAAAAAACACACACACAGAACAGAGAAAAACAAAAGGGCTGGCGCGAATTTCAGGAACGGCGCCTATCGATTGTCTTTGTAACGTCTCGTAAGTAGAAACCAGCTCTCCAGACGAATTGGACAGTAAGTCTTTCTTTTTTTTTTTTTGTATACCGGCGTTTCTAAGTAGATGTTTAAGGCCAGTTTCATAGACAAGCTTTTTTTCTTACACGAATCAATTAAAGAACGACCCGCTATTCGTTTCTCGCGTATGTTAATCGCATTCTAGAAATATATATATACAAGTATATATAGATACACGTAACATGTGTGTATGTATATACATGTGTAAAGCTTGAAACTACGACGATATGTGATATATCTCGTCGATTCTCGATCACGATTATTTGCGTACTGTTTCTTTCTCCTTTGTTGAGTCGTGAAACAAACGTTTACGTTCTTCTAGCGTATGATAGATTTAGCGTCGCGTTGTATTAAGAAACCTTTCTTCACGCGTGCATACCGTTGCAAGTATTATTATGTCTGTTGAAAGTCGAAGAAAAATCACTGTCGATTCGATTAGCGCGTGTACGAGCTTTCTCGATCGATAGGGGTGTAAGAACAATAGTTGTTTTCTCTTTCGAATTGTGCGCCATTGTATTTATCGATTCCGTTAGCTACACGCCTCGAGATTTCGGCATCGTCCGGTGCCGTCTCGAGCGAGAAATTATGTCGACCTCGAGATTCCGTTGAGCCGCTCGCGCTTTGAATTCCAAGATGAACTTGATCGATCCTAGAGATTCCGTGAAACCGGCCCTCTCCAAATATTCGAGAAGAGAATAGAGAAAATATAGAACGAAACAAAGGAAAAACGATTTTTGATTATGCGAGTTGATATCGTTGAACACGGAGCATGCCGTACGCGTTGCGAGGGTCACGCGATCATCGTGTTAAAAAACATGCCCGGAGAAATTTTGACGATCCATAGTTCTTGAAGCTGATTTCTACTCACGAGGTTCAAAGCTTTTCATGTATGTAAATCCATTCGCAAAAATACTTTCAAATAGAGAAACAAGAGTTGATTGAACTTCTCAATCGTTCTGAATACTTTGAATTTGTTGTTGCACGTTACCTTATTTATCCTACATGATCCCAGCCTGGGCTGCAAATGGCTCGTTCACGCTCTGATCACGAATTTATGATATATATTATATATACATATATATAGATATATATATACGTCTCTGTCTGTCTCTCTTTTTCACTTCGAAATAAGTCGCATGTGTTACGAATCCAGATTAACGCTGCCTGCCTCATATGACTGGCCAAAAAACGAACTGAACGAAATGAGATCAGTTGAGAAAAACAAAAGAGAAAGAAAACCGTGTATTATGTTGTACCATGACGCGCGCGCATTTATTAATTCGCGACTCGTTTCTAGCGATTGTACCTCGCACCGAATAAAGCGGACAGAAACACTCGTCGCTGCTTTGCACTCGAATTCCCTAGGCGTGTAAGTAAATAGGCAGTCAGGCGGGATAATAGGAAAGTGTAGGATGATAGTAACCGCCCTTGATCGCGCGGTTTCCACTCGCAAAAGGCCTCTCGAAGAAAAACCTTCCGTGAAAATCGATGTGTCTCGAACTGTTCTCTTCGAAAGCATTCTTCGGTTCAGACTACGGCTACACGCGCTTTTCAAACCTCAGTGAAACCGTTCTCTCCGTGAAACATGCGTGCTTAGGACTCCTCGAGATTCACCGATGTTGTTCCACGTTGTTCTGTCTTCTTCCGAAGTTCACCACCTTGTTGAACGTGGTCGTTTCCCAGTAGTCGAGCGTCGGTTGGGTTGGTTACGTCTTCTAGAGTCTCGAATCACCTGCCACGTGTTCAATGCCTATACGTTGCGTGGCGTTCCTTCTCGAGCGCGCACTATGACCGCTCGATTGGAAACGCTTATGGCTTCTCTCTCTCTCTCTCCTTCGTTCCAGACACCTTTCCAAAGTTGTGTGCACGCCGAGGCGCGTGTCGCGCGGAAATATCGAGCACCGAGAGCTATAGCCGAGCACTTTGTGCGGCAGCACCGGCAAAGTCGAGTCCAACGAAAGAGTCAACTCTTTGCACTCGAAGCTGACCATTTCTGCCGGGCTAGAGTATGTTCATTCCTGATCCGATTTGTACGAGTTCTATGAGTAGACAGCGGATTTTACGCTTTTATCACGAAAATGAATAGGTGCGATTTCGAACAGCAAACACATTCGAGGAATTTAAAAATATTGTCATACTATGTTCAATCTATTTCACTCCGGTTTGTTGCGATTCGGGTAGGCAATTTTTATTTTGCATAAGGATCCGCTGTCTACCTATGAGTATCTTATAACTAGACTGCGGATTTTATGCATTTATGACAAAATTGGGTACGTACAATTTAAAAGGGTGGAGGCATTAAAAAGATCTAAGGCCACCAGTGTATTTGTTTCACCTTAACAAGATCATCAGAAGAAGAATGAAATTTTTATTTGGCTCCTGTGTCTTGCAATCAATGCAAACATTTCGTATTTTACAGAAAGATCCGCAGTCTACTTATAACTGTGAAAGTGGTCCAAGTAAAAAGAAATCGAGTTTATCAGTTATTTCACATCACATTCTTTTAAACAAAATTCACTGTATGTAATTTTTACGATATTGTCTGAAATGAACCGTTAGATGGTGCTTGTTATTTCAACATTATAGAAATATATATGAGTTAGACCACTTTCATAATTATGGAGATAATTAATCGTGTTATAGGATTGGGTGGACCGTGGTTGGCAATGTAGACAATATTTTGAATAACAATATAGAAATCTGCGCGACGCCTCAGAGTCTCTATTCGAGTGCAAAGGGTTGAACTGTTCGTCGACTTCCCTTCGACCACGGTTTCCCAACGGTTCAATTTCGCTTTTCCAGATTACGACAGGTGGTCGACGATAGTTTGAATAATTTGAGAACGGCGCCGAAGAAAGTTGGGAAACTGTGTGACGCTGTAATTCGCTGCTCGGTTCGTATCGCTCGGTTTTTAATGTAAGACGCGCGAGTAGAAAATTGTAATCGGGGCGTTGGGGTATATTGGAAAGTTGAAGAGCTGAAAGGTGCGCGACGCTCGTCGACGGCTGGTGCCGCACAGCTTCCTCGACAGTCATATTAGGCAGCACGCGGCCATGATTAGTTGCACGTTGAATATACAGGGACTAATTCACAAAGTTAAGCCTTGGACAAGGGAGCAAGTACATGGTATATGTTGATCTGATCAATTCCGTAGACTCGATTATTTATTATATCGCTGTTTATAGTAGAGGCATGTACGAGGACTTCAGCCGAGATTCATTCGAAGAGCGTAGGTAAGTAGACGTGTACCGATGGGTCTCTCACGCACCAAGCCCAAATCGTTGAACGTTTACTGCGCGTGTTCGATTCTCTCTTTTATTTCTCTCCTATCTATCTCTTTCTCTGTCTGTCTCTCCTCCTTTCTCTCTTACTATCTCTCTCTCTCTCTCTCTCTCTGTGTACCTCTCAAATTCTAACTCTTTAACTCTCTCGGTCGCTCGTTGTTTGCGCATCGCCGTTGTCGAACCGCTCGTTTCGAGGGGAGAGAGGCTCCTACGCGCGCGATCGTTAGCGAGAAAAACGAGGAAGAAGCACTACTACTCTCTCACTTTTTCTCTCTCTCTCTGTCTCTCTCTCTCTCATTCTCTCTCTGTCTCCGTGTTTAAGAAAGAAAGAAAGTTAGTTCGATCCACACCTCCGTTTGCTCTTTTCACGAATCCTTCAGACGAAAAATTTCTCCTTGATATATTTATCCAACTTGTGTTTTCTTTGTTATATACACAACACTCTCCGCTCCCTTTTTGGTATACATTCTCCCTCCGTTGATCGGTACAGCGTAACTTTTGATTTCTTTCTTTTCACAGTGGCATCCCTGTCTACTTACCTACTACCACCTACCGCCCTCTCAGTATCTCACCACCAGTTGCTCCCCACTTCTTAGCCCGTGTTTAAAGCAAAAAAAAAAAGAAAGAAATGAAACGAACGAAAGCAGAGACGAACGACAATATAACACACGTTCGTGTACCTCCTTCGATCTCGTGTAACTGACGTGTGGCTGCTTCTCATTTTGGTTACCAGACCGGGATTACGAGGGCCATCGCCGTCGCGCCGGTTCGCACCATACTAAATCGTCGCGTCGGGATCGGTCTGTGTCGGTCTGTCAGTCTGTCGTCGTCGTCCTCGTCGTCCTCCTCGTCGTCGTCGTCGTCGTCCTCGTCGCTGTCGTCGTCGTCGTCGTCGAAGTCTGTCGAGTCTGTCTATCGCTAGCAGGAAGCCTCGGGACCGAGATACTCTTGGCCGTCTGTCGATCTACACGCGCGAAGATCCACCATATACGCTCGCCCGATCGTATCTTATCGGAAATAAGCACACATGTAACGATCCTCTAACGTTCGTCCTCGATCCGTAGACGAACACAACCGCAAAACGAAACCCAGAAAACCCGCCGTACCTCGGACGAGACGCTTTTAAAAGAATAACAATTAATCGAGAACTCGCAGACACCTTCTCTTGTCACACGCGCGCCTCGCCTACTCCTTTCTTTTACCGGTCCGGTGACTCTCTCTATCTCTCTGATCCAGCCTTCCCGGAATCTACTCACGACCACCGAACTCTTCGTTTCCCTGTTCCGTGTCTCCCGTAGACGGATTATCGCCGCAATTAGTCTTACCGCATCGCCGAGGACGAGACGCGCCGTCGTTCGATCGCATTTAGGCGTTTCTTCTCGATGTACAACGAGATCACGATCTACATCGGCATCCTCCTACCGAGAGAATCCTTCGAGAGTTCGCTTTTCGAGATCGGATCGCCCATCGACCAGTTCTCGCGTCCGCCAACGAGCATCGACGAGAATTCTTCTCGCTGTGAATTTTTGAAGGCCAACGCTCGAACGAATGCTTCGGTAGGACGATGCTTTTGGCGACTATATATATACATACATACATATATATATATATATGAATATGTACACTGTGCTCTGCTGTTTCTCCCCCTCACACGACCGTTTCTCCGTGACGATGGACGGTACGCGCGCGCGTCCGCTTCCATTCGGTCGCGAGCCCGAGACACTCGGATGTGTGCGCCAATGTAACACGCGAGAGTCGTCGCGAGTTTTTCCGCGTCGAGTTATATCATCGCGGTGAGATCGGACTTCGAAGTCGCAGTCGCGGAGCATCGTGTGAAAAACAAAAAGATGAGTGAAATCCCTTACCCTTTACCTCCTTCGTTGTCTCTCTCGAGTCTCGCGTTAGAGTAGATTTCCGTAGGCAGCTGTCTGTTGCTCGAGCAACGGACCTCTACCGTGACATATATGCGTCCGTCTTAAAATTATTGTAACACGAGATTCGTTTCGGACGTAGATGTGCGTGTTTTTTTCGAAGGCGTCGACGATTTCGAAGCAGCAATGAGAACAGGGACGATCGATTGCGCGCGTGATCGGTGGAGACCGCCACAACCCTCTTTCGCTCTTCCTGTAGATCCCGATTTCTCGGACACCTTCCGCGAACGCGCGGAACCACGAGAACAAATCGCGCGCTCCGTCGTGTGTCGGACAAAAATATTTCTCGAAAAACTTGGTCGTTTCACCGATCGTGTCGTCGTCGTCGTCGCCGCCGCTGTCATCGCCGCCGCCGCCGCCGCGACGAACTCTAGCGATTTATTTATATAACCACGCGTGAACGAGAAGTCAAAGAGAAAGCTTTTACAGTGACAGAAATCGTGCACAGCAATTCGCAGATCTTTTTCATTCGAAGTACGAGACGAGAAAAGCGTACGGGTTCGACCGTCCGAATCGTTCTGCCAGTCGCATAAACAACAACAAAAAAATGAGACAAAAGAATAAGTAATGCTTAAGGGTTTGAGAAAAGTTTCTTCTCTGTTTTTTTTTGTCTTTTTTTTTCTCTCGAGATACTCGTGGAAACGATGATGCGTCGATTCTGTATGGGAACCTGAGCGGGTCGTGCGAACATTATATCGTTAGCCTGTAGTACACGTAACAATACCGTTTTATTAACACATTAGGATTAATTGACGTAAAAGAGAAAACAACAAAAAAAAAAAGTAAACGAAGGATTTAAGCAGAAAAAGGAATTACCGAGAAACGAATTGCGGTAGATCCGATATAAAGAGAGTGCGTTCCGTTTTAGCTTGTACGTACCGTAATCGATAACGATGGATCGCCGTTATCCTTCCGATTTTTTTCGTTCCGATCAACCTGTGCCGCACGTTGACGCGCAAACGTGTTTTTCGTCACCACTCTCTTTCTGAACTTCACACACACAGAGATACGTACACACACACACACAACAAACACACTCCCTTTTTATTCTTCCCCCGCCGCAAATGGATTTTCCTACTTGTTTCGTTGATAAGACACACCCGCGTTTTCAAATGATAATTATATTAATAATGGTAATCGTAATGATAATGGATTAAAGACAAACGAATATGTAATAACAAATGTACTTGTGGAATTCACAAAACAAAAAATACGGCGTTTTGCGTGTTCTTTAATTCTATACATCACCGTCACCGCTTTTCTCGCCGCTATCCGGTCCACCCCTTTTCTATCTCTCTCTCTCTCTATCTATCTATCTATCTATCTCTCTTTAAACACCCGTCAAATTCCAATCACGCGAGTAGAAACAAAATCGCGTGTACGTTTCGCGCGATAGTCGTGATCGCACGTTTCACTGGCTTCCTGCGTGTCGCGGATGATCTATGAACGCGCGTCCCCGCTTCCTCGATCCACCCGAAATCAAAGTCTCATCTCTCCCATCCCTACACACAATCTCTCTAATTTTTTCTCTCTATCTACTCGAAACAAACCGAACCGCTGTTCGTTCGGGAACCTCTCGACATGACTTCCTCGTCCGATCTGTTCTCTCCATCGAACTTGGCCCGCCTTTTTTATTCGAAGCAATTTCTTTGAATGGGTGGGGAAATGGTGAAGCGAAGGAGACTTCGTACACAATGCTTAGAACCACGAGTATTCTGTTTGCCATTGAAACCTTGCTCCTTTGTCACCGGTGTAGAGACCGAGACGAGTCGGATTGGCTCTCCATCTCGCGCGAGTCGTCCGGTCGCATCAAAATTAGACTAGGAACTTAAGAATAAGCCTTTTTGCTCTGTCCAAGAGTTCGAGGGCGATTTGTAGCAGCGCGCGGGTGTACGCGCCGCGACGATGATATCTAATAACATGTCGAAACAGAAAGAAAAACTCTAGATCGATCGACGCTGGAATCGCTTGACCTTTATCTCGACAGTTGTGCACTTCGCTATAGGCTCGTCTGTTTTCGATCTTGCAAGTGAGCGAGCGTGGACGCACCCCGGCCGAGGAAAAGAAGGAACTCCGATCCGAGAAATTCTCTTTTTTTCCGCGGTCCGGCCGTAAAGAACAAGAGTAAACGAAAACTGTGGAGAACGGAGGAGAACACGCTTTGGGTCCTCGCGAGCACGGAAACCGCGAACCGGGCAGGTTCTCTGCAGACGCGGGAGAAAAGAAACGGAAAACTGTAACGTCGTCGATGGACGGAGTTGACGGATTTTTTTTTCCTTGGTCGACACACTGCTTTATTACTCCCTGTTCCGGCGATAGGCAACACGCGCCGAGTACTATAGTTTCGCTCGTCGTAACGTGGATGCGCGTTTGCGCGTCTATATACGTCCCAGCGTTACGTAATTTAGGAGAGGCCGGCGCGTCGAAGCAGATTTTCGGTGACGGGCTGCTCTCGTCTAGAACCGGACACGGAATCCGCACGAGAATGAATTTGAAAATGAAAAAGACGGCCCGAGAACGGACTGTTATAGCCACGGGATTAGCACGCATAGATCCATACACGTGTGTAGGCGGTGCGAGAGTTGAATGGAGATCGCACATCGCACGCCTCGTTCGCCGAATCGTTCGTCGCCACGGTTCGCGACGTGATGCTACGTCTGCTAATCGTATACGAGTACGCCGATTCTTTCCAAGATCTTGTACGGTTACTGCCGGAAAACAAAAAAAATGTGCGTGCGTAAATCCACGGTGTGATATCCATGCACAGTATATACACGCAGAGCCAGTTCCTGGGTAGTCTCTCGATCCGAACATGTATATTTCGAAGCCGTTGCCAACCGGTCATGTGCAAATGCGTGGTCGTCGGTTGTACGTGGGGACATGCTTTCATATATACATATACACATATCTATATATATAGGTGTATATATATATATATACGTATGTATGGTACGGTACATAAAGCGTTCAAAATATATGTATGCGTGTGTGTATATACGTATGTGTATCGAGAAAAGCTTCTACGCCGACGAGAACGAGAACTATTAGCTCGCAGATCGGGACGCACGCCTCCTCCGGACCCCCGCAAAGCACGTCGTATAAACAAACGAACGCACTCACGCACGCACGCACGAACGAACTAACGAACGAACGAGTCCCTCGGACAGAGCCGTCTCTCCTCACCGATATCATAGAAAAACGTGGAACGTGGAACGTGGATCGGTCGACGGCCGATAAACGGATGAGATACGCGACTTTCGAGAGACGAGAACGGGTCGCATAGAGAACCGGAAGAGTATCGGCGGAAAAAAACGAACGTAGAAAACGGAAAAAAACGAAACGCAGGAATAATGTATATATATATATAAAAAAAAAACAGTACAGTATAATATAAAAGAGACCGACCGGTAGACACGCAATCGGGACCGGGACAACGACACGGTGTATCCTCTCTGTATAAATGCGTGCGTGAGCACCGAGATATAGAGCATATAAATAAAAAAAAAAAAACAGTCAAAGTATATAGTCTCTGCACAGAACCGGGACCGGGACGTGTGTTTGAATCCTGTTCAGAACGTTGCGCGACGATATAGAGAAACGTTGCCTCTCGCGCCGTCGGGTGGTCGTCGTCGGTTGCCAATTACCAAAAAAAAAAAAAAAAAAATAGAGAGACACGCGCCACATGGAAATCTAAAAAGACACAATGCGTATTGTAATGTGATGTATGATATAGGACACGATAACCTCTACCCCCCAACAAGCGTGCTTCTGGACAATCTTGGAAGGAGCTGCTCTGGGCTTGATGATGTTCCACGAGTACGCAGAACAGAGTGAGAGGGTTGAGAGAGGTCCAACGTGTGTCCGGTCCCGTCCCGTACCCGTCATGACGGCGAGAGGTAATATTGTCGGCCAGGTGCAGAGCAGACGGATTCTCTGTGTGTTCCGTTGACAAGGCACAACGGCGACAAGCGCACGCACACACACACACGCACAGACGCTGTTGCAGCCAACGCAGAGACGCACGAGCTGCGCAAGACCACGTCGTACCAAGGCAAGTCCATCATCACAGCCCTCTCAGTAATCAATCGTCAATTCTGAAATATCTCTCTCTCTCTCTATCTCTCCCTCTCTCTCTCTGTCTCTGCGTGCAAAAGAAAAACAAGTCGAGAAACGAAAAAAAAAAATACGTGTTCTCCCTAATAACTCTCTGTCTCTGACACGGGCATTATCATTTCTCAGTTTATTCTTCTACGACCCGGCGAACGCGCTTTGAGAGCCATGTTTTCTTTCCCAGGAGATGCGGCTAGAGCGCGCGCACACACACACGCACGCACGCATGCATCCGCATTGCGAGGAAGTTCGTATGTGCGATTATAGGTGCGTCCAGACTAAACCGCTTCCTCTAACATTGGCAATGGCGAGAGAGAGACGCTGCTGCGCAACATTTCACACTCCCCGATACTTCTTCTCTATACCGCCTAACGATTTGGGATTTTCTAATGTCTTTCTCAGCTGTGTCGGGATAAAAAAAAAAGAAACAAGGAAGGTATCGTAAAAAAGAAAAGAAAAAACGAATACTTCTTTCTTTATCTTTGTCTGTCTGTCTTCTTTCTGTCTGTCTGTCTCTTCTCCACGCAGAAATCCATCCATATTCTCTCTCCTCTGTTCCGGTCGCATTTCTTTTTTCTCTCTCTCTCCAGTTCATCGATCCGAAATAAGCGCGCGCCCCCTCGATTGGCGATGCGAGCGTTATGCGCGCGCTGTTCCAATCGAATTCGCGCGGGAATCGCTCCGGCGCTTTTTTACGCCCGTCGATCTTTCTGTCGTTCGGAACAGTTTTCTTGGTTTTTTTTCTCTTATTCGAATGTTCCGCGTTGTCCGAGTAATAGAAGTAATCGAACGGACTGTACGTAGTTGATGTACAGCGGTAAGTAACGCGCGCAGAACCGTCTCAGGTAAAGTATTACACGGAGGAGAGTTTGCGTCGTGTGAGGAGATTTTCGCTCTGGGATATCACAGCGAAAGAAATTTAGCATTTTCACGTCGATCGAAAAACTGTGAGAGAACGAGACGACATTCCGATTTGTAAATAAACTGATGTTGCGAGTAAACACGAGATGTGCTGTATTTTTTATTAGAAGTATATCGCTCGAAAGGTCACATTCCTATCTTTTTTTTTATACCGTATTATATCGTTGCGTTTTATTATTTCAAGGACTCGACACCCGCGCGGTTAATTTATTCCAGTTGGGATTTTTCCTTGTTGATACGATGAATCGCATTAAACCTGTTCGATTACTTGCAAATTATTATTGAGCCGTGCAAATATCGGTAAACGTTCGTAAGAAGACGCGCAGGTTCTTCGGTGCAAGACTCGCCGTGTATTACGGCATACAGTGTTGGACAAAAATAAACTATGCAAACAACATGGTTCTGCTTTTGTGCGTAATCAGGTAAGATATTGTTAACAGACATTCATACAAAATAGAGGATCGTTGAAAAAACATTTGTATTCAGGATTGTGCAGCGTGCCGATACTTTTGTCCATCACTGTACGTTATCCTAAGATAATATTCCGTGGACTTAGCAACAGTCGAAGCGATAACATTCTGATGTAAAAGATCACTGAAAAATCCACGTGATGTCACTTGACCCTGTGTCGTAAAGGAAGGAACCGTGTTGCTGTGAAATATCAGTGGTGAATCGTCGCCATTCGTGCACAGTACCTGTGGAACTCTTTTATTTCCAGTAACGAAAAAAACTGTAAAAATGGCGCAGGACTTACGGTAATCATTTTACAATTACTAATAATTGTTGCTCATTTGTTTTCGAGTTGAGTTAAAGATATCTTGATACATGTTAGAGGTTATGTTCGTTTGCGATCATGTGCTCGGAGGAACGTGCGAAAAGTTTGGTTATGTTTTACGTTTTTTAAAAATAATGTATTCGCGACGTCCGGTTAGACATGAAAATATAATTCGTACAACTTTCTATAATAAAAATAACGTACGGGTCGTTACTTGTAAATAATTATCACTTTCCTTCAAAATTTTAACTGCATGATGGAAGAAGCGATACGGGTTATGTAACGCTCAGGATTGGAGCAGGAGAATAGGGAACCCGTTTCAAAAGTTCTTGAAATTCGTTTACCGCGTTACGTGCGAATCAAATAATCGGCTGTAACAGTTACACGTTCGATTGCTGTAATAATTTCGATGTATTTCAGAGAGGGTCTCCTATTGGGCATGGGCAATCCCCTTCTTGATATTTCAGCGACCGTAGATAGTGATTTTTTAAAAAAGTACGACTTGAAGTCGAACAACGCAATTCTCGCTGAAGAGAAACACAAACCCATGTACGATGAATTGATAGAAAAATACAATGCAGACTTTATCGCTGGTGGTTCTGTGCAGAACACTATGAGGGTGGCGCAAGTAAATTCATTAAAATATGGTTCACTCTATAAATGTTATACCAAGTTTCGTAGACCAATAAATCCATGCAATCTCGTTTAGTGGTTTTTAGAGAAGCCAAAAGTGGCCACATACATGGGTTGCGTGGGAACAGACAAGTATTCGAAAATTTTGGAAGACAGAGCACAGGCGGATGGCTTGAACGTACGCTATCAGTACACCAATAAAGAATCCACAGGTACCTGCGCAGTTCTGATAACTGGAAACGAGAGATCTTTATGCGCCAACTTAGCAGCTGCCAATTGCTTTTCGTACTCTCATATACAGGAAGTAGAAAACAAGAATCTTATAAATGCAGCTGAATACATTTATGTGTCTGTAAGTTAGCAAAAGACTACAAATCATATATTCGAATGACTATTATCAAGTTATTTATTTAACTTCAAATTGTAGGGGTTCTTCTTAACTGTGAGTCCAGATACCATTCAAGCGGTAGCTAACCACGCTAATGAAAATAATAAAATGTTCATGATGAACCTCAGCGCACCATTTTTGTGCGAATTCTATCAAAAACCCATGCTGGCGGCTTTCCCATACGTTGATATTTTATTCGGTAACGAAACGGAGGCAGAGGCCTTTGCGAAAGTCAATGATTTTCAGACCACAGATAGGAAAGAGATCGCATTGAAATTATGTCAAATGGAGAAAGTGAATGAGAAGAGGCCGAGAATTGTTGTGATAACACAAGGTGCTGACAAAGTGTTGCTGGCCAAAGAAAATAGTGTAATAGAGTATCCTACTACGAGGATACCATTGGAAAAAATTGTAGATACCAATTGTGCAGGAGATGCTTTTGTAGGAGGTAGATTTCCATTGTCTTTACATTTAACGCTAAGCTGGAAATTCTCTCAAGGACGTTAACAAACATTTATGCATTTTAGGTTTCTTGGCACAACTTATACAAGGTAAAAGCATAGATATTTGCATAAAATGTGCAGTATGGGCTGCAACCCAAATCATACAAAGATCTGGGTGTACTTATGAAGGGAAGCCCAATTTTACTCCCTTATAATTCTTAATCTATTAGTAATTGTGAATTATGTACTTAATAAATGGTTTATCACTTTTTACCCTGATTTCCTTAATCACTGAACAGTTTCATTAGATGCATCTGGGAGTGCTATTATTTTTATATTTTACTTGTACACGATTGACTTTTGTCAACGATATATTTTAATAAAAATTAATGCAGACAGGCGGATCTATTTTATTTTAGCGTGTATGCATATAGTGAACGTAACGTTTGCGTATTTTTGTTTTATCGACAATTGATGAAACATCATTTAATCATTCGTACTGTAAAAATAACATCTGGCTTTATTTCGCAAACGTCGACAAATCCCAAACAATATGTCCTCAAAAAAAAAAGGTTGCGTTCCTTTTATGACGGTTTAATATATGCGGAACTAGAAAGATCAATATAATCACCTGCAACGTGGCCATTGCGCTGTATACTTACAGGTATCATAAAAGGTAAGGGCACTGGTTGAAATAATGTTAGTCGAAAAACAGTTATCGCGATCGCGCGGCACGCCTGCGTCGTTCACTACGTAAATGCAGTGTATAGAGTAGGATGGTGATGTAGCGATAAAGACGTACGCGGTCGCCGTGGGACGGGGTAAAGGCAGTCCTTAAAAAAATCAATAATCTCATTACGAAATTGCACACGGTATGGTGTGTGTTTTGCTTGTACCGTACCAGAAGTAACGGCATTCCGTTCGCGATCAAATTCGTGGCGAAACACCGTCGAAACATTCATTAGATATCGACATTTTTCAAAAAAGTATCACTACGATCTCCGATGACAAAAATTTGACAACATTTTTTACGTTTCTTGATCGAGAAGATTTTTTCGAATTTTGCGAAACTTTTATTTCGTCTTTATCCGGATAGTGTGAAGAAAACAATCAATATTTTGAATGACAAAAATAACGCAACGGGGTTGTGTGTACATTTTGTATGTATAAGAAGAAGGATAAAGTAGCAACGATAAATCATTCCGTTAATCGAGTTAATTCCGTTAGTATACCGTGTCGTCACGAGAAAGAGATCATCGCAACAGTAATTCGGTAATTATTTGTGCCCGTAATTTATGAAAGTGGTCTAAGTCAAAACTAAAAAAAGTCAGTTACTTCAGATTACATTATTTTATATTGTCAAAAATGAACTGTTGGATAGTGCTTGTTATTTCAATATTATATGGAACTCGTTTGGTGTGTTAATATTCAAGAAATACATATATGACTTGGACCACTTTCGTAATTACGGTCACATTTCTTTTTAATATGTGCAGACGCGTGGTTCGGCGAGGGGTAGGTACAGCCCTGGAGGCTCGTTGACAAAGCTGCCGGCATATCGTCGTGTAGTAGTCGCGCGCGCTGCCGCGTCGAGAAGCCGATTGGGAATGGTTAAAGCGAGCGTGAAGTGGGCGGCCATAGTGGAGGTAGAAGCGTAGTTGCACAGGAACAGAGGAATAGAGAGATACGGCAGTCTTGGCCGCGATATCGTGCTGGTTTCAGTATTCGCATTCGTCGCGGCTTCTGCTTGGCCGCGCTGTAAAGCTCTTACTCCTGGCTGTCCCACGGGGCATCGTGCAAACACGAACACCAACATAAACACGAGAACGCGTATACGTGTGGGTACGTGTTTTAGGAGTGTTTACGAGTGTACAAGTGCGGTGCGTAGCTGTGTAAGAAGGAACACGCTCTATTCCCGAAGGGTGTGCGCGCGCGCGCGCGAACGAGAGGGGCAACGAAACACGACGCACGCACGCCCATGTGACCGGTAACGAGAGTGTGCTAGTCAAAGTGGAAGGTTTGATTGGTCGAGGAGAACGCGTGCCGCTACGACTGTGTTTCTTCGTGATTCCGTCGTGGCCGAGAGCGCGGTGTGCGCAGTGCGCTCCCCACCGCGTGCGCGCAGTGTGTAACCCCCGCGACCGCCATCTTTGTCAAGTGGGTAACCTTTGTTGATTTGTGTGAAATGTGACGCCGTTGTCGCGAGATAATTGGTGATCGTGATTACACGCGAGCCCTGTGTGTCGGTACCTGAGTGACTCGTGCTCTCGCGTGTCCCCTTGTGGATCTATACATGGAACAACCGTGACCAGGTAAAGACAAATTCGTCTCTCGTTATATTCTCGGTAACCGAGAACCACGCGAATCGTCGCCCGATGCATACGGGCCAGCAGCGGTTCTGCTGCCGCCTGTTCGAGAACGAGTAGGAGAGAGAGGGACAGAGCGCGGGAGCGAGACGGAGCGAGACCGAACGATCGTGCGAGGGAGGGAGACAGATACATATAGAACGAGAGAGAAAGACGCAGACAGACAGCCTTCTCTGCTATATACGCGGTGTTACTCCGTTGCATTTTTCTTCCGATATTGCAGCGACGTTACCCGATCCCGGCATAAATTCTGATGCGTCGGTGCAACGATGCGTACCTCGCCGAACGGTGGCACCGGCGTATTTCAGCGGCATCGTTGTTCGAACGCGCGAAAAATCGTGCGAAAACGGTCGACAACTGGCCGTGCCTAGCCGCCAAGATGGCTGCCCGTCGGGCTTCGAGAAACTTGTGTCCTCGGTGTTTTCGCTTCGACGTCGTAATTGCATCGTTCCGTACGGTTTGCTCGCGCTCGGCCCTGCCTGTCCACGACTCGACGGAAGAAACGTACGCCTCGTTGTCAGTATCGTCGCGATCGGACAGCCGATGGATCGAAAATAACCGTGGCGACGGACGGGTTCGTGGGCGACGGCCGTCGCGATCTTAACGTTCGTCGAACGTGTACAGTGTCTGTTGCGCCGAGAGTACGGTGCAAGAGTGTGATTCGGCCGAGGGACGCGGCAACCTTTTTTCCGCCCTGCCGCCGGATACATCGTGGCAGTCACGGTGATCGTGGGACACGCGTTTGTCCGAGTACGTTAATTAAAATGGCTACCGACGGCAGCCAGTTCTGGCTCGCGGCTGGTGGTCATTCGTGAACCAACGAGTCCACGTACGCGCTGCTCGCACCGCGACCGCGATTCCAAATTCCGTTCATCCTTCTTGACATTTTCCATCGATCGACCGCCGTCGGACCGCGTATCGTTTCGCTTGCGACGCGTGCGTTTCCCTGGCGATATGGAACCGCGTAGAAAACGCGAACGACCAAAATGAAACGAGACGAGACGAGACGGATAAAACAACATGATGCGATGCGATACTGTCGGGTACCATACCATGAGGTACGATACCGTACGAACGATACGAAAGGAGACGAAACGAGCGACGGGCGGCAGCAGCAGTTAGGCCGTTGGTGTTCGTTCGTTTTCTCGGTGGCAGCTGCTCTCTCTCTTTGACCCTCCGTCGGGTGAGAGGGGCCCCGGCAAACAGAGCCAGCCGGCCTGGCCTCACTGGCCTCCCTTCGCCCTCGTCCCCGTCGTGAGACTCGTGAGTCGTAAGTCGCAACGCGACGGAGAAATACTGCTCCTTCTTTCTCGATCCATCGCGATTTCCCTGTTTAACGCTTCGACCGTGCTGTCACGAGTTTTCTCTGTCTCGCGTCGCATCGCCTCGTCTCGTCTCGTCCCGTCTCGTCGCGTCTCGCCTCACTTCGCCTCGCCTCAACGTCCACTCCGCACTTCGAGGCCCGAGGTTTCTCTCCGTCGTCCTCGACATCTCTTCGAGCGGCTATTGTCGAAAATGGAAGCGCGCGCGATTGCACAACGTTGTGCTCCTTTCTTTACGTTGCTCCGCGGAACGTTAACGATCCTCGTTCGGCCCGGTTACCGGCGATTTCCGGTCGCGATCGACGCTCTCCTCCGCTCCTCTTCGCGTTTGTTTAATTTACGAAATAGTATTTTCCATTTCAAGCGTTGTCCGCTCCGTGGGCTCTTTCGCGCGAACCTCCCTTCGCTCGTTTAACCTTTCCTCGTTTAATTGCGGTTAGCATAAGGGTCGTAGCTTCTAGGTTAGGTTCAATGACAGCGTTTCCGTTGCGTTTCGCGCTCGAAAACCGTGAAATTGGTTCACGTGTACAGTCCTCTGCGCGGCTACGGTGGATGCAGTATTCGCATACTGGCGGACGGTGTATCGTTTCGACATAACCTGCAAGATATAGTGGGAAAGACTTGTTGGTAAACTGATGCTCTCGTCGCAGTATTTACATCGGAGAAGTGCAGGTCAAACAACGCATTAGATGGTGGTGTGACGTGCAAAGATATCGTCTGACATAACCTCAAAGATAAAGGGAACGATACGACGCGGCTCGGTAACCGTGCACGCGTTCATTAACGTCCCGCGTTCACGCCAGCATCCGAATTACACTGTTGCGCGGAAAAATTGCAACGCCGGGAGAACGCGAATCGATGCAGCTCGTTCGTGCAATTATTCGTGCTCTCTGGTTGGCAAACGCGGCACCGAATCCGCTTCGAACAGCTGTGTCGAGGTCCGTCGAGATCTTTGTTTCGAGTTTTCAACGATCCAGTAATCGTTGACATAGTTTTCCGCCTGTGGACGGGGGAAGACATTCGAATTTTCGTAGTGTTTGTCGCGGCGTCCCGATTGTTACGCACGACGGTGGCAGCGCGAGAGTGTGTTCGTTGCGTAAGTAGCAGCGCTATTATTGTTATCGAACGGTCTGTTTATATTTGATTCCGCCGAACGGAACGAGAATTCCCTCTCTCGCACGGCCCGTTCGACTCGTAAAACGCTTGTCGACGTTGGACGCAGAAAGTCGTCAGGTGGCTCGTCCGCTCCTGTTCTCGGCGAGCGTTGGAAGCGTGCCGGTAATTGGCCGGCTAATGAATTCGAGCCAAGGCTGACGTTTAAAGTTTAAGCCGCCGCCGGAAATCCAAACCGTCGTCGAGCCAACCACGCATCGCCAACAGTTTTTATTATCCTCGGCTCTCGCCCGGAGCTTAAAAATTTCCACGTTCCGAATCATCGAAAGTTTTCTCTTTTTCTCTCTCCCCACTTTTTTACAATGACCTCATCGGCGAAGACTGTCCTCGACGTAGCTCGGAGGATGTCGAACCGCCGCCGCGCCGCGCGGAATTTTATGCATTTCCAGCGCACGGTGTCTTCGAATCGTTCCGGACCGGTATTTTTCGGCGATCGACGGCGCGTTGGATTCATTTTATTCGCCGTCGAACGGTTTTTTGCTTTCCTTCTGTTTAGTCTCGGCCCCCTCGAATCGATCGACGAAAATTTACATCTGCGCAAACATCCGCGGCTCGGCGACGAGCTTCGCGTTTTTAATTAAGCAACCACCGACGCGGCGGCTTTACTCGTAACCTTGTTCACCGCCGCTGCGTTCCTCTTAATTACCTCGCCGATTTTTCGAGTTCAACGCCGATCGCCGGAATCGCATTCACGGCCGGCGCCAGAGGGAACACGGCAAGGTTAATCCGTCGACGAACCCGATGATTTTTGCGGAGCGTCCGTCCGTCAAAGATGGCGTCGCGTGTACCGTAGAAGTTCGCCGAAGGTTATTGATATGCGTAGACAACGGGGGCGCGGGTTCGTAGAAAAATAGCGAACCGGTGTTCGATATTACCGCTGAACCTACCGAGCTCTAAAAATGGCTTGCATGCGATTCCTTATAGAAATGACATCGTGGAATTTATTTATTATTTATTATAGATGTAGTTTACGTATATATTACACACAGGTGTTACATTGTTTGAGAATATCATCAATTATCTTCGTGCCTTCTATATCTCAGGTTTACATGACAAAGTAACTAATACAAAGAGGAGGACAGTACTTGCCTTTGAGAAACTTTGTTTCTAATGTATTACGTTCGTTCCCATAATCTGGACAGTGCCGTATAACATTGTATAGATCTCGAAATTCTGCTCCGATAGATTTTCTGTGATTTTTATTATAATACGTGCCCGAGATTATGAAAGTAGTCGAAGTCGTGTATTTCTTGTTTCGAAACATTTGAAGGGAAAGGACATGTAGAAATAACAACACAGTTTCTTAGCATTTTCTATAATCGGAAACGAGAAATTGCGTTGTCTCGGGGACAATAAGGTTCTCAAACTAATGTTTTCTATATCTCGAACAAAATAAAGTAATACTAGGCACTCCATGTTATTTTTATCAATTTCCAAACAGTGCTTTGTGTCGGGTAATCGGGTGGGGCACGGTAACAGGTACCTTCACCCTGTGCGCTTGGATACGAAAATGTGTGCAACCATTTCCAGCGAAAGCATCGTTATAATTTCAATAATTGTAGGATAAAAAAGCAGAAACCGGTGATTTGACTGGCGGGGTGGTAGGTTTAGCGTTAATAGCGAGGGGTACCGACCAATCGAACACTCGAGCGGTTAAATAACAGTTCCGTTTCGGCCGGATAGAACCGCCCAGAACATCGTTCGATTCAATTAACGTTTCCACCGATCGATCATTCGCTGGCTAATTAGCGGGGAATAACGGCGGTGGCAGTGTCAGTGCTCGTAGCCCGTAGCTGGCTGCTCGCAGGCGTACGCGCCGGGGAACGGAGCGACATGAAAAAACGCGAACGAAATCGCGCAGGTCAAAATATCCTCCCTCGGGACAGCGTCACTCCGCGCAGCCCTGGTTACACGTTTGCTTATTGTATTAATGTTATCTCGTGATCGGCGCGCCCGCGCCCGCGCTCGCGAGCTCGACCGGCCGCGAACACCCGCGAGTTCCTGTCGCGGACAACGGGCGCGAGCGTTTGCTGCGGTTCCTCCAATGATAAACAGCAGTGTGGACACGCGGTGATCGCGATCGAGACGTTTCTGTGCGGGCCTCGTTGCTACGGAACGCTCGAATCAATCGTCTGTCCAACGTGACGAGGCAGTGAAGTACCACCGTTGCGTCGTCCTTCGCTATCACGTGTAACTTCAACTCTGTCGCACTCGAGTGGCCATGTTTACGTTTATTGCCTCGTCTCGTTGGACAGAGTACAGGCTAATCGGCGTCTCTTTCCGGGGGGACCTAATCGCAGAAGGCGCTCGGTCCTCCATCGCTCCGTCGTGACCTTCTACGCGCCGGAGACACACGTGTTGATCGAGAAACGGTTCGGCTATCGTCGTCGTTCGATCGTGAGTCATGCGTGCGATCGCAGGAACGCTCGGGTTTACGACTGCGGGTTCTATACGTTTATGGAAAAAATGAGTTTACGTAATTTGAAACGGTGCGAACAACGGAGTTTCAAAATACTGTTATTCTATTTTCGACTTGTTGAACGTATTAACCCTTCGCCTAAACATTTCTTCCGAGCTAGACTACGATATGTACTCAAGTATTTAGTAATTGATTAGTAGACTGCGGATGTCCATGCAGTTTTTAAGTTTTTCAGGCAAATTTCAAGCAACCGGGATCTAATCAAATCTTGTTTTTAGTGGTAGTAGCCTTTACAGATCCGAAATAAGTAAAAGTCGTATTGAATTCTGTGGAATTTTATATTCTAGCATTTTTTGAACCTTTTTAGAAGCCGTAAATGCATGAAGATCCGAAGTCTATTGATTAGATACGGGTATATTTAATAATGTAAAGAATATTTTAAATTATAGAACACCATTCGAGTGCTAAGGGTTAAGAAAGAAAACAACGTTTTATTTGACTACAGTTGATTGCAATTCGTGTCGAAAATTCACATTTTGCGTGAAGATCCGCCGTCTAGTAATCGCGATGGCGAATTCCGAAGAATTAATCACGCGGTCCCAAGTTTATCCGTTCGGGAAGCTCAACTTTGGAAGCCGTGAAACGTTGTAACACTTGTGGATCGGAGCAGGCAGTTTCAAAGAGAGAGAAGGGTAGGAAGTTTTGGCGGGAAGCTTGTCGACCGCGTCGCTACGGGGGTAGCTAACGTGGTTTCGAGAATAGAACGTGCACGTGGCGAGGAAACGAGGTCGTAAGAGGGATCGGAGCGCGGCGTGGCTCGACCTGTCGTGTCGTCTCTTCCGGCGGATCAACCGGAGCCGGTTTAACTCGCGGTTTTACACTTCTTCTCTCTGGCCGAGCTTGGAGATATTTATTATCGTGCAGTCGCGAGTCGCAGCCAGCATCGGCACCAGCAGAGCGACACTGGCCTAGGTCAACTTGTATCGCAGCTGCATCTCCTCGGCTCTGCGCGGAGCGTAATCGCCGGCGTTTAGGGACGCGTTCTCCCCGCGGAGCAATGAATCCATAGCGCGTACCGACCGAGAGATTCGACCGAGGGGTTTCTCCTGTAAATATCCGATTTTACAATTCTCATCGTGGAAGAACGGCGCACACCTGGAACCCCCGAATCGATGATCAGAACGGTTACGATTCTTTATCTCCTCGAGTAAATGATTATCTCCCGTCGCGAAATAACACCGAAAAAGGAAGTTCAGAGCGACGTTAAATAAGTAAAAAAAAATGATTATCTCCGCGCGCGCGCTTCTTGCCGATCTCGATTGTTCCTACGGTGCTTTCGATACATCGAACCAGGGTGGATCGCTCGATCCAACAACTACAGTCCCCCACAAAAGTGTTCGTACGATCTTTAAAACGGAATAACTTCTTTATAATTGTACCGAACGACCTGATGTTTTGTAAATAATTAGAAGCATTGGTTTGCTAAATGATGTGTAAAAAAATGTTCCAAACATTATAATTGACAAGGTTATTTACATGCAAAAATAAACAAGGCATTGTTTAAAACTCTTTTATTTGAGCCCTTAATGAAAATTGAAAATACATGTTTCGTGGATCTATGTTAGTCATACACACACTGAAAAGTTCATCGAAATCGATTGAGATGCGCACGAGCTACAGACGGTTAGAAATTGTGAAAATCGTAGTTTCTCACGACTTTTGATCAGTTTCTGCTTAAAATCCACAGATCGTTTTGTCCTGCGTCACAAGATTTCGATGCAATTTTCATTAATGGCCCAAATAAAAAAGTTCTAGAAAAAGCCTTTTTTATTATTGCATGTAATCTTGTGAATTATAATTTTCGGAAAATTTCTTTTGCACACCATTTAGTAAACCGATGCTTCTAATTTCTTACAAAACCTCAGGTCGTTTGGTACAATTACAAAATGTTAATCTGTTTTAAAGGGCGTACGAACACTTTTGTGGGCCACTGTATGTCCGATCAGAGCTAACGATCTCGCGGGACTTTATCGGGTACCTACTCGAAGACTTTGAGAACGCGTCGGACGGCGCGTGGCTCCCGGGATTCGGTTCTCGTTCGAGTTTGACTCGAGAACGAACGCTCGACTTGAAAAGCCGCGCGCTTATAGGTCGCGTCTGGTTGCGCAATGCCATACGGCGATCACGGTGATTTTTAAATATTTCACTCCCTACCACGCGACCGTCGTGTGTACACCTAACTGGAGCTTGAGCTCTCGAGGAGAAAGTTCATCGCTCGGGGGAAAATCGGCCGATGATCGTTCGCTACCGAGCTGGAAATTGGAATGGTCGTTCTCTCCCGAGGACTCGAGCGAACAATTTCTCATCGACTGTGGTTGCGTAACGCCTTTCGCGCGTACGCTCCATAGATGATCGATCCTCCATCCTAGAAATCGGGAAGATAATATTTCGGATTACGGTCGGCTCTGGTCGGAACGCTCGAATACGTTTCAATTAATCGGCGCGCATGTTGTTGTAACGGAAAACAATACTTGGCCGGCCAGAGGAAGCCGATCGATAAACGTCGCTCCGCGACCCTCTCCCATGCTAATCACAGTCGCACGCTCCGCGACCGCAACAAAATGCGCTCTCCCGAATCCGTGGCTGGCGCTCCGAATTCCTGCTCGTTCGCGCTCGAGTTTTCCCCAGGCCGGGCTATCTCCGCCGTCCCTCTGTCGGCGTCGACCTTTCTCCCGTTCCGGAGAAAACTTCATTAGCTCGAGCTCTGTAGGAAAGTGACAACGCCGGAATGCCCGAAGACCGACTGAATGCAGGGTAGCTAGGTGAAAGTGGAACAAATGGAACATGACTACCGATAGAACGGAATTTCGTAGGTTTACTTGGGAGGTGCGCCGCGTTAGGATTCATAGGTTTTCCCCGGTGAACGTTATCGACGAATTATAGAGTAGTGGCTATCGCGAACTTTTTCCATCGTCGATTTCCAACCAACTGACGTGGTGGATGTTGATGGTTTCAGGTTGGAAGTAACGAGTGGCCGAGCGTCGCAGAAGCTGGAAAAGTGAACGAAGGAAAGTAGAGGGCACCTAGCGACAGAGAGTTCGAGAGGGAAACGAAGGAAGAAGAGGAAGAAGGCAGCCAGCAAGCAGCGAGCAAGCAGCAGGCAGGCGCAGGATGTGAATGTCGTGGCCGTGACACAGCCGACCCAGACCCGGAGGCGCTCTCGCGTTGTCCACCGGGTGCGTATAACCTGGCCAGGTACGTGGCGGGTGGGTACGCCGCCGCCGGCGCCGCCCTCGTCGGCAGACGGCCGACGGAGACGGAAACGAGATGGACGAGCCGGAGTCCGCGGAAACGTGGTCGGCCTGGTTCCTGGACGCGATCCGGAAGATCCGCAGCCAGAAACAGAGGCCGAGCGTCGAACGGATATGCCACGCGATCCGCCAGCATCACAATTTCCACGAGGAGGAGATCGCGGAGCACTTGGAGGTCGCCGTGAAGCGCGGCGACGTGCTCAAGATCTTCAACAAGGGACAGTCCTCGTACAAGGATCCGGGCGGTTTGCAGTCGAAGCCGCTCAAGGTCGGCAAAAGTTCCGACCTAAGCAAAGTGCTCAGTAAAGCGGTCAGAGAGCTCGGCGAGAGGGAGGGCTCGACTCTCAAGACCATCGAGAAGTACATCCGACAGAGCCACACGGTCGAGGAAGAAACCGAGGGCGATCTGAGGACAGCGCTCAGGCTATCCGCGAAGAGGGCCGTTGATCGGGGCATCGTTATTCAGGATGGCAGGCTCTTCCGGCAACCGGACAGGCCGCCGTACCTCAAGAAGATTGGGGACAACGCTTACCTTCCACCGCCGGAGCCTCCTGTCCCCAAGGTGAGTCCATTCGAACCTTTCGACCCTCTCGTTTCTCGGTCAGCCCGTTCAAGAATTTTCGTTCCGAACCCCTTGCGGTCAACGGTGTGCTGGTAATCTTATCCCCGTTGGAATGAAATATACGGTCCGGTCCCGCTAGATATAGGACCCACAGAGGTCTAAACGCGAGCGAGGCACGACTCGAGGTCGTTTCGCGACCGTATCAGCGGTCGTCTACACGTAAAACGGGTTCAACTTTCAAGCGGTTCGTACGAAAATATATAACGCCACGCTATGGGCCAAAGAACTCGCGGTTAAATCATAAAATCCTGTTCGAGCGAAAATAAAAGAAATTACATATCTCGATAAAGCAAACGGTGAACACACATTGTGCAAATATTCAGAGTTCCTTTGCAGACCACCGGTTTTATATTCTTCATTTTGCAATTATTGAAATTGTGAAGTTGTATACAGGGTGAGCGAGTCACATTTTTTTTTTTAGAGATATGAAGGTCACCTTCATTTTTTTATATGGAACGAGGTATTTTTTAATACATCAATCGATGCAGCTGGGGATATTTCGATTTAAACAATTCTAAAACATAATTACTGTCGTATTAAGACATTAGCGTTTATTTACTAGTCTGACGTAATAATAGTACGACAGTAATGGTGTTTTAAAGTTGTTATTTAAATTGAAATATCTCCTGAACTACTAACTTTTCGACATACATAGGTCAGTACTTTTTTTTATAACGAATGTCCAGCTGCGTCGATTGATGTATTAAAAACACCTCATTTCATTTAAAAAAATGGGGGTGACCATATCTCTAAAAAAATTACATAAAAATCAAACTTCAGACATTTCACGTATCTTTAAAAACAACAAAGATATTTGAGGTGGCAACGTTAGGTGGCTCGCCCTGTATATGGAAGTTGATTGGATAAACTTTTTTATCCGACCACATATTGGGATGAAAATTGCTTCGAGTCCAAAGGGTCAAGTCGGCGTTCGTCGCTCGCCAGAAGAAAAAAGCGAATCGAGTAGGTAGCGTGTAGAGCGCAGGGATAATCGATTCGCTAGTGCGCAACAACCGGTGTTATGGCTGGTCCGAGCGTAAGATTTATTTCTCGTACGGAGTCGGGGCACACAAGCGTTCGAAACTTTTGTCGGGCGGTGTACGGGACCGTTTTTGGCGAACAGTCTTCGGGAATGGAAGATACCTGGCAGAGCTCGGCCCGGGTTAATCCCCGCGTATCCGTTACACTGGTTACACCCTTCGTGCGGCGTGGCAGGACAACCTTTTTCCCCCATTCTTTCGGGCCCGGTTAATGTCGCGGCTTCGCAGCAACCGCGAAGAGCTCGTGTCCTCCGGGGAATGCAAATCGAGCGAGCGAACCAGGCGAACGGTCGTTCGGCTTGGCTGAAATTTTTAACCGTGGAAACGTTCGCGAGCGCACCTGTTCGACGAGACCGCGAGCGTTCAAGACGGACGTCCACGAGTTTCGGAACCACCTGTACTCGGCGGAGCCCCGAGCAACTGTTGCGCGAATATCACGAGAATTTTCACGGCCTTGAACTCGGCGGAGCACGTTCGCTGGTGCTAGAACCGTGCCGACGCGTATCCGGAACTCGCCCGACCTCTTCCAGACCGCGGTGAGATTTTCGCGCGATACTCTTCCGGTATCAATGAACACGACTCTTGCGATAAGCAGAATCCCAAATTAAATTCTCATCAAGCGATGCCGATTCACGAGGAACCCTCCGTTCCCAAAGGATTAACATGTTGACTGGCGAACGGTCACCCCTCAAATGCTCTTTCAACCCCAAATTACCTTTTCACCCCTTGCCGTATAATGACGAATCCGAATCGTGACGATCACTTGAGATGTAATCTGCCAAATGTGACTGTTGCGACTTTCTTTTAAGACGAAATACATAATAAGTTGTAAAGAAAGAAATGCAGGATTGAAACCTATGTTTTTGAAGTGTTATAACTAGACCGCGGATTTTATGCATTTATGACTTTAAATTATTATGAGAATTAATTTTAATATTATTGAGGGGAATAGTATTAAAATTAATTTTACAGAGAATTTAATATTATTTAAAAATATAAAGCTGTGCATTCGTTGACACTTCCTTCGCCCCATACTTCGTTGATATTCCGAGCCGCTTGAGCGGCACTTTGGTCCAGTTTGAACTCGTAGAAAAAAATAATGCGAAAATCGCGTTTTGACATCCTGAAATAAAAGCCAAATAATTTAATAAAAATTTGAATAAAATTAAATATCAAAAGCATAATTAAATAGAGCGTGAAAAACAGTCTGTAAAATGACATATAACTAATTAATAGACTGCGGATGTTTATGCAGAATAAAAAATGTTTGCATTGATTACAAGACACAGGAGCCAAATAACAAATTCATTCTTCTTTTAATAATATTATTAAGGTGAAACTAATACACTGGTGGCCTTAAATCACTTTAATACCCCCACTGTTTTAACTTGTACGTACCCATTTTCGCCATAGATACATAAAATCCACAGTCTACTAATTAAATTAAGGTAAATAGTTATTGGTATAAAATTGCAATTAAAACGGGAACAAAAATCCTGCATTTCTTTCTATACAACCAAATACAATTCATTTATTTTGCAATCAATATTCCAGCGTTAAAGTTAATGTTGTATACAATAGATACAAATTTTCTGTACTCATCGGTGAAATGATTAAAGACAAAGAAGTTGTAATTCCTGCTTCTCATAGTCGGTGCAGAACATTTTCATTTCGCATAAAGATCTGGCATCGGCGGTTGATCTTAGGCTCTTCCGCGAGCGACGATAATGGACGCTTCCTCGCGGAACTGGTCCGCGGCCAGTGGTCCATCTCCGCGTCTCGATTCTTGCTTTCCATCTACTGCTTGGGTTCAGTCGGGGTCAGCCGTCGCGGAGCAAAAAGTTGCCGAGTTCCCGGTCGGCTCGCAACGATCCATTAATCTCGGCAAACCGATCGGCAACCGCTCGTTCGGTATGCCGCGTCTTTCTCTGCTCTTTCGAGAGAGGAGCTTCGAGTCCCGTTCGCACGAGAGAAATCGCGCGCGGCATTCTATTCTTCTCTCTGCCCTGTCTTCGCTATCGCTATCCGATACCGATTGGTCGATTCGCTTCATCTTCCAGATCCAAGACAATTGGAACCTTATTGTTTCTCTCGCATTTTCCGACATCAGCAACGTGCAGCAATATTTTAACCCTTTGCAGTCGCAGCTGGTTTAACTTGAAAATTAAATATTTCTTCCGACTGAGAATAATTCCATTGTATATGATTTTTTTCAGTTTATGAATAAGAAATTGTACGTGCGTAGATAGCAAATCCACTGTCTTTTGATTAGATATCAACATATTTAATAAGGTGAACAATATTGTGAATAATGGTCAAACTGCGGATTTTATGCACTTATGACAAAAATGAACACGTACAATTTAAAGCAGTGGACATGCTAAAAATATTTAAGGACATCAACGTATTAGAGTTTCAGCTTGATAGGATAATTAAAAGGAGAATACAATGTTGATTTGGCTCCTGTGTCCAGCAATCAATGCAAACATTGTTTATTTTGCATAAAGTTTTCATTTTTCCAATGCTTTATGCATTTATAACAAAATTGAGTAGATGAAATTAAAAATTGTTGGAATATTTTTAGAACTTAAGATGTCAATATATAGTTTCTCCTCTATTAAAATGATTAAGGGAAAAAATAACATGCAATTTGGTTTCTATTTTTAGCAATCGTTGCAGACAATTTTTATTTAGCATAAAGATCCGCAGTCTACCAATAATGGTACAGTAATTTTTAGTGGCGACACCGAGCCACCCCTCGACTGCTAAGGGTTGACGTTACACAGCCCTGATTATGTCTAACATTATCGTTCGCTTTCTGGAATTCGGAGATAGCTAGGGAAAATATGAAAAAGTCCGATTCATCAATAGATTATTCCAATATCTGTAGCATCATACACAGAAGCAAACTGACAATTCATCGTCGTCCCCGAAGTATCAGAGATCATTTCGTCTCCCGCTTGATTTCCTTCGTTCCGACGTCGTTTAGTTTCAAAAGAGCGATCGGGGACGGTGTTTGCCGGCAGGGAATTTATTCGGTCGAAAAGGTGACGCGTGGCCGGATCGAAAGAGTGAGTCGACGAGGAAAAGAATCGACGCGGCATGGCGTGGCGTGGCGTTTCCAGGGCATGAGTCACACGAGCTCTCGTGTTCGTATTCGTACGCGTTGTTGTATGCGTGTTCGTGTCGGTAACGGCGCAATGGAGGAGATAGAAGGTACGGGTAATCGGCGTAATGCAAACAGGCCGCGGAAAAATAACGGATCGCTTCGCGGCTATTCGCGGCTTGCTCGCTCGTCCCAATTTCACTCCAATCGCTGACTAATTAGCTCTCGATTCGATGCCCATCGGCGAGTCAGGACTCTCTCGTCAGGATCAAACAATTTACAGCGGCTCTAAAATAGCGACCCGGCAAGCTGAGCTCACTTGCGACGGTTTCGAGCGTCTGCACCGAATATTTCACGTAAATTAACTGTCCGCTACCGCCGTGCGAAGGTACATTAACCCTTTGCACTCTTTTGTCGATTGTGACCTCAGTTTTACACAGGAATTCCTATGTCGAGTCACATTTAAAAATAGTAGGGACTTGTTGGCAACAAAATTGACAAATTCGGAGTGCAAAGGGTTAAAATAAAAGAGGATCGTCCGGGACCTCCCCTTGTCGAAGACCGAAACAATGTGCAAACAAGTCTGCAAGTAGCTCTCCCAAAAAATGCACTTCGAAGCTGATAAAACGTTAATCCACTGCGGTTCTGGATTCACGTTGGATCAACTAGAGTAAACTTGGTTGTTGGGTCGCGAAGGGTTGGGGCCACGGGGTTCTCGCGAGAAATCGGGCGTCGGAGAGGCGTGGGACGCTTCGATGAGCGACAGACTGGATGCGTGGGTATTTGGAGCGGCGCGGCGCGGCGTGGCTTGGATGACATAATATTATATAAAAGCTGGCAAAGATGGTCGCGGTCGGGCTTCGGGCTGGATCATGACCGGCTCGTGGCTCCCGCGAATCAACGAGGGAAATATTACGTGGTCGTTACGATCCTTTCTTCGTGCGGGCTGGCGAGTCACGCCGCGTGCCCACGCCTTCGAGAGGTTCTGGAACGGGGCAGCCAGGGGAGCGGGAAGGGCCAGCTGGGACAGAGGGGAACGGCGGGGAGAGGCTCGGGACGATGTGCTATCTCGGCCAACTTCCGGCGACTCGTTTGTATATCGCTTCTCTTATTGATCCTCCGCGCGCACGGAATCACTCCGACGGAATCGGTCCGTCTCTGTCGTGCCCTCTCTCTCTCTCTCCCTCTCTCTTTCTCGCTGTTCCCTCCCCACCGCGTGTCCCTGCGTTCCTAACGACCGCGTTTTATGCGTGTCAGACCGCAGAGTGAGCGAGCAAGAGAGAGAGAGAGAGAGAGAGAGAGAGAGGGCAGAGAGCGCGCGCGGAAAGTTATAGAACGACCGCGCCGACGCGATTCTGCTAATTCTCTCCGCTCCTCCCTTCGCCATCCCCGAACGGCCCCCGGGCTGTTCCCTCTGTCTCCAGCTGCTTCAGAGGCTCACCGTGTCGCGTCGCTACAACCAGTTTCCCGCCACTGCGCGTTTCCCGCGTTTTTTCGCCGACCCTTTCCCTACCACTACCAACACACCTTGCTCGTTCTCCATCGATCGACCGCTGGCCGAACAAGGGCTACCGGTTCCCCGTCCTTCGGCCGATCCGACCTCCGCGCTCTTCGAGTCGAAACTCCGCCGTCCATCGGCAGCGACAGGCGTCTTTGTCTCTTCTTGATCCATCCGCATCGCACTGCTATCTTCCCAGTCCCATTATTAGCGGATCTTTATGCGCGAAATAAGAATGTTCTATCTGATTTGCAACGGACTGCAGTGAAATAGAAATTTATTTTCTTTCTTGTACAATGTTTAGTGGGGTGAAAATAATAGAGTAGTATTTGTTAATTTTTCCAACGCTAAACCTACAGAGTACCAAAAGGGATTAGAATGTTTTAGCTTGCAAAAATGACAAGGCTCTATTTAATCGACTTTAATTACAATGCAGGGTGAGTCACCTAACGTTGCCACCTCAAATATCTTTGTTGTTTTTAAAGATACGTCAAATGTCCGAAGGACAAAGTTGAAGTAAGTATCTCCTTTATTTTTCATGGCACGGAAGATATTTATGGCATAATTTAAATGGTATCGAAGGAGGCATATCATAGCAGAACAATTTCTTTCGTCCGGTTATTTTGTCATAGTTTTCTCAACGTCATCGTTATTTTTTTATCGGGAAAACTTGTTTTTTTTCGTCTTATAGCGGCTGAAAAGATACATTTGAATATGCTTAAGTCATTAACAAGATGGAATAAAAAAAAATAATGATGACCTTGAAAAAAACATGAAAACATAGCCGGACAAAGAAAATTGTTCTTCTATGATGTTCCTCCTTCGATACCATTTAAATTATGCCATAAATATCTTTTTTATGCCATTAAAAATAAAGGAGATATTTAGGTGGCCTCTGTATGACGCACGCGATTCCGACTTCGTGCGATTTGCTGTACGACTGTGCGCTCGTTTATGAGCACAAGCGAACACTGTCTTTCAAACTGCATGTGCAACTTGGGGTCGACGTTGGTCGTACGATAAATCGTGTCGTCTGTGGGCCGTTTTAGCAGGGCCCGGAAGTGGGCCAGAAGTCGGACGTTATCGGTGGATCTCGATCGACGGGGCTGAGGGATTCGGCGAGTAGCAGCGCTAACGAGGAGAGCACGGCGATAAACGAGACTGAAAGCGCGCGATGAGTCAGTGATCGCGGACAAGACGCGAAAGAGAGGGCACAGCCGCAGCGGTGCGGCACGAGAGAAACGTCGTCGAGCGTAAGGACGCGGTTCACCGGAGCGCCCAATCGCGTAACAGTTACTCGACGATTGGCCGTACTTCGTCGTCGAGCAACAGGTCGTTGGTCCGAGAAGCGGAGGCTTGATCGCGCGTGTTCCGTTCGAAGAAATTCCTCTCGCTGCAGCCGAGAGAGGCCCCGACGAAAATGTCACTCGGTGACAGACAACTCGCTCCGAGAGAGCCGTTCCCTTCGCCGATTCTCCCCGCGCTGCAGCTTGATCCATGGATTCATAGATCCAACGGGGATATTGGTATCGGCGGGCCGATCGCAATTCGATTCCGCTGGCTGCGCGCGGACCGCCCGCAACAGGTCCCGCCCGCTAATCGAATACATACATAGTTAGGCTCGCACTGTGTATCGGTTTCGCGTAACCGCGATAAGATTACCGTTGCGACGCGTGCTCGTCGATTATCCAACGACTCGCGGTTGCCTTCTTCATTGTAAGACGTAGCGACCGATATGAGTTTATTTCTCTCTTCAGAGATTTTTCAATGTAGAAAAGTTGGTGTACGACAAAATAGAATAGGAAACAAGATAGGATTTTATTTTTCTCTTTATAAATTGGGCTACGAAGCGATAGAACAGAACAGGAAACAAATAGGAGTTTATTTCTCTCTTCAAAGATTTTTCTCATTAGAAGTTGGGATACGAAAAAGTAGAATAGGAAACAAAATAGGAGTTTTTCTCTCTTCATAGATTTCTCTCTACAGAAATTGGGGTACGGAACGATAGAATAGAATAGGGACCAAATAGGAGTTTATTTCTCTCTTCAGAGATTTTTCTCTCTAGAAGTTGGAAAAATAAAATAAATAGAATAGAAAAAATAGAATAGGGAACAAAATAGGAGTTTATTTCTCTCTTCAAAGATTTTTCTCCTTAGAAGTTGGGATACGAAAAAGTAGAATAGGAAACAAAATAGGAGTTTTTCTCTCTTCACAGATTTCTCTCTACAGAAATTGGGGTACGGAACGATAGAATAGAATAGGGACCAAATAGGAGTTTATTTCTCTCTTCAGAGATTTTTCTCTCTAGAAGTTGGAAAAATAAAATAAATAGAATAGAAAAAATAGAATAGGGAACAAAATAGGAGTTTATTTCTCTCTTCAAAGATTTTTCTCCTTAGAAGTTGGGATACGAGAAAATAGAATAGGAAACAAAATAGGAGCTTTTCTCTCTTCATAGATTTCTCTCTACAGAAATTGGGGTACGGAACGATAGAATAGAATAGGAACCAAATAGGAGTTTATAGCTTATACCTCTCTTCAGAGATTTTTCTCTCTAGAAGTTGGAAAAATAAAATAAATAGAATAGAAAAAATAGAACAGGAAACAAAATAGGAGTTTCTTTCTCTCTTCAGAGATTTTTCTCCTTAGAAGTTGGGATGCGAAAAAATAGAACAGGAAACAAAATAGGAGTTTATTTCTCTCTTCGGAGATTTTTCTCTTTAGAAGTTGGGATCCAAAAAAAAAATAGAATAGTAAAAAACAAAATAGGAGTTCATTGCACTCTTCAGAGATTTTACTGTTCAGAAGTTGGGCTACCAAACGATAGGATAGAATAGGAACCAAACGGAAATTTATTTCTCTCTCCAGAGATTTTTCACCTTAGAAATTCGGCTACGAAACGATACAAGCTAACGAAGCAGAAGACTGGCAATCTGTGAAGACTGTGTTGATTCAACCGGCCGATGATCTTATCGCGCATGTAAAAATGGTAGCCGATGACGACAACCTCCAACTTTCTACACACTTCGGCGTGTGAACGAGGTAGTTATCGACCACTGGAGTACCGGAAGCTCGTTTGGTCCGATAACGCACTAAGGAAAACTAGCCGTTCACGATTAATTTTCATTCCTTGTCGACGTGACCTTGAGGGACCTTGTACGAGCACTGCGTACCGGATTGTAGCAACGTTTCCACGGTAGTCTCACGGGATTCAGATATTCGTGGGGGATACATAAATATCGTTGGGAGCTCGAGGATTGACCCGGGGGCGGTACGAAAATACTTAGGCATATTTCTATGTCACACATTGCCCGCCCCCTTCATACTTCACGTTGTACGACAGGTTCAACGTAATATCCGTGGTAGTAAGGAAAAACGGCGCATGTCACAATTTAAAAAAATGTGAGTTCATTCATTGAGCTGTAGAGAAAAAGCCTTGAAAGTTTTACTCGATTGCGACTTTGTGTGACCATTTGCCCAGTGAGTCAGTGGCGGCTCAAGTCAAGTGGAGACCCTAAGCGGTAAAAATTTTGGGGCCCTCAAACTCAAGCTGGAAATAGAAGTTGGAAGAAGAGTCTCATAAGCTTGTTAACAAAAACGAAAAGTAATGAAAAATTTCATACCGTTACACATTAAATAAATTTATTTAAAAATTCATAAATTTATTTAAAATTCGGGGCCCCACGCGGCTGCTTACTCCGCTTACCGCTGGATTCGCCACTGCAGTAAGTCCTCGATATTTAGCAGCAATAGCGAACTATCTCTTAACGATAGACAGCAGGTACCGTCGCGAGTTTCGATTTGTTTGGCCTCGTCGAAAGTTGTTGGCAGGTTCGGGTGCGGTGGTCGGCCGTTTCGCGCGTGCAGTCGGCGTATCGAGGCGAAAGATCGCGTCTGCGAGAGCGAGTGGCGCGGCGGAGCCCACGGTCTTAATAAGATGCACCCTCGTTGATGCGGAGATATACGGAACCTTGCTGGCTGCATTATTACCGGAATGAATAATTACGTTTTACGGTGGTCGGTCTGTCGGTCGGTGGGTCGTCTTTCGTATGCAACGCGCGCGATACCATGCACCATATTGTACCTATCCACCAGCCGCGCCGAATACAGAAAAATTGACGCGCACCACCGTGAATCGCGTCGGTATCCAACGACATTCGCGGAACCCTTATCCCTTTGGACGCGAAGCAATTTTAATTCCAAAATCAAGACATTTCTTTCACAACCCGGATCATTTTTATACTTTGTAATCTTTTTTTACCACGCTTATATTAACTTGTCGTGTTGTTGATCTGTGCGTCAAATCTTGTAATCGAATTTTAAACCCCTCCCTATATTCCAATCTCGCTGAAATTTTCTAATTTTCTATACACACTTTCTTCCCAAAATTTTAAGAAATTCGTTCAAAATTTCTTCGGTTATAAAATTAGTGTCGGAATAGATAGAAAAATTTAATATATTTATATTTTATTTAATATATTTATTTAAATTTTTAAATAAAATCATGACATTAGTGCGTATAAAAATGAAAGTGTGGAGCGCTAAACTATATTGACGTAATCTTCGTGAGCATGTCATGATTTTATTTAAATTTATATTAAATTTTTCTATCTATATTCCGACACTAATTTTATGACAGAAGAAATTTTGAAGTAATTGCTTAAAATTTTGGGGAAAAATATTATTAATCATTCAACTGGATTCGGCATTTTATGGAGAACCAGAAAAAAAATTATTTTCTCCTTTCTAGTGAATTTTAATATAAGCGTGGTTTTTAAAAAGGTTTTTTTATATATTCTTTTACATTGTGCACGAATTTAGTAATATCAAAACTGTTTTGAATAATGGTATGGCAATTTTTACTGGCGCCCCAGAGTCATTATTCGAGTGCAAAGGGATAACAGCTCTCTCGGCAACAACGTGCGGCTACAGTTTCGTCGAGCGAACTCTATCGGTCTTCGCGATCTACCCCACTTCATGGGACCATCGACAGACCACCTCCGATTACTCCTCCGTTTTCATAGTTTTCCGTGGGATCGAACGTTTACCGCGTCTCGCCCGGCCAGGTTCAACTTTCTGGAACATCCTTATGAATATTAAAATTCGCTTCTCGCGAATTACCAACCAATTACTACCTAATAATCGCATCCTATGGTTGCGATTCATTCTCGCGCGAAGAACACCGCTAATTACTGCTTCGTGCCCGATGGAAGATCATCGCAAACTCGCGTTTCGCGTTTATCGACCACGCGTTACAGTAGTTACTCGATTACGATCGTGTTGTAACGGCGATCGACGATTAGGGAGCGTGACTCTTGATCAAATTAGCCGAGTCGATAGAATAAACGTTGCTCGTTGTTATTAAACCCTTGCCGTATTTTAACGAGTCAGATGTAGATTTTAACCCCTTGCCCTACAATATCGTGTTAGACACGTGATGAAGATTTTGAACAGAGTCTAATAAATATGTATGTTATTAATTTCCTTTGAACCGAGACGAAATCTTTGGTTTTGTTAATGTATGGTTAATGGAGAACATGTATAGGCATACAATAGATATAAATTTTCTCCATTTTTAGCAAATTAAAAGCTACAAAGAAAGTTCTGATCACTGAAACCGTAAAATAAATCGTAGGGCAAGGGGTTAACAAAGTTTAACAAATATAAACGTTGCGTCTTTCTGTTTAAATGAAATAAAATTTGATTCATTTGCAATCGATACTTAATCATTAAAATAAATGTAGCCGTACAGAATATGTAAATTTTCTTTTCTCTTCTATAACATTTATCGAAGATTTTTTCGTTGAAAATTTTGTGGTAATTTGCAAAATTGCTTAAGTAGTAGCATCACATCGAACCAGTGCGCTGAAATCATTATTATTTGTTTTTATCGAAGACGTTTTAATTATTGTAACTGTAAAGAAAATGTTACGGCAAGGGGTTAAGGGGTAGACTCCTTTTTCCAGGATTGCAAGGGTGCGGGATTCGCCTTCTCGTTTCTCGATAATAGAAAATTGTGGTTTTTCAGTAGTCGAAAACGCTAAATAAAAAATCGATCTAGGGCGCTATCTCCTTCAAAAGTCCTATTTTTTTGTCTACGAGGCGTAAATTGCATTATTCGGAAGCATACGACTGCGCATGTAGCTATTTTTATAGCTTTTCTCCTGACTGCCTCTTTTCCCGAACTCTCTTCCACTCCTGTTCTTTTATAAAAGATGAAGTATTGGCAAGGGTAGTTGCTCGAGTTGTTTGTACCGATTGAGACCGTACTGATCGTTGTCGTGTGTTGTCTGTCGCAGCTGCCGGCTCCTCTGCCGATATGCAAAGAGTGTCTCGGCGCGACGATAGCCGGGAACAACAACAACACGAAGCGGAACGCGGCGGAGAAGCTGAGCAGGTGTAGCGTGTGCGGTGCTGCTCTACACAACGTGTGCGCCCCGCAGGAGCTCTCGATCCTGGTCGACAGGGGGATTACGTGGTCCTGCGACGACTGTTCGCCGACTTGCGCCGGTTGTCAGCTGGAACAGGAGTCGCAGAACTATCTGGTGAAGTGCGCCGGCTGCGTCAAGTGTTACCATCCCACCTGTCTCGATCCCGCCCTCGACAAGAAGAATAAGGCGCCGTGGAGATGTCGACACTGTCAAACGGCGCACACGCCGGTCGCCAAGGACGACGGGAAGAAGAGCAAGCCGCAGGACTCGGCCTCGCTCGACGACACGCCGACCAGCGCGAGGAAGAGATTCAGCAAGTTACGCGAGAATAGAAAGTAAGCACACTACCGATCCATAAGCGAGAACGAACGAAACCGAGCCCTACCATTCTTCCCTCCCTTTGCACGCGCTTTGTCCAGACGTCGCGAGGCAATCGCGATCACCAGACTGCGGATCTTTATGCAAAATAATCAAATTGGATGTTACTTCTTCCCTTAATGATTTTCATAGAAGAGAAATATCATATATTGACATCTTCAATTTTTAAAATGTTCCAACAATTTTGAATTTCATCTATTTAATTTTGCCATAAAGGTCCGCAGTCTAGTGATCACCGATTAAACCCCGTTTGCATTAGGCAACTTGTGGCTGACCGACTCGATCGCCCAAACTAAAGTTGCCCAATGTAGACGCGACCAAATTTCAAATTCTAATTATCGCGTTGGTCTCGTTGTAATCTGAAAAATTTTGCCAATCCGTTGATAAAGGTTTCGTAACGAAATAACTAGAACTGATAAGTGTTGGAGGGGATAAAAAAGTAACACTATGAGAGGGAAGACTGTATTCGAGCAGATTTAACGGTTGCGCTGTTGAATACGGATTGAAATGCAGCGAACGATATCCTCGCGGCGCGATACGACGCACAGTGGTCAGTTCGCCCGAAATAGTGGCCAAATGAAAAATATTTTTACCTTATTTTAAAGATCTGTGTGGTAGTACTTTATTTCTAAAGTTCCAGAGCACGTTTTCGCGATTTCTGATCACTGTGCGGCGCGGCGTGTAGATACAGCTGCGGACTTCAGTCGTCCCAGTGGAAGTTGATCACGGCGATATCTCGATCGACACGGTTTATTCGACGGCGGTGTCGCGTTGGATGTGTTTCAGATCGACGGTATCCAGAAAGAGCTTGACGATCGCGACTCCCGGAAAGAAAGGCGCTGCTGGAGTGGCACAGGTGGACAGCAGCTCGGACGGTAATGCGGGTGTTGTCTCCCCTCGTCAACCACCTTTAATTTCCTCTCCTATACCACAACCCCCCGCCCAACTCGCAGGCCAGGGTAGGCTACTCGAAGAAAAGAATGACCGGATCTCGAAGGAGAAGCAAAAGTTCTTTAGGCTGAGCGCATTTAACGCGGAGCACAATAAGTTGAAGCGGGTGGGGGGCGGTGATAAGTCTAAGTCCTCGCAGAACGTTAGTCCTAGGTTGACTCGGGGTAACGCGAACCAGAAGAAGCAGCAGCAGCAACAGCAACAACAACAGCAGCAGCAGCAACAGCAACAACAACAGCAGCAGCAGCAGCAACAACAACAACGGGAACAACAACAATCGCCGCAACAGCAACAACAACCTGCACAGCTGGGTAATAAAAGGGCGTCGTTAGCGTCCAGCAGCAGTAGCAGTAGCAGCGCCAGCGACGCGTCCGATAGCGATTCCTCGGATGATAGCGACACCACCGACGACGATGACGACGACGACGATGAGGAGGAGGAGGAAGACGAGGAGGAGGAGGGTAACAGCTCGAGCGATTCGAGCGACTCGTCGTCGGAGGAGGACACGTCCGAGGGTGGTCGCCGGGTTGCATCTTCTCGGATCGAATCCCCGAAACCGAGGAGTCCATTCTCCTGCGATCTCAGCGAGGACAAGCCTTGGGGTTTCGCCGCGGCCGCCGCCAAGCTGAACGCGGAGTCGCCGTTTTTCAGCAACATCAACAACACCTTCGGCGCTCCGTTGCCGAAGCTCGACGTGGGCGACACGCCGACGTTTGGCCTGCACATACAGCCGGCAGTGACCGCCGCCACCGTCTCGGACAGCAAAAAGAAGCAAAAGAACGTCGGTGTCGGGGCTGGGGTCGGGGTCGGTGGCGAGGTCGTCGGTGGTGTCGGTGGTGTCGCGTCTTCCGGTTTCACCGGCGGCATTGACAACAAAGTGAAGCCCGGCGCTGGTCAGCTGAAAGGCTTGTTCGACGGTCTGAGTCACTTCTTTTCAGTGCCTACGAACAGTAGGGCGAGGTCCGGCGGGGCCGCGCCTAATTACGCCCCGGACAGGAGAAAACGGCCTAACGCGGACGAGAAGACCAGCGGCGGCGGCGGCGGCGGTAGCGTTGCAAAGTTTCCACGAGGAGCTCAGCCGCCGTCTACCGGCGCGAACAAAAGGGACGTGACGTCACCCGTTGTCCCCGTCGCCGGCAAATCAAAGGAGAGGAAAAAATCGACGACGGAGGAAGCGCCGAGGGTGCCGAGGCCCGGGATCTTCACGCCCTCCGACGAGAGTTTGTTCATGGTCGGCTCGTTGAACGAGAAACTGCCGAAAATGACGCCGTCGAACCTGGTGAAAACCGCGGTGAACAGTAAGAGGCACGAGCACGAGAGGAGAAAGTTGATGAAGGACGCCTCGTCGCTCGTCAAGTGCGCCGCGAACGACCAGTCTCTGTCCTCGCCGTCGTCTTCGCCGTCGTCGCACAGGCACGATCATTATCCACGAAAGAGGAACAACAACAATAACAACAACAGTAACAACAACAACAACAACACGATCACGGAAACCAGCAACGGTCAGACGACACGCCACCCTGTGCCCGCTGTTTCGAAGTCCGGCCTGTGTTCCGATTCCGTGAAATCAAATCCTAGCCTAAAGTCCAATCCACGAGCCTGTACTAGCGCCACCACCACCAACACCACCACGACACCCCGCGCGACACCCTGCTCCACCAGGAAGGGTAAGAGTCTATCCCCGACCCGCTCACGAGTCCCTTAACCTCGATGATGCACCCAAAAAAAAAAGTCGCAAAAAAGAAGAATTCCCCTCTAATCTAATCCTCGCTCACCACCACGTGGATGTGTTGGCGGTGTGGTGTGGTATATGATATGTGTGTGTACATGTGACTCTGACACGTAACTTCTTTTCCAGGATCAACGTGATTGTTCTCTCGTACCATGCGTGTGATCTCGCCCGATCGAATCTTTCGCGTTTCCTATGCTCACGGGACCGTTAACGAATGTTCGTCGCTCTATATCTCGTTCGATCGCGAGGGAACAGAGTCGCGCGTTCGAGCACAGAACAATCAGGTTCCTCGATAGGATGTTTATCGGTCACACGGTGTAAAACCGATGGAAATCTGTCTCTCACGGTAGCCTCGCGTATATTCTCCAAATGAAACGAAACGAAACGGATCGACGACGACGATGCCGCAGCAGGATTCGCGTTTCCCTGGATTTCCATCGGTTTCACGCTACGAATATTTACGTGGTTTATTGCATGTCACTAATAATGTTTCTTACTTGGCTCTGGCACACTTAACTCTCCTTTTATCCATGCCGTATATATGTATTTATAGGGTACACGATTAGTGCACGCTTGCCAATGCACCCGACCGTACACGCAAACGTTTCGCACACGCTTTTCTTCATCTTCGGTTCTCTCTCTCTCTCTCTCTCTGTATCTTTCTTTCTCTCTTTCTCGTTTTCGTGTTTGCCGGTCGACGCGAAACAATCTCGGAATCCAGTAACGCCTCTCGGAGATGTTGGATCATCGCTTCGCCACCTGGTCGCGGACCACCCACGAACCTCCTCGAGAAATTGTTGTCGTAGCCACGTATCCTCCGATCTTCCCCCCCTAACCTCGTAATAATCGGAAGCGTGTAACCGCACTGGTCAGTTTTCCAGGACGAAGAAATACGACACTGGGTGGCATACTATTGATACACTCAGCCGGTCCCGTATTAGTCGAAACTGGAGCGTCTACCTGTTGCTGCTGACACTTAGCAGGCTAACATCGTTGTTGTTGATAAAACTCGACGCCCTTCGCAACGCAATACGAGAATGCCCTTTTGCCATCGAAGAGCCAGACTACCGATATACTCTGCCAACACATTCCACAAATACCCGATATCCCGCAGCTTTGCTTTTTCTCTCGATGCCCCCCCACCGTACTCACAATTATTAACAGCTCTATTCGACGCCAGAATTACTCACTGTGTTGTTTTCGTTTTCGTTTGGGGCTCATTCCATGCTAAATCGATCACTCTTTGACGTCGCCATCGACGATTTGGTTCTGAACGAAATATGATCTAGTCTATGTGAAAGTAGGAGGTTTAAGTTATCATTTTGCCGGTTGAGAATTCGTTTAAAAATGACAGGGCTTCTATTTGCGAATTTTTATCCCATGGTTTGTCCGATTGAGCTATTCTTTTTTGTTTTGATGATGAGCCAGAGTGGTTTAAGGGAACGGAAATATTCTAGGCCGCATTAAATGATGACTTAAACCCCATAATTACACGCGGACTACAACACATTTCATTCAGAACAAAATCGTCGAAGGTGACGTCGAAAAGTGATCGATTCAGCATGGAACGACCCTCAGATTATATTCGTCGAGGTTGTGCACTGGTTGAATAACATATTTGTCACGCTTGTTCGATCAAAGTAACATTGCTTTTGTTTCTCGGTCGACGACGAGTTCTCCAACGACCGATCCCGCGCTTTTCTCGAATCGTTTCGCGTTCCGTGTCGCGCGGCCCTCGTCATCGTCGAACCGTATTGTAGTAACACTTCCTCGTCTTGGTCCTCTCCTTCACACTGGACGTGTCGGAAGAAACGCGCGATTGCGAACCACTTTTCTCTACTCGAACGTTTTATGTTTCTTTCTCTCGATAGAGATCTTCCCAGCGAAGAGCTCTACTTCCGTCGTTCTATTCGTCCCGCGGAGGTGTGCGAGCACTAGAAGAACCAACCTTTCAACTCTGCTTACAGAAGAGCCGATACTGCCGCAGACCTTGCCGCCCGGCGTTACGCAAAAGGATGTCGATCTGTTTAAGGACGCCCGGGACAGGGCGGCGAGACTCACCGTTTCGAATGCGAACGGGGAAGACGACGAAACCGCGACCTCGGCTGTTAGTCCTGGCACCGGGAATCCTGCGGCTGGAAACGGTGCGAGGAACCCCGCGGCCATCGTTTTCGGTCGGTACGAAGTGGAGACGTGGTACTCGAGTCCATTCCCGCAGGAGTACGCGAGATTACCGAAACTGTTCTTCTGCGAGTTCTGCCTAAAGTACACAAAGAGTCGAGCGGTACTCGACAGACACATGGACAAGTGTCAATGGAGGCATCCACCGGCCACCGAGATCTATAGGTGCAACGGCCTGTCCGTTTTCGAGGTGCGTTATCTGCTCTCGCTTAATTTATTTAGATTTGTTACGCGATCGCAAGACCCCCTACTCCGGAGGTCATTGAAAATTTCATTCATTAATCGACCACAGATTCTCAGTCGTTATTCATTAGACAGCGGATCTTTATGCACAATAAAAATTTCCTACCCGAATTGCAACAACCTGGACTGAAATAGGAATTAATTTTTCTCTTAACGTGTTTATTAGGTTGAGAATAATATAACAGTACATTTCAATTCTTCTAATTTGTTTACAATTCTAAATTACACCTTCTCTTTATTGTTAGAAATGCATAAAATCCGCTGTCTACTCATTATTTCTACATTCAGTTGTGATATCGGTTTCATGGACCGATACTTTAAGTTATGCTTTTTGAAGAACAACTCGTTGAAAGGTCATTCGAAGGTCAACATATTATATATGGTTGAATAACATGGTTTCAAGCCCTGCTCACAACAATTACTACGTCCTATTCTAATCTGGTGTGTTTGTGTTCGCTTTCAGATCGACGGTAACGTGAACAAGATTTACTGTCAGAACTTGTGTCTATTAGCGAAACTGTTCTTGGATCACAAAACCCTGTACTATGACGTGGAGCCGTTTCTGTTTTACGCGGTGACCAAGAACGACAAGTACGGTTGCCACCTGATCGGCTACTTCAGCAAGGAGAAGCACTGTCCCGCGCAGAGATACAACGTCTCCTGTATCATGACTCTGCCGCAATACCAGAGACAGGGCTTCGGTAGGTTTCTCATCGAGTTCAGTTACCTGTTATCCAAGGTCGAGGGTATACCCGGCACCCCGGAGAAACCTCTCTCCGATCTTGGTCGGGTGTCGTACCATTCGTTCTGGAAGAGCGTGGTCCTCGAGTACCTCGACGCCCATCGTGACTCTACGGACATCCGGTTGGGCGACATCACGAAAGAGACCGGCGTGTCGGCGCACGACATCGCGACCGCTATGCAGCTGTTGGGATTCATCAAATCGGTCCATTTACCCGGCGAGGGGAACTCGAAAGTGGCTGTGGTAGTCGATTGGAGCAAGGTGAACGCTCACATGGCGAAGGTGCGGAAGAGTTCCCGCATCAAACTGGACCCGGACTGTCTCCGATGGATCCCGTTGCTCACGCAGATCCCGAACCCGTACCAAAGCCCTGAGGAAAGCGCCGACACCAGTTCTGAAACTTCTCCGGTGGCGGAGCCGAAACAAGCGACCGCGATCGTCGAAAAGATTCAGAAGGTGAAGATCAAGAAGAAACCGAGGGGGAGAAGGTTGGGCCAGAGGAGGTCGTCGCCGTTGAAACAGAGGAGCCCGCAAAAGTCCGCCGCCGTCACGGTACAGAAAGAGGTCTCCAAAGAGTCGAGGGACGCGAAGGAAACGAAGGAAGCGACCAAGGAAACGAAGTCGGTCAAGGAATCGAGGGAAACGAAGGAAACGAAGGAAACGAGAGAAACGAAGGAAACAAAGGAGGCGAGGGACTCGAGGGGGGCCAAGGACTCCGAAAAAGAGTCCCGGACCACCGCCTCCGCGAACTCAGAATCGTCCAAAGAACCAATGGACGTTGAGCCGAAGACAGTTCCGACAACACCGAGGAACTCGAGATCGGTGGCGACTGCAAAAAACGCGAATTCCTCGGCAGCAAGTTCGACGAAAGTGACACCTATACTGACATCCTCGAGACGAAGGATCAGAACGCCGAAGGCGCTGGCGCTGGAGAGCGCAATGGCGACGGCGACGGCCACGACGACGACGCCTCTCCGCAAACGAAAACATTCCGACAAGACTGAACCCAACGAGAAGGAGGAGAAGTCGGAGGTTAGTTCGAGGAAGAGGACTCGCGAGTCTTTGAGGGAAAAGGAAAAGGAGAAGGATCGGGAGAAGGAAAAGGAGAGAGAGAAGCCAAAGGAGAAGGAAAAGACGAAGGAGAAGGACTCTCCGAAAGACAAGGACAGGGACAAGGACCACGCTCCAGAGACGGAGAAGACGTCACCGAAGCTGGCGACGTCGACTCCGTCGTCGACGGTGCAGAAGCCGACGAAGAAACAGTGCAAAGTTGACGACATCTTGTTGAAGGTGACGAGCAGGCAAACCAAATATTTGCAGGCGAAACAGGCGAAAGAGAAGAAGAACGCGGACGAGGCTCAGTGCAACGGCAAGGAGGAATCGAAGGAGACGAAAACTCCGCCGATGTCGAGGCGAGGACGAGCCAAAGCCGAGAAGGAATCTCTGAAGATGCCTCAGTTGAAGCCGGAAACGCCCACGGGCGACCGACCGCAAACTCCTGTGATACCTCCCCCTTCGTTTTCGCCGTCGACCGAGTCTGAGAAACCAGACTCCCCCGAGCGCAAGGAATCACCCGTTCCGGTGCTGGTGTCTCAGCACTCCTCGAAGGAGGATAGCCCCGAGACGAGCAAAAACGAGAGTGTTGAGGAAAATGGCGCGATCGTGCCGCCAGAGACGGAGACGGCGTCCGCGAGTCCCGGCGAGTACGAGGGCGGTGACGAAGACGAGGGGGAGGAAGAAGTACCTGCACCAAGGCCGAAATCCGTGACACAGTGTTCAAGCAACCCGGAGACCGAACCGATCGAACAACCCGAAAAGACCGTGGACGCGAACGCGATCGCGATCCCCGAGATTGCAGAGATCGAGAAGGAACCCGTGGAGGAGGACACGGAGAAAAGCCTGCCAGCGAAAGTCGAGTCGGAAGCGAGGATCGTCGAGAGCGAGACGACGGAAGCTCCGAAGGAATGTGATAAGGACTCGGAGGCCGAGAAAGCGATTTCTCGTAGCCCGGAAACGTCGAAATTGGTACCTGAAGTTTCTTCGCCCAAGGGGGAAGAATGCGAAAAATTAGAAGCTATTACTCAGGATAAAGATAGCCCTAAGGAAGAGACGATTTCCGAGAGGATAACGACGCTCAAGGAAACGAAAGAGGAGTCGACACGGCCAAAGATCGAGGCTTCTCCGGCGACTCCCACGGAGAAGAAGGAGCCGACGAGCGTCGTCGTCTCGAACATAGCCTCGCCCGAAACCGAACCCCTCACGCCGCAGGAGAAATCGCTGCCGATCATGGAGCAACAGGAGACGATGCACCTGCATCAGACGCAACCAGAGGAGATGAAGCAGAACTCTCCGGAGAGCGGGAAGACGACGCCTCACCTGGAGAATCCAGGCTCGGTGAAGCGAACGCCGCCTTCGCAGCCGGACCTACCCTCTATGGGAGTGTACACGCCCGACTCGACCACAAACTCGGTGCACTCGTTGCACTACGGCCAATGCGATCTGGACGTCAGTCAGCTGGGATTGGAGTCGCCGACTTCGATATCCAGCGACCTGGCATCTCAGAACAGCGTGGAGAGGCCGCCAAGCGCTCTGCCGTCGATGCCGGCGTCGGTCACCGCTCCGATTTCCGTATCGATGCAGATAGCGCCACCAGCCACGTCCGTAGCGGTGAACATATCGCCTCAGGTTCAGTACGCTGACTGCTCGATGCCTCAGCACACGCCGACGGCTCATGTCAGCATTCACCATCCGATGCATCAGCCTCACACGCCGCAGCCCCTTCAACAGCCGAGGACGCCGCAGTCGCACACGCCTCAGAGCATACCCACGCAGAGTCCTCAGCCGCTTCCACAGAGTCACACGCCGCAACCAATGCCGCAGTCCCACACGCCTCAGCCCTTGCCTCAGTCTCACACGCCGCAGAGCATACCCACGCAGAGTCCGCAGCCTCTGCCACAGGCCCACACTCCTCAACCGATGCAGCTGTCACTGGCACAGCAAACGCAGGGCCAGAACATGACGCATAGTCAGTCTCAACAGTCTCAGCAGTCGCAACCGCAACAGCAACAATCGACGCATCAGCAACAGCAACAACAACAGCAGCAGCAGCAGCAACAACAGCAACAACAGCAGCAACCACAATCTCACAGCAATAAGAGAGCCAGTGGCTCGCAGACCACCCACAGATCAAGATCGACGCAGCAGAGCAGCAGATCCCATCGAGCCACGCCTCCAACGCCGCACACTCAAGCCTCTTCTCAACATACCAGCTCCCACACCAGTTCTCATGCGAGTTCCCACACGAACCACACGACCGTGGCGCACACGAGCCACGTACCGCCTCAGTACCAACAGTCTTCGTCAATGAGCGTACCACCGGTGCCACATCTGCAGTCTCACACACACGCCGCTCACTCGCACAACATGGCCGTGATCTCGCAAGGGAACTACATGGCAGTCGCCTCGCCGACCTTCCCTACGCAGAACACATACGTGATACAGCATCGAGGCAGTAGATCCGGCGCGCCCACGCCTTGCACCACCGCGACGAACTTCTACATCCAGACGAGCGCGATGCCACCGCACTCCCACACGCCCGCACCCTCTCTGTCGGCCTCCGGGAACCACCAGACCACCAACTCGTGCAGCCTGGCGAAGCTTCAGCAGCTGACCAACGGCCTGGAGATGATACCGCCGACGCCATCGCCGGCGATGAACTTGACACCGCCGCCACCGATCCCGCACACCATGACGCCCCCTCAAACGTCGAGGCAGTTGCCGACCCCGCCCCAGGTGCCGCTCGGCTACCCGAAGAACTATTACAATGTGAACACGGTGCCACCGCCTGGTACGCCCGGCCCACCTAGTAGGTCGACCTCGAGGTCCTCGGCGAACGCGAACATGACGACCCTGACGCAACCTTATCCGAGCGAGAGCCTGTACAGACAGACGCTGGATCCCGGAAGTACCTGTCCACAGATGCAGAGCGCCGCCAGCCGGGTCAGTCCGAACGTGGCGCTGAACACGAATCTCATGGCTCAGTACGGCTACCGAGTAGCTCAGCCAACCACCGGCTACATGAACCAGGCGGCGCAACTCGGCGGCTTCATGAACCAAGCCAGTCAACTCCCCGTGGGAGTAGTGAACGTACCTGCGCCGTATCCTCAGGACCCACATCAACAGAACCCAGCGGCGGTCTACACGACCTACCACGGCTACATTAACGGAGGCCTTATGCAGCCCCTAAACAGTTCGATGAGGCCCCGCTAGCCCCTAAATTCACCTAAACGCACACCCCTTCACCCGCAACGACGAAGCTTCGACGCGGACAAGGCCCGCGGGCCATCGTCCGCTTAGCAACGACCATTGTTTTCTCTCCGGGATAAGACTGCAAGCGTTCTCTGCGATGCGACCTCGATCGTCCTTCGAGCGATCGCCACCGCGGCGACCTCTTTTAATCCACAAGACATACGTTTCGTTTTATAATACCACTGACGAGGGTAACACGTAGCTTTCCCCACGCCCCCTGTTTTCTTTAACCTCGCCCTCGAAACGTATCGACGCGTTCTTTTACCAAGTTAATCCTTGTGTAGTCAACAGGGTACCCATGTACTGTATTTCTTTGAACAATTTGTGAATGTTCTTCTAGAAAGTATTACAACATTTCTCTGCATGTCCATTCTTTACTCGCTAATTATTAATTTATAGCCTCTTGTGCAAGCAAGTTGCATACAGTAAGGTTTCAACCCTTAGCACTCGAATGGCGACTCTAAGGCGCCACTGAAAATTGCTGTATTCAAAATATTGTTTAGATTTTTAAATATATCGGGATCTAATCAATTACTAAACATGTAGGTATTGTACGAGGTATTTATACCAATTTTATGCACGTAAAATTTTTAAAATCTTAGGGAATGAAAATATTCGATATCGAAAGAAATGTTTATCTATACATTTTGGTTGACTACACAAGGGTTAATCAGCCCCGAAGGTCCGCGCGGATCGTGCTCCTCGAAGGATTGAGCGGAGGGCTCGCATCGAATGGATTCGCAACTTGTCGTCGCGTATATTTGTGTACTGTTCGTTTCTCGCAATGTGGTACCCTAGGGACGTAGGGATTACGCGATACTATGGAGTAGTGATAATCTTCTGTGCGCGCCTGATCAGTCGGACGGTTTCTTTGCGAATTCTTGTCGCATTCCTTCCTGGTACCACGTTACGAGACACGGACAATATGTGTGCGGGATATGATCGCGGTATCGGATAGGGAATTTGCGAGGCATGGGTTCTTGGTAACTCTGTGCATTTACAAAACGATTAATCATTATGTACCTTGAGGATCGATCTGTCGATCGGTCGAGGTCACGGAAGAGATACTTCTTCCACCCTCTGTTTTGGGATCTACGATCGACAAAGCGAATACCTATTTTTTAGTAGGGCATTCCCTCTTTGAATCGCAACGGTGTTACGTTTTCTGTATAATAATATACATATATATATATATGTATGTGTATGTATTTTTATATATATATATATATGTGCATATACAGATATACGTATATATATAAAAATACATATTTTATGTATATATTTATATATATGTTTATTTATATATATATATGTATATATATAATATGTATATTACGTATATAATATGTATATTATCTATATATATATATATATATAATATATGTATAAATACTTACAAAGAATATTCTGTTTGATATTATCGATTGTTGAACGTTGTTGTTTACGTTTTCTTCGAGGCACACTGTACTTTACTGTATCATAAAATACTTACCGCTACGATCATTCGAATTGTATTATTACGAATTAATTATTACGATTGTCAAAAAGTCGGGATCATCGTGAACGCGTTCGTTGCTCATTTTACCGTGTTATCATCGTTCGTCATCAGCATCGACACTACGTTTTTCTCCAGTTATCAGCACTGCTACAACCACCACCTCCGCCAACACAACCACTACCACTACCACTGTCACCTCTGTACCCCTACCTCCCTACCAGCCACACTTCTTGACGCGATATCGTCCTAATCGTGATTGTCGTTATTATTATTTCTATCGATTACTATTATCATTATTAATATTATTATTTCTATGATTATTAATATTATTACTATTATTATCGTCATCATGATACCCAATCCAATATACAGTTATAGTTTTATCCGGTTCGAGCGGCCCGTCACACGGACACGCGGTGACAAATTAGGGAAATCGAGACACACAACACACGCTCACACACAAACACACACACACACACACATACGCAGAGGACAAATTGCATTCGTTCGTTACTCTCTATTGTATGTAATAATGGTTTTTATTCTAGCTAGTATTTTTGGAGTGAAAGGGCACATACGTACACAACAAACAAACGTACGGACCGACAGATCAAACAAACAAACAAACAGGAGCAGGACAGACAAACATTCACACGGACCGATTTATATATATATATATATATTTATATATATACCACATTCGAGAAGGATTATGACTGCGTATATAACACAGAAAAAAAAACTCTTCCACGGAGCGTCGTGAGAAAAAAATTTATGCGGAAATTATTTTTTGTATCGAATCGCGATGAGAGAAAGAGAGATTGCGAGCGAGAGAGTGTGATAGAGATGCGAGAGAGAGAGAGAGAGAGAGAAAGAGTGAAAAAGAGGGAGACGCGCGGCTCCACTCGTTTCCCTTCGACCTGTCTGTGGGGAAATACATAAAACTGGTGCTCGTTCGTGTACGTTGAATTGTAATTTCCCTCCCACGCGTCGGCGACGCTTCGCGGAACGGTCGCGAACAAAATAATAATATATTTATAGTACGTTAACGAATTCGATTTTTTCAGAGGAGTACGAGACACGATAAGAATTGTACGAGAAAGAGAGAGAGAGAGAGCGGCGGTGATATCCGCTGCCCGGTTTTTAGCGTAACTCTTTAAACGGATAAGAAAGGTCATTAATAGTGTAAAAATACATCAATATTTATTGTACATAGATCTAAAAAAAAACTACTAACAAATAAAAAGAAATCAAAAATATCTACTGGGATTCACAAAGCTTCGAGCGGTGGGAACGGCGGGAACGGCAGGGATGATCCGGTTTGCATTCACTTGGAAAATTTCGTATTTTGTTTCCTCGCCCCGTCCGTGCTATCTTCTTCTTCTCCTGGGGAAAAGAAATTCGCTAGAATCGTGAAGAACAACCAACCCCGCCCCTCAAACCCGAACTGTTTCTAACGCTTCGTTTGATAGATAGAGCAATTTTGGTTTTAGATTGACAAACTCTATAACCAGCCAATAGTAATTGTTGAACGCGAAGAAAGTTTAATTTTATTGGACTGCGTGATAGTCACCTCGACTTCCTCGACTTTCTCATCCTTCTTCTCCTTCCTTCTCGTCTCTTCTTCTCGGCGTTCGCCAGATCTATGTACTTCTTTCTTTGATCCGGCGTCATTTGTGTCCACAATCTTCCTGCTGCACGCGCGATCACGGTTACATGTTCCTTCGGCTTTTTGCTGCGTAACCGCAAGAAGAAAATAATGAAAGGATTCGTGGCCCGGTACTTGTTGCTCTCCTTTCGCCTCTGTCCACAAGGGTTAGCAGCACCCCTCTTTCCATTCTTTCCGGGACGGTCATCTACGCTACCCAAAATCAAGACATGTAACTTATAAGTCAGTGAAATCATTGCTTCGGGAACTCGGGACGTCAGGACTCGTCTCGGGTCGAGCTTGAAATTGTCTTACCCGTGACCAAACTCGTCTTTCTTCCGGTCTTTTCTTCCGGTCTGCGAGGATCTGGAGTTTCCCATTTCTATCGCGACCCTCTATTGTGCGGAAAACATTACTTGATAATTTTCAAATCTGTGAAGACAATCGTGGACAAAATGGCCTCGACGGAACCTGCTTTCCAATGTTTTGCGACAGAAACAAAAGTAGGGATAAACATTCGCGGTTTAAAAATCCGCGCTGGATATCGAGGGGAATTTCAATATTGTCGGAGATGTGTTTTCGAAATTATGATGTTTATTGGTCGAGTACAAAACATATTCTTATCGCTATCGACGTCGAGATTCATGATTTCTCTCACTAATACTATTTTTTATTTCAATTAGCAAAAGCAAATCGGCGAAAGAGATTCCAATGAAGATGGTTTCAACGTTTCCTTCTCGGAGAAAGACGCCTAGGTTTCGAGAGCTCCGCTGGAGACTTATCGCTGGACTGCGGATCTTTATGCATTTATGGCTTCTGAAAATGTTGTGAAAACTTATCTATAGAAGCTACTAACACTGCATACAAAAAATTGCAAATTGCATAAACTTCCGCAGTCTACTTATCACTTAGACGAACAAACGAACAACAAACGGAAACCGCGTTTACACGTTTAAGATTCTACAGTTCGCCGCCGGCCTGTGCAGCCTTTTTCGGTTTCTTGGTCTTGCTCCATTTGTCGCCGCAATAGCAGGCTTCCTTCTGCGCATCCATGTAACTCTTGCAGCCTAGAGTTGTGGTCCCCGTGAAAAGCATCTTCGCAGCTGCCTTACACGTGTTTATCACAGCCGCTGTTTGATAGCCCTCGCAATATTTGTACAAACATCTTTTAAACTCGAGATCGCACTTCTCCTTGTCCATGTTGCAGGTGTCGTAGCAGATATCGTGCGCGTCGCAACATTTGGTCATCTCCGCCAGCGGTAAGTACTCTTGATTAATCTGTAATTAATTAAATTGTCCGTCTACAGTATACAGCGATTTCGAATTGGATCAATTTGTTCTTCTTACCTCTATTCCCAAAGATCCGCAGCCGTTGCTCTGCGGTTTATGGTTCCAATCCGGTTTCGGCGCAATGCCTGAAATCAAAAAGCATTCCCGCCACTTCATTTGAAAATAGCAGCCAGGGCCGTGCCGTGCAGTGGTCAGAGATGGCGTGCAAACTGGCTAACCGTGATTTATTACGATCACTTTTTTAATCTAGAGCGAATTAAATTTTAGTTCTTTTTTTAAATACATAAATTAGCTTGCATAAAAATATCTGCATATAACGTTAATTTACTTCGTTTAATGATAAAGATGAAAAATATTCAATTTTCTTTTCCGCATCTTATTTCAGAAAAAAGAATCGAAGTAATTCTTCATCTCGAAATCGTAATATTTACTTAAATAGTATAAAAGTGCAGTTACCTACATATGTATACAGTTTTACAAAATAGGAAACGCAAATGGTAGTTTTGAGAAACGTCTTACAGATTTTTCGAAGCCTCGCATAAAATCTATACACCGCACGGCCCTGATAGCGACCAATCGAATTCGACCAAGTCACCTAACACGCCAATCCCTACGAAACTCCTTTTTCTTTGAATGATAATCATTTAGCATCGTTGCTTATCAATTTTAACCCTTTGCACTCCGTGATTTTTTAACTGGAAAATTCTTCCGACCTAGAATATTCCATTTCGTATGATTTTTTAAATTCTGTGGATATGAAATTGGTATAATACCTCGTACAATGCCTAAATGTTTAGTAATTGATTAGGTACCGACGTATTTAATAATGTAAACAATATTTTCAACCCCAGACAATGGGTGAATGTCTCCTAAACAAAGGGAGATTAATTTGTGTAGACTTGAAAGTTAATTTTCACGGTGATATTTCAACAATTTCTATTTCATTAAATTTCATTAAATAGATATTTCAATAAATTCAATTTCGAGTGCTAAGGGTTAAATAATGTGTCTCGATATCGTCCGGAAACTGACCGTTCATACGCGCGTGCAAGATGTCGGCCGGTCCGACCAATGGCAGCCCGACCGTGGACGGACTGTGGACTGTGGACTGTGGACTAGGTTTAACGCGGGAATGGGCACAATAAACTATGATGGAATGGCGATAGGTTAATTACGTACCCGCTGGACACTGGAAAACGCAATGTTCTTCGACCGCGGCATCAAACACCTCGTGTATGTCCTTGATTTTCCTCGCCACGGTAATCGCATTTTGGAATAGATCCTCGAAGACCGATTCCGCGGATAAAACAGCGTCCCTTAGGTTCGATAACAAACCACTGCCATAACCGGACCAGGCGTACGCCATAAAAGTCAACGCGTAGATCAGCGCTTTCCTATATTGCGAAAAATCCATTGTTACGCGTTCTCGATGCACTACCGACTCACTGTTCCACTGGTCCGTGGATATTTTTAGGTGAATCAACTCACATAGGTGTTCCGGATCGTGGACACGTGGTGGCAAACGACGAAGTACTTTTTACGATTCAATTTCGTCACACGATATATATGTACATATACATAACATCAATTGCTCTGTCATCTGACGTGGATTTAACGCGTTAAAAACAGAAAAATTCGTAAGCCAAAATAGTGGCGTTCATTGTAGGATTCGTGAACTAATCGATATTTTGGTTGATATGAGTCATGGTCTCATGGTGCTGGTCAGAGATTCTTGAAATTGGGATTTTCGAAGAAATTGCAACGTTTCAAGTTCCTTTAAGTAACAGCGTTTATTACATTAAATAAAAAGGGTCAACTAATACAGTATAAATAATTGTTGCGGTGTCGATGTGGGTTCAATGGATACACATTACAATTTCTTCACGAGTTCTCCATTGTCGTACAGTTTCTTCACATCTGTGCCACCTCCAAGGCAAACACCCTTCACAAATACCCTGGGGACTGTCCTGGCGGAAGTCATTTGACCAAGTATGTCTTGGATGTCGTCGCCATCCTCTCTCTCATCCAGCTCGATAGCAGTATACTTTTCTTTTAAACTATCGAACACCTGTAAATGATATTGGATGGTAAGTCTTGGATAAAAACGTGTAACTTACGGAATTAGACTGCGGATCTTTATGCATTTATGAAGAAATTGGTTGGGTGAAATGTAATGTAACAAAGTCGTTGAGGGATGAAATCTATTTTATATTATTCCTGCTTTCCACAATCGATGTAAAGCATTTCTATTTTGCATAAAGATCAGTCTATACGGAATTCTATAATACCTTTTTAGCCATTTTGCAATAAGGACATGTTGACTTGGAGAATATGACCACCTTGTCCGATGCAATGATCTGGTTAACTTGTTCTTGAGTCACCGTCATGTCAGATGTTCTGGTGCTGGAAACTGAACCCATTGCGTTTGTCTAAATAAACGATTACCCGTAAAAATGACGCAATTTTCGCATGGTAATTAAGAGATCGTTAGATTGTTTGAAACTTAAGAGGTCTATTTCGCTCGTCTTGCGATCGCTGTTGCAGCATTCGTGATCCGGGCGGGTTGCAAAAATGATGTTTGCCATGCCAGTAAATAAACTCGGCGATATGTTATACATTTTGAGTTTGAGGTATTGCTTGATAGACGTAAACATGATCGACGGTTTCCACTCGGGTCAATTTATACGTTTTAGGTTAGTGCTCGAATAAAAGATGCAAAGTGCGATATAAAAACAAATGCCTAACGCGAGATATTCGAATATAAATTCGACAAGTGTTTCGTTCGCCGTATCTCTGATTAAATTGTTTCTGCGACAATTGCGTTAACAAAGATTCTAAACTGCAGAAATTTCATTAAAACATTTGGTTTACCTTAAAAAATGTTCACGAACGTTGAAACTCTGGAAAGTATCGGCTACCGTATGGAATGCGATAATAATCTGTGCTATGAGGTAAAATGTCGACAACGTAACTTCGTTGGAATAAAAATGACTCAGAAGGAAACTGTGAGCTGAGAGTGCCCGCTCCAGCGAATGGTGTACGTGTATACGTGTATATAAACAATAATCGATTGCGAATCAAAAGTGACGGCTGGTAAAACGTTAGTTTCCAGCGAATATTAATTTAATTTACGATAGATATCGCAAGTATATTAATTCTGCAAGACTATTCATTTCCAGCAATACATTATCTTTATCTGACCATGCATTACGCGGGATCCTATTTGAGACAGAGAATATAATTGCGAGATAGGGAGTACCGCATATTTTATTTTCTCAGGCGGAGAATCTAAATATCTTAGTTTTTTTTAAAATTCATATTCGTTATATTTTGCTTATATATTTTATATTGTTCTTACTATTCTTTTCTTTTTAATAAAGCAAGTTATGAGGAAATAAATACAGATTTTAGATTATCAATATTAGAATTTAACTTTTTTCAAATTATAATTGAGAAAATATGAGTTAGCACTATTTAGAATAATAAAAGTAAAGTAAAACTGAACGAGTCATAAAATAGAATGTATAATACAGTTACAGTTTCCATAAATACAGAATGAGATAAGTCGACGATTACTCTTTCCCCTCTAACACATTAGCTTCGCGGTACTGCGGTTTCTCAACACACTTTAGTACTTTGCCCGCATCCATCATCTGGTAGACGATGTAATCTTGAAACAAGGCATGTTATCTGAAGCCGGGTCTATAAGTAATATGGTATATATATGTATAGTATATATAAGTAACTATATATGGTGTAAGATATAGTATATAGTATATATAAGCAGATATAAGTATATGGTCTAATGTAAATAGCGCAAATTTTCAGCGTTTTTCGGAGTTTGTAGATTTCTTAATTTGAAGTTCCCGCGGCAGACGGCAGCATAAATGGCGCTGACTGAAGAGTCGATCATCTTTCCAACCGCCTAGTCGATGACTATCGCGTTGGAAGTGTTCCTTTTGACACTTGACGTTACGAATTATCGAGCTGTTTGTAAGGTTTCATTCGGAGTAGAAATGGTGTAAGAAACAAAGCCTTGGGGACGATGAGCAGGATCGCGAAAATGGCCTGTCCAGGAGGTGGTCTGTACGTCGTCGAGAGCGAGGTCTGCCTCCTGGTGACGTCTATGAGACGGGTCACCCGATGGTCTTCGCATTCTCATCAGGTTAGAGAACGTGTTGTCAATTGGTCTCCTTTGCAGAAAAATTCTTTCTTTTATTCAGCAATGAAACATGTGTAGCTGGTAGAATGTAGATTCGTTTGACTATCGCGATCACGTGCGTTTATTTTTATCGTTATCGAATCGAGCACCTTCAAACACTCCGTCAGTATGGTAACACCCGAACGCGGTCATGCTCTTTTTCAGGGTGATGTGTATTTGAAATTTTTACGATTGGCTTCCAGGACGAAGACCAGGACAATCTCGTGAAGGGCTTGTCTAATTTGAAGGAGGCTCTGAACGAAGCGAAAGATTTGTCTCAGTTGGAACCTGGAGTGTTTTTAGCGCCGTTCCTGGAAATTATAAGATCAGAAGAAACAACGGGACCCGTTACCAGCCTCGCATTGTCCGCAGTTAATAAAATAATATCCTATGGCTTGATCGGTAAGTGTTATTCAACCTGTTGAGTCCGAGTCAAGGTATACTCCTGTCCATAAATCACTGGACATTTACTTATCTTCAACAAGATGGTGATTAAAGAATTCAAGCTATCAGCTTAATTTGATCGTTTCATTGTGATTAGATGTAGCTATTATATGATAATATTTGATATACGATAATATATGATAATATTTAAAATTTAGAAAATATAGGATATTTTGATCAGATTTGATTTACATTTTTTACCTAGCGCTTTTGACTACTGAAAAACCCCGTCTTTGGAAACGAGACTACCCCCTTAAAGTTTGTCTAGAAAAATAGAAAATTGCGTAAACTGCGTCCAAATTTGAATAGTGTCCGGCGGCTTACGGATGTGATCGTGCACGTAACTAATATAGACTGCTATGTTTCAGATCCAGAACATCCGGCTGTAGCGCAATGCGTCGAGGCCGTTGCGGACGCTGTAACGCACGCGAGGTTCGTCGGAACCGATGCCACCGGGGATGGGGTTGTTTTGATGAGAATACTTCAGGTTCTAAAAGCCCTCACCTTGTCGCCGGCCGGAGATTATCTGTCGAACGAAAACATTTGCGAAATCATGCTCAGTTGTTTCAGGATATGTTTCGGGACGCATCTGAGCGAATTGTTGAGGAAAACGGCGGAGCACTGTCTGAGGGACATGGTGCAGCATCTGTTCACACGGTTGTCTCAGTTCGAGGACGACACGAGGGCGTTGTTGAACATGAAGAAAATGAGAACCGACGGCATGGAAAATACTCGTAGCAAAAATAGGAGAAACAAGAATCATTACAAACAGAAACCTAAACCAAATCCGGAGGAAACGGATGACAGCGAAGTTCAGCCCTTGAACTCCGTCGACAGGGTGAAGCCGAGTCATTTGGCGACGACGCCCGTTGCTCCCGGAGGAAATATTGTAGATATGCAGGGGTCGATGGATCAAGGAACCACGGAGAACACGGAGGATGAAACCAAGGACAACGGTGGAAAAGATTCGAACGGGAAAGGTGACGGTTCGAAACAGGAAGACGATTCGGAGGTGAAGGGAAAGGAAGAGGATGCGGAAGATGCAACGAAATGTAAAGATAACAGCGACGGAGCTGTAGAAAGTACAAATAATTCTGTAGAGAAGGAACAGGTCCCACAGGAGGAGTGTAAAAATGAGGAGAAGAACGAGAAGGAGAAGCAGAATCGAACGGAAAAATCCTCCGTGGTGAAGCAAGAGAGCCAGGGTAATTAAAACGATTACGGTTGTTCTTTCAGTTAGCAAGATACAATGATTCGTACGTGTTGTTTTGCAGAGAACCAATCGATCAGCGACGAGAAGAACCCAGAATTGATACAGTCTCCGACAGGAAGCGTCGAAGACTTATCGATAGATGAAAGCACGAGCAGCGGATACAAAGCGTCGAAAATGAAAGAAATCGAACAGGTCGAGGAGTATATTAACGCTCAAGGAGTTCGTTTCACGCCGTTGCAACAATTGGTCCCGTACGGTGCTCTATGCGTTCGTGAATTATTTCGATTTCTCGTATCCCTCTGTAACCCTTTCGACAAACAGAACACCGGAGAAATGACCCATCTTGGTCTGAGTTTGTTGCAAGTAGCGTTAGAGATTGCTGCCGATGTTCTCACCAACTTTCCGTCGTTGCTCGCTCTCGTGAAAGACGATCTTTGCAGGAACCTGATCTTGGTAAGGCAAACGACAAGCATTCTGTCGCGCGTTTACACGAAATTCTCAGCCAGCAATCTAATCGTTTGAATTCGATCCGTCAGCTTCTTGGCACGGATCGATTGTCGATCCTCGCAGCCGATTTGCAAGTGTCCTTCCTCTTGTTCGAATCGCAGAGGGAACATTTGAAATTCCAAATGGAGCATTACATAACGAAATTGATGGAAATCGTGTGCTCCGACTCGAACAGGATAGCCTACGATCAACGAGAATTGGCGCTCGGTACGAACTAACCGCGTGATACAAGCGATTTCAATTTTCTTACGCGGACTCTCCTCTGTTTCATTTTAGAAGCGATCGTCAGGCTGTGGAGGATACCTGGATTACCGGCAGAACTATATCTGAACTACGATTGCGGCTTGTACTCCACGAACTTGTACGACGAATTGATGAAGCTTCTGTCGAAGGTATGCGGGTCATTCCATGCCAAATCGATCACTTTTTGACGTCAAACATCACTTTTTCGCCAAAATGGGCAAAAATTACAAACTTCGAAGGCCTATCATTTTTAAACACATTCTGAACCGGCGAAATGATGACTACAACATATTTCATTTAGAACAAAATCGTCGATGGTGATGTCAAAAAGTGACCCGTACATATTTTGTGTTGGGATACGGAACGATTGAAACGGAGACAGAAGATTTACATGCGATCAATTTCTCCCGACAGAATGCTTCCACGTTTATGGGCACTATGTACAGTATGCAGTTCATCTCGTTGGACGCTATAATTATGCTGGTATCTGGCATGGAAATGAGATGCTCAGGGTACAACGAATTGTGCAAACCTTCGCGACACAGCGCATCGCCGAAACTGCCTACGCGAGAAGAATTACACGGCATAAAGGCTAATAAGTCGGTAAGCGTCGGCGTTCGTTGATTCTGTCGCGAATCATTCGAGCTCAACCGTTTCACGAATTTTACAGTGGTTGGTGATGGGAACGGAAAAATTTAATGAGAGCCCGCGGGAAGGTGTAGCCAAGCTGACGGAATACGGCCTATTGGGTGGTAGCCCAGGTAATCCCGATCCGGAGCAAGTAGCCAAATTTCTGAAGGAGAATCCCAGTTTAGACAAGAAAGCTATCGGAGAGTACATCAGCAAGAAGGAGAACAAGAACATTCTAAACTGTTTCGTCCATAACTTCGACCTGAGGAACACGCGGGTTGATCAAGCCCTGCGTCTCTACTTGGAATCGTTCCGGCTTCCTGGCGAAGCGCCACTTATCTCTTTGTTGCTCGAGAAGTTCGCGGAACATTGGCACGTAAGTTTGAAAGCGAAATATTTCCATCGTCGACGATGATGCAACGGGCACACGCGTAAAGATTCGACGTCTGTTTACCCAGGATAGCAATGGCAGGCCATTCGCGTCGGCTGATGCTGCGTTTACCTTGGCATACGCGGTGATCATGTTGAACGTCGATCAACACAATTACAATGTGAAACGACAGAACAACCCGATGACCGCCGAAGCGTTTAAAAAGAATTTGAAGAAGGTGAACGGTGACTCGGATTTCGATCAAGATATGCTCGACGAGATTTATACGTCCATCAAGTAAGAACCTCTTACGTTACGTAAACAATAATTCACAGTAATTCGCGGTTTCGTGTCCTGTGTAACGATATCCGACATTATAGGGGCGAGGAAATCGTAATGCCAGCGGAGCAGACCGGATTGGTGAAAGAGAATTATTTGTGGAAATGTCTCCTGCGTAGAGGCGCGGGACCCGAAAGCATCTATCTGAAGGTTGGAAACGCCGGTAAATTCGTGGACAAGGAACTAGCCGAACAGGCTTGGGCTTCGATCATTAGCGCGCTTTGCCGAGCGTACGACAAAGCACCCGATAAATCATTGCAGCGTCGAGTCGCCGAGACGTTCCTCCGGTTCGTTGCACGATCGTAGATCCAATATCGAACGATCGAACAAAATGTTAACAGTCTTCCTTTTTTAGGTGCGCCTCGATAAGCGCTCATTACGGCATGAGTAGCGATTTGGACACGCTCGTGGTCAGTTTGTGCAAGTTCACGGGATTAGCGACCGGTGGCGAGCCCGAACAAGTGGTGTCGTATCTCGGCAGAAGCGGCAGGTGTCAGCTGGCCTCGAAAACCCTCTTTAAAATCACTCACATGCACGGGAACGCGATGAGAGCCTCGTGGAAGAACATCGTCGACTGCCTGCAGTCGTTGTACAAAGCAAGATTGCTTCCAAACAGCCTCACCGAAGGGGAGGATTTCATAGACCCGACCGGGAAGATATCACTGCTTCGAGAACCGACCACGCCCAAGCAACCGCCTCCGGATCAAGGGATATTCTCCAGCTTGTACTCGTACATAGCTCAAGACTCGTCTCGCCTCTCTCAACCGGCGGGAGCGTCGACGAGAAAGAAAGCAACCGAGTTCGTGGCCGGCTGCTACCTCAAACAGATCATCGAGGAGAGCAAGTTCTTGCAGATCGAATCGCTTCGGTCTCTCGTCGGTGCTCTGGTCTTCACCAATCATCAGGACGAGGACGTGTCGGTATTTCTGTTGGAGCTTCTATTGGAAGTGACCATTCAGAATCGCGACAGAGTGATGTGCATTTGGCCGATAGTGCAAGCACATATGGACAGTCTGCTGACGACAGCCGCGAGAGAGAACCATCCCTACCTGCTGGAAAGAGTAGCGGTTGGAATGTTGCGATTGGCTATCAGATTGTTGAGAGGGGAGGAGTGCGCGTGGACTGTTCTGCCCCCTCTGTTACCGCTGACCCATTTACCTTCGGCGACGACCGCGCCCCTCGCTCGACAGATCGCGTACGGATTGTTCGAGCTGTTAAAGATCGGCGCGGCCAACATTCACAACACGGAAGATTGGAAGGTGGTGTTCAGTCTACTGGAATGCTCCGGCGCCGGTGCATTGTTGCCGAAGCAATCGAATACGGTGTTGGACGAGGCAACGAACTCCTCGAGAACGTCGGTGTTGGATCCCAGGCCCATTAGCCCTGTGCCAGAATGGATGTTAATGTCGCCCACGGGAACAGAAGCGCCTTTGCCGATAGCCGCCGACACGATCATCTTAGATCGCGACCTGCAGCAGCACGACCCGGCTGCGCTGATCAAGTGCTGCGACAGCTTAACGTTCCTAGTCAGAGATGTGGCGCACGTGACCCCTTTCAACTTCGAGCTGTGCATCCGTTGCGTCAGAACCTTCGCCGAAGCGGTTCTCAAGTGTACAGGTAGGAGAAGCAGGGTTCACGGTACCATCACGGAGGAACCGGCAGGCTACCAACAAAGTCCCATTCAGCTGCTGGACCTGATGCATACGTTGCACACTCGAACCGCTCAAGTGTTTCGATGGTGGGCGGAAGAAGGCAACGCCGAGCAAGCGGTTTCCCTGTGGCCGCAGGCTTGGAGGCCGCTGCTCCAAGGCATCGCGAGATTATGCTGCGACGCTCGTAGGCCGGTCCGCACGGCCGCCATTACATATCTACAAAGCACGCTGCTGGCTCACGACTTAGCCCAATTATCAGCGGTTGAGTGGTCCCAGTGTCTGGAACAGGTACTCTTCCCCCTGCTCGCTCAACTACTGGAACCGATAGCAGCGGACGATCCGATCGGAGTGGAGGAAACGAGGGTCAGAGCAGCGATGCTGTTATCCAAGGTCTTTCTTCATCATTTAACCCCTCTGTTGACTCTTCCCGGATTTCTACCTCTATGGCTGACCGTCCTGGACCTCCTCCGCGCTTACATGCACGCGGACAACAGCGAGCTCCTGTTCGAAGCTATACCGGAGTCTTTGAAGAACATGTTGCTCGTCATGTCTTCCACGAACGTTCTCGCGTCCAACTCGAATCTGTGGGCGCCCACCTGGAGGACCATCGACATGTTCCTGCCGAATTTGAAAGAGGAACTGTTCCCCGAGCCACCTCCGCCGCCACCGGCGTCGCAGGCGTCACAGACTTCGCAAGTGATCAGCTTGGTGGAGCAACAGCAACCGTCGTTTCCGGGATCGATAGCTCCGCAACCGGACAACGCGATCGCCGAACCGATGCAACCTGTGCAGCAGGATACGAGCGTCGAGGTTGCACCGTCACCGGAACCTACGAATCCGGCGACGACGAACAACGCCGTCTCTGTTCCGATGTCGGTTCCGTTGTTCGACGACAGGGAGCCGCAACAGGTGATCACGCTGGTGAACCAACAGCCCCCGAGTGTGTCGAGCCCGGTCGCGGTGCAGCCGGCCGCGCAACAGGTTTTCGACGTGTGTCAACCGTTGTCGATGGTCTGCCGGACGACTATCGAGGATCATCGGGCAACGACAGCCAGCCAGGAGGATCTCGAACGAGTACCAAAGATCGAGAACGAGCAGGAGCACGTGGTCGCAGCCGAATACGAGGAACAGAGGCAATCACAGCAGAGCTCGCCTCGCCAGCACTCTGTACAGCATTTACTCTATAAGCAGGAACCGCAACACGTTGGAACGGCGAACTCCTCGCATCGCGCGAACTCGTCCGAGGTGAATCAATGTCTTGCATTTTAGCAGGAATGTCCCGTGGATCGTCGGCTGGTCCCGCGTTAGTTTTGCCCTTCATCTTTCCCTTTATCTCATCTTTTGTTTCGCTCCGATTGCTGATCCACGACCTCTTACAGCCCACTGCGCGACGTCGAGTAGATCACGAAGAGAACAGCGGCGAGAAACGCCTGCGAGAACTTGTTCAATCCGAATGTCGCAACCACCGAGCTCGACTCGCCGGGGCTGAAGAGGCTCTGGACCACGAACGTCGTTTATTGTTTCGCTTCGTTACGCTACGCGCGATCCTGCAACACGTCCCATCCCCAAGTCTCGTTACCGTCTAGCCTCCCCTCCTTCTTCTTCTTCTCATCCGCACGAAATCCTCTCGAATCAATGCTTCCATCGTGCCGTAGCCAAACGCGAGTAACCATAGCCGAAGAATCAGCCAGAATAACCGGAATATTTTCTTTGCAGACAACAGCTATAAGCTCTACGGTGGCGACGATCTTTAATTCTGCGGCGTATTTTAGCGAGGATCCCGCGGCGGATCGACTATTCGCCGTGACCAATCCTTGACCACTGTACATTCGTTATGTATATTGTATGATATAAAATATTTCTATGAAGTACACGCCCCTCTGGTCCTACCAAGCAAGAGGGAATACGATCAACGGGAAAGATATCTTCGGCTCGGGTATATTAATAATAATATGTCACGGTGTAATTATGACATTATTATTAATATATACATCTATATCATTTACATACACATACTTATACAGAACATATACATAAATACGGAAAGTTCGGTGTTTCGCGGTGCGGGTATCGTGTTTCGTGGTATTTCGCGGCCGCGTTTATTTTTAAACGATAACGACGCGCCCGATCGTTCTAGAATTTGTACAACCGTGACGGTGACGGACCGTTCTCGTGACCGGCAGGTGATTCGCGGACGGACCGCCACGAACGAGCGATCGACGAATCGAAACGAGAGGAGGAGAGCGTTCGCACAGCACTCGTCCGACTCGGCCATTCGTCGACGACTCTCTTTCGACCATCGTTTCCACGCGTCTGGCGTCCGTGAATTCCTCGGCTCGAGAATTGTGCGACTTCTCGACGGACGCTTGGGCACGCGCGCGCGACTATGAGAAGCTCGGAGCGACTATAATTAGCCTCGGTGGAGCCGGAATCGTTTTAGCGCGTCCCTGACTACATCGTATTCCGGTCTCCCGGTTTGACAAGTAAACAGTAGACTCTTTGCGTGCGTCAAGAGCTCGGTAGTCTCGTAGAAAAATATATATCAGCCAGCCGATTCGTATTATCACAGAGCAGCGCGATCGCGGCGGGTAACCTTCGGCCGGTCGCTCGCTAGCGTCTTCGGCAATAGTAGCCCAGGGTCTTGCACTTCTGGCAGAGGTGTTGCGGGTGAACCTTACTCTGGTCCGACACGTCCAGCCCGTCCGGTTGCTCCAGAGGCCTCTGAAACCATCGAGAACCATCAGTTGCGTAACCCGTGCGAAAACGCGCTATCCTAATTGCTAGCCGTTAGCGGAACACCGGGTTCCGTCGCTCCGACTCGGCCAAACGATATTTATATTCCGAAAGTTTTATTCGCTCGACGCCGTAAACTAAAAATACCGTTTGTCGGGTGGAAGGTACCTAGTAGTTTGCTCTCGACCGAGTGGCAACGCGTTTTCCGGTCGCGGAGTTACAGGATTGCAAGATGGGGTTTTTCGGTAGTCGGAAGCACTAGAGAAGAGGTCGATCTAGGCCGCAGACCAGAGTTGGGCATTAATCAATTAAAATTTGATTGATTGATTAATGTGTACGATTAAAAAAAGAAATCCATCGTAGAATCGACGATCGATTCAATCGATTGATGAAGTTAATCGTCAGTCGTTGATTAAAAGAAGAAATCGATAGATATCAACCAAAATTTCGGTCCTTCGTAACCGTTTCGATCAAGCCCGACATGAAACAGTTTCAAACAGTTATGTATTTCCGGGACCGTTTCAAGCCCTGGTTATGCTGCCCGCTTATCAAAAACGATCGCGAGAATCACGATTCACTGTGAAAAACCACCGTAATTGGGAACGAACGTGATCCAAAAGTAGTTCACGCCATCCTTAACCCAGACGCACTTCGGATCGCAAAACGCTGCGTCCAGCCGCGATCCCACCTCGAAACGTCCGAGCGTATATTCTGCGCGCAGCGCCGGGCGATCAACGGGAGCGCGATTACGCGACTATAATTAGCTTCCGCCGGTTTCCGCGATATTTCGACGCGGTTTTGTTTCCTCGTCGAAGACGCCGGGTCCATCCATCCATCCACCGGACCACCGATCGTTATCGAACACGCGCGCTGCTCTCCGCCGAAAGAGACCGGGTGCAACAGGTGCTAACGATTGCGAGCGTTTACGTAAGCGATAGCCACGTAAGGGAACGCAAGAGTTACCTGCTTGTGCGGGAAGACGTTTATATGGCATTTGATGCATTCTTGGCCCATATTCGCCCAGCTGTTGCCCGACATCCATTTGCGCTTGCACTTGGGACACTTGTACTCGCCGAAACATCTCTTGCTGCCTTGGTACGGCGTCAGACCCTCGCCCTTCGGCCGCGCCTGCAATCGGGACGCACGGTCGTTTTACAATGGAACGTTCTAATTAGCGCGTTACTCATCGGCGTATTTTAACCCTCGTACGTCGGAGAGCCGACGAGTCTGGGCCTGCGAGCGGTTCGCGAAGTCGGGAAATTTTGTCCCGGCTTACGGAGGCCCACAAAAGTGCGCCCTGACCTTGTAAATTATAATTTTTGTAAAATTTTTCTTGCACATCATTTCGTAAACCACTGCTTCTAATTGCTTACAAATAATCAGATCGTTTGGTACAATTATAAAAATGTTATTCTGTCTTAAAGGACGTACGAACGCTTTTGTGGGCCACTGTAACTGTAGTTGAGGTTAAAAACATTCTGCACTCTCGTTCCGCGACCACTGCCAGCGAGAAACAATAATTAACGAGGTGCAGCTGCTGCGATGATCGGTCCCACCGTATATTCAATTATTTGCGTATTCACTGTCGGTTCCGCGAGGATTACAGCTTTCTTCTGCGGGAAAAAATTTGCCTGACCGCGACCACAGAATCGAAGTTCGTTCGCAGTATCGACGAGCCGTGCATCGAACGAGGACGAAGGTTTCTTACCTTGTCACCAGTTGCTTTTACTGTCTTTGTACTTGCTAGACTAGCTAGACCCATCGCTTCCCAAATATACGAAGCCGCCATCGCGAAGACCGTTAGCCACTGTTAGCCACTGTTAGCCACTCAATGGATAAAGACAACGGCGAAACGACGATTGTCGAATCAACACTGTCGACACGCGTTTGTTTCGACGGTGCTTTTGTTTCGTTCGAACACGGCTCCTCGATAGTACAAAATGAATCTTCTTCATTCTCGAGTCTTCGAGCCTGTCTAGAAGGGAACTATTGGGTTGACAAGATAGTATTTTCGATATTTTAAGGTGAAATAGAAATCATTTTTTTTTATTCAAGCAATGAACTTTAATCGATAAAATATTTCCCATTTTGTTCGATGATCTTTCGCCATCTTTCTGGTAGCTTCACGATTCCGCGCTCATAAAACTTCTGGTCCTTATCGGCAAAACACTGATCCAAGTGCGATTTCAGGCCATCATTTCAACCTTAAAATACCGAAACTACTTTCTTGCCAACCCAATGTAACACAGACCTGAAGGCATCGTCGCACAACTTTAAAATTTCAATCCTGTCATTAGTGCGACGAATCACAACTTTTCCCGAGTGGGACGTTTTCCATTCCGAAAACGAGGTTTTCTCGGTCCGGTTTAGTGTATAAAGTATTCGTACACCTTTTAAAAAGTTAGTAAACTAACCCTTCTAACGTCTCAAAAAAAAAACTCAAGCTGTTCGGTCCAATATCGAAAAAGTTATTCGTTTCGAAAAGGTGTAGGAATACTTTGTACACCCACTGTGTACTCTCTGCGCGGCTGTCCCACGGAACATCTCCGGTTTCTGAAAAGCGAAGCGCGTGCACGCGGCGTTAATGGGGCCAAACTCATCGACCGTGTCGGCTGATGGCTATCGTATGACGTCATGCTCGCCAGAGAGATGTACTGTTTGTTGTCTCAATTAATTAGCGTTCAATTGGGCACCGTATTCTACCGCGGCGTTTTGCGTCGACCGGCGCGGGTCGTTCGAGACATGGGTTCCGTCTCTTTTGCGGAAGCATAAGGACTAGAGATCCCTATTTCACGTGTAGCAAACGAATTCGGATCTCAATCCGTGTAATGATTTATACCCGCGCATCACGGGATACACGTGGCACGCGAATCGTGTTAACGTGTCCTCACGGATTCGTGGATCAGTTTCCCTCGGCACGTTCGAGTCCGGCGACTGTTGCGTTTCTTTCTAAGGAGGTAGACTCCTTTTTCCAGAATTGCAAGGGTGCGGGATTCAAAAACGCCAGATAAAAGATCGATCTAGGGCGCCATCTCCCTCAAAAGTCCCAATTTTTCGTTTACAAGGCGCAATTTGCATAATTCGGCAGCATGTAACAATGAAAATAGCTACCGAATAATGCAAATTACGCCTTGTAAACGAGAAAATAGGACCTTTGAGGCAGATAGCGCTCTAGATCGAACTTTTATCTAGCGTTTTCGACTAGTGAAAAACCCCGTGTTTGTATTATCGAGAAATGAGAAGGCGAATCCCGCACCCTTGCAATCCTTGAAACGAGTCTACTCCCTTAAGGGGGTGTTCTGCTTTCGAACATTCCAAAAATCAATTTTATTTAACGGGGTGTTCTCCTTTCCAGGATTGGAAAGACGGAGATGTTCAATCTGGACCGCTGCTTTCTTCCTGAAACGTCCCAATTTTACGTTTACAGGGCGTAATTTTCATTATTCGCCAGCGTGTAGCTGTTGCTCGATTCGTTTTCATAAAGCCGCGATGCATCGTATCGATGCGCGTTCCCTTACACTCGAAGGGAACGAAATAAAATTGATATTTACATCGTTGGAACGGAGAACACCCCCTCAGTTTCTCACTACACGGTTCACGTGCCACGTGTACACGTGTATTCTTCGTACACGTTCGAAACCGCGATCTCTAATAGGACACCTGAGGACAGTCTTTGATGTAGTGGCCCTTCTTGAAGCACAAGTGGCACAGGTAGCTCGGCGGCGGTCGTTTGGTCGGTTTACGATCGAGCAGTCCCAGCTCCGTGAAGTGATCCGCGAGATCGCCGATGCTGTCCGTCAGGTTGCCACCTGGGGCGCCGGAAGGGTTCAATCCGAGCCCTGCACCCGCACCAGCTCCTGTCCGGGGTCGATGCAAATAGGGCTGCGACGCTGTCGTCGGAAATCCGCTCCAGATCGTCGGCATGAGCTTGCCCTGAAGACACAACCGACGGTTTCTGGTTATTAGGCGTCGCGGGACCAACGGCGAGACCATCTATTTCCTGTTCTCCATTTACGAGGAGCGAAAACCAGGCTCTCGGAGATCGATCGATGTACCTGATCCGACGGCTGAGCGCGATTCTGATCAGCGATCGCCAGGTACACCCAGTTGAGCAGATGGGGCGAGTAGTGCGGCTGTTGGAGCTGCTTCTGGCCTTGGCTACCGATGCCGTTGATCGGTCCGAGGCTGATCTGAGCCGGCTCCTGCAGCCGCAGCTGCTGAACCGCGGGTCTCGGATGACAGGCTGCCATACCTTCAGTCTCGCGGGCTATCATCGATCGCAATCAGTCTCACCGATCGCAGCGTCGACGCATCCCCTTCGAGGTTCTCCCGGTGAAAGATCCGCGCATCTTCGACGCCGACGATTTCTCGAGAATCGGAGAACGTTCCGCTTTTACCGCATCATCCTCAAAGACGAGACGATTACTGCGTCGCGGCCGGTCCTCGCCGAGAAAACACCATTCCTCGACGATGACGAAGCGAGCCCGTTCGTCCCGAACGGATCTGGCAACTTCGCGAGAAGAATAATTCCCGTCCGACTCCAACTTCTCGGATCGCACGCGGCACCAAACGGTTTCGCACTGTCCCACGCACACGACGCGACGTTTTCCAGCAGTCTCCTCGACGAAAGTTCGAGCCTAGACACCGCCAACTCGTTGTCGAGAGGATCTATCGATCGGAAGAACGCGATGAACCGGGAGAAGAACGCGTTTCCCGGATTACGACGGACGCGTTCCCTCGGAGGGACTGACTTGGATCTGAACCTGCACAGTGTCGGTTCAGCCTGGCCCGGCCCGGCGCGGCGCGGGGATACGTAAAAACGCATACAGACGAATCTTAGGCAGCGTTAAAGACCCCCGCCATGTGGTGCGGCTATTTCAGTGCTTGCTGTCCGCGGAACGGCAACAGCCTGCTCCCGCAGCAGCCTGCCCGATGCCACGGAACAGCCACCAGAGTTTTCCCAATCTACTACGTGTCTCCTACGATTTTTGCTCTTCTTCAACTCGCGTGTCTTTTGTTCAGGTATACAGTAAGTCCTCGATGTACGCGGTTAATTCGTTCCAGCGGTTTCCGCGTAAGTGGGGAAACTGCGCAAGTCGAATAGTGAATGGACGACACCGCTGGAAGGTTATTTAATACGATCTGCTTTGTACATACTGTAGGTGTGTACTCATTTCAAAGGAAAATTCAGATGAACCATCTGTATTCATAATTATGGGCACATAATTAAATCTAAATTCAAATTCAACTTTCAAGTATTGTATTTAAATCTAGATTGAAATTCAACTCTCGGCACAACCCAATTTAAATCGAAATTCAATTTCAACTCTCGGCACAAACCAATTTAAATCGAAATTCAAATTCAACTCTCGGCACAAACCAATTTAAATCGAAATTGAAATTCAACTCTCGGCACAACCTAATTTAAATACGAATTCAAATTCAACTCTCAGCACAAACCAATTTAAATCGAAATTGAAATTAAATTCCCAGCAACCCAATTTAAATCGAAATTGAAATTCAACTCTCAACAACCCAATTGAAATCGGAATTGAAATTCAACTTTCAATCATTATACGTGCCCATAATTACGAAAGTGGTCCTAGTCAAACTTAAAAAAAAGAGTTTATATTGTCAAAAAATGAGCCATTAGATAGTGCTTGTAATTTCAACATTATACGGGCTTTATTTAAACCATTATGTCCGAAAAATGTCTCACTCATAAATAGCTGAATGTCCACAAGAAAACACTTATCTTCGCTTCTGTCACACGTTTATCGACAAAGCTCCCGTTCTGGCAGTGTAAAAATGAATTTCACGATTCTCTGATTCTCATATCTAAGGATCCGCGTATCAATGAATCCGCGTAAGTCGATGACTTACTGTATACGTACACCTGTACCATAGATCGTCCGCGAAATTGATTGCCGACGTCTCGCGGAGACCGAACGTCGTAAACGGTAATTGTCTCGGACGTGGCACACGATTTTATAAAATGTCAGCGAACCCTTTCTATAAATAACACCGCGGTATCGATTGGACGCGATATTCGCCGTGGTTTCGACGAATCGACCCGTTAACGTACGAGCGATTACTTCAACGCGGTCACGGATCGCGAATCCCTTCGGTCGAAAAGTCTGCGAAGCGTTTTCGGATAACCGTCACCATAAATTCGACGTAAGAGAACATTCCGTGTGTCGTACCCTCAGCCAGTTCTTGTTCGCTGCTCGATCCAATTGGAACGTGTCGGTCGTCCAATCGAGAGACAATTATCTCACGAACGCACGGGTTTCGAACCTCGTGGACGGAGAACAAGGCCGGCATTTAAGCGATCCTCGGCATCGCGATCGGCCTCGCTCGAGCCGGAAGACCTTCGAAAAGTTTCTGGCATTCGGCGGTCTGACCGCGCGCAGCGACCTTTCGCCTCTGCGAGAGAAGTTCGGCACGCAAAGTTCAGCCACGGTAATTTCGTTCCCTCTCACCTTTCGGCAGCAACCAGGGATCCCTATTTCCCGTACATCTAAATACACGGTTCACGTGCCTTGTGTACACGTGTATTTTAGTATCGAAACAGGAATCGAGCCAGGAACCGAACCAGGCAGCGAAACGTGCTACCGTCTCGATCCGAATTCCCTTGGACGTTCGGGACCTCGTCGATCTCCGTAGCTTCCTGTTAGCTTGGAAACGGCGATTTCCACAGAATTTGAAAATCAGGTACATCTGTACACGCGTATTTTAGTACCTAAACTGGAATTGAACCAGCTCGTCTCGATCAGAATTCCCTTGGACGCCCTCGTCGATCTTCGTAGCTTCCTGCTACCTTGGAAACGACGATTTCCACAGAATTTGAAAATCAGGTACATCTGTACACGTGTATTTTAATACCTAAAGAGGAACCGAACCAGGCCGCGAATCGTGCTGTCTTCTCGATCAGAATTCCCTTGGACGTTCTTGTCGATCTTCGTAGCTTCCTGTTCGTTTGGAAACGACGATTTCCGCAGAAATTAAAAATCAGGTACACGTGTATTTTAGTACCTAAACAGGAACCGAACCAGCCCGTCGAAGGTGCTGTTGCCTTGATCCGAATTCCCTTGGAGTTCGGGATTTCGTCGATCTTCGTAGCTTCCTGTTAGCTTGGAAACGACGATTTCCACAGAATTTGAAAATCAGGTACATCTGTACACGCGTATTTTAGTACCTAAACTGGAATTGAACCAGCCCGTCTCGATCACAATTCCCTTGGAAGTCCTCGTCGATCTTCGTAGCTTCCTGTTCGTTTGGAAACGACGAATTCCACAGAATTTGAAAATCAGGTACACGTGTATTTTAGTACCTAAACAGAAACCGAACCAGCCCGTCGAAGGTGCTGTTGCCTTGATCCGAATTCCCTTGGAGTTCGGGATCTCGTCGATCTTCGTAGGTTCCTGTTCGTTTGGGAACGACGATTTCCACAGAATTTGAAAATCAGGTGCACCTGTTCACGTGTATTTTAATACCTAAACAAGAACCGAACCAGGCCGCTAATCGTGCTGACGTCTCAATTAGAATTCCCTAGGACATCCTCGTCGATCTTCGTAGCTTCCTGTCAGCTTGAAAACGAGGATCTCCACAGAAATTGAAAGTCGGGTGTAGTGGTGGATCGTGACTCCTCGTGTCACCCTCGAAACCCGATCAACCTCACCCCTGCGACCCTCTTTTAATATCCAGTCCTCCGTCGAGTCGTGCGTGGCCGACCAGCAGGGATCCCAGTCGTAATTACCGGTTGATCGATAATCGACTACGACGACCACGGCGACTGCCATCGCAGTCTACGGGGCTACTCGTCGCTCGCAGACTCGCGAGGAACAGTTCCAGCTCGAACGTGGTCGCGTCGCTGCGTGTTTCCTCTTCACTCTGATTCGCGAAAATCTTTCCGACGCTTCGATCCTCGGTCCAACTTCGAAATCACGACGATGGACGAGGGGATTCTTGAACAGAACCTCGGCCATTCGTCGCATGTTCCTCGAACAGCGGACAAGCTTCCCCACGATCAACTCGTTCGACCCTTGCCTCTTCGATAATCCCTCTGAACGTGCTTGAACTTGTCGAAAGGGGAACCGTGAAACACTCCGCAATCCGAAGGTCAACGGTTGCAAGCCTCTGCGATTCTCCAAGGAAGAAAAGAAGGAGATTGGAGGATGGATAAGTACGAGATGATGGAAGTCGTGGGGAAAGGTAGCTACGGAGTCGTGATGAAGTGTAGACACCGGGATACCGGCCAGCTGGTAGCTATCAAGAGGTTCCTGGAGACTGAGGAGGATCTGCAGGTGCGGAAGATGGCGTTTCGCGAGATTAGGATGTTGAAGGTACGTCGGGGGTATGTTTAGTTCAAAATAATGTGATGTTAAATAACTGATAAACTCGTTTTTTTAGGTTTGACTTATTGTTAGACCACTTTCGTAATTATGGGCACGTATAATGTTTGGAAGATGAATTTGAATTTAGATTTAAATTGGGTTGTGTTGAGAGTTGAATTTCAATTTCAATTTAAATTGGGTTGCTGAGAGTTGAATTTGAATCTCGATTTTTAAATTGGGTTGCTGAGAGTTGAATTTCAATTTCAATTTAAATTGGGTTACTGAGAGTTGAATTTCAATCGTGATTTAAATTGGGTTGCTGAGAGTTGAATTTCAATCTTGATTTAAATTGGGTTGCTGAGAGTTGAATTTCAATTTCAATTTAAATTGGGTTACTGAGAGTTGAATTTCAATCTTGATTTAAATTGGGTTACCGAGAGTTGAATTTCAATCTAGATTTAAATTAGGTTGCTGGGAGTTGAATCTGAATATAGATTTAAATTGGGTTGCTGGGAGTTGAATTTCAATTTCAATTTAAATTGGGTTGCTGAGAGTTGAATTTGAATCTAGATTTTTAAATTGGGTTGCTGAGAGTTGAATTTCAATTTCAATTTAAATTGGGTTACTGAGAGTTGAATTTCAATCTTGATTTAAATTGGGTTGCCGAGAGTTGAATTTCAATCTAGATTTAAATTAGGTTGCTGGGAGTTGAATCTGAATATAGATTTAAATTGGGTTGCTGGGAGTTGAATTTCAATTTCAATTTAAATTGGGTTGCTGAGAGTTGAATTTGAATCTAGATTTTTAAATTGGGTTGCTGAGAGTTGAATTTCAATTTCAATTTAAATTGGGTTACTGAGAGTTGAATTTCAATCTTGATTTAAATTGGGTTGCTGAGAGTTGAATTTGAATCTAGATTTAAATTGGTTTGCTGAGAGTTGAATTTCAATCTAGATTTAAATTGGGTTGCTGGGAGTTGAATCTGAATCTAGATTTAAATTGGGTTGCTGAGAGTTGAATTTGAATTTCGATTTAAATTTTGTTGCTGAGACTCTACTCTAGGGTGGCTTTTGTTTTCGACTTTTGAATACGGCATTCCCCAGGGTTGTTTGAAATAGTTCAATCAAATCTGTGCGAAGTTCGAGTACCCGCCCGGATAAACATTAAAATAATGAATTTAATGTTCGTAAAATCGTTTCTCTCGAATATCTTCTAAACTGTCAGATGATTGCATAAGTTCGTGTCCGATTTGAAAATAAAATTCAATGGTTAAATTTTAGAGAATATATAGCTTTATTAATCAATTATATAGTCGCCATTCTTATCCACAATTAAATTTCGAAAAATATGTTAAACAAAACCTGTAGATCTGGACAGGCTGCGCCTTTTATGTCCTACTACTTTCTTTCGTGAAACAAACGGTTCCAGAAAAAATTGAGAGATACGTCGGACCAAAGTCCAAACATTTTTTCTAAAATTTGAAAATTGAAGTGTGGTTTCATTATCTTCTATTAGTAAACGTTAGCGAGAAATATGCAGGCGCACCCTTTTCTAACGCGTGTACTTTCCCGCAGAAACTGCGCCACGAGAATCTGGTGGACATGATCGAGGTGTTCCGTCGAAGAAAACGATTCTACCTGGTGTTCGAGTTCCTGGACCACACTCTGCTGCAGGAGCTGGAACGTGTGGGAGGCGGATTGGGTTTGGAAATGTCGAAACGACACATCTACCAAGTTCTTCGGGGCTTGAACTTCTGCCACGCGAACAACGTGAGTGGAAAAGACCGTTCGGAAGAAAACGTTCGGAGACCGCAATCCATTATCGCAAAACGGTCGCCAACTATTCGTGAAGATCCAGATATAGTTCTAACAGCAACTTTCGAAGACGTTCCGAAACTGTCGAGGATCGCGTGACCGACGCACGGCTATAATAATTGCAAGAAACGACGGCAGAATAATTATCGATCCGAATAATTATTTTCGTCTTTCCCCGCGAGCAGAGTGGTTGTAATTGAATTTTCTAATATTCGTTTGCGTTCTCGTAGATCATGCACCGCGACATCAAACCGGAGAACATCCTTGTGTCGCCGAACGGGCTGATCAAGTTGTGCGATTTCGGGTTCGCGCGTCTCACAAAAATTTTCTGATTTCTGGCTTGTCGCTGAGTTGCACTACTTACAGTGACTCCCACTAATATTGGACTAGGCGATTTGAAATTTTTTGGGAAGCTAGAGCAATTAGTTTACTGCAGGATGTGAAAAGAATTCTTTTCAAAAATTGTATTCGGTCGGAATTGTACAGAAAATACTAAAAGTTGCATTGTACAACTTTTTTATGCGGGTTTATGTTGAAATTTCCCCGCGAAGAGAGTGGTTGCAATTGAATTTTCTAATATTCGTTTGCGTTCTCGTAGATCATGCACCGCGACATCAAACCGGAGAACATCCTTGTGTCGCCGAACGGGGTGATCAAGTTGTGCGATTTCGGGTTCGCGCGTCTCATCAACGGGCCGAACGAGTCTTGCACGGATTACGTGGCGACCAGATGGTACCGGTCGCCGGAACTTCTTCTAGGCGAGCCGCGATACGGGAAAGCGGTGGATGTCTGGGCAACAGGCTGCTTGTTCGCGGAGATGGTCACCGGAAATCCTCTGTTCCCGGGTGACAGTGACGTCGATCAGCTCTATCGTATCACCAGAGTCCTCGGTACGCTGTGACCCGATCGATTTTTCCAGCCCCGTATAAAGAACGTACGATGTACAACAATTAGCCGTCGCGAGCAACATTGATCGGTAACCGCGCGATCAATTATGCAGGAAAGAAGCACCGCGAGCGACAATTTGCGTCATTCTTTGTTCCCACGCTCGACGCAAGCGGAAATAACAGTAATCGTTATTTAATTCTAAATCGTACTTGCACAGCAGAGTGAGACAGTTGGGAAATTACGATTAATGTGATATCCAATTATTCATCGTGGCTACTAAATAATCCGTAATCATTGATTAACGAATAAGAAAGGAATCAGAAGTTGTTGTAACGAATGTTCGTGATTGCTTTATTAATTATTAATCATGAAATGATTACATTACTGATTTAATCTGTACTTTTGTTACAATAACGACACTGTGAGTAGTTTAAAATCCTTCGAACAAAGTTACTCATTTATTTTTCGTGTAATTTGATCTTGTTACGTCGACAATTATTTAATGAAATAGATTTCGCTGTATTCTTCGTTTGTGCAATGAAGATTTAAATTGAAAATGAGTTTTCTTAATTCTATCGCACGCAATGTGGTATACTATACGATAGTTCGATATTAATTATTAATTATAATATTTGATAGTTTATTTCTCGTACAACATTATTAGAGCAAGTATGAAAAGGAAATGTGTGTCATCAATTATACATGATTGATTTTATCAATTATTATTAACGGGTGAACCACCGGACGTGACACTCTTAATACAACTCGCATTTCAAACTTTGTAAATTGTACGATTTTCAACGTACAGATATACATTACACATCTGTATAAAATGTAATTAATCATTGAATGATTTAAAAATGTTTTGCATTGATTGTGGGAAGCGAGAATAACATAAAAACTGGTTTCATTTCTTAACGACTTTATCATATTAAAAGCAACAATACAACATTCTTGAATTTTGTCACCCAACCAACTTCTTCATAAATGCACAAAGATCCGCAGTCTAGTAATCATGATTACATTAAATAATCGATTACAGAGAACTAATGACCGCTCAACTCTGTTGCACAGGAGGATTATGCAGGAAGCATATAGCGTTGTTGGGTCGCGCCGTTCCCGGCAGATTGTTGCGGCACACGAGTGCGGACGAGCTCATGAGACCTCCTATGTCCGGACCCTCGACGTTACAAAGATTGTTCCCAAATTGGGAAACCATGGCGGTGGATTTTCTGTGTCAGTGCCTGTACATGGATCCAGAACTCCGGCCCCAGTGCCCAGTATTGCTGCAGCACTTGTTGTTCACTCAAAATGGCTTTGCGGGGAAGTTCCTCGTCGAGCTGCAGGCTTGCGTGGCCAAGGAGAACTCTGCGAACCCTCTGATGGCCAAAAGGATCGAAGAGAGGAGGCTCAGCGTCCTCTCGGCCGAGACCCCGGTCAGAGTTTGTCGCGAAAGCACCGGCAGGTAATTTTCCAGCAGTGTAGTCGATTCCAGTTCTCTCCTTTGTTTTCATGAAACACGAATGTGATGAAGTTTGGGTCAAGATCAAAGAACTTTCGATAGAAATGTTTTTTAAACACTAAAGCTGAAATATTGCAGAATATGGGGAACATAGAGAGATTTAACTTTCAAAATGTGTGACCAGTGGTGACTCAGAGTCATTATAGAAAATTGCTGTACCATCATTTTGTTTACATTGTTAAATATTTTAGTATCTAATCAGTTACTGAACATTTAAGTGTTGTATATCGTTTTCAGATGGCATATGAGCACTCTGAAGGACGGACCAACCAGTGAGAAAACAGAACAAGAATCTAGAGAGCCAAAAGTGTCGCACAAACCATCCCCGGTGCCTATCACTAGGCCAAAGGAGGTCTGTTACTTCGGATCCGTCTCCGTCGCGCCTAACACAACGTATATCAAGAGATTGCAACAAAAAGGGTTACTCGTCGCAGAGTCCAAAGACTGCACGTTGCCTTTCCTCGCTTCGAAAGATCGCGTTACCGCCAAGACCACAGGGAAGAGAAAGAGGATCGATTTACCTAGCGTGGACCGCTAAAGAATCTTTGCAGAGTTGAGTATTATCCCCGCTGATGAATCGAAGCCCGTTGTTATAGAAATATTCAATTAGATTCCTATATTGATTTCCCTCTTTTACAGTAATCATTTGCGAGCAGAAACTGTACCCTTCACAGATCTCGAGGTGCGAGCTTGAAGAAATTCGATACGTCCATATTGAAATTTATTTTAAGAGACTGTATATACATTATATTAAGGCACGTAATGCAAGTGTACATTTATATACATTATTATTAAATATGTGCTATAGAATGCTTAAGATTTGAGAAACAAACTATTTTTGTAATATATTCGCTTCTACGCGGTTCAACAAGCTTAGCGATACAGACGCCATAGGTAAGTCGCAGACTTCAGCACCTGTAGTAACAATAAAGTATACAGAATATTCAGTTCTTGCTAATACGCCTAAATCCGCGAGCTATCACCATCGGACGCAACACCGCGGTGATACGGGGCTTCTTCTTATCACTTCAGCATTTCCAACACAAGGTTTGCGTCTAAGGGAGATATCACAACCAGTCGACATTCTTCTTATAAATGTTTAGAATATAAGTTATGTACATGTACAATACGATGAATAAATAAAGACAATGTAATAAAAAAGTACACCTGCGTGTGTATTCATTGTACCACCAATTTTTCCCGAACGTCCTGCTTGTCCTAGCGTTATACTACCGATTTCCGCAAAAACGTTCGCCTGTCTAATTTGTCATCGGGTTACTCTACTGATTCGGAATTGCAAAAATATCGAAACTTTGAAAAACAAAAATTTTCGGACGTCTGACTTATCGCCGAGTTGTACTACTGAAATTCGTGCCACCTCTTCGGACATCATATTCTCCTGATACAAATTCAATTGTCAAGATTTTCGAAAATTTCGACCGTCTGACTCGTCGTTGACTTATACTACTGAATTTTCGAAAATTTTCGGGCGTCTGGCTTGACGTTGACTTGTACTACTGAAATTTCGGATACCTCCTTTGATATCATGTTCTCCTAATACTTTTTCCATTTTTCGAGATTTTCAAAATTTTTCGCCAATTTTCGGCAGTCTGACTTGTCGTTGACTTATACTACTGAATTTTTGAAAATTTTCGGGCGTCTGGCTTGACGTTGACTCGTACTACTGAAATTTCGGATACCTCCTTTGATATCATGTTCTCCTAATACTTTTTCCATTTTTCGAGATTTTCAAAAATTTTCGCCAATTTTCGGCCGTCTGACTTGTCGTTGACTTATACTACTGAATTTTTGAAAATTTTCGGGCGTCTGGCTTGACGTTGACTCGTACTACTGAAATTTCGGATACCTCCTTTGATATCATGTTCTCCTAATACTTTTTCCATTTTTCGAGATTTTCAAAATTTTTCGCCAATTTTCGGCCGTCTGACTTGTCGTTGACTTATACTACTGAATTTTTGAAAATTTTCGGGCGTCTGGCTTGACGTTGACTCGTACTACTGAAATTTCGGATACCTCCTTTGATATCATGTTCTCCTAATACTTTTTCCATTTTTCGAGATTTTCAAAAATTTTCGGCCCTCTGACTTGTCGTTGACTTATACTACTGAATTTTTGAAAATTTTCGGGCGTCTGGCTTGACGTTGACTCGTACTACTGAAATTTCGGATACCTCCTTTGATATCATGTTCTCCTAATACCTTTTCAATTTTTCGAGATTTTCGGAAATTCTTGAGTTTCTAATAGGAGAATATAATAGTGAAGAAGGTGGCATTATTAATATCGTCGAAAACTCAGCTTTGTATTAGGAGAATATGATAGTGAAGGAGGTGGCACGAAAATTAATGCCACCTCCTTCACTATCATATTCTCCTAATACAAAGCTGAGTTTTCGACGATATTAAACCAATTCTACTATCGACTATTCATATACAGGGTAGGAAAAATAAAGGAGCAGTAAAGTACATTGTAAATCACTTTATTTGGTCGATTGTACAAATTGTATCATTCAATTGTCAAAGAGAATGGAATTACCATTTTTCAGGTGTGGCACCTCCCCAGCTCTGAGTTGTGGCAGGTGCTGCAGTAGTCCATTCTTCGGAAGGCTATATAAATAATACAAGAATAATAAGTAATTTGATTTGCTAGAAATTTATAACTACACTGCGGATTTTACGCATTTATATTAAAAATGAATGAGTGAAAAACAAAATTGTAAATGCATTAGATCAATTTAAGAATGTTACATTATTTTCGACTTGTTAAGATTATTGAAAGATGAAATACATTGTTATCTAGCTTCCATTTCTTACATGTGACTTTGAAAAATTTTATTTTGCATAAAAATCCGCAGTCGATTTATAACTAATCAAATGAAGAGCTCTCTGTTTACCTGAGCAGCCCAATCTCCGCTGGCTGGGAGAGCTTGTGCAGCACCCGCAGTTGGAAGTGCAGCTGCGGTTGGTGCAGCTACATCGTCGGCCCAGTTCTCTGTTGGGACTGGACCTGTGGTTTCAATGTCATTTACCCAACCAGGTTCAGTAGTAGCTGCAACTTCAACAGGCCCAGTAAATTCTTTAGGCGGAGCAATCTCCTTAGCTGCTTGTTCTTCCTTCTCAGCCTAAAATGACAGAATAAAGTTCTATTATTAACCAGACTTTGATTTCATACAGAACAATTATTCTTCTTGCTTCACAACTATTGAACAAACCTCTTCCGGATCTCTGTAGAAGAACAGATCGACGACTACATCCCATTTGCTTTCTCGTGCGATAGAACCCCTCAGTCTAAGAACTTCTCTTGCCAGTAACCACCACATAAGACCAATGCAGTGCAAACTCTTCGTGTTGCAAGGAATAGCGATATCGACGAAACGAAGAGGGGAATCTGTGTTACAGAAAGCAATCACCGGAATGTTCACGTAACTGGCTTCTGTGATGGGCTGGTGGTCGGTGGATGGATCGGTAACGATCAGCAAACGTGGCTCACGGAAGGCGGACTGTAATCAAGTATTACAAGTTATGTACACAGCGTTTTTCTATAGTAATTAGGTTTATCGGATTTATCGGCTGCAGTCAGAAAAGATTAAGCCAATAAACCAACATGTAAAAAGTATGGAAATGTTGTTCATCATTTGTGCGAATATAGAATATAATAACTAGGGATGGGATCAAGTTCAATATATTTCATTTACCGAAGTACTTGTAAAATGTTCGAAGTTCTTATAGGGAGTTCGAATTCAATCAATCAAAGTTGGAACCTGTGTGCGAGGTACTTGATCACATCCCTAATAATATCATGTAGAAATAACTGAAATAAAAAGATAAATAACCTGAATCTGATTGGTGAAAGCACCAGGAGTGAAACGACCAGCGATAGGTGTAGCTCCAGTGTGTTGAGCGAACTTCAGAACTGCTCTTTGGCCAGTTTGTCTGCAACTGATGACAAACACTTCGCTGGGATGTTCAATGGCGACAATGGCCCGCGCAGCCAACAGCAATTTCTCCCAAGTATGACAGAGATTGATGATACTAACTCCTAAAGAACGAGTAGATATTAGCATGTATACTTTCAAGGAATAATTACTAATAATTCACTAATTTGATTGAATATAGAATTTACCGTCGTTCTTCTTCTTATAGACATATTGCTCCATCTGGAAGTTGACATTTTCTGCACCCAGATGGGTGAATGCACCCAGCATTTTAGTAACGTCATCCTCTTTGAGGGACAATACGTCTAGACCTCCTGACATCTTAACGTTATGGTTAACTTACGATTAACCTAAACGAAAGAGAAATATATAGATGATTGTGGTGTAGATTGTGAATTATTACATTATTACTAAATAGATTGCGGATCTTTATGTATTTATAGCAAAACTGAGAAGGTGAAATTCAAAATTATTGGAAAATTTTTAAAATTGAAGATTCGATTTAGTTTCTATTTTTTGCAATTGATGCAGACCATTTTTACTTTGCATAAAGATCCGCAATCTAATTATTATAGAACACTCTGTAGCAATAGCTTCAAATCAACTTTCACAGGAGAATAACCTCATTTTCTAACCTCCACTAAATAGCGTGCTCCGTTTGAAATATAATTATTTTTTAATGTATCACCGAAAATAAATAGTTTAAACTGCCAGCCGCATAATTTCAAGTCTCGTGGTTCTATGTTATATACAATCGTTACCATTAAAATTATGAGGAAACAATGCCATGTGCACTGACCGACTTGAATATTTATGTATAAACTGTAAGTACTCGATATTCGTATTCATATTTATATAAGTATTAATCCTCGTACTTTTACTATTCTGTGAATAACATCTTTGAACTGTTTAAATGCAAATGATTGTTGTAAATTATTATAATATTACGGAACACTTACGTTATCAATGCCACTAGGAGACTTCCAAGCGGAAAGGAAAAGGAAGTTGTTTTCAGTGATGAGATATTGTGCGCTTTCTACGCGCATGCGCGACAAAACTCAGGGACGTATCTACATATATTGTAAAGAAAGTAGTGGAGAACTGGGAGAAATTATTATTGGCGGAAAAGACTTGCTTCGCGCAGCTTGGAAGATGGGGGGGGGGCTAACGAGTCGTCAACAGTCGTCAATAATAATACGGATGACCGTGTGTAGGCACACACACATCGCTAGATCCGTACGTATATGAAATTAAAAGGTTTTTTTCGACACAAACTGATGCTTCAACATCTATTATCATAAATTATTCCTCGATAAGGCACCCTTTACACGCGGTACAATAATAATACGGATTAAGAATAAGAAATTCTGACCATTTGTACACGTAATGTATTATCTATTTAATAATTATAATATAAAACGGATTATAATATGATTTTGTACATTATTATATAGATAAATATTATTTACATTTATACATTTATATTTGCAAAAAATACAACTATGTACAGACCACTTACAAATAATAACTTAAAACTATTTATCGACTATTTACAAATTATTTACACCGTCATCGTCTGAGTCATCAGACTCATACAACCACATGCCACTTTCTTCCAACACAGAAACAACTGTGCCATCGAGTTGGTGGAGCTTGGATTCCTCCTCTGTTGCAGTGCGAATGAAATCCTGCCAATTTTCGGCGGACACATTTTCGACTGCTTCAACCACAAGTTGGCGGACATCCGCCAACTTGTAAGTTGTATTCCGCGCTTTAATATAGTCTTTCATTTTTGCCCATGCTAGTTCGATGGGATTGAGTTCACAGTGGTAAGGGGGAATATGTAGAACGGTATGTCCGTGTTCTTTTGCATATTCATTGATCACGTAGCTGCTCTCACAAGCCTTGTATTTGTCAACCAGTTCCACCAATTGAACCTTGACGTCATGTGAGTCAAACTTTTCCCCCTTACCTTTCAGCCACGTGATGATATCGCTTTTTGTTGAATTCATTGTTGGATATTGATCTGTTTTAACGCTGTGATACGGAGCGTCATCCATCACAATAACTGCCCCATCTCGTAGCATGGGCAAAATTTTGCGGAACCACTCGAAAAATGTGTCCGCATTGAGCTCGTTATGAAAGTCGCCGGTACTTTTCTTTGCCTCTATACAGAGGAGGGCCCCATCTACGAATCCATCTGATGACCCAATGTGCGCTATTATTAGTCTTTTATTCTTCCCAGAGGGAGCGTTTCTCGGACTGCTGTCACTGGTGTCCACCCGTGACTTTCTCCTGCAATCACCGGTGTTAATACACATTTCATCCAGAAAATAAATCGGATGCCCTTCTGAACGTAGATGTTTAATTGATTGAATGTAGCGTTGCCGCCAGAAAATAGTGTTTGGTTCCTCTATTAAAGCACTGTTGCGCTTCTTGACAAAGAATTTAAATTCCATTCGTCTTAGAAGTCGGTGCAGCGTCGACTGGCTGAATGATGGAATGCTTTCATCACTGTTCACAGCTTGCAGAACTTTTTTCAGATTTGGTATTTCGCGTCTAAACCAAAATTCGTTAATTTTTTTTCTGATGGCAATTATATGTTCGTCCGACATTTTCTCCAGTACATTAAGACGTGCCCTTTTTTTGTTCGGCGACGTCACAATGCCGGTCGCCCTGTATTCTGCCAGAGTTTTTACTACAGTCGACCGCCCAATCCCAGTCTGTTTCGACAGGTACTCAACGAGCGGCTTATACTTCATGTCCGGGTTTTCCTTCATTGTATATTTGTACAGATTAATCATGATGTCCTTCTGAGCAGAGTTGACGAACTAGAAACAGAAAAAAGTTTTGTACACGTAAGTACACCACAAAAACCATGATTTCAAATACAGATTTTTAAAAAAAGAAAGTAAAGGTGGCGTTGGCGATTTTGAGCGGGAAACGGTAGTAGAGAAAAGACCACGAAATGATAGATAGTTCCTCTGCAACAAGGCATTGTTCAGTATTATTGTTAAATTAATGTATAACCTACTCTATTATAATAAAGTACTTATTCAAATGTTAATACACCGACACGTGTTTAAGTATCCATATCCTAACATTAATTGATTAAAGACAAAAGAAAGCTTTCGCGATTATGGTATCGAAATTCATGATATATATTTATAACACGAGCTTACCTTTCCTGAAGGATTTCTCCTAGGAGGAGACATCGAACGGCCAGGAACTTGCTTCTCCATTTTATGTTGACTAGCCATCGCAAGAACTTCGAAAACACAAAAATAAGTTTTCACGCAACTATAATCAAGACCAAGACTGTGGAAGTTGTACGTACGTAACTGATGGAAGGCTCCCGGCTCCTGCGAATGCGAACTGATGCGAACTGCAAACAAATCAAAACAAATGCGAATGAGGTTTGGCTGGGTTTTGCTGGGTTTGGCTGGGTTTGGCGAAGTTGCGGCGCGTGGCGCCACTTCAGTGCTGCTGCACGCATGTGTTGGGCATTGGGAAGGGGGCGTATAGACTATTTAGGAGTTTGGCCAATTAGGGCGAAGATGCGCAAAGACGAACGAAAACTGGTTTTTACTCGGGTCTAGACTCTTGTGACGGCGATAAGTTCAATGACGAGAATTTTGGCAAATTATTATTGATATTCGATTGATTTTCAAAATCAAATCATAACAAATTTTGCGAAATTAAGCGGGGTGACCAAGGTACCCCATTTTAGCCAAACTTGGTACGATACTGATGCTAAACTTCTCGCGCACGCGCGTCCAAAAGTACAACTCGATCAACACACGAACAAAATAATTAGTTCTACACTCAAAAGACTTACTTCAGCGATCGTTGAGAATAGAAGAACAATTTTTAAAATACTACGTCTAAAATTAGAAAAATTAATTGATCGAAAATGATCAAATATGTAAATAACTTCGAACTAGTAAAGTAGCGGAAGTACAACCGGGAAATTTGAAACGCTAACAGACGAGTGTATAAAAATTATATGAGATATGAATTTATGATTCTAGTTCAGTATATATAATGATGTCCCACTTTGTAAATAATGAATAATTACCTTTTTATATTGGTAACATTAATCATTTTAACAAACGTTTTTGTTTTGTTACATGGAGAGAATCGTACCAGTTACATTGAGACATTAAAATAGTGATTAAGCTGAACGAAATGGTACTTAATTATAGAAGAATGCAAATGTATGATATTTTTAAAAGTTCTTCTTTTACGAACGTAATTTTACGGCTATAATTCTATGGGAATAACTATGATGATTTCATAGTGTCGTGTATTCTAACCTATAATATCCGAAGGTCCGTGATGCACGAATCTGCTTATAACGAATGTGTAAACAATAGGGTTGCAACGAATTATGTTTGAAAAAGAGGCGAATTTTTAAAATGGTATAGAAGAATGTATCCGGCAAATCATAAGACCATTTTTGTTTTGGACCATACACCGTATTTTGGTATATCCACCGAATGTCCACTGGAATTCGATTTCCTAAAGAGTCGCGGACAAAATCTAATTCCTTTAGCACCTGTTTGTAAATCTCTGTGGACTACCAGTGTGGAAGCCTCTTTAGAATATTGCAGAATAGTGTGGGATCTCTTTCCAACTGGAAAATTGGTACAACATTTTCGTGATATATAATTTCGTTAAAAAATTCTTACAACTCGAAAACTAATTGTTTATTCTTACAATTAAATTTTAGATAAGATTTGTCGTAACCGATCGTGCAGCATACGTACTGAACTCATGGAAGCCTTCGCAGCAGAATTTGAATCACGTAAGCTATTGTGGATTATTTACTTTTGTTTTTTAACTGCTCTTAAGGTGTTAGACTCTCATTTCTGGATAATCCAAAGATGAGGTTTTTTAGTAGACAAAAGCACTAGATAAAAGATCAATCTAGACCGCTGTCTCCCTAGAAAGTCCTATTTTTACATTTACTAGGAATAATTTGCATTGTTCGAGAGCATGTAGCTGTTGCAACTTGATGGAAATAGCTGCTGCACAGCTTTATGCTTGAGAATAGTCAAATTGCGCCTGGTAAATGTAAAAGTAGGACTTTTGAGAGCGATTGTGGCCTAGATTGATCTTTTATCTAGCGCTCCTGACTACCGAAGAACTCCATCTTTGCATTATCGAGAAATGAGACCGAGCAACTGACTAACAGCAACTGTTACAACTTAGATCATGAATGGCACTGCCATTCTGGGAGTACCAACAAAAACCCCAGAGCCTGGAGAAGATTATTCCGTAATCCACGGTTTAAGGGTGGCTATAGGAACGCTGAACGAATGTTCAGAAATTCAGCACGAGAAGAGAACGTCTTTGAACGAGAGTGCTAGCAAATTAGTGAACAGAGGCAGAGTAATATGTATCACCAGTGCGAGAGACAACAGCAATATGAAAAGTTTAGAAAACATATTCCTGAACGAGTTGGCTCAAGAAAATAAAGCTGCTCTAGCTTCGGACCAGTTAGTATTCCTTTCAGAAACATTGTTCGATGCTAACAGCTATCAGTATTACGATCGTTTCTCTTTTGTTACAGTTTGATACCTGTGGATTATTGCCACCTAGTTATACTGAACATTTTTCCTAACAATATAGAGTCGCAAGTTACTAGCCAGGGACCTAGAGAGGTATTGTTATTCGCGTTTCTGCAAATTCTTTGCATACTTTACAGAGTATTTTGCTTTAGGTTTCGCCGTTGTTAATGGTGGAAGTACACTCGATCAAGGCACCGGCTCTACATTCGAAACTTTCTCATTTAATCCTGTCTCACTATGATTTGGCGAGTACGACGGTCACGGGTATACCCATGAAGGAAGAACAAAATGCCAGCTCCTCTGCGAATTACGATGTCGAGATATTTCACTCGTCTGCAGCGCATTCCGCGATTCTGAAAGGTACTTTGACTCTGATTGAAAATGTAAAGGCAGTAAGGAACCCTTTGCCAAAATCGAGACATTTCTTTCAACCTACATTATTTTAATTCGATGTAATCTTTTTTTACATTGTGCACATCGAATTGAACCTGTTTCCTCATACAATAGTTAAGCTGTTTACAATTTATAGAATACAGACGAATTTAATCATATTAAAACTGTTTCGAATAATGGTATAGCAATTTTTACTGGCGCCTCAAGTCACCGTTCGAGTGCAAAAGGTTAAATACGTATAATTTAATGGCTTTTGCAGGAAATCCGCAAGACTCGGCCTTGATTAAAACATTCAGAAGATTCGAGGAGGGGTCGGAGTACGAAACAGTCACTTTAAAATGGTGCACTCCGCGAGGATGCAGCTCGACGGAAATGCAAAATTGCACCGCGATGCATAGAATCACACCGGTGGATGTAAACAGTAGACCGTCGTCTTGCTTGATCAATTTCTTGTTGAACGGTCGGTCCGTGATGCTCGAAATGGTTCGGAAAAGCGGAGGTAAAACTATATCGCACTTGCTCGCTGCACACGGTGGCGAAATTTTTATACACACGTTGTCTACTGCCAGAAGCGTGTTAGAGGATCCACCGTCTATCAGCGAAGGCTGCGGTGGACGGGTGACAGATTACAGAATAACCGTAAGTAACATGCACGGTATGCAATGTACACTCCCGTCCATAAATCACCACTTGCCTTCAACAAAATGGTAATTAAAGGATGCAAGCTTCCAGCTTGATTCTATTGTTTTATTTTGATTAGATTTAGCTATTATACTTTATTATTGAATAAATGTTGGAGAAAAGAGATTAAGAAACTAAAATATAAGAATAATAATTAAAATTTGGAAAATATAGGATATTTTGGTCAGATTTGATTTACATGTTCTCTACATTAGTAAAAATTATGAAGTACCATTTGTATCTCATAATATAGATCCTTTAATAACAAAAATCGTCTGCATCCAAATTTGAACTGTCCAGTGACTTGTGGACGGGAGTGTAAGTTCCTTCTCTAAATAACAGCTGCGTTTGTCACAGGATTTTGGAAGACTCATGAGGAATAACATATTGGTGCCTTTGAAACAAAGTACAAATACCAACGGCGAAGGTCCAGCAGAGAAAATGAGGTCCAGATTGGAGAGGCATACGAAATATTGGCCGATCACCATTTCCAGTACACTAATGTATAATTTAAAACAGGTATATTCTGTCGCAACCAAATGCAGTTCATCCTTTGTTTCGTTTTACGCGTCTTTCGTTTTATTAAATCTGAAATGTCTGCTTAAAGATTCGGCAATACCATTGAGTTCCATTATTATTTAGTTTGTTATTCAGTTGTACGTGGAAATTTGAACGTGCTTGCATTGTATGGTGAAAATCTAATCACAGATAACATCAATGACATAAATTAATATGAATGTTCTAAAAATTATGCGAATTGCACGTGAAATAGTACACGTCTATCCGTGTGCTTAAAATGACACGTACTAAAGTGTATTTTCACACATGTGTAGTACACGTATACACTTGTGTTATTAATACACGTTCAAAACAACTATCTCTAGTACCAACGTGACTTGCGTGTTTCAGTTGATAGACCCGCTGCCAGACTTGATGGTGAAGGAGGAGCTTACCGCGGAGGAGGTGTTACAATGCAAACAAGTAATTTTTAGCTTGTTACAATTGGAAACGAAACACGAGGCGTTGCCATTGCCAAGCATAGGCGGCGGACGCGGTGGGAAAGGCGGTGTACGTAGAGAAGAACATTACAGACTGTTATGGGGAGAACTGGAGACGTTCCTGAAGCATCACGCAAACAATTCCGCCGCTCATTCCGAAGTTTTAACTTGCCTCCTGGACGTGCGGAGCAAGGACGACAAGGATAAGGTCGAATTAGACCAGGCGTTGCGCGAATTGGATGGGTAAGTAAGCTCGAGGATCGAACACGAATAGAGATACACTGCCGTCCATAAATCACCGGACACTTAGTACCTTCACTTAATATGGTAATTAAAGAATACAAGCTTCCGGCTTGATTTTATCGTTTTATTTTTATTAGACGTAGCCATTGTGTGTCTAAAGACGGCATTCCTTAGACTGCCCGGTCTTTCGGGCAGTGTGTATAATGGGTAGGTATTTGACAAATTGTCCGAACATTTTATGATATTCTCGGTTCGTTGGACAGCGTGTTAAATCCATACCTGACACTGTTTTATTTATAATGGTAAACTTGCCGATTAGGGTCCTCCTCTTAAATTTGAACGGAACTTACAACCCAGATCTATTTTATTTTTCTTTGGTAAGGTAACCTAGACCTAACCCAGGTAATCTATACATTGTCCGAAAGATCGGGCATTCATACTACCCGAATAAACGTTGGAAAAAGAGATTGAGGAACTGTGGGACGATCATGGACAGCTCTGGAAGCCAAAGTGGAAAACAATTAAACCACTTAAATTTGAACAATCAGAAAATATAACAATAATTAAAATTTATAAAATTTTGGTCAGATTCGATTTACCCACGGAGAAATTTTAACTTGAAAATTAAACATTTTCTCCGACCTAGAATATTTTAAATTGGTATAATACCTCATACAATATACGTAAATGTTTAGTAATTGATTAGATACCGACATATTTAATAATGTAAACGATATTTTGAATACTGGTACAGCAATTTGTACTGGTGTCTTAGAAAATCATCTGTATCCAAATTTGAACAAGTGTCCTGATACTTATGGACGGTTGTGCAAACAGAAACTGCTAGAATGTGTCCGTCTTATGTTTCACAGATTCGGGAAAGAGGACGGGACCGCCCGTGCCAGCGTGATAAGAGCGACCACCGATTCGCCGATGTCGCCTCCGCCAAGTACCTCGATGTCCTTGGGAAAGCAACTGCACAAGGGTAGTTTCTACGCGCCGAAGAGTTTGCTGGACATTTGGTTGCAGCGCAGCGCGCCGAAAGAGAAGAAGCCAGACTTCCACGGGAGAGTGAACAGCGACGGCCACAAGGCGAAGTTGTATCCGAACTTGAAGGAGCCGGGTCGAGAACCTCGCGAGCCGATTTTAGAAGGCTGAACAATGAGTACCGTATCATCCGATGTGAAGATCGATTATACCTGGAGAGCCTGTCGATAAATAATAATTCTTTAACTTACGTTTTTCCTACGGAAACGGTTGTGCGTTGCTGTTCCGTTCGATCCGAAGGGAACGCGTGATTTATCGCGAAGTGGTAACCGAAGGAATGAATCGGGAGGATGGGGAGATCGGCGTCGCGCACAGATACGAGTGCACAGTTAGGCAGGGAAGTGTATCAGTGGTGCAACGAAAGCGATTCGCCGGCCTTGTTCCCCACACATTGCTCGCTCCGGTCTCCTCGTCCTTTCCTCGCCCTCTCCGCGTCCCACTAGGTTTTACAGAGCAGACACGTCTGCCGGGTGTCTGAGCCACCGCGATACGTTGACCTCCAATCGAAACTATAGCTCTATCGCCGCCTCCCTACCCGCTTGAAATTCCGTTGCTAATCGATGGAAGGAAGGAAGGTACGGAAGGAAGGAGGAAGGAAGGAAGGCGGGCAGGCACGGTGCAGAGCACATAACATAACGCGAACACGAGAGCCTGTAGAAAAGAGAGACCGAGACAGAATCGACGGACGAGGAGAAGCACAGAGGGAGGAGAGGCGGAAGGGGATCAGAGAGTACAAGTGCGTGACGTAATGGTTCATTCATCCCGAGACAGACGATATCCCGGTCAATGGTGTACATATACACGGACACACGCACCGCTATGTACACGTCTCGATACATGGGCCGCGCGGTTCGCTCGCGCTCACATCTCTCTCTCTCTCTCTCTCTCTCTCTCTCTCTCTCTCTCTCTCTCTCTCTCTCTCTCTCTCTCTCTCTCTTTCTATTCGCGTGTCCGTGTATTCGTGTGCACCAACGGTGCGAGCCAACGTGTAACCGTGTAACCCGTATCGCTGTGTGTCACGTGAGATGCACACGTGCACGCGATTGCTCTGTTTGGTTTGCTCGTTCTTCGCCTCGCCTCGGCCAGTTGCACCGTGCCTCCGCTCCTCCGAGTTTCCTCTGGTCCACGCAACTTGCCTTAGGTCACTGACGAGGTGACGAGATCACGAGGCAACGAGATTGCTGCGCCTCGTGTATTTTCGTTCGCGGTTCCTACCCGATCGAAATTCTCGCGAGACCGTCTGGCACCTCTTCCGAGTTAATTTGCTCTTCGTCGACCACTAACAGCGGCATTCATCTGTCAACAGAATCATCGAATCAGTTCTCGGACAATGTGAACCGCGAGAGTCGGATGGGATAAGCCGCGGTCACCGCGCGTTTTCATATAATTTCGCAGAGAACATTGGCTGTCGCGTCCCAGCCGGAAAAGTAAATTAGAAATATTGATCGGTGGGTATGCGCGGCGGTACGTGCAGGCGGTACCGCGATGAAGAGTCCGCCGTTTATAATTTAGCTCGACTATCTAGCCGAAATATCGATCCTGGCGGAGGGTCATTGAACGTGCCAGCGAAAAGAGAAACATCCCCGCCGCTGTCCACCGGATAATCGGTAGCGTCGCATGATGATCGCGTAAATGAAAAATAAGAACAAATTAAAATATATATAAAACGATCTCTGGTTGAAATCGGTCCGGTGAGAAGATAGATTGCGATCGATGTATCTGTGTAACTTCGATGTCGCCGCGGCCGTTAGGAAGACGCATCGATAATGCATGGCGTTATCGATTCTCGGTACGCATTGCCTAGCCCCGCGAAGTGGATATCGACCCACGGTTGGCGCGGAGAGCCGAGATACTCTATAATTCATCGTCGTTCCGCTTCCTGGTCTTTGTGCCTTCCGGGCAGGGTCGAAGCTTCACCCTGTATCGAATTGCGCCCGTGGAATCGGTCCCGGCTTCTCAGAGAGTTCGTTCGAGGAATCGTTGGTCTTCGCGATCCCCGGTGTTGGACGGTGTCAAACGCGAGATCAGAGTCAGATCGGAGCAACTAGCATCATTGCCTCGGAATATACCATGGCTTCTGTGGCCTCCTGTTCTTGCGAGGACTCTCTGGACATAGCTGAACGTTCCAGTGAGTACTAACGCAGTATGAAACTTGAAAGCGTTGAGATTATTAACTAGACTGCGGACTGTTATGCAAAATAAGAATTGTCTGCATCGATTGCAAGAAATAAAAACTAAATCGAATGCTATTTCATCCCTTGATGATTTTAATAGAGGAGAAATCGTTTGACATCTTGGATTTTCAAAATTGTTCAACCATTTCGAATTTCTTCTACTCAATTTTGCTATAAATGCATAGATCTATTAATAACATATCAGAAACTCACCGTAGTCGGAGGGCAGGGATGGATCCTAGGTTCTGGAATTTCAATCTCGAATTTCATGTACTCAATTTTATTAATAACATATCTAAAAATCTGGATACTGTACTGGTACAAGTTTGCTCTTCCCATCGAGAGAAGAGTCCCCCTATATCTGCTGGTAATATTTTGCACGGAGTATACTCGCCGGTTGAGAGGCCAGGTCGAAGAGACGAGGCAGGGATGGAAGCTAGATGCCGGAACGAAGCGGGCGGGTCGAAGCGAGGCAGGGCGAAGCGGAGAGAAGCGAGGGAAAATAATCTCCCAGCGGGATTTTCGACCCTCCAAGCGTTTCGCATCGGGGCTAGGAAGAGACCGGGTGATCGTTAGCACGAAGGGGACTTTGAAAAACGTCTCTTCCAGAGAGAGAAGCAGCTGGCGAGCAGCGGGCGAACCAGGCAAGCGGACGGGCGAGCAGGCAGGCAGGCAGGCAGGCAGACGCAGAATTGAAAAGGGGCGACAAAGGGACAGCCCTGACCCTCGGGGATCGCAGCGGGAAAGCGGGACCTGGACGCTTTCCTCCGGCTCAATGGAATACGTTAGCACGCAACTTGAAATATTCAGAGAGACCGAGCTTTCGGAGAAATTCGAGGACGGCGTTTCCGGAGTTGTCCCTCGAATCGCAACAACAGATTATTATTGTTTTGTAACCCTTTCAGGTCCGAACAAGTCCTTCCTGCTGTAACGTCGTATGATTCAATTATACTTTCTGTTCGGAACTGTCCGGATATATTTATGAGTGTGGAGGAAAATATAGTAAAATAATAAACATAATAATTGATGTATTATTTAAACCCTTACCAAGTACCTTTTACCTTATAAGATGTAAGCTAGCTGCGAACTTGGAGGGTTATAGACGATGCTATAGACGTTCAAGTTTCTCTTCCATTCCGAATATTCTCTTCTGTATGGTAGTACATACTCGTTCCATCCATAGTCCAGTTGCCAGGCTCCGGGAGACAGGAAGCAAACAGTTTTGTTAAACTTGTGTTGTACACCAACGTCATTTCATTCTACACAGATACCCGGCTTCCTGTTTTTCACGCAAGATACTATACAAACTCATGATTTTATCCTTCACTCATCCCCGACCCCGACCTCTGTCCTTGCCGCATCATATTCGAAACTTTGCCTGATCACGTTGACTTCAAAACTCTGACCGAAAAATATAGAAATTGAAAGAACACACTTGCAGATTTAAATTCCCGAGTCCGCGGTGCGTCATATTGGGTTGGCAAGAAAGTAATTTCGAACCGAATTTTTTTATTCAAGCGATGAACTTTTAATCGATAAAATATTTTCTTATTCATTCTTTGTGGCAAAAGATCATCGAACAAAAGGGAAAATATCTTATTCATTATTGAAGCTCATTACTTGAATAAAAAATTGGGCTCTATTTCACCTTAAAATACTGAAATTACTTTCTTGTCAACCCAACAGTGGATAGAACTACAAATCAATTTTCTCGGCGTTTTTTCTAAGTTTTACTTATCTTTTCTGAATCTTAAAAATATAATATGGAATATTAACAATGGAATTTAGAACGTATTATAACATATTCAATGTTTACTTAAAAAAGAGCAGTAATTTGTCCCAGTTCCCAGAATCACCTTGTATATACCCCGTTTTCCCTCAACAGGGCAGATTCTCTGTTCCCCCAAGTACATATGATACACATTTCGTTCGACTACTGCATACTCCGCTAACTTACAATACATTGTCGTCGTATTCTCATCAAAGTTCCGCGATATCTTATAAATAAAGTACTGATTAACTTAACGCAACACTTGAGACGAAACTGCTCACCTGAGGAAGCAACAAAGAGCGACTGTTCTCTCCACGGTGGTCGTACAAAACAAGTCTCTGCATCAGGACACAGTATCGGGAAGGGCGAATTTGCGTCTCCTTCCGGGACCTGCAACGACAAAAGTCAAAATGTCAGAGAAAGCATTCCAAGTCCGGAGATGTCCGAAGCGAGCGAGCGAGCGAGACACAGAAAGAGAGAGAGAGAGAGAGAGAGAGAGAGAGAGAGAGAGATACATGGAACGTTTCATCCGACGGGACACCGAGTCGAGTGGTGTCAGCAAGAGGAATCGAAATCGAAAGTAGAAGGTAGAACGAGAACGAGGAACGGTGCACGAGCGGGGTACGGGTGCGAGTGTGGGCGCGGGTGCAGAGGGTGGAGGGTGTCCCTCGAATCGTCCCCGCCATGGTAACGTCGTAGCACGTGCTCGCTACGTCACCGCGTGTTTACAGAGAGATACCTATAGCCGTACTCGTGACCTTGTGTTTTGTATATATCATCCTCCCTCCTGACGCCCGCGGGATTCCCCCGCTGTCCCGCGGTCTCGGGAATACCCCCATCCGGTTGTGTATCGTCTCTCGTCTCTCCTCTCCCTTTCAGCGTCCGCGTCGAGGCGACTAGGCGAGGCGGGCGAGGCAAACTCCCCATGAGGCAACCAGTTGTTCCGTCTGTGACGTAACGGGGTATCACACGACCTGTCGGTGCTTTGTTGCATCCTGTCCCGCTCGTCCCCTCCCCCCTCCTCCTCCTCCTCCGCCCCGCGGGCTACACAGCCTCGCACCCCGTCCGTGGACTAGCTTCTTTCTTCCTCTGTCGTTGGCCTCCTTCTCTTTCGATTGTTCCGACTCCCGCGCGTTTCATCTCTGTCTCTCTGTATCCCCCTCTCTCTCTCTCCCCCAGCCTCTCTCACTCGGTCTTCGTCGTACCCGATGTTCGCTGACCTCTTTATCTAGCCGAGTTTCCCTGTCTCTTTTCGCTTCTCTGTCCGTCGATGTGTACACACTCGTCACCTTCCCTCTCGCTCCCGTTTCGCTCCCGGTGGCTCCTCGTCTCGCGAGAGAGCACCGTGTTTGGAATTCCCTTTCCAGCACCCTCCTCCTCATCATCCTCCTCCGTCGCCGCCTCCTGCACCTCCTGCACCACCACCTCCTCCTCCTCGTCACGGCACTCTCCGTGTTCGTCCATATGTACGCGCGGCTGGCTACGTACATAGACTCGCTCGTGTGCTACCACTCTCCTCGTGACGCAAGAGAGTGAAAGTGAGAGAGAACGCCGGCCGAGAGAGAAAGAGAGGGTGGCAGGATGGTTTAAATGGGTGAACGCATATCGCCTCGAAGGTCGTGCCAGAGCCGACTAGGTCACTGGAACGGCCGCGATGACCCCGCGCACCCCGTCTCGTCGCACCCGGTTCCTTCTATCGCCGGCAACTCGAAAACTTGTCTCCGAGGCGGTGCAGAAATAAACAAGCTAGTCCTCTGCCCTGAGAATTGTCCGACCCTTAAAAGTCATCCCCTCGGTGTCTTTGTCGGTTGTTGGTCCACGCGTTCGGTTAATAAGGAACTTGGATTTGGGACCGATCGCAAATTATGCCGGCTCCCGAGGTCCCAGCCTTGGACCATATACAGGGTATTTCACCCAACTTGGCCACCTTAAGTATCTTTGTTGTTTTTAAAGATACGTCAAATGTCTGAAGAACAAAGTTGAATGGTAAAATGGGGCTCATACGATACCAAAGAAATGTTTGTTTTTATGTAATTTTTTTTCGAGATATGAAGGTCACCTTCATTTTTTAAAAATAGAATGTCCTTTTTTGTACCATTTAAAATGTTTTTTAATCCAAAATGATGTTTTTGCATGTATTGTTCCAATTAAAATAAAGAAATATAAGGAGATATTGGCATTATGTTTATAATATAACGGTCTCCCTAGCATAATCTTAAAACCTTAAAATACTGTTTCATCAATTACTCTAAAATAAGGAATTGTAAGTTACCTATTTCTTACATTCAGGTGGCGATATGAGGCCGACGATGTAAGGTCGAAGGCCCCAACGATGGTGTAGCCGGCAAAATTGCCGGCTAGTGACGCCATTTCAATTAAACGGGAGTTGAAAGAAATTTTCATTGGTCTCGTCTTTCTCATCTTTTCATTTCATCGTTCATTCTATTTCTTGCTCCGATCCTGCTCCAACGACAACCGACAGACTCCAACGATCGTTCTTCTCTCTCCCGGATCCCCATGGTGCTCGATCCGAGTCTGCTCTCCGCGATCCTACGAGATCTCGTTGGCTCTCGAGGCAAGAGGAGGGAGATCGGATTCTCCAAAAGATCGACCCGTTCCCGTGGAGGATGATTAGCGGCCGGTACCGACCAGGATCCCACTGGTCGAGCAGCATTCCCGACGGAGGAAAGTTTCTCCTGCGAGGCTCGCGTTCCTGGCAACGGACCACGGAGGCGAACCTTCTCTCCTTAATTTTAGACGCTCGGGAAGCGCTTCTCTCGACCAAAATAATAACCCGCGACGTTGGTAGCTCGCCGGCTCGCTTTATTTCTGTTCCCGACGCGTCGAAACGACGCGATTCGACGCTGGAGTCGAAGACCACGTCGCGCTCGTTTCGCCGGAGTTGCTCTCGGAGAAAGTCGAGGAGATCGGAGTGCGTTCGGCTTTCACTTTTGCCGCGCCGCACAGTGCGGACGAACCATTCCCGATACTCGTTTATCTCACGATGTACGATCAATTTCTTTCGTCAAAACTGCATATAGGAGGAAATTGTTATTATTAATCGTATAACAATCATTTTTATGGATAAATGAAACCAAATTTAGATTTTTGAGAATAGTATTTGTAATAATGTTACGTACAATAATATTATACACAAATAAATGTAATAATATTATACACAAATAAATGTAATAATATTACATTGATTGCAGAGCAGTGTTGCAATAGCAATTCCAAAAGTAGACTTTTTTTTCCATAAATCTTTCACCTGTGGTTTTACTTATTACTTGCATATAAACCTTCAAATTAACGTATAATAAAAACGGCAAAAGATATCCTGACATTCTTACACGTTTGGATACGTTACTTGTTATAGCCGAAGAATTTTATAGTTTTGTTTGCAACTAACTGCTACATGTGCTTAATTTTATAAACTTTTTAATAAGTGTCCGTACCTTTCCTTAAGAGTTTGCCGCCTCTCGTTGCCTTCTTCTTCTTTCATTCGGCGAAGAAAAATTGCTCGACGTTGCTCCAGCGTGGACAACAACGTTTGAAGCCATCCTCGAAACCGCGATGGTGGTTCTTCCTCCTTGCATCCGGATGCGCGCTCATCCGTCACCGATTGCAACTTGCACATTGTACCTGGACGCATGGGTGCATACGCGCGAGGGAGCTCTTTCACTGCCGCTCCGTTTGATCGGAGCCGTTCCGTTTCCAATTAACCGACCAATTAACGGTTAAATCGCGATCGGTCCGATCGATTCGTTACCGTCGAATCGGCCGGATCGTCAGACGACCGTTCCCACCAAAACGCGGGTCATAATAGCTCCTTTTAGGTCCGATTAATTTCGAATCGATTGCCGGCTTGTTTGGGCTGCGCGCCACGCCGCAACGTTCGTTGTGGGCTCGGTTAACGGTCGCGTAATTGCAGCAGCAGCGCGCGCGCGGTACCATTACCCCTAAAACGGTAAACGCTTTTCCTCGATTACACACGGCGGTAACCGTGACTTCTCCGAGCACTTGGCCGCCCGCGATTTATACTCGCGTTCGCTGGAACCATCGAAGGTCGAGTCTCTCGCGATTAGGGCTTGCAATCGCCCAGGACTCCACGTCATTTTTTGGCACCGCATTTTTTAAACAAGTGATGCGAAATCCTGTAAATCTTGCGGACCATGCGTGTATCCTGAACTGAACGAATGAGGACGCAGTATTTTGTTAGTAGATTTTTCTTACCATGATTATTAAATTGATTATTAAATATACAGGGTGTCTCAGCTGTAGGGGGCCACCTAAATATCTCCTTTATTTTCAACGGAACAAAAAAATATTTATGGCATAATTTACATTTATAACAATTCTTTTTTGTCCGGTTATTTTTCATTGTTTTTTTCAAGGACATCGTTATTTTTTATCGGGAAAACTTATTTTTTTTATTCCATCTTGTTAATAACTTAAGCATATTCAAATGTATTTTTTCAGCCGCTATAATAGGTGGAATAAGAAAAGATAAGTTTTTCCGATAAAAATATAACGGTGACCTTGAAGAAATTATGAAAAAATAACCGGACAAAAGAAATTGTTCTTCTATGATATTTCTCTCCTTCGATACCATTTGAATTATGCCATGTGCCATTAAAAATAAAGGAGATATTTAGGTGGGCTCCTTCAACTGAAACACCCATATCAGATCGAAGAACTAGATCCTTAGTTTCGCGGGACTGAAACATGAAAATATCCCGCGGGATTGCAAACCCCGTTCGAGATTCTGTTTCCAGCGCGAACGGCGGGAGCTAACTCGGCCACTCGTGGACCGCGCCGATCGATATTTTATAATTACCATTCCCGTGCCATTTATTACGCTGGTTTCGCGTTTTAAAATACGCACGGTTCGCAAGAGTTAGCTCCGGACGTTTTCGTTTGGTTCTGGACGGGATTTAATTAAACCCTAGCCCGACCAAGGTTAGCGAGTCGAACCTCTCCGGAGGTCCGCGGTCGAGCGGGGAGCGAACGACGAGGAACAGGATCTCTGCAGCGAGTATCGACGCAATGTTGACGGAGCGTTCGACGGAGAACCGATTAATCAGCCCAGTGAACTTTCGCGCGTGTGAAAAATTAACAAAAGGCGGACGGGAAAGGGGGATCGATCGAGGTAAAAACACGCGTTGTAGCCTCTCGCTTGTCGCGTCGCATCCGATAAAACACGACGGTCGCGTTCGCCGTAAAAATGCGAGTCCAGGCTCCGGTAGAAAGAAAATAGCGATGTTTTTCATCGCGTCGGGAGCAGCAACGGGTAAACACGCCGTGTGGGCGGTCTACATTTTCCCTCGACCGACTTTCTCGGAGAATTGCGGGGAACTCTACCTGCCCCCGCTGGACGAACGCCCGAAACCGTGAGCCCTTGGCTAGAGCTTGCAATCCCGCAGGATCCCGCGTCATTTTTCGGCCCCGGATTTCTTAACACTAAACCTACCACAGTCAAATGACCGGTTTCATATTTTTCATTTCAGAATTATTAAAATTATGAAGTTGATTACATGAAAATTGATTCGACAGATTTTCTTACTCAGACACATGTTGAAATAAAAATTGCACAGAATCTAAATAAATAGAGCTTTGTACTTTTTGCAAAGCTAAGACATTTTAGTCGGTTTTAGCGCTCGGTATAGGTTTAGTGTTAAATAGGTGATGCGAAATCCAGCAGTAAAATTACGCGATTGACGATACTATACCGGGTATTTCGCCTAACTTGACCACCTTGAATGTCTTTGTTGTTTTTAAAGATACGTCAAATGTCTGAAGGAGAAAGCTGAATGGTAAAATATCTCATACGATACCAAACAAATTTTTATTTTCTTGTATAAAATTTGTATAAAAAAAGGACAATCTATTTAAAAAAATCAAGGTGACCTTGAAATGTCCTCTATGCCTCCACCCACGCAGAAAGTGTTTATGTAACAATATGGCCCCCTCTGTACCGTGCCAATATTGTTCATAACATTTTTCTATATTATTACAAATGACGGATATATGCAATGTGGACATAGTTATTGCCCCACCCTGTATGCAAAACTTGCACGGTATAGAGGGGGCCATTTCGTGACACAAACATTTTCCGCGTGGGTGGAGGCATAGAGGACATTTCAAGGTCACCTTAGAGCCAGTGGCGACTCAACTCAAATGTAGGCCCCAAGCGGTAAAAATTTCGGAGCCCTCGAACTCAAGTTAGAAATAGAAGTTGCAAGAAAACTCTCATAAACTTATTAACAAAGAAGAAAAGTATCCTGGGGCTGCACGCGGCCGCTTAGTCCGCTTACCGTTAAATCCGCACTGCCTAGAGCTGTCCATAATCGTCCCACAATTTCTCAATCTCTTCCAACATTTATTCAAATAGTACACGTATATATTTAATATCGAAATAAACCCTACATCTCCCGGGATTGCAAGCCCTACCCTTGGGGCCCGCTCGGTGGAGGCATAACAGCACAGCTCGTAACGTTTTCAAATAATTTATTTAACCTCGTACTTCGTAATGACATCACGTTACTTTACAATGAATCCAAAGAGTTACACGTCGCTATTTCGAGGAGAAACGAAACGGTTTTTTTTTTGTTTTATTTTTCGGTCGCTGGAGCGCTCTATACAAAGTTAGAGAGAATATCGGGTGCACCGAGGGCGAGGGTTCTGGGTCTGGGTGTCAGGTGCCGCGACCAAAGGAATTCGGGGGATGTGCAATGTTGGTAGGACGTTCTGTATGTATATATGTATGTGTGTGTACGGAACGATTCGATTGGAAGCCGCGCAGACGCGAGGTCCATGTCGAAAGCAAGGCAAAATCGCGATTCCCTCCGCGCGACTGCGGCCGTGGGTCGCGGGGAATCGGACAGTAAAGAGGGAGTTGCGGCCCTTCCTGCGATCGCTTCTTAGTTACGGTAAATGGCAGTAATAAAGGCGGTCCCGATCGATCGTCGATCATCGATCGTTTAAACGGATTCTGGACCTGACACGCGAACATCTTCGATCGGCCCCGATCTCGCCGGAAACGCACCTCTGTTTCCGTTCACGGTGGACGATTCTTCCATCGATCCCTGGAGCTTATGCGAAACCACAGGCTTCTCCGATCTGCTTATATCCTAGGCGTGACGAGGTGGAGCTCTCGTCGGTTTTCCCGATCGTCGCGAAACCACGCTCCGAATTTCCGCTCTGCCGAGAGACTGAGAAACGAAGTACCATTTTCCTAGGAAATAGAGAGAGAGAGAGAGAGAGAGAGACTCTTCTTCTTTTCGATGCAGACTTTTACTTTATCGCGTCTCTCTGACGAAACATAGAAAAAGAAAGAAAAACGGAAAAACAAATGGAAGAATGCTTGTACGTACGAGTGTGTGAACGTGGAATGTATTTGAATGTAGTGCGCGGAGAACAATTTGCCTCTTTGCCAGTCGTCGAGATTCATTTGCAAAGGAGAGAACAATTGCGCTACACTGAAGTCCGTTATGTTTATAAGAGACGACTAAAAACTATACTCTCTCGCTATGATTCGTAGTAGTGGCGGTAGTAGTAGCAATAGCAACAACGATGGAATAATAATAATAATAATAATGGTAATAGCAATAATAATAATGGTAATAATAATAATAATAATGATCATAAAAATCGTAATTATAATAGCAATCGTAATCACCCTCGTCGTGGTAGCTCGCAGACGCGCGTCAATCGATTTTTGGGCAAATTGCTAGCTTTATTCTCTATTCGACATTATCGTCCTTAGAATAAATGTTGTCCGTTCATCGATCATCGTGATCGTAGTGGTCGCTGTCGTCGTTATCCTGGAAACGTGGGATCCTCGACACCGTTCCGCGAACTCGCACACGACTATGTATATGCGTATATGTATATATATATATATATATGTATGTATATATATAAATAATTTATCTATATATATTTTTCTACGTCATCCCTTGCCAACGAAACGATCGATGCGGAATGAATTAGGCGCTAAATAAATAGAACTGTTCGCTACAGTTTTGTTGTTGTTGTTTCTCTTTTATTATTGGATAGATTGATCGACGCTAGAGCCGCGTCACCGGTACTCTTTTATCCCTCGTTCAAGTTCCTCTTGCCTTTCTTTTCGCGTTATCTTTGCCGGCACGTTTCCGTGCGTGTAAGGGGAGGAGGACGCGACGACACCGACAATCGATGCACCGGAACTTCTGAAATCTTCCCGGTTCCGTTCTCTTTCGTGCAGCGAAAGAAGCGCGGCCGCGTGTCAAATAATAATAGGGTCGGTACTAAAGGGCAGCCCCTCGGCCGCGCAGTGTTCTAAATTGCAAATATATATTTATATATATTTATATAATATGTATATTTATAAAATTTGAATGAACGTTTTCGATCAAGCTATAGTGGTTTTCTTTCTTTTCCTCTTGTATTATCCGTAATCGCTCGCTCGTTCTCTTTCTCTCTCTCTCTCTCTCTCTCTCGCGTTCTCTCGTTTCCACGATTCGGACACACGCAAACCCACTGTTCACTCTTGCATTGTCACATTCATTCCGTTCTTCTCTCTCTCTCTTGACGTCTATCTCTCCGTGTTTCGTCGTCGGTCGCAGTTTATCTCTTCGCGCAAGTAGTTCCCGTATAGCGTACTCGTTTCGCTTGGTTCGTCTCTTTGTTATCTCGATTATCGTCGAGACGTAATCGTCGTATTCCGTTTTCGTCGATCGAGCGGTCGTGTCTTGTCTGTTTCGCGTGCTCGCTCGAACCGATCGACGATAACCGTGAATTAATTGCAAAAATACTAGTTGAATCCCTGTACACGAAAACCTCGACGCGACACACGGTGTTTCTGGTGGTCGCGTTTCACGTCGAAACGCCGCGCCGTGCGCGTGTACCCGAGGTGCTTTCGTATCTCAATGTTATATTTATATATATATATATATCTATATATTTATTATATATATATATATACGTGTCATTTGTATGCGTGGATGGGTATGTATGTGTCTGTGCCTGTGGGTGTATGTGACCTGTGTGTATGCGTTTTCTGTAGTTTTCTAGGTTTCTGCCGCCACTCTCTGTCACTCGTTCTCTCGTTCTTGGTGGATTCAAAAAAGCGTTACTTTTATTTCCTTCTAAAGTTTCTTTTACTTACAAGGTATTTGGTTTTGCTTCATGCATCGCTCTGACATGCAGATTCGTTTAGGTATATAAATTATGGTAATGATTTCTGTATTATAATTATAATAATAATTATTATTATTAATATTAATATTATCATTGTGTGTCCGGTGTACCGCCCGTTTAATTCTCTTTGCTGGTCACGGAATCAGTTGCTCGATCTTCCTTTCTCTAACACCTAATCTTAACGGTTCCCGCTTTCTTCTCTTTAGAACGCGTCTCTATCTCCGTCTCGCCCACGCATACACACGCACGCACGCACACATACACACGTTTGCTCTCGCTCTCTCTCTCTCTCTCTTTCTCTTTGTCCGTTCTCTTACACGCACATTCACGCATTCCAGCAACACGCAACGCACATACGCTCGAAGATATATGCTTCTCTATATACGTATATACCCGAAAAAGCGTGTCAACGTGTGTTATCGACCTATTCGAGTCGCGCTCGTAATTCATCGGCAGCCTTGAACACGCGGTACAAATCATGGTACAAAGGAATGATGCTATCGTTCTCGTCGATAAAAGGCTACGGTCGGTCTCGCAATCGTGTGACGCGAAAGCTGAGAAAGGGCTAGATGAATGGTAGGTGGGGGCAGACGGTGTTTAACGGTTCAGGCAGGGAAAACGGATCCGCTGGAAAAGGCAGCATCGAGATCGCCTCGTTCGGACGAACCGAGAACAGAGGATAATATCCGCGGCAGAAAACCAGAAAAATCAGGAAAAGCTCCCCGGTCTCTCATTCCCTCTCTCTCTCTCTCTTTCTTTCATTATCTAGTGTTTTCCTCCGTCGATTCGCGATCAAACGATACACACCAACACCGGTGGAACAAGCGCAACCGATATACACTCCGTCGATGAGAACCGTCGAGAGAAAGCGAAATGAACCAGAGGCGGCTACGGGCAAAAAACAAAACTCGCGCGTCATCTTCGAGACGTTGGTCCGAGAGCTTTACCTCTTTTCTTTCTGCCTTCGATCGTGAGAGAGGCCTCTCCCGCGATCGATCTAAAAACCGGCAAGGTGCCCCTTTCGCAGGTGTAACAGTCCATCGTGTGCACGAGAGCGCTCTATTTTATACATGAATCTCAAGAAGAAGGGGGTGCGTGTGTGTCGGCAAAGAGACGGGGCTAAATGGTGAACGTGAGGCGTGAGAATCATATAAAAATAAAACGGCAGGAAGAGAAATGAACGGAGACAGCTTTTGGAGACGTGGAACCGATTGGGGAAAAGTAGGTGGTCGATGATGCGAGAAGGGGAAGAAGATAGATGAAGAATCAAAGTGCGAGGAGTCTACAAGAAAGGAAGGGAGAGTGTATATATGAGTGAAAGAAAGAGAGAGAGAGAGAGCTGGAACGAAGGAGAATCATCGAGAAACGATCGTGATGGTGCGATGGTAGCTACAAGGTCTACTATCCTTGACCCTGATCGGTGACCCTGGCGGTTTTTAGAAGCGCCTCGCTGCGATCAGCGTTAGATTGGCGGCCGACACGAGGGTGCTGACGTTGTTGCTCGCATTGGTGGCTCCCTGGCTGGCGGTGGGTCACTTCTTGCTCTTCTTGGTGGGCGGCTCCTGCGCGTCTTGCGAGTCCTCGGTGTCCTCGCTGTCGGTCGGTCGCGGCGTGTTGTTGCTGTCCTCGTTGTCGTTGTCGTTCGTGGCGAGGGAATCGTTCGTGTCTTCGCTGGCGACCGCGACCGTGATCGGAGTCGCCGGTTTGTCCATCGAGTCCTCGGTGAACGACGTGGTCGTGCTGTTCTCGTCGATGGCCGCTGGATCAATACTGCCTGGCTCTTTGCCGTTCACCGCCACTTCCTGATTGCTGTCGTCCGATGGCTCCGTTGCCTCGCCGTTGCTCGGCGGATGCGAGTTCCCGTTCTCCGTCGATCCTGGAATACCGTCGAGCAGCTCCGGCTTCAGCTCGGACGCCACGTAGTGTGTCCACAGCGCCAGCTCCACCCTGTGCGGACTCCAAGTCTTCCCGTTCGACGCTGAAACCGAGCAATTCATACCCAACATTTATCTATGCCGCCCTACCCTGTTCTGTCCTGCCCTGTCCTGCCCGTTCTGTGACCCAAAGTGTCCCGGTTACCTTGCTCTCTCCTTCGCCCCTCGATCCCAATTACTTACAACACTCTCTACTCCCCGGTTAACTTCGATTTCCGATCCAATCGCGACTAACGCTATCCCCCCAGCGATAACTCGGTTTACAAATCAATTAACACTCGCACGGCCATCGGTCGGTCTTTTTACTCACAGATATTTCTATAGTGTGCACATTGTACGATGCAAGTACACTTCGTGAGAAGTAATCGGTTTTCAAAATCACTTACAAGGGAAGAACCCCAAAGTGTCCGACTCCGATTTTGATAATTTTTGTGAGATGATGGTATATGTGTAGATACTCAATAGTTTTGAAGACATAAACAATTAAAGTTTCATACCTTCTTGATATACAATTATTTGAGCTGTAGTTTTCGAAGTTTCGTTAGCCGTGTAAGCAAGGTGCCTGATCCACACGCAAACGTCCCAGGTGGGACTCCGAAAACTACAGCTCAAATAATTGTATATCAAGAAGGTATGAAATTTTATTTGTTTATATCTTTAAAACTATTGAGTATCTACACATAATATTTTACGTGCATAATTAGGTATCCATATACCACCATCTCACAAAAAATTATCAAAATCGGAGTCGGACACTTGGAGTCGTTCCCTTGTCGAAGCGTTACTCAAATGTTTTCCCCAGACATTTCTATTGGGATCTGGCAGTTTATTTAAGTGGTGCATAAACTTAGTTAATGAAAAATAACCTTGTGTAATCTTGAAAACTCCGGAAAAGAAGACCTTGAGAAAAGAATAACATTTGCGAAGCATTCACCTCGCGATACCATTAACAAATAAAGGAGATATTTAGGTAGCTCCATTTAGGTGGACCAGGCTGCTTATTGTCCACGCCCTCGTGTCAGATCCCAATGGTAATATTTATGTAGAAATAAATCTAGCAATCGGACTTCCGATACTGGACTGTGTTTACTGGCGGGGACACTCACTCTGTTTGTTCAGCCTCTCGACGGTGTTTTGAATGTGCTGGACGAAGTTGAGGTACTCCTTGGTGGTGTAATCGATGCCCTCGATTTCCGGTATCGCCATCAGGCATTCGTCCGCCATGAACGGCGCGTTCTCCGGCGACGCCGCCGCCAACAGGGCCGACGCCATCGTGGTGCCCACGCCTTTCAAATTCGAGAGAGCCGTGATCGCCTGTTCAAGGTTCGGAAGCTTTTTGAACGCCTTCTTCGTCTCCGCCATGACCGCGCGCGGCGTGTTCACTTTGACTAAGTAGTTCAGCTGGGGATAGAATTTGCCACGCTGCGAACAATCGAACGATGCGACATCGTATCGTGAGCAACCCTGACACCTCTAGATCTCGCCTCCTGAAACCTACAATCCCATAGTCTTCTATACTCACTGTTTGCTTCCATTTCATCGTCTGCACCAGCTCCTCGTGAATGAGATGCGCGTCCTTGCCGCGCGACTTGATCTTCTTCGGAAGCTCATTCTGATACCTGCAAGCAGAAACAGATACCGAAACAGTTGAATTAATCGGTCCATTCGTTTCTCACCGTTGGAATGTAAATTCACGGCCGGATTCTCCATATAAGAGAGTCGCGATGGCGGCCGCACGTGTGCGACGAGAATAGGGATAATTCTCGAAATGGACGAGGAAGGAGATCGGGAATCGACGCGCGGACATTCTCGAAACGACTTGGCACCGCGTGCTTCGACGAACGGTGATGTCACCGATTATTCATCGGCGGTACTAGGAAACGATCAGGAGTCACTCGGGAGGATTTAAAGAGCCGGGGGTCCGCAGCTTGCTGACGCAGGGCAGAAGAACGCGCGCGATCTGGTTTAGGTGTCCACCCTTTTTTCGAAAATCTGGTTTCCTCTGCCCGAAAAAGAGAGAACACGGCCGAGATTCGGGTAACGCTTCCTCCCCCCTTTACCCTGGCCGCTCTTTGTCCCTATTATTCGGGTCATCGACACGGCCAAGTTTTCGCCTCGCCGTTGTTCTTCTCCGGAGAGCAACGGGCTCCGCAAGCCGTGCACGGAAGCGAGACGAACCACGAGAGGAGAGGAACGAAGAGAGAAACATGCTTGCTCGCTCGCTCGCTCGCTCTCCGCGCGTGGTTTTATTGTGGGTAAGAGTTTTCGGAGGTCGCCCCGATCAGCTGTACGGCCGAAGAGCTAAACTTAGTTACGGATAGTTTGTATTTCATTCACAATAATGCGACACTTGGACACGTGTTCGCCTGAATGACGAGCAGTCGCGTGCGTGTTCTCGCGTTCTCTCGCATTCTCTCGTTCTCTCACCCTGTCTCTTTGGAAGAGGCCACGCTAACTCGTACGCAGCCAGAACGATTATCGAGGCACGCCGCTCGAAACAATTACCAGCCCGAGATAGCGTTCCGCGACCTTTTCGATCAATGGACTGCGTGCTCGAAAGCGATCGCGAGCCGACGAATATCGTAGACAATCCTCCGGTGCCCCGGCACAAGAAGAACCATCTTTTCAAACGTTTACAAATTTTTTGTTACAGACGATTACGAATGGTAAAAGTCTCAGATTCTCACGATCTTTAATCTGCAACCGTGATACCGTTTGCGTCGCAGCTGGAACGATCAGAATTCTTTGGTCGCCGATAATTTGCAGGCTGCGGTCTTTGTGTGTTTATGACGAGATTGGAAAGGAGCAATATTAGAAATATGAAGGTATTGTTCCTAGATTGTTGGAGTAATTAGAGAAAGAAGGAAGCGTCTACTTGGCTGTTGAATTTAAAAATATGAATGCATTGTTTCCGGCTGATTGAAGTAATTAGAGAAAGAAGGAAGCGTCTACTTGTCTCTTGAATTTAAAAATATGAATGCGTTCTTCCTAAATTATTGGAGTAATTAGAGAAAGAAGAGAGCGTGTACTTGGCTCTTGAATTTCAAAACATGAATGCATCGTTTCTACTTTTCATGGGAATTGATTGAATACATTTTTGTATTCCAATGTGTACTATAATAAGAATCACATTAATTCGCATCAGTCACTTTCGATGGTCGGCAGGTTTCGCGTTAAAATTCGTCCGGTTCTCGCGAAACTCGCGCCGATCGATTTGTCCCGGAAGCCGAAACTCCGGAGTGGCTTTGCCCGTTGCGATAAAGATGCCACCGCTTGGGGAAGATAAGCTCGCGATAGATCTCTGGTAACTCGGGAAAATAAAGCTGCTTCGGAGTCGATTTGCCTGGAGGCCGAAAGCCTACGCTCGTTTCTCTCTCGAAGCCCGTGAGACGCGGATCGATGCGATTCGCAGAAAAAGATTATTCCCTCTCGAAGTCCGTGGTCCAAACACGACGGGTGGTTGCTCCGACGCGAAATCTTTTCAGGCCTTGGCGCTCTCGCACTTCACTGTACCAATGCACACTCCGCGCGATGTAATGCAACGCAACGCAACGCAAAAACAACCTTGACACAATCGCCGCGCTTCAACGCGAGGATTGTGTCTCGCGAGAACTCGACGAGGCTTGTTTTTCCACGACGCTTTCCGCCGGGCTCCTTTGTCGCTCGCTTTTTCCCTGTTTCGCGAATTGCTCGAGAGCTCTCGCTGGCTCTCGCCGCTGTCGTTTCTCGAATTCCCGCTAGCTTTTCGAGAAAACGTAACGAGAACCCGTAAACTTTCCCTTCGCGGACGCATAGTCGAGAAGAATCTATCGGGATGAAACGAGTACAGCTTTCCAAAATCCACGGGAAACCGGACGGTCGTCGCGGTTTACGATTTCCTGTTTTCGCGAGCCGGGAAGCCTTGAATTCGGCTCGGTCGCAGAAGCGGAACGCGACCGAGATTTATCGTTATCGGGACGGCGCAGAGGACACCAAGTCTCGAACCGAAATCGTTTTCCTAACGCTAGCCTACTCGCCCGTTACCCAGGAGCGGAAAAAACTACGACCGAGGCGGGAGAGACTATCGTCGACCACGAAAAACACGTGGCGCGTTGCACAACCAGGCGTTACAGCATCGGGAAAATAAACGGAGGAAAGAGCGATCGTAAAGTATCGGTCGCGTAAAAAACCAAAAAAGTTGCTGGTCGCGAGAATGGAGCAGGATAACGAGTCTCTGAATTTTTAACGCCTCGAAGCTCTCTGTTTTAACTTCAGAAATTTCATCAATCTCGGAAATCCTGTTCCAAAAAATATTTTGTACACGAGACAAAGTGAAACGGGATTTTCAGCAATTTTATATTATCGTTTCGAATGATTTAATATGATCATTTTTGTTGTTAATCATCTCTAACATTTTTGTTGATAAATATCATCATTATTGTGGATTGTATGTTCTTCAATCATCGCACATGACTTGACATTCAAGGAATAAAAATATATCGTAGAAAATTTTGGTTATTGCGGCACCCAGCCGCTCGTAATTTGCACGAAGTTCCGCGCGAGCAAATTCGCGCTCGCTCGTCCTCGCGACAAAGAAAATTATAAAGGCGCGCTAAATATGTAAATCGATTCGGAGCGACCGCCGAGATTTTTCCAAGAGAGAGAGAGAGAGAGAGAAGCCTCATCGTTCCCGGGAACATTGTAATTTTCAGCGTACGAAAATATGAATGCGCGACGCGATGAGTTCCGAGGCTCCGTGGCGGATGATGCTCGTGGAAGCGAACGAACAATCGAACGGTAAAACGCGATCGGCAGGGGAATAGATCCCATTTATCATTGCCCGATTCCGGCTCGTCGTCGACGCAGAAAGACTAAAAAGCCTCGTCGCGGTATTCGACGAGACTCGAATCTGCCTTTAATTAATTGAGGCAGACACGGTGCGACGGCGAGGCGACGCGACGGCGAGGCGACGCGACGCCAGAGGAATTGAAGCTCGCAAGCCGTGGCGTCTCGTCTCGTCTCGTCGCGAGAACCATCTCTGCATTTCAGGTACGAATTCAGGTACAAATTCAGCCGCGAATCTCAAAGTTTCGCGCGGGCTCGGATTTTGCCCGGGGCCAGCGAAATCCTATTCCTCTAACAAAGGGAGGAACCTCGACTGCCCCACTTTGATTTTGCACGTTCTCGCCGGATACACGAGTTCTCGGATTCTTCGCAAATACTCGCATAATTGATCAAGCAACGTTGGAAGTACAATAACTAACATCAGAGGAAACAATGCGGATTTGAAATGGTAAAAAGACAGCTTTCGGTGCATTCAGCCCGAATATTTCAATCACAGGTTCAACAGCGAAAGAGCGTGTACATATCTGCGAAACTATCGAGTGTCTCCTGGCAATATTTTATCACCGAGAGCCCGCGTGGCGGGATCGTATAAAATCTCGTTAAAATCGAAGTCGAGAAGCCTCCCTTGTCAGTAAATTTTCTACTTACCGGTCCGCGACCGCGGCGAACCTTCCAACCACGGGCTCGGGCTCGGCGAGCACGAGATTTACGCGCCTGCAGGGATTAAGCTCGGCAGAAATTCCGGCACGCTCTCCGACGGTGTATCGTAGCCGGCTCTCCGCGATTTCTAAAGACGTTTCTGTACCGGCGAACATTTCGGTGTTCGTGTGCGAATATCGCGCGCTATCTGCAGCGATAACGATAGAGCCGAGCCACCGGGACGGGTCGATCGGAACCGACGGCACTACACTTTCGTTTTCGACGGTACAAACGAGCGCTCGAAATTGGAAATGGAGCGAGAGAACGCTGGCGGAGCAGATCTCCGGACGGGCGCTCCTTTGTCCGCGTTATTTATTTTCGCTGGAGAAACAGGGTCGACGCGAAGTGGACCAGAATGGCGAAAAACTGGGCGAAAATTCATGTCTCGGTTAATTATATACATCGTTCGTTACAAAAACGAGCGGTTTTAATAACAACCAACTAGAACTCTATAAACTCAGAGATTTTTACATCTTGCAATGCCTGTAGCTCTTTTATGCGTCAACCGATTTCAATGAAACTTTGTACATGCACACAGTTCTTAAATTTTCATTGCAGGCACAGATAAAAAATCGTTTACTTTACGTTTTCCTTTGTACTTACATAATTATGGACACATATTAAGAAAGAAAATAAAGAGTTCTATTTTACTCCAATTTGTAACGACTCAGGTAAACAAGTTCCACGTATTTTGCGTAACGATCCGCCGTCTGTTTTATCGCTAAACGACTTCCTCGCGGAAAAAATTGTCTGACGGCACAGCTGGCGAGTTGCTGCGCCTATTTTACAGGAACGGGCCACTAAGGGGGTGAATGGGGTCGCGTGTCGAAAAAAAGGGACCGCGGAAACAAGAGTGGAGAAAGATTTTCGTGGACGAGTCCGATGGAGCCGAGTAGACGAGCGTCGAGCGTCGCCGTGAAAGCGACGCCGGCGAGTCGCCTCTTTCACTGGCATCGTTGCCAGCGCGACCGACGCGGCCGAATCTGCGCCGCTATCGACCAAAACCGTTCGAAAAATCCGCCGAAAACTCGGTGCCCTCTCGTCTCGATATTCAAGCGTATACTTTGCGAGCACTGTGCCTCCTTGGCTGAATAGACGGCGACGAGAATCGAGGAATGGAGAGGTGCGAACTGGGTAACGGCAACGTCGGGACTTCCTCGATGAGCTGGCAGAAAATGATTACGGGCAAGTCGATGGGATCGGCCGACGAGTTCGGAAAAACCTGTGGGGATCGTGAAAATTACGAGGGGTACGATGGTCGGGGGAGAGGTAGGGGTCGAGTCGGGGAGTAGACGACACGTGACGTATCGTGGAAGCATGTATCTCTCGGAGCGATTCGAAGAGATCGCAGTGTGTCGATCGTTGCCGATCGCGACGGTGAGAGAGGGTAAATATGTTATCTGAAATCGTGGCTGGTGTCGCGAGGGGACCATACGGGTGCGCGGAACAGCGCGGAACGGAGCGGTACGATTACACAGGTATACTGAGAAGGAAAGAGAGACAAAGAGTGGAAGAAGGAGAGGGAAAGAAAGAAAGAAAGAAGGAAAGAGAAAGATAGATGAGGGAGGGAGGGAGGGAGGGAGAGGAGCATAGGCCACGGGCACAACGAAGCGCAGGGAGGTAGGCAGGCTACGGGACAGAACACAGACGTATGCATATACATACGCGTAGAGCAGTAGCAGTAGCAGTACGCGTACGCACACGCATACGCGAGGTAGACGGGCATGCGGTGGTACGCGGTGGCAACTGGCGCGCCACGGCACGGGTTCATTGTCCCGTGTGGTGCCCGTGGTGGAAGCCCCTCGTTGAAAAGGAGGGCCCGAGTGTCGGGCGTAATGTGTCCACGGTATAGAACGAACGTTTTCCGAACGACTTACCAGTTGTCCAGCTTGATCAGCTCCTCGGGTTTTTTCGTCTTGCGATCCGCCTTCAGCCTAAGCGCCTGCGGATAAAGCTTGAGGACGTGTTCGAACTGATTCGCGGTACCCTCCGCGAAGAAAGTCGCTGTGTCTTTCACGGAAGCCATTGTGATAACTGAGCTTCTCGGAACGGCCGTTGGGGCGCAGCAGCAGCGCCTCCGCACGTTATACTCGTCTCCGTCCCTCTAGCAAACGGTTCTTCTATCCTCGTCGAAGCGGGGTATATCTCGGACTCGGACACGGTTTTCTTTCCTCTCCGCTCCTCTCTCGCCGCGCGATATCGTCTCTCCTTCTCTTATTCTCACGTTCTCACGTTCGCTCGTTCTCTCGTTCTAAGCGGCTCTCTCGCCGTTCGCCTCCGTTCCGGTGGTGTGTGCTGTCCTCGCTCGCCGTCGTCGGTGCGCGCTCTCCCTCTCTCGCGGACCGACGGGTGCACCCCTCCTCTCCGCGCGTGCCTCGGGAGAGGACCGACCACGCGAGAAATCCTATTTTACCCTCTGCCTCGTTCGAATTCTCTCGGTTTCACCGGCGGCGGTGATACGCGACACACGCGTGGGACGCGTTCACGATCGGTGCGCACACAACGAACGTCTCCGGACGCGTGCACGAATCGAAAAGACTCGACGGGACGGGACGACGAGTAGACCGCACACTGGCACACTGTTTTGCTCTCTGTCTAGCTGACGACGGGCTCGACGATCGTTCTCCGCTCCGTTCGGTGTCGTGTCTCTCTTCCTTTCGGAGTTTTTCGATTTCCCACGCAGGGGTATTAGTCGCGGTTCCAACGACTACGTCACCGATACGATATTCACCGGGTTGTAATCGAACGCGGTGTGTATCGAACGCACCGTGGCAATGTTTACGCGCTGCGAGGTATTTACGCTGGCTCGGCTACGATGTCTCGTGCGTACACTCTCGTAAGGGAAAATCACCGTAGTTACACGCCGAGAACGAGAACTCGCCTTCGGACCTCGTTCGACTGTCCCGGGTGGGGAGCGCGACTCGACGTCGCCAATAGGGAGCAGCACCGCTCGGCGTGTATCTCCCTCTCCCTCCCTCTACTTTCCCCCTCTTCCCTACCCACTCACGGTCTACCCTACTCGCTGACGGTTCCCCCTCGCTGACGCGATCGTTCTCTTTCTCGTTCCGTCTCTGTCCAACCTTCGCCACGTCCTTCCACCTCTTTTTCACCACCCTTATTATTTCTACCGAAAATTTCAACGGTTGCAGCGGCCGTGCGAATGCACACGCACGTCGAATTCAATGTTGTACCAGGATAGAGGGCAACAACGGCGACAATGATTTTCTATTGTCGTAGAGGACGGAGTCGTTCGCCGCCGTTCGAGCTCTCGCAGGCTCGACGGAAAGGAGAACAAGCAAGATACGGGAGCCGGGAACGCTCGGCTCGGAACCTCCTTTCTCTCTCCCGTCTGTCTCTCTTTCCCACTCGATCTCTCTCTCTCTCTCTCTCTCACTCTCTCAGCCTCGGTTCTCCCGAGAACTCGAGAGCGCCGTGTTTTCCTCGGCGCCAGATCCTTCCTCTCCTTTTTTCTCGCGGTGTCCGCGACAAGAGAGAGGCTCGTACGAATGCGAATGCGTGCGGATTCCCCGCCGGATGTCCGCGAAGCAAAGACGGTCTTCCCCCACCGCTTTCGGCCCTCGTACACGCACGTTGCACGTCGTTCGTCGCTCGTCGCACGTATGCAGCACCGACGATCTACCGAACCAACTCTCTCGGAATATACACGGGTTCTGCTCTCACTCTTTCTCTCACTCTCTCTCTCTCTCTCGCGTACTTCGATCGGCCGTCGCGAGACTGTACGCGCGCGTACAGTTCACGTTCCGCAGCGGGGTACGTGCGCTGCTTGCTCTCTCGCGCGCCCCTTTCTCGCTCTATTTACTCACGAACGTCTCCGACGGTCCTCCCAGTTCTGCCAGAACACGGTCTTCTACCGATTGATTCCATGTAACCGTTTCCTCCGTTCTCGTCGTCTCTCGGCGGTAACAGTTCACGCTCGAACGTCGGCTAAGTCCCGCCGACGGTTTCATCGACGACACCGAGCTCGCAACGATCACGAGAGAACACGACGAGGACAGCGCGATATACGGTCGCCTCGAGTCGAGTTGCCTCGCCTTGCCTCGCCTCGCCTCGCCTCGCCTCGCCGTGTACCGTCTTTCTCCTTCGCGAGAAACGGCCTCGGTTACGCTCTATCGCACGTTCGCCTCGGTACGAATCACCGCGTTCGATGGCTGTGTACGCGCTCGCTCGCCTGTTCTTTCTCTCTTACTCTCGTTCTTTCGCTATCTTTCGCTATCTCTCTCTCCCTCTCTCCCTAAGCGTCCCCCCTCTTTTTCTCTCTCGCGGTCGACCGTCTATTTCGAAGCGACGATACGTGAGTCTAGTCTCGAGCCGAGTCGAATGCGCGCGCGCGCGCTCGCTCGAGACCGAGCGAAAGAGCGGGCAGAACGATGCTCGAAGCCTTCCCTCGAAAAACGGGAACACGGAGTAGTACTTGGTAGTACTGCGCGCTTAGCCGGAGACCGCGTATAGTCAATCGTACGCTCTCCTCTATGCTCACAATGCTCAGTATATTCTGTATGCTGACTCTAGTGAAACGGGCGACCGACTGAGGGCAGCGCCTTCGCTGCCTTCTGGCTCGTCCCCTTCCCTCGTGTCCCTCGGGACACTCTATCAACGCAAAACGCCGACCCTATCTCCCCACCGACGGTGCTCTTTGCTCCCACTCGTGCCACCCCCTCTCCGATCGAAAACGTAATTCCCTCTTCGTCTATCGCGTTGATCCGTTCCCCGTCGCCCCTCCGCGCGCATTTGTCCGCTCTTCGTCGGACGCGAGAAGAGGACGAAGAAACCCGATGGATCCGTGTCTTTATTATGCGCGTTTCGTACCGAGGTATCCGTCGTTTCGAGCGGTACGATTTCTCGCGCGGCGTATCGCCGTCCGCGAGCTGGTGGGCTCCCAGCTCGCTTGCTCGGAGCGAGGCAACCGCTCGATACGTCCTCGTGAAGGCGCGTACCGTTCGCTCGATCGCGCTGGGTCGTCCGACTGGAAATCGATGCTAAAGCCGGGGTAGAGTAGAGGCGCGCCAGTGCCAGCGGTGCCCTACGCCGTACCACGGCCGGCACACACGGATCGCGATCCTTGTGTGCGCACGGAGCCTCTATATGCGCGCGAACACCGCCGCTCTATACCCCGCAAGGTTAAACCGTGTGGGTAGAGACCGGGGTTCGTTCTACGAAGAGGTCGAAGCTTGTGTGCGACGCGTCACGCTCCGCGAATACGTCCGCGGGTGTCCCTGTTCTGCGCGTGCGCATTCCGCCGTGCGTTCTTGTCTGGCTGTGTGCGATCGTGCCGGCAGAAGTGGCTCGAACACAGACGCACACGTACACGAGCGCGAAACGGGGCATTTGTGGACGAGGCGAGCGAGCAACCCTCGCGCCGAACCGAACGTATTTTCGAAAAGTCTGCGAGAGCCTTCGTATCTCGCCGAACAACGGCGATCCAAGGGAAGGGGCTGTTTTTTTCCATGGCGAACGATGTCGGAGAGCGCGCTTGCGAAACACGAACGATTTCGCAATTTTTTCACTCCGCCGTAGTTGCTCACGAGCTTAACGAGCTTCGTGGAACTTCGTCGTCCCGACGAAATCTATTGTTCCCGCAGATGTTCGTCGGAAATTTTATCGGTTCTGTCCCGTCGTTGCTTATCGGAATTCCGAGTCGGATCGATTTAAATCTCCCGTCCCCCGTTTCGCACGCCCCTTCTTCTCTCCCCAGCGTCCGTGACCGTCGCGCGAAATTGCGACCGCTCCTCGGAACGACACGCATTTCGCGCGAAGGGTTCGTTTAGTTGCGTTGCGTACGTATACGTGAGAGAACGGGCGTTCTTTGCAGCGGCGGCATACGCTATACGCCCATACACCACCATATCAGTGCCACATGCCACGCTGGTGGCAGCAGAGCAGCGCTGGCATATAATCAGCCGCGCGCGCGCGGTCGTACTGGTACGCGATACCGGTGTGCTCGTGTATGTACGCTGTGTATCGTCGTGAGATCTCTCTTCGCCAACCGAGCCATGCCCACGAGTACCATGGCACAGCGAACGCCTCACTACCAATGTCAGCATCACTACCACCGATGCGTCCTATAACCGCTAGCCAGTCGACTATAGCCGTGGAAAGTGCCGAGCGAGCGCTTGCGCTTCGGTAACTTTCCATTGTCGTTGCTCCGCAGGAGCAACAACGAGTAAACCCGTCGGGAATCTTTTGCGAAACCTTCGGATCGTCGGCGTTGTCGGACCACCCCTGTAAATCCGCCAAAATTCCAAATCTCTACTGTAATCCTATACCCTAAACCTTTTCTTCGGTGCGTGTACAAAGACCTTTAAACTTTAAACGATGCACGAGAACGGTTGCGGTGTTCGCGACCACTTTACCGACCATCCCTTATTCCCTGAAACGACACCGGACCTTCGTACTAGCGCGGTTACAACGTCTCCGCTCGGTATCTCCGGTAATTTACAGCGTTGTCTACCAGGATTACAGGGACTCGTGTTTACCCCGAGAATTTTCGAAATCGTAGGGTCGAACTGCAAAGGAGGAATTTCAAGATCCGGCAGGTATGCGGGCGGACAATGGTGCAGGTAGTCGGACACCGAGTACCCACCAGGGGTTGCGGCCGCGTTTGTCTCGTTGTCGGAACCCGTCACGACGTCCCGAGAAATTTTGTATTCGCTGACTCTGCAGTGAATTTTACGATTCCGCGTCGACCAGAATTTCAAGCTTTTTACGGGGACGAAGACTGCAATTGGCGAGGGACCCCGTTTTCGTTCGATAAGGATTACAAGACGAAGAATTGATCGAGAGTCGCGGTCGTTTATCGGGTTCGAATGTGCGCCGCGGTAGGGGAGGATAGAGAGTCTTGTAATTCGAATAGGCGGGTGAATATTCGGTGGTGAGAAACGAGCGATTACGCCGTGACTCAACCCCGTAGGCCTAGAGCGCGGGTCGCGGATAATGTTACGAGGGAATACGGACAGAAGGGGAAGACGAAGAGAAAGGCCGGTTTTCTTCCGAAGCGCTTTAGCAGGCAAGAGGCAAGAGAACCGACCGGGCGGGCAGCCGACTATAAGCCCCGCATCACGGCCGTCGACTCACCGTTATGCGCCGAGCATCGGCGAAGCCCTCGTGCCCCCTATACAAAAGAGAGAGGCCCGACCCCCTCTGTCCCTCGGGCGCTTGAAATTCAACCCCGGCACTGTCGACCGCTGCACGGTTGCCAGATCGCCGAAGCAGGACGCGCGCGCGGTTGCAACGCGCCGTTATCGATGCTCACCGCACAGCCGGACAATAACCTAACCTCAAATTCAGCTGCAGAACGAGCACGGCTCGGTTCTGTTATCAGCGTCGTCGAACCGCAGAACAGCCCCCTCGAAATTGAATCGACCGACGTTCAAAAGCGCCGAAAACTACTCTCGAATATGCCCCCGCTGGCCCGAGAGCCCGCATTGTCTCTCCCAGACGAGAAATCGTCCCACCTCTTTCCTTTCTTCGCACATCAGCAAACTAGAGATTCGCGGCGCTACGGCTCTTCGTCGATTATTTCGAATAAATAGATTCGTATGAAAGTAAAAGATGCAATTCTGCGCGCGAAGAAATAGGAAAGAGGGCGAACGGTAGCCGCGTCTGGTTGTATCCTGCATCGCGTTTGAAATACGGAGCTCGGATGTGGGGCGCTATAGCCGCGTTCGATACGAACACGTGTTCGCGATGCGGCTGCCACACGACATTGTCGAGAGGCAACATGTGGGCCACGACAGTGGCAGAGCGGCAGCAACAACGGCACGAAACGTGTGCGGATGGAGCATAAGGCCAGTCGGCCGAGAGACGGGCACCAGGCTCGGCTTTATCGTGGGCCAATCCGAGCGCTGTGACCTTGAGTAGTACTAAAGAGAGAGATATATTTAGCTGTGAGCAGCTCGAGCCGCTGGTTAGGTGCTGCTGCTGCTACCTAACTCTGCCTGATGCTCGGAGCACCGGAGTCTCTTTAGAGCAGAGGCAAAAGCTCGGGGCGACGGATAATCATCGCAGGGAAACCGTCCCCCACGCAGAAATTCTACGCTACAGAAATCTGTTGCCTCTCGATAGAGATTGTTTCCTCGTCCCTGTTGCTTCCCTCCTCGCTGTTTAGCATCGCCTCCGATCCTCGTCGCTTTTTCGCAGCGGACGAAAATTAATGTTAAACGAGTCGGGGAATTCCGTGCGGCGACCAGCTCTCAGAATTCGTCGGCGACGAGTCAAGGTTGGTTTCTCCATTTTTCAACGCTCGCGCGTCGACTTTCTCGAATAGTCGACCGGGTCCGATGTTTTGTCACAGTCAGGGACATTCGATTATCCGCTTTTTATTTTGGAACGTTGAATCGCGGCGACTAGGTGACGACGATGATGATGAGTGCGGAACCAGTTCTCCTTGGATGCTCCGGGACGAAGAGAACTCGAGACGACCGTAGTTCGGGTTGCTCGGCCCAATTTCCTCGAATTTCTCGAGCGTTGCAAGAAACGACCGGGTGCTCCGAAATTACGCTCGCCGAGCTACCTCCGCGCAAACGACTACCCTCGTTGTTAATCTGGAAAGCGTACAGTCGATTTAGCACTGGGACAGTTGCGAGACACGTTCGCGAACGCGACACGAACTCTTTCGGAGCGGCGCGGTACAGAATCGTGAACGCGACGTGCGACGGCAAAGCCGTCCGTTAGCTTCCACGATCCTGAAGATATACGAACGGCGAAATGTAGGAATGGTTGCGGTTCGTCGGACCCGTAAATTCCGGCGTGCAGAGCAACAAGTATCCCGCGCGCGATCGATCCTGTTCCTGCTCGAATCGATCAACCCGCCGGCAATGGCACTTGGAATTTCCACGGGATCTATTTACACGGAGCCAATAGTTTGACGCAACAGGCGAATCGAGATTTCGCTCTCTTACAAGAGAGAGCGACGCGCGCGGTGAAGCGGTGGGTGCTGGCGGGGGTGGACGACGGAAAGAGGGAGAGATCGAGTTGGAAAAAGGGAGCGAGACGGATGAAACGACACGTGATAGAGTAAGAGAGAGAGAGGGAGAGACTCGGCGGAGACACGAGGAGCGAGATGGGACACGGGCCGGTAAGAGCAAGAGCGAGAGATCGAAAGCGCGACAAAGATGCCCACCAGGACGGAGAGAGAAAGGCTACAAGTCTGTGCGGTATTCCTTTCAGTGTGATTGTCATTCATGCATTGTGAATCAGGGACTTTATTTTTAGAAGCGACTGAATGAAAGTGGAGTACCCCGTAGTAGTAGTATAATGTCGGTGGTAGGAGGAGAAGAGGTGGCGGAGGAGAAGGAGGACGAGGAGGAGGAACAGCAGGAAGAGGAGGAGGAGAAGCGAACACAGGAGGAGGAGAACGAGGAAGAGAAGTACGCGATAGGGGGAAAAGGGTAGAAGAGAAAGAAAGAGAGTCGTCCAAGAGAAAGAGAAAGAGAAAGGGGGGGCGAGGGAGGGAACGAGGAAGACGTTCCACCGATCTGCGAGTAAATCGTAGTACGTCCTCACACGTGGCTGCTCCCTCTCCGTCACCCTTTTCCCCCTTTGCCACCCCGTTTTCCCCCTTTCCGTCGCTACCGCCATCGTCACCACCCTCAGTCAACGACACAAACTGCGGACACGCGAACGCAGAGGTAGACGCACGTGCCCACTTTTACCTATACCTCCGTGTGTCGACCCAAACGATCGTGCGACGTTCGCGACTCCGAGTTGATCCTCGGGACCGAGTCGTTCTCCGTGTTTCTATTCCGATCGACACGTCGCACAGAGATCGTCCGAGCACCAGATCAAACTACCATCCGCAGCTGAAAAGTTGCCAGTCGGAACGTGACACAGGCCAAAAGTAAACACGGTTCGCTCCACGTGCCCCCATCATTGACAATCGCGAACGTCTTCGACGGGCACGCGCTGCACCGATCCTACTCAAAGGTTGTCGCTCGAATGGCATTCGTCAACATCGGTACACACAAATTATTACGCATGTAGTATTTCAATAGGAGCGTACTTACTAGACGTCCGCTGATGTGTCAATCAGGCGTTGGCTATCAACGTCTGTTTAGCAGTGATTGGAGCACCTGGAAACAGAGCATTACTTCAGTCGTTGTGTCTAGCTCAATGTAAACATACATATTTATAAATGACTCAAAGTGTTAATTGATCAGTTGAACGCCCATATCGTGTCTTCCGATCGGCGACTAAGGTAGCTTGCGTCTCAAAAGGACTCTCCCACCCGAGAACCTCCACGATAAATGTATGGTTCTCGCGGAAGGAGATTCGGACGACACACGCAGAGAGGCAGACGCGCGGAAGTAGCGACCCTCGAGGTCGCGACTGACAAAAGCCAGACAAGGAAGGAGAGCCGGCGCCTCGTCTGTCGGCGTCGATACAGACGGCCGATACACGTACGCGGAGGTACATACACACGGACGAGAGCGCACACGCAGCCATCGAACGGAGAGGCGTGCGTAAGCAACGATCCAATAAATTAGTAGGATCATTGACACCGTCCGCGTGGCCGCGCTTCGGCCGTAGTCGCGTTGTACTACGATGTTTACAGTTTAATTCGAGATACTCGAAATGTCACGTGCGCGCGTTACCCATACCACCGCACACTGTGCTTGCGATAAACATGCTGTCTCTCTTCTGTCTCTCGCTCCGTCTACGGATAGGGAGAGCAAGGGAGGGAATCGGGGCGGGTCTTGAGGGAGGGAAGGGGTACACAGATGATTTGACAAACTACTCGGGGAAACGAGTCACCGAGTGGTTTGTTTTCTCCGTTCGGCCGTCCCTCCTTCGCTCTCTAGCGGGGCACGGTCTCAAGGTCCAGGAATCTATGTTACCGTTATCTGAATTGGATTATAAAACCGAGCAGCCTTGACCCAGGACAAACTCGTGTCTCGTTTGTAAACAAACGGAGCGCGCTCGATCCGCGGCGCAACCTATGCGATTACTACCGAGCGAATACGGGAATCGGCGGGAACGAATTATCCGACTACGGACAGAAGTGCGGAGCGGCTCTGTAACTGACCTACGGAAACACGATCGCAGACCTTCGCCCGGGAAATAGAGTACGATTCGGCGTTCGGATCACCGCCGGATTAGACCGTCCGGCTATCGTCTCGTAGAGAGCTGATAAAGCCTCGCGAGTGGATTCTCCGAGAGTTTTCTCCTAATAATATGTGTAAGCATTTCATGGAAGAATAAATAAATGATTGAGACAATTTTGTTTGCCTTGCCAATGAGAATACAATCTCACTCAATTGTACAAAATTCTCATCGGGAAAAAATACCGCAGTAAAACGTACACCCGCAGCAATAGGTGCGTTTACCCTAGCGACATTTACAGGAATTCGATCGACGACAAAAAGGACGCACAAAACCGCGTGTGGCATCCTCTCTTTGTAGAATATCGCCCTGTTCGCGGGCAACAATCGTTCCGACTATTATCTAATCGCGGCTTCGAACCACCATGCGAGCGTTCACGTAATCGTTACTTAATCCCTTTCTGGACTGCGCATCGAACATAGTCTCTCGATTCCTATGTGCACGGCCAGCGTCGTCGTGCCGCCATGCTGTTTTTTCAAAGAAAAGGTCAGCATCGCGGTACTTGTGAAATCCGAACGTTGTTCGCGGTAAACTGCGCGGCACGATAGCGTCATCGGGATCACTCAGTGTTCTCTCGTCTTTTCCCAGGGTTTTCCATCGATCGAGAACTAGCACGGTGCGCTAGACCGCTCGTTGAATGATGCATAGATTACCAAGAATTGAAAGAGCTGTTCTCGCATCGAACGTTCGAAAATAAATTGTTTGAATCTTGTCGAAACAAAAGACACATGTTTATGTCGATCTCTGGCTGAAGCTTAGACCATATACCAAGAATGAACATGAACAAGAAGCCAAGTAACAAGATAATTTCGAAATGAATGACACAGCAGACCGACGCCGAAGTAGATGTAAATTCTTAGCTGTAACATATATTTTATTATTCGGTCTAAGATGTGAATCATGCCTATAGGATTATATGGTCTAAGGGCTAACGAATATGCCGCGTGCACAGTTGGACCGGAAAAGCGAAAAGAAGACGCCCGAGGAACAAAGAGAAAGTCTGTTTTTTCGGAGCGAACTGGATCGGAACGCTGCCACGGAAGCTTTAAAGCCTGTCGTGTACATTCTACTAGCCAGACGCGGTACAGAGGATGTCTAGGTCACCGACTAAAGGACTCGTTCGACAGGATTACAAGGCAGCAAGAAGCAGCCGTTCGATCGCGAGAATTGAAATCGAGATGAGCGCGAGATCTCGTGTCTCGTATTCCGCATCTCGTATTCCGGATTCTGGTTTCTCCAAGATCGACCGAGAGGGATCTCGAATAGAATCTCATTGGCCGCGCCACGAGGCGACATGTTATCTGCCAAGCACTGGCACTGGCACGCATTTCGACGGTGAAAACTTGGACTGGTTCTGTTACCATTGCTATTACCCGTTGATAAGATAACGCGCTCCCGATCGGACCGGCTAGTTCTCTACTGGAGACACCGAAAATTTTGAGCGCGACGCGTAAAAGATATTTGAAATGTTTCTATTCCTCTTGAATCGTTCGACAGATACATGTTAGACGCAGTTACCATTGTTGCTCGCATCACGTTTCTCGGCGCGTGGGGTCGAATCGATTTCGAAAACCGACTGCGAGAGAACCGAGAAGATAACGCGTTCGTTGCTCGGTGATCGTGAGCCACGGCAATCGCGTTCTTCTCCTCGTCAGCGACAAATCGCCGTTGTGCAACGAAACGTTCGTGCATCGCGAAAACAAATCGCTGACGCTTGACACTGAACTGTTTCGGAACGACACGTGCATTTTTCTTGCGTTACATTCTTTCGAAGCCTCGAATTTTTTCCATTATAGAAATCAAATATGTTCTTTCTTGCTTGCCAGAATTCTCCTGGTCCATCTGCGATCCTTCTTTAGCTCCATAACATTTTTCCCAAATTTCTAGTCCATGTTAAATATAAAATGTACTCGAGCAATTCTCCTACGAAATACAAAAGCGAATCAAATTTTGTAATCCGATCGGCGAAACGATGGTCGCGAAATTTACTGCGCGAACGTTGCGCGTCGTTTATAGTCGTGTCGCGATTCGCAGGATAACGCTTACGTACGGACTGACGTCATTTTATAGAAAACGTCAGTTTACCGATTTTACGCAACGCTCCAAGCTATCGATTTTTTACGCGCAATGTACGCGTATGCACATATATGTATAACGCGATGCACGTTGTCCCGAGCGACAACATCCGAGCAGGAGGAACAGAGATGAACACGCGTTGCCGATGCAGAGAGAAGGATCGCGATCGATCGACGTCGAAATAACGTCGGGCCTGTTCCGCGAAACTGTTTTTACTACCGCAGGAATTGCGAACCTGGTCGTATAACCAACGCTTGAAACAATTCGTTGAAACAGATACCTGAGCAATTGGGAATTTCGGTTCTTCCTAACAGTTATTAGGTCCTTCGGAAAGTAATATCGTTTTTCGTGTAGAGGGTACCTGCCCGTCTCTACTAAATAGTACAAAATTGGCCTTCGTGTTCCCTTGAAAAAACGAAATGACTTTCCGAGCACGACCTAATGGAATAAAGTATATTGGTAATCGTTCGAATCAGAGCCTTCGTATAACAGATTTAAACAGTTATTTTCAAACCGTTTAAAACCCCGATCGTAACCGAACAATTTACGACAATTACCATTCGGATCTACATACGTATGTGTGTACCCATGCAGTCTCGGTCGGTAATTGCGAAAGTCAATTCCGCAGGTTCGCTTCTCGCTTATCTACCCGACCTCCTCGAGCCCGAGTCAACCACATTATCGGAACAACTCTTAATGCAGCGTCTCGCTGCAGCATGGAACGCGAACACCGCGTACGATCCTCTGATTCCGTCTCTAACGGTCTGAAACGCGTTTCTGCAAAACACGAGAAACGAAAACGAAAACGAGGAAGAAGGGTCCGCTTAAATTCACTCACTGACCGAACACATGCCCGGATTTATCCTTCGACGATCGGGTTCTGGTAACGGATCGACCTCGTTAAAGATCCTGGTGTCTCCATTGGCCTTTCATGGACGGAGAGATACGGCGCCGATCGATTCCTTATCGATATCGAGAGGGACGCTACTTTTGCCAAGAAAAGACGAGCTTAACTATAGCGCGGTTAACAAAAGAACCTGGAAAAATTCGAGGACAACAGTTACAAAACAAGTTCAGGCTTCAATTCTTTCAAACCCTCGCGCAGCTTTTGCTAATGCGTAATGCAGTTTGTAAATGCATAAAATCAGCAGGCTAGTTGTTGTAACCAGAGTTGGGCAGTTATTAATTTTTTGTGTTTGAGAACCTTAATAAATTATCCTCCTTTTTTATTCATTAATCAATGATTACTCAATGATCAGTAGCCACAGATTGATAATTGGATTTTATATTAATCATAATTTTCAATCATCAATCGGATTACATTTTGCCCAACCCTGGTTAAAAGACCTATTTCGGGGAATTCTTCTGATTTACGAAGACTCAACGACTCCGGTGTAGAATGAGTAAGCGGAGAAGCAGGATTCTCTGGCGAGTAACGGCGTTGTTGAGCTTCGTGCCAGCGGAGCTTACGTTTCAAAGGCATAAAGTAGATAGGCCGGGATCAGACTATGGATTATAACCTCATTCCCTCTCTGTCCCTCCATCTCTAACTCTCTCTCTCTGCAAGGATGTCATGTCATGCTCGACGGTACTCCGCGGTACTTCGCGGTTTCCGCTAATGAACCGGCAAGCCTTTACGGTGGTTTTATTCTGTTGCATCTTACGTCACGATATCCATCGCAGTCGGCCTCGCTCGATCTCCGTCGCAACGACGGACCTCTGCCGGTGGGATCTGGAAACTGGCCAGCTGGGCTGCGCCGACCTAACGAGTTTTTTTCCCGACGATAAAGTCCGACCAAAGCGAAACTTAGCCGGAAACAGGAAACAAGAAACGACAGGAAGATCCTCCATCGCCATCGCTCGTTATAGCCGTTCCCTTCGACACCGTAGCTCATTACCTGCCGGCGATTGTTGCATATGTAGATACGTTCCCAAATCTCGTTGTTGCAACCTTCAGAAAATACAGAACATTGTACGTTTGTTCATATGCATTCGTTTGTTAGTAATCCTTGCATAACGTGAATTGTACCTTCTTGGCTCTCTGGATCCTGATGGACTCCGTTTTCTGCGAACTCTGCATTGAACGATGGAAATTGTGATCGGATTATTTTCTATAAAAATGTAGCAAGCCCGTAGGAATTATTTTCGTTTCGTTCTGTCTCGTGGGACCTACAGGATATCTACCAATTACTGTGGTATCATGCTCCAGTCGTATTTTATTTTAATATTATTCCTATAATTTATCATGAAATATACATAATATGCAATGTGTAAGCATTTTATGGAAGAAAAGAAAAATAATTGATAATTTTATTTGCCACGCGAAAGAGAATACGATCTCACTGAATTGTACAAATTTATTCAGGGCAAAATATTTATTGAAGTACCGCAGCAGAACGTGAATCCGCAGTAATAGGTACATTTATTTTAGAATAGTGCGACAGGGCGAATAAGTTTCGATTGCAAGCAATTTCTCATTATAGTCGTACGCTGTATCGTGTTACCTGCGAACGTCGGTGGAAGGGCGAGGGTTGCCATAAAACTCTTCGGGGTTCCTTGTACACTTGTTGCACCTGCCGGATCCGTCCCGAGTCCGCAGGTGCTTAGGAAAGTGCAGGACGCGGTTCGCTCACAGTCTCTAACACTCTCGTACTCGCGAGCACTGCTGTTTCTCGAGGCTCGAATATTATCTTCTTATTACTGGCATATCCTTGTGAAGCACACCTGCTACCTCGACTTCAATATTTCTGGAAACCACAAATTTCTACACCCTATGAACGTCCTCAACAGGGTTGCTCGAACCTCGAAGTTGAACGAAGAGGAAGCTCGATCTATCCCATCGATCGTTTTCTATGATATTCTTATTACTAGACTGCGAATGTTTATGCACAAAATTCAAGAATGTTGTAAATTTTTATGCTATTCGTGCTTCCCACAATCAATGCAAAACATTTTTATTTTGCATAAAGATCTACTTATTATCTTATTACATATACTATTTCGGGAAGAGTGGGCAAACTAGAGAAATTAGCTGTTCACAACGTCCTTAGAATACACATAGGGATAAAGATTCGTTCATTCGTTCCACGTACGTCGATGTCTGTCTCCTTGCTTCTTGCACCGAATCTGTAACGACTAGACCGCGGATCTTTATGCATTTATGGCTCCTGAAAATATTCAAAAATGCTAAAATATAAAATTCGACGGAGTTTAGTACAATTTTTCTTTGTTTCAGATCTACAAAGGCTACCACCACTGAAAACAACATTTTCTTTGATTCCACTTTCTTAAAATTCGTCTACAAAAGTTGCAAATTGCATAAACATCCGCATTTTCTGTAAAATACAAATCATATACCGATTTGTTGATCCCGTTCCTGCAGCTGGAGGACAGCGCCCGAACTAGAAATCAACGATGTAAACACGAACAGCAGCGGTCCAAACTCCCCTCCAGACAGCGAAAACACCTGTTACAAAGCAACGTGAGACGGATCTGTTTATTTTCGTACATATCGAGCCATCCTTCTCTGTGACAGCCGAGCTCTACCTTATCGAATACTTTCACCAATGTCGAAGATGGCAGCACGTATCGAGCGCGCAATTACCTACAAGCTTGATTTCATAGACAAGATGAAACAATAGAGTGAATGTCTTACAGCTCTTGTGACCAAACGTGACTGCTTTATCAACTTAGAAGTTTCAATGTAAGCGAAGTTGAAATTTCCTCTTTGTAATCGTTTTTTAATTTCTAAATCGACGAGGCAGTCATATTAGGCTACGAAAGTTTACAAGATGTCGAATCTACCATTACATCTCGTCTGTGATAGAAAATTAAATTCTGCTAAATCTGCTCTCTCAGAAGATGGCGTGTACATCGCTATTTCCATGTCGGTAAAATAGTAAATTGTTAGATGTAAATCCATAAGGTGTTCGATCTAATCTTACACCTTACCCGTGCTTTTACCTTACGATTATAACATAAACAAAGAAAAGTGTTTCAACTTCAACGCTGTTCAATTTAATTTATTAAGTGAATCTATGTACTTTGTGCAGAATGAGGAATCGCGGGAAGTTGAGGATACATATTCGAACGTGTATGTAAATTTTTCCCGTTACAGTAATTTCTAGAAATGTTGAACCACCCTTCGGGACTAAAAGATACGAGTTATACGAATTATTGGAACCGTCCGGCGAGACTCGTCGGAAACGCAATCGTCCGTTTCGTTAGTTTTCGATGGACAAACAGCGATAAGAGAATCGTCGTGCGATAGAAAGAGGAAATTACAACTCGAAATAACGCGAATTGCGAAGTCGGATGACGTTGCGTCTCGGAGGATGACGTCAGCCGCGATCTTAACGCCGATTTACGGTAACATTTCCATCGATTGGTCTCGAGTTTCGCTGTTTCAGCGTGTACACGGGTTTCGTCATATTTCCAATCGGATCCCGGCTGTCGAAACCGAAAGCTTTCATTGAGAATCCCCTACTGTGAAGCTTATAACGTAATAGGAGAGACGCGCACCATCGGTCTCCACCGTGGTCGTTTCACTTTCTCGTCGATCGATCGAGAACGCTGAATCATTGCGAAGAGATGCTAAGAGCGGGTCGTAGGGAAATCATCGTGGACCGTTGTTCCGGCTTTCGACGGCCCTGAAGCTGAAGAAGAAGTTGAGAGCGTCGCTAGTCCAGAAGAGCGTTCACCTCTTGTGTGAGGATGCAAAATGAACCGATACAAATTTAGAACCGCCTTCTTTCTTCGTTTCGTAATCGGTTAAAAGGGGAATCGTTCTTCTGTGAATAATCCTCGAGCGGCGTTTTTCCTCCGTTTCGCTCGGCGTAGGAAGCTGTCCTCGTCGAAGCTCGGCTTGCTGGCTGGCTAGCTCGGTCGCGTAGTTTAAAATAAACATCCACAAGCTCGTCTTCGTTCGCGCGGAATCAAAATCTGTCCTCTCTCTTTCTTTCTTTTCGATTATGCGTAGACGTAGGTGCGTCGTAGGAACGCGCTAATGTATCGTTCTAATTCGCAAAAAATCGTAGAATCGGCGAACAGGTTCGGTTCGAGTGATCACGCGACTGGACCACCGAGCCCTGGACAAGCAGGCTGAAAACCTTGGAACTCAGGGCCATTATTGTCTGGTGGGGCCTTTGCCTCTTCCCTTTCCCTTTGATAGCCACGGGAGTCTTTCATCTGCTGAGACACGCCAGCCGGAGAGAGAAGGAGAGAGAGAGAGAGAGAAGAGAGACTTCTGTGTGTGCTGCAGGAGAGGCTGTTTCTTCAACGATCTTGAAGGGGCTACGCCTCGTAGAAGATATGAGCCACGGTTGCGACGTCGCCACCAGACAAGAACCGAAATTGCATTTCCACCGAGGGTCGCCCTCAGACGCGAAGAGAGACCCTTTCCTGTCTCGTTCTTTGCCTCCTCCGCCTACTTTTCATCTCTCGTTACGTTTCATCTTCCTTCCTTTCTCTCACCCTATCCTATCCTGTCGTTGTCGTTTGTTGCTGTCGCTGTTCTTCGCCTCGCTCTATGCCCCGTTCCTTTTTCTCTTTTCTCTTTTCTCTTTCAGCGTCTTGTTTGTTGACCCCAGTTTCTCCTCCTCGGAGATTAACCGTGCAACCAGCCTGCGTTTAGAATAAGCTGCGAACGAATCTTAGACCATCGTCTAAGCCGCGAATTACTCGGAACGACAACCGTGTCCTCTCGCCCATAGAAATCCGCCCGTTCCAGCAACAGTTTACCAGCTCCGTTAGAATTCGGCCGAGAAACGAATAAACTATTTAGGATTGAAATTGGTTTATTTATATCGCGCTCGTCGCGTACCCGTCGATTATTGAATGGCAAAGGGGGTTACGGTCTGGGTTAAGTAACTGTCCAATAACAAGGCTATTAGTTATCCAACAGGAACGCAACGCGCACGCGCGGTTAATTTAATTGTTCCCTGTTAATGACAATCCCCCCGGTGTGTGTAACGTGTAACAGTGTCATCCTTTGGCGGATCGCGATAACGTAACGGTTATGATAATGAAAAGGATGGCGCTAACGGCGCGTCAGGTAAATAGGAGTCGTGAGAAACCCTAACAAAGGCCGCTGCTGAATTCCATTTAAATTCAATTGAACGGATTTGAACGGATAACGATTTATATTTCCCGCAAATCGAAACCCTTCCTGTGCCCGGGACCTTGCTCTTTCACCTTCACGGTTCGCGAACCATCTGCTCGCGGACATTTGCAACGCAAAAATCGAACAGGCAGCATAGCACGCGGCTTTTCGATCAGCATATTACACCCCCTGTCTGACCTTCCCAAGTGGTAATACAATTGGTACGCTTTACGACCAGTTTGACGCGCAACCGTGGACGAGGAATTGTTCTGGTCGCCAGAAATTAGCACGATCGAATGGCGTGCGAATCTCTCGGGAACTTTCATTGAAAGTGGGCGGAAGCGTGGATCTGCGACGCCCGTAAATCTCGAACGGGAAGCGAAACGCGCGCGTAAAGGTCGATCTACAGTAATCTACGCTGTACGGCGCGGACCGTCACGCACCGACAACGGCATAGACCGGCACCGGCACGACGAAATATTGAGACATGCGTTCTTATATTTGACTATTCAAATGCGGATAGTATAACTCGACCTTTATATTCGTTCGCTCGCAGCCCGTTGATCTATTCCGCACAAAATCATTTCGATACTAATTCCTAGCGCTACTGTAAAAGCCGCTGCTAGGTGAGAATCGACGATAGGTCAATGTCTCGATTCTTTGTCGCACAAATTGCAGTACTTTGCCGCGTTTAATTGGAAGCTCGTTCGCAAGGCGGTGCAATCCAGTCTCGCTTTCAACGCTACCGTTGCACAAAGGTAATTCAATTTCCGCGGCAACAAGCTCGCACGGGCGCCCCGTACTCCCGTCGCTCCTCTGAAAACGTTCGTTCTTCAGCAAACAGTCCAAGACAATAACTCCGATAAACAATGCGTTCGCTGGAGCCTCAGACAACAGATCGACACGGTGCACCGCCAGCCATTGCTTCGAGGAACTAATCGTAATCAAGTTTTCGAATTTCTTCGAAACATCGCACCTCCGGTTTGGTAAATTCAATCGCGTTGAAAGGATCGGCTGAAAGAAACCGGCGAATTATTCCGCGCGTCTCGATAACAGACTTTTATCGAGCTCGATGAATGCGTTTTATTAATTCGTTAAAGACACACCTACATACTTACGTCGAACAATTATCGATTGGCGCGCGCGAACAATTAAACTCGCGGGCGACACGCGTCGTGACGGCGCGCATTGATCTCAAATACGGTTCTCGCTGGAACGAAAAATATGAATTACGTAGATATTTGTGGAATAATTAATTTTTGCGTTGTTATAAATTCTGCTGCAAGTACGAATAGTATAATAAAAATAATCTCACTCAACGGTGCGGAGGTATTCTTTTGTTGATCGTGTCTGCCGCTGTTTCAACCGCATTTTATCGCGCAACGACGATGGGGTCGATCAAGTATCTTTATCGGGCCGATTTTTTCTGCTTCAAAAACAACCGTGCGTCGGTAACAATAGCCTGACGCCGACGCTGACGCATCGATGACCGTCTCTCGAAACCCGCCGGTCGACTGTAAATAGAGTTGAAAAACGAGCGGTCACCGCTTTGTAAACTAAAAGATAATTTCCGGTACCTAGATCGCCGTGGAAATTACGCGGGTACCTTTGCCCCCGTATATCTACGACGCGATCGTATGTTTGTTTGAAATATTTTTACCGTGATACCGTCGTACATACAAGTCGCACAGTATGTCGAGTATATGGGCGTTACTTTCTGAAATAAAATGCAAAGATGAATCGATTGGTAAATGAAAAAAATTTTTTTTAAATTGCAATGACCTTGTTTTTTATGTTTTTTCATTGAATAAAAAGTGGTTTAATTTTAACGAACATTAAAACAAGAGTACTATACTACATACATTGTTCATCTACATCTTCACAAGGAGTAATCGTTTTGTTTACCGCGATAAAGGCGTGGACGGCGAACGCACGCATCTCAACGTCAATATTTTTTCCTATTTTTAAAATTTGTGTATATTTATGCGCTCAAGGTCGACCGTAATATCAATCTATTGTGCTCTAAATTAATATAATATAAAATTTCAAAGATACCTCTTGGTACTTTCTTCAATACTCGATTGAAAGATTGTAAATATTTAAGCAATTTCAATATTAAATAAATAATCTATAAGAATAAAATTGAGCACATATAGGCGCTTATTAAATGAGGCGCTTATTAAATGGCATGCGTTTAAAAATAATTGCAGCAAATTTCGTCGAAAAAACTACGCAGAAAGCCGTCGAGCGTTTTAACATGGATTTTTATTATTTTCTCTATTTTCTACAAATATATAACGTCGCAAAAAAACTCAAGTTAAATTTCAATTCAAACGAAATTTAAAGAGACATTCGTCGCTTGGCCCGTATCAAGTGATCGTCTCCCTGCCCATTCGGATCATAAATTTAAAGTAGCAAGATATGAAAGAATACCTTATATCCAGACAGCGGATCTTTATGCAAAATAAAAATTTTCAATCTGAATTGCAACAAACCGAAGTGACACTGAAATTAATTATTTCTCTTAATATATTCAATAGGTTGAAAATAATGTAACAGGGTCTTTAAATTCTTCTGATGTTTTTACTGTTTTAAATTAAACCTACTCATTTTTGTCATAAATGCATAAAATCCGCTGTCTACTTATATCCATTTTTATACACAAGAATATTAATCCTGGATTATAAAATATCAAGTATAGGTACTTACAAATTTTTCAGAATTTTCTGTTCCTCCGTCGGATCAAGTGAACACTGCCATTTTCGCGAATTCGTCTTATTATATTATCAATTATGAAGACACTACACAACACACTTTCCGAAATCGTGACAGCGAACGGGAAGAAATTACTCCGACCACGTTCAAAATAGTACTGCGGTTCTCAGCTCGGTTTTTTCGGGGTGAATTTTGGTGGGGAAATGTTGCGTTTGTAAATTGGACGGGAGTGTGTCGGAAGAACTTTAGGTTGAGAAGTAGGAAAACTGTCAAAGAAATTCCTTTTGGCATTGTTTACGGTCATCAATGACGTGATTTATAAGGGTAGTCCGCTCGTGGCTTCGATGGGTCCGTCGCACGTGCCGTCGATCTGTCGGGGTTGAAGATTCGCTGGCGTTTTTTGCTTGCTGTAACGACCTTGACAGGTATATCGCCTAATCCGATGGAGGGACGGTGAGGTACGGTAATATTTTATAATACAGGATTAGTATTGTTATAACAATGGATATAAGCTATTCTTTCAGATTTTACAACTTCAAATTTATGATCCGAAGGTGTAGATTCACCCCTAGGACGGATGACCATTACTTGTTATACACCCTGTACACACCCACTGTACGTATATGTGCGTGGAGGAAAGTTCTAATTTGAACTTGGAATCGCTGCAAATACTATAACCTCTCTTGCTTTCACCGCACGTTTGTTGACAACTCACGTGATCGGTGACAATGATGCCGGCGGGAAATGTCCAAGTATTTCGCGGTGCGCCCGAACGTTTCTCTATTTCTATTTCTCTTCTGCATATTTCATGGCGTAAGACGCTTTCCAACGTAAAATAATCAGCGTCTCGGATATCGCTTGCGCAACCAGTCAAATTTTCAGCCGTTCGTTGTTTCGTAATTTCATCATTTAACGCAAACGTGCTTCTTCCGATGATGAGTGAAATAATTACGCAACGGACACGGACTTCATTCGCTATTATCGCGTGGTCAGTATCCAATTACTCGATGGCAATTTATTCCACACAGCAGGAAATGACGGAAAGCGGAAAATGCGCAGTACCTTATTACCTACGGTCTTTGATTTCCCCCGTATCAATGGAATATCGAAACCCTAAATAATCTATTGCAAGGAAAAAGTTGAGTGAACCGGAAAACACGTACAGGAATCTATCCAATTGAAAGCTCGTTCGAAATCGATTTATCGATTCGTCATATCCGAGCTTTCGATTTCGATCTGTCCGAAAAACGCGAACCCGTACACGACGCTTAGTGCATAAACGGTAGATATCGGAACGGTAAAGATAGAAAACGAGGTTCCCGTAGCGTAGAGATCTATTTAAAACTGTACAGCTTTGAAAAGTCGCAACATTCGTGTTGTATATTGTATATACACGTACGGGTGATATCATAAAGTACAAAATGGTGGCAGAGCAGTCGACGCGGTACACGTAGAGTGCGCATGTGCGCGCCTGCGCCGCAGAAAAATAGTACGCTGGAGATTTCGTCTGGTAGAATCGCATTCTCTGTCTCCGTGGTTGGGAAAAAGTCCGCGTCGGTTGTTCGTCGAATTGGCTTCCTTGGAATGCAATAGCGGGTTCGTATCAGTTCGTATCGGCGATACGCATCGGTATCAGGATCGAATGCTTCGAGGGCATTAGAATTTGGTCGTCCAGAGACGAATCCGGACGTCGAGGTGGGCTTGTCGGCGCAGTGGGCCAGTGCGCATCGGTGGACCGAAACACGGAGACCCCGAGATCGGTGGGAGAGTCGAGAGTGTAATGTCTGATAAGACGAGCGATGGACAGCCGTGCGAGCGCGTGATCCTACCTTTGCTTTTGACAGTTCACCTTCCCTGAAAAGTGACTCGAACTCGCTAAACGGGCCGTTCCGCGGGCAGCAGTCGTGTTGCGCCTAATATGTTCGTGTCAATGTGCCATTGATCCGGGCGAACCGACGGAGGACTGATTCAGATAATCGCAGGCAACAGAGAAAAGCACAAGTGGTCGTTCGTTCGTACATTCGTTCGCTCGTTCGCTCGCTCGCTCGCTCGTGTGTGTCGCGCGTTCCGTTCCGTTGTCGTGACCACCTACGTGTCTTTGACTCATACCATAGAAATACCTACCTCCGTACGAGAAACTACGAAGCTAAATAACAGCCAGTATCTGTCATTACTTTTTCCAACTGACAAACAAAGGCGGCTAGTTTTAGCGCTGCCTTCGACCACAGAGATATATAATATCGCCTCTCTCCTTCCCTCTCCGTCGTTCTTGTTCTCGCGGGACGAGGAAACAGAATGGAGGCGATAGCAAAGCATGATTTCACGGCTACCGCCGAGGATGAGCTTAGTTTTCGAAGGAGCCAGATCCTCAAGGTTTGTACGATCTACAACACTCGATCATATGCTCTATCGTTTATGCTTCGAATACGGAAAATTAAGGGAAAACCATGTACCGTTGCTGGTTTTCGGCACATGGTGCACCAATCCTGGATCTTTACGAACCGCTATCGCGCAAACGGATGTCGCGTGTCGCTTCAGGATACTCGCGACAATGCGTCGCGTTCTACGCAAAACGATGCTACCCCGTTCAACTTTTTTCCTCGAGCTTCTAGTTGTTTGGCGAGTTTGTTGCTCTTGACTTGTTGATTTACAATCGTCGGCTGGTTTTCGATGCTGCTTCCGCTCGAAACGCGTGACGAACAATTACACGCGAATTAACGGGAAGATAACAATTTCCTTTCCTTTTTTCCTCTTCCTTTTGCGGTTCGTCGATATAGCGTGTTATATCAATCGGTGCTGTTCGAATAATTTCAAATATTCACTGGTAAATTATAACGTTGTACCATTAGATGATGTCTATCTTGTTCAATCTTCCAGAGTCATTGTTTTTAATTTTCTACAATTGAATTTTTCGTTGTATATTGGGAAAGAAATATTTTCTGGCAAAGAGACTTTCCCAGATAACTATTTACTACAATAAGCTTCTGCCATTGTGCACGATATAATAATACTTTGTTCCTCTTTGTATTAGAGCAATATACTTGTCAAACTTGATAGATTTAACAGGTAACATTGTTACCGCAACACGCACAGCATAACAGCTATGTTATTCTTGCAGATTCTAAATATGGAGGATGACATGAACTGGTACAGAGCTGAACTAGATTCCAGAGAAGGACTCATTCCAAGTAACTACATAGAAATGAAAAACCACGAGTGGGTGTCCCATATAATTTATTCTCATTAAGGGATAGTTTTGTTTCCAGGATTACAAGGATAATGCAAACATGGGCTTTTTCAGTAGTCAAAAGTGCTAGATAAAAGATCAATCTAGACTGCAGTCGCCCTCTATTTTTACCTTTACATTAGCAATTTGCATTATTTGAGAGCATAAAGCTATGCGTGCAGCTATTTTCATAAAGCTACGACAGATACGTGCTGCCAAATAATGCAAATTATGCCTTGTAAACGTAAAAATAGAACCTTCCAGGGCAACTGACTTTTGAGTACTGAAAAACTTTGCATTATCCTAGAAACGAGTCTACCCCTTAATTTACTGTAAATTGCTATCGAATTCTTCCGTGTTTCATTGTTTGCTCATGTTCTGTTCATCTTTCACAGCTGGTATTACGGAAGGATAACCAGAGCGGATGCAGAGAGACTACTAATGAACAAACAAGAAGGCGCTTTTCTTATTAGAATTAGTGAAAGTTCGCCTGGTGATTTCTCTTTGTCTGTTAAGTTAGTAAAACGCTTTTAAAAGGAGGTGCAGGTGTTAAACGCCGAATGTTCTGGTCGACTAATAATCATTCGATGGTTCTCTTCAGATGTTCGGATGGTGTCCAACACTTCAAGGTATTGAGGGATGCCCAAGGAAAATTCTTCTTGTGGGTGGTCAAATTTAACAGTCTCAACGAATTAGTAGAATATCACCGTACCGCATCCGTGTCTCGCTCGCAGGATGTTAAACTACGAGACATGGTTCCGGAAGAAGTAATTATATACATCAGTTAATTAAATATATACGATACAGAAGGATTATTACATTTTGTCACGTGACCGTATCTCGTTTCAGTGCCTAGTACAAGCATTATACGATTTCATGCCACAAGAACCTGGTGAACTCGAGTTCAAACGAGGCGATGTAATTACCGTAACCGACCGTACGGATCAACATTGGTGGCACGGAGAAATTGGCAACAGGCGGGGCCTCTTCCCATCTACGTACGTCACTCCTTATCACTCCTAGGTAAGTGCAACAACGGTGTACAGCTTGACAAATCTAGCATTGCGGGTGAATGTCCCCCGCAAGGGGAAATGTCCACGCTGCGCAATGGTAGGTAGACGGAGCCTCGCAAGTGATCGTCACCTGTCAAACGATGCACGCGGCGACAGTCCAGTTAAAAAGTAAAGTGACACAAGTGTATTCACACAAACATATAAACAGTTGTTTTGTATGTTTACTGCTGTAAGAAATAATGGATAGTACGCACTTTGGACGAGGTGTGTACTTTACCGTTCAGATGTTGCATCCTTCTCTCGTCATGTGCGGTGTTTGTTTTTGTTTGCGCATGCCTATGTTCTGGTCAGCCGCAATGCTAGATTTGTCAAGCTGTACGCATCTTGAACTTGTCGTTTCATTCGAGATCAATATAAAAATAAAACGATTGTTGATTGTAGACTTGATGTCGCGCGCACAGAGGCCAAGAGCATCGCCCGCCACGTCCCACCACTACTACATACAGGATCAGAGTTGGAGCAAAACTGATCAAGAAGATTTTGCAAACTCCGCCTATCGAATGGGCTACCAGGATGCATTGGTGGTCTAGATGTCGAGTTTTTAGCTTGGCTTGATACACCATTAGTACTCTTTATCGGTCCCAATGAAAATGCTTCTCCTACTTTAGCAACACACAGATGCACAGATGTAGAGTTTGATTGCGTAGCAGACGATGGCGAGGTAGTAAGTTTGTTTGTTTGTATGTTAGGTTCGCGATCGAATCGAATCGGCGCGGCGCGGCGGGAGAACTTTTCACTGAGACTGATATTACTACTCGAATTTATGAATAGTCATAATGCGTGTAAAATAGACACATCCCCCGTAAGCATCTCATATTTCAGTTTCACAAGTAATCGAGTAGAGAGTAGTTCTGAAAATACATTCATAACATTTACGTGTGACAAACGAATCATGGAGTGGTGTTTCCTATTTCTTGGTAGTCCATTAATGGAGTGTTCAAACGCGAAGGTACAATATCGACCTTGTGTGTACATCGGTTAACAAGGAGTATCGGCCATATTGAACGAAAAATACATACTGTTTCGAAAGTCGGAGATTTAACGCGAAACTTGGCGTAAACATTTGTATTTTTCGATATACGAGAATTCGCTGTTCGAAGAACGGGTGACCTTCGTGATAAAGAGCCTAGTACGCGAGATACAAGAACTTTATATAGATATAGCATTAAAACGCGTCGCCTTTTGGCATAAAATGCACACTATGCCTCTATGTTGTGGATATTTTTACAAGTAAGACGAGGAAGGTAATATTCCTCGAAACGATTGAGAAAAATCTGATGCCGATGTATCAGATATACTTGCTGTGTATCATATAATATAGACTTGTACTTTCAGACTGTACGTTGAGTAATCGTTCAGACAAGATTCGAGGGAAATCTTTTTCTTTTTTAATGTATTAGCGAAGATACATTTGCAATTCCTGTAACGCCGTCTCATGGTTCAAATTTTTCTCGATCGGAGAATTTTATTTTTCTGATTACCAACTGTCCTATGGAAACGAAACTTTTCCTTCTCGAAATGTTACGGTGATTTTTCTTTTTAAGATATATATTACGACACAGAGAGACAAACGAAAAAACAAAAATGCCAATTTTACATGATCATGGTACGTGTTATACACATAATATATTAATGGGACTCGACAACAACGAGCGACTGATTTATTCTTTGTAACGCGTTAGAAATAAATTTAGCGATCCAAGGAAAACATAGAATCGAGATGAATTTGTGTTCCGTAATGCATTTTTCGACACATGCCAAAAGAAAATATAATTCCACAAATCGGCCATGCGAAGTAGACTTGTCTGTATAACGTGAAACATGTAATTTCTTCAATGAACAGAGGTTCGTGTATATTTTTTAAATACTTTCTTTCTAACAGATTGTTTCGGCACACCTTACTTTTTTTATCTTCGTGTAAACAGTGAAAATACGTAGCCCTATTTTGTAATTATTATTATTATTATTATTCGTTATGTTACATTTTATTGATAACAATATATTATATTAATTACACTTGCATGATTTGTTTACTTACGCCCATAATCCACGATACTTTTTGATACTTGTTGCGTACCAGGTGGTAATTTCACTTCTCTACAACTGTGTTACAAGTGCATTATGATATAGTAATTGAAAGTTGCATGGTACTTGTGCATGCACTACATTTACATAAAATAGGTAACAAAACGACAAAAGTGACAATTATTCTAAAATAATAATAAGTTCTTTTTAATTCAAAGACTGCAATAATTACAGAATACAAAACCATTCGGTTTCAAATATTGAATCCAATACCACAGCGATGGACGTTCACGAATAAGAGATTAAAAAGTATACATATATACATAGTTATTTAATAATCCCCTTTATATTGTCGATACTTTCCGAAATAATTTATAGTATTTTATATAGTTCCTATTGACGCAAGCGTTATCCTGATCAAATCGGGAGAAAAATTACAATGCATTGAAATGATCTTGAAACAGTGGCGATCGTTTGATTAGGTTTTAAGAAACATTCAAATTGTTAGGAGTTTCATTCTATCTTTGTAGTTAGCGTTATCAGAAATTGTGAAAATGTAGAATAGACATTTGACAAAACTTTGGCAAATCTTTAGCTTAGACTTTAAAAATATGTAGATCCACTTGCATCTTGCATCCGATGATTACATCGTATTGACAAGCATATTGTACGCTCAGAGTGTATACGTTTTCCATTAGTTTCATTTTAATTTCTCCTCATTAGACATTAGCCGTTCTATATGTTTCGCACTCTCTCTAGTTTTTTAAATATTTTATATTGATTGTTGACGCAAAATATGGAAGCATGGTACACATTCACTCGCTATAAGCAATGTTTCCTCACAATCTGTGTAAAATTGCTTGAAACCAATTTGGAATTGAGTTGTCTCGAGACAACGGTATACCATGATGTATCTGGACCAAGAATTGTATAATAATCGAATGTAATAAAGTTACATGTTTGAACAAAGTTAATCTTTCTGTTAATCCTGATATTAAATAACTGATTCTTATAAATTAACTGAGTACAGTTGTTCATTTCTCAATTTACAAAACAACTGTCAATATATTTTATACATTCTTTTTATCTTACATCATACTTATAAAAATTATGCGATACATTGGTACTTTCATTATCAGGTGATACACATGTTTCACATAGTCGTTACGTACAAAAATATTTATTTAACATACAAGTCTGTAAGAGATGTATCTTCCAGCAGTTTCCGATGGCCTAATAATTTTCACAACTTGCCCACGTTTTAAGCCGAAATAACGAGCGACAGGATCGCCGGCTTGTATACGCATCAATTGATTCTCTTTCAACTTATACCTGGTAAGTAGTTCCTCCTTTTCGTCCGGTGTAAGTACAATGTGTTCAGGTACCAATTCGTGTTCCGTGATGTTAATGAGTAACTCGGATTCCAAGAATTGTTCTAATATGTATTTCGGAGCCATGTCTACCAAAGATTGTTTGGCGGACGGCGTCATGCCTTGTTGAACAACGATAATAGCCCTATTGTGACAAACGATTGCATAAAATAGTAAAATAGTAAATAGATATAATGATCCCTTTGTTTTAAAAGCTAATTACGACGTTACCTGTGAATTTTCTCTTCCTGCATTCGCTGACAGTAGGTTTTAATTGTTCGGATTCCAATCTTCGGCTCATCGGGGAAAAATACAAAGAGCTGATCCGTGGGATCATCGTTGTGAGCCACTAGAACAATTAAATCACTGCGTGCCGGTCTTTTTTCGCTCGGTTTATCACCGAATTGTTCTTTGAATTGCTCCAATGTTTGATCCAACTCGTCCTGAGTGACGAGATAACCTCGATCGTGACATAGCTGCATCACTGTTTTCCTTATTCGCCATAATTTATACGTCTCGGCTTCGTCATCCATCTCTCCAATAAATATTACCTAATCTTAAATGTAACTAGTTATTGTTTACTTGTTATTTTATTTAAACGACTGCACATGCACGAAAAACCAATATTCGGAAAGGCTTGTTTAATCACCATCACCAATGCTCGTAATGTGTAAGATAAGGAGAGGTTGAGTGTGCGATTCGCACAGTGCGACGAGGATAGATAGAGAAACAGTGGCGCGACAGTGTCGCCATCTATGGTGGCGGGCTGTGAACTAATTTTCCCTATCCTTCCCATGTGTAAGACAAGGACGGCGACAGTGTGCGACAAGGACAGAACGCTCGTGCCACCTCCTTCTTCGCGGGTTCTAATCTCCTGGTACTTAGCAGGGCGTAGTAGTAGGAGTACATGAAACTAAGGAGGTATCCGACAAGGACAGACTTATGCGATTTACGGAGAGCGACAAAGACAGACATAGACCGCTTCCACTCTCGAGTGACATGAGTGAAACTCGCTCTGTCCTTTTCCCGCACACAACCTCTCCTTGTCTTACACATTACAGGGATAGGAGAAACAAGTACTCTTTGAAAAATTGTTAATAATTAATTAAATACGAGCCTGATTTACACAAAATTACTACTGTATTGTTGCTAGAGGTATATTCTAGTTTTCTCGATTATAAATCTTCACAAATTATGTCTAGAAAGTTAGAAAATAATTTATTTGTTAAATGATGTCAATATTTTTGAGTCCGTTTCTGGACAGAGGACCGGAAAATTGTTAATAATTGTTTAACAACTAACAAAATCGAATCAAAAACTATACGTGAAAGTTGCTAATGGTTCGGTCTACATTCTCCGACCATAAATTATTATAAATTATTATCGGAAAGCGAGTTATTAATGAATTTTCGGACAGTTTCATGCTACCAGGAGTAAGTATCAGGGGATTAGCAGCGCCTTGAAAGTAGGTGGCACGAGTGAGTCTCGCTCTGTCCTTTTCCCGCTCTCAACCTATTCTTGTCTTACACATTACGGGCATAGCAGAAGCAAGTACTCTTTGCAAAAATTGTTAATAATTTATTAAATACGAGCCTGATTTACACAAAATTACTACTGTATTGTTGCTAGAGGTCTATTCTAGTTACTTCGATCATAAATCTTTACAAATTATGTCTGGAGAGTCAGACAATAATTTATTTGTTAGATGATGTCAATATTTTTGAGCTCATTTCTGGATACAGGACCGGAAAATTGTTAATATCCAATCAAAAATTGTACGTGAAAGTAGCAGAAGGTCCTTCTCGTGTTTCCCAATCGCCAAAGTTTATTAATTGTTACTGAGAATCGGGTAATTAATGAATCATCGATTGATTTGACAGATGAGTGAGTGCGGTCTATGTCTGTCCTTCTCGCTCTCCGTCAATTGCATAAGTCTGTCCTTGTCGGATACTCGGATACCTCCTTACGTGGCATGTGCGCCTAGTAATACCAGGAGATTCGAAGCGCCGCAAAATGGAAGTGACACGAGCGGGACTTCCTCTGTCCTTGTCTCACACTAGCGCTGTCTTTGTCTTACACATTACGGGCATAGGAGAAACAAATATCATTTACAAAAATTGTTAATAACTAACAAATATGAGTCAGAGCCATACAAAATTGCTACTGGATTGTTGCTAGAGATCTATTCTAGCTCCTTCGATCATAAATCTTCACAAATTATGTCTGGAGAGTCAGAAAATAATTTATTTCTAAGATGGTGTCAATATTTTTAAGGTCATTTCTGGACAGGGGTCTGGAAAATTGTTAATACCTATTTAACAACTAACAAAAACCAATCAAAAAGTGTGCTGGAGAATCCTCTGTGTCTGTATTATACAACAAAGATTATTTATTCATACAAAATGAAGAGTATTCGACATTCATTACAGCAGCAAATGATTCGTGCCGTTTTTCCCATAAGACGCAACGTTAATTCCGGCACGAATTATTTGCTCTTCCCAAACGTCCGTACAGCGCCATTTCATGCAGCGGCAAAACGCTCAAACTGTTAGCCAAATGTTACCGACAGAGAAGTACAGGGCAGCGCCATCTAGCGGTAGATTCGGAACTAAATTTGGCTAACAGTTTGGGCGTTTTGCCGCTGCATGAAATGGCGCTGTACGCACGTTTAGGAAGAGCAAATAATTCGTGCCGGAATTTGCATTGCGTGTTATGGGGAAAGCGGCACGAATCATTTGCTGCTGTAATGAATATCCAATATTCTTTATTTTTCGTCAATAAATGTAAATGTAACGTGTCAGTAAAGACAATAAGTATATTAATAATAATAAAGACAACATTCTTGATACTCTTAAAATAAAATACTATTTTCAAAAGTTCCTGCATCAAATAAAATATTTCATTTTTAAAGTAGTACGCACACTTCAAAATAAATCGGATTATTTACTATTTACTATTTGAAAATACTATGCTATCCAGCTCTGGGTGTAGGTATAGGAAGAAAAGAAGAGCAGGTTGACAATATTACATTAAATGTATATTAGAACAAAATTACGTAACAAAGAAATTGCAAATAAAATGCATTACTCAACGATCCGAAAGTATTTCGAATCACACCCTCGACGCGCATTCTTACAAGTATATTACACACCCTCTACATTTTATAAATTACACATAAAGATACACGAATTATTTTCGAAAGGGAATAGCTCGGAGGAGCAGTCTGGCAGCGAATCAAAACTCCTTAGTATCGATTCACGATCTGTTGGATCCAGTCGAGGTAGTGGGACACACGGGAGTAGACACCTGGAACACCTGGTTGTCCGCATCCGATTCCCCATGACACGATTCCTGCCAATTGCCAGCGACCTTGTCGTTCGCAGACCATGGGACCGCCTCCGTCACCTTTGCAGGCGTCCTTTCCTTCCTCCCCTCCAGCGCAGATGAATCCTGGATGCAGGTTGAACCCTGGACCCAGCCTGGTCCTGCGCATCTGGTGCTCGCAGATCTGATTGCTAACCACGGGCACGTCCACTTCCTTCAGGATGTTCTGGTACTTTCCAAAGTCTCCGAAAGCGTCCTTGCCCCAGCCGGTGGTCCAGCACCTGCTCGAACAGATCATTGTTACAAATCCTCCCCTTCGATTCGAATTGTATACATGTGAATCGATCTATGACTTTATCTTTTATGTGCATACATCGATGCACCCGCCAGGTGCAACTGCACTTTATTCTTTAATGCATCGCAATTTTTTTATTATACCAAATCTTTAATTCAAGATCATCGAAATGTCAACACTTCACGAGACAGTGAGGCAGATATGGCTATACAAAAAAATCTTCTGAATGTTGTTGTTTTCAAGGTATTTTGAAGGTCACAATAGTTTTTAAATAGTACTGTATATTTTTAACTTCGCAGTGTTGTAGCTGATGTCAAGACGAGTTCGATGATGTGGTTAGTTTGGCTACTCTGTTTGATCGAGGGAAATTGAATTTCTTCAGCCATACCAAAACTTTAACCCCTTGCCCTACAATATCGTGTCTGACTCGTGATGAAGATTCTGAACAGATTCTGATAAAAATGTATGCTAATAATTTCCTTCAATCCGCAATAAAATTCTATTTTGGTTTTGTTAATGAACAGCTGTTGGAGAACATGCAGCCACACAATAGCTATTTTTCTCCTGTTTTAGGAAATGACGATCTACAAAAAAGTTTTATTCAGTGAAACCGTAAAATAAATCGTAGGGCAAGGGGTTAGGCATCGCACAAAATCGAAATAAATTAATCGACGCCGGCACCTCTGGAAATACTCCATGTGCCATTTAAACTGTGGTGCCCAAGGTGGTTCGGAACCCACTTTATAAAAATAACCCTGGCAGTTAAGAAAGCGACGTAAAATAAATAAATTAAATCCTGTTATTATCGTGAACTAGGGCCAACCAGAAGAGCTACCTGTTCTTTGCGAAGTCGTCGCGTTTGTCGGGTAGACAGGCGGGGCTGATGTGCGGGTTCTTGACGAAGTCGACGTCGTGGTCTATCCTGAGGATAGCGATGTCGTTGTAGAGGGTGCCCGCGTAGAATTCAGGGTGCACGACGATGCTCGCCACGTCCCTCTCGATGTAAGGATAAAACTCGACGTCGTGGTTCACGTCCCATTCTCCGAGACGAGCGCGAAGATCGCGAGCAGCGTACGTTTTGACGCAATGCGCCGCAGTCAGGATGTGCCTGGACGAGATCAAGGTGCCACCGCAGACGTACACGCTCTCCGTCGGGTCCTTCTTCAGGAGGGCCACTTGCCACGGGTACTCACCTGAAACAATAAAACGATCCAGGATTAGACACCAAAAAGTTCTGAGGAGGACAGGTACACTAAATCCGCGATCTAAGCAGATTCTCGGTTTGAGTAACTGAGTGGGGCGGCAGCATTCTACTACAGTAAATTCTCTATAATCGCAAATGCCTCGGGGGGATTTGTTTGCATTTATCGATCTTGGTCCTACTTTTTTCGAGCTTCAAAGGCCGAGCCGAACGTAGAGAAGGACAGCGCGTGTAAAGAGACATCACGGCAACCGTCGATGCGACGGCACCTGTTTGCATTTATAGATCTTGGGCCTACTTTTTTCGAGCTTCAAAGGCCGAGCCGAACGTAGAGAAGGAATCAAAGGCCGACCGGAACGTAGAGAAGGACAGCGCGTGTAACGCGAGACCACGCGCGGGCCTTCGAGCTGTGCCGGCGACTGCGACTCTCCGCGTCTCTTTCTTTCATATACGCTGTCCTTCCTTGCGTTCGAAACTCTCATCGTCAATTAAACCACTAAATTCAGTTCATATTATATCGTGTTTGGTATCATTTTGCATTAGAAAAATGCCAGGAATATGTTGGTGAAAGTCCCATGAAAAAATAATGGAAAATAAAGAAGATAGAATTTTGGTATAACGTTATGATGACTCACGGGCGTTTGAACTGTGCCGACGACTGCGACTCTCCGCGTCGCGTTAGTAGTGGTTCACACCGATATACCGAGCCGAGATCAGTGTATTGAGTTGGAGGGGATATTTCATTGGCGTTTATCGTACATGCCCAGTTTGCGATTATAGAGAATTTACTACATATCGTCGGCCTCATAAAAATTGCGTAAGTCCAAAAAAGTAAATTTTACAGGAGGCAAAAAAAAGGTCCAAAGTCTCGGTCTTTTTACCACTTTTGACCGTTCATAACTCGTGAACCAATTCCAATGAAATTTTCGGAGCGTATACAGGGTGTCCCGAAACTCCTTCAAGTCCGGGAAATGGGGTGGTTCCTCAGGTCATTTGAAGCGACATTTTCCTTTGCAAAAATGGCCGCAGCGGCTTTGTTTAGGAGTTATTAGCGAAAAACACAGACCAATCTCACCAATCAGAGCGCGACCTACTGTCTATTGGCCGACTGTGTCAAGTCGCGCTCTCATTGGTCCGCGTTTATCGTTAATAACTCCTGAACAAAGCCGCGGCGGTACTTTTTGCAAAGGAAAATGTCGCTTCAAATGACCTAAGGAACCTCCCATTTCCCGGACTCGAAGGAGTTTTGGGACGCCCCGTATAATTTGTACGAGTTGACCGAACGGATCTTAAATTTTCCACATTGGCCCAGCTAAAAAAGCCGTAAAAATTGAACTTTTACTATTCTTTTAAAGGGAAGACTCACCGAACTCGGCGTCGCCGTCGACGTTGCTGGGGGTCTTGATGCGTCCGTTGATGCCTTGGCTGTACCTGGTTCCGCACTGTCCAGGTCGCGGTCTCGAGGTCTGTTGCTGTCTCCTGCGGCAGCAGACGAAGCCGGGGCTGCATGTTCTGGGAGGTCCGGCGAGGAACTGTCTCTGTAGAGAAAGCAAGCAGAGATCTCGTTGGACGACGAGCTGGATACGCGATCGCGGTGTCTTACGGGTAATAATAAAGGAACGGGAGTCGCTCGAACCGGCATGTTCAACCGAGAGAGAGAGACTCGCCGAGGACTCGCGACCAGCATGTACCTTTTGGATCCTCGCCGACGACGACCCTCCATCGCTGATACTTACCTCGAGCGTGCCGTTCGACAATCGCAGTTGAGTCGCGTCTAGCTCGCGCTTTCTTCTGCCGGGGAACGATACCTTTCCGGAATTGCTTCTACTCGGAGCTGCTTCGGTCTGCTCGGATCGATCTTTCTCGGTCGCCGGTTGCTTCGCGTTCGACCTCCCGTAGGACTGATCGTCGTAGTCGTAATCGTAATCGTCACCGGCGCGATAGTAATCGTAATAGTCCGGGGGCGGATGAGAGGGTTCGTGATGGTACGCGGGACCGTGAGACGGGTAGATCGGTTTCGAGGGGTAGTGAGGCCTCTCGTAGTACACGCTCGGCTTCGAAGGGTGATGATAGTGGGGCGCGTAACCGGGCCCGTACACGGGTCCAGGCCCGTAGTTCCCGTAGATCGCCTGTTTCTTGTGAGCTAGAAGACCACCGAGTTTCTGGACGATGTGCCGATTCGGCGTCACGTGGAAATTAACGAACGGCTTGACCACCTTGTCGCCGTACTCGTCTTTGCTGAATTGCACGGCTAGCAGAGGGTTCACGGAGACCAGGCCCAAATTAAGGCCCTGATCCAATCCGGATCCGTAACCGCCGTACGGGTTTACCAGGGGATTGCCGGCGTAAGGATTGATCGGGTACGGGCCGCCGCCGGTCTGCGGTAGACCGAAACTGATCCCCCAGGTCGGCTTCAAGTTTAATTTCGACGAGTCCAGATCGCTAGCGTCGAGTCTCTGCAACCAGGGGTCGAACGGACACGCAGATAGAGATCCACAGTCTCCGAGATAGATCGTTGCCGATCGGTCGCGGGTCTAGTCGCGGGCGAAAGTACGCCAGATTGGGAACGCACCCGTTTCCGCGTCGAGAAAAGGGTCGCGACTAAATAAATAATAGTTAAATAAATATAAGCTCATCAGCGATCTTACCCCTTCTCCGGAGTTTTTCTTTCTGCCCTCGACGGTCTGGTCCTCCTCCTTGGCAGCTTCCCTCTTGGTCCTGACCTCTGCTTCGCTGGAGATCGTCGAGTCGACGGTCGCGGTTCCGTTCCCTTCGAGGTTCGACGTCTCGGTCGTCGAGTCGGCGCTCTCGGCTTCGATGTTCTTGTTCAGGTTCCGCGGATCGATCGCTAGGAAGAGATCGTCCTTGCGACCGGCGTGCTCGGAAGCCTGGCATTGCTCGTAGGGCACGCAGACGCAGTCCGCCGCGCCGCCACCGTAGTTCCCGGTGAAATCGTTCCCGAATTCCTCGTTCTCGTTCTGGTAATTGTGGTAATTGTTGTTGACGTTGCTGGAGCCGAACGAGTAGTCGTTCGAGCCGGCCTGAACCGCGTTCGAGGAGACGTAATTGCCGGTTCCGTAGTATTTGCCGGTCTTCTGGCCGTCGGTTTTCCCGTAGGTGAAATCTTGAGGCGGTTTCTCGTAGACGGGATACCGATTGGCGTAGCTGTTCGCCGACGCGGAACCGTCGGATCCGATCAGTCCGTTCCCTCCGGTGCTCGAAGGCGCTTTCACCTTGAACGCTTTCTTGTAGTCGTCCGACTCTTGGAAACCGCCGGCGTAGATCGACTGGCCGGGTGGATCGTAGCTGGATCCGACGGGTCCCAGGCCGATCGACGGGCTACCGACGAACCCGCCGGATTGACCTCCCTCGCCGTGGTGATAGTGATGATGGACGTGCTGCTGGATGTCGGCTCCGGCGAGACCAGGCCGCACCGCGATCTGCTTCTTGTCGATGAACCGATCGTTGCCCTCGTACTCGAAGCTTCCGCCCAGTGATCCCTCGAACACGGGCTTCGACGATCCGAACGACGGGTACGGAGGTCCTGGTTTCTTCAGACCACCCGGATAAGAACCGATCAATCCTCCAGGTCCTCCAGGGAAATGAGAGATCGATGGAGGAGGCACCGGCCCTCCACCGACTCCGTAAACGACGTCCGAAGTCAGCCCGGAAGATGCGAAACTGCTGGACCCTGAGAAACCAGGCGGTATTTTCGGTGGACCGTACGGTCTCTTCACTGGGATCGCGGGCAATGGTCTACCCACTGGCTTTATCGTCACAGGTTGCGCGTAGATGATGTCCTGAGGGTATATCCCGCGATGGGGAGAGTAATATGGCCGGCGTCCCTCGGCGTTCTCGCACTGTAAATAGTTCAAAGTTGAGACGCCGCTTGCATCACTTCTTTTAACCCCTCCCGTAACATTTTATTCGCTGTCGCAGCGATTAAAGCGTGTTCGTCCCGGAAAATGCCGGACAAGAGAAAAGAAAATTTCTATCTTTCTCCATTCTAAGTATGGCTTCACTTATTTTTTAATTCTTAAATATTGATTACTAGTTGATCACTAAGTTTTAAGAAAGTGGTACCAAATAAAATCCTATTTTCATTGGTAATAAGTTATAAGTATCTTTTCGAAACTTGTAAGTACTCATTCCGAGGTTCGGTAACTACTCGTATTTATTGCCTTTAAGTGGTAATCGAAACCCATGAAATGGAACTCGGTTATCGAACATCCCTAGTTGATAGAGTCCCGAGCTACTCACGTTCATCAATCCCAGCGTGCACAGCTTGTCTCTGATGTAGGATCGAGCGACCGTGTCGTTCCCGAGCTCGAGCGCGTTCTTCACGTTCGGATCGGAGTAAACCTGGTCGTAGCCTTCGATGTTGCGACCCTGCCGACTGGACACCAGGATTTCATCGACAACGGCTTCCACCTGCGACAGAGAAATAATTAATTTCACCTGTTCCTCCGAGAAGATGTTTCTCTTCAGCTGATCCGAAAGATCCCTTACCGATCTCTGTTCCCTGGCATCGTCGCCGAAGAATTTATTCGGGTTAGATTCTGTAGGTAACTTCGCGTCCGTGCTAGCATCCTGCGAATCGAACGCCGAATCCACGGTCTCCAGGTTGTCCGTGGGATGCCAGGACCAATCTTGAGGACTCGGTTCGACCGGCACTTGCGTCGCAAAGGTACCCGCCGCTGCCGCGCAGTATACGGCTAAAATCGCCCACAGCTTCATCCTGCAAACAAGCCGTCAGACGTGTCTGTAACCGACGCTCACAGTGGGCTAGAAACCGATCTTTTTGGACAAAAATCTGCCGACAACTCAGTTTTTCAATTGGAATTTTGTTTTAAATGTTCGCGAAGGACTTTACTTTGATGACGTGCTGCGCGAAAATCGTTTCGTCGCGAAGAAAAATCGATGACGCGATCCGCAGGAAAACTGTCGCTCGAATCGAAGACCGTAAATGCGGCTCCGGCCGGTTTGACCGAGAAATCGAGCGACCAACGAAAGCGAGAGGATGTCGGGAGAAAGTTGGTAAACTGGCCTCGGCCGCGGCCTCCGTCTTGTGCTCATCCCACGCCCGGCTCTTTCTTCGCGTCCGTTCTTTCGAAAATTTTCGGACCCGGTGAAAGTTGTTGCGTAACGATCGAGCGACGACGACCGAAGTCTCTTCCGGTCCTTTCTTTGTGCTCCCGCGACCCAACTATCCGACGAGATGGAACGAAGAAACGCGGGTTCCCGAAATTCAAGATCAAAATTGCTTGTCGAAGCGAAGAGAAAAGTTTCTTGTCGAAAGAGATGAGCCGCGAGAAGAAGAGAGCTGCTGGTTTCTAGGCGCGAGGGAAACTCACCTTAGAGTTCGGACGCGTCTCGTGCTAACTCGCGTCCCGATCGAAATTTCTCCGCGCGGACGATCTCTGTAACGAACGGCTGTCGGCGAACGTCTGCGATGCGTTGTCGGAGTTTCGCTCTTTAACCAAACACTTTCTCCATGAACGAGGTTACACTGCGCCTTCCCCGGTCCCATGCCTATCTTATATAGACGACCCTTTTCGAGATGCTGGAACGGGTGGCCGAACTCACGGTGGGGCTACGCTCGTGAGTCATCGAGCGGCCGGACATCCGTCTCGAATAGGTTCCCCGAACCGCATCGTGTCTTGTTTTCGTCGCTCTGTCCGCGCTTGCCAAATCCTCGGCGATCGTGTCTGGAATCTATTCTGCACCCAGGTCGTGTTCCCTCGATCGCAATAGTAGAAACTTCTTCGGGTTGCCTCGCCCTGCTCGATCGACCCCGCCGATCGAGCGCTCCTGCATTTCGATCGCTACATTTCCGATTCTTAGACCACTGCATCCTTGTCGAAATGCGGAGATTTCTATGAGAACGTTCATATTTTACTTTTGCAGACCAGATCCTTGTTAACACTAAACCTACCATTTCAAATGACCGGTCTTATATTTTTAATTTTAGAATTATTGAAATTATACCACGTTGTTTACATGGAAAATGATTCGATAAATTTCTTCATCCAAGCGCATATTGCAAGTAAAATTTCACGAAATCTAAATAAATAGAGCCTTGACATTTTTAACCGACTTCGAAAAAGGAGAAGGCTACTCAATTCGATCTGTATGTGCCTTTTTTTCTATGTATGTTCACCGATTACTCCGAGATCGATGGACCAATCGGAACGAAACCTTTTGCATCTTGCATTTTTTCATTCATTGCGGTTTTTATTGCAAATAACCAATAAGACCGAAAAACCATTATACAGTGTTCTACAAATTTTCTGCTGGTTCCACTAAAAAACGTGAAATAAAAAAGTTTTATAAAAGAAAATTAAACCGACTTCGAAGAACGCACTGAAAAGTATGAAATAATTTTCATTTAATTAATTCTTACCACTTTTGATCGTTTGTAACTCGTAAACCAATTAACCAATTTCAATGAAATTTTCGGAGCGTATATAATTTATACAAGTTGACCAAACACATATTTTAAATTTAAAAATCAATTTTTACTATTCTTTTTTACAATTCCGACCAAGAGCATTTTCTCAACATATTTTTCCGACGTCATTGGCTAAACTAATTCTTCTAGCCTTACAGAGAAATTGAAGTCGTTTGGTCCGTTCATAAAAAAGTTATTCTGATTTAAAGTGTCTGTGATGTTTTGCTTCCAACTGTATGTATATTCATCGTAGCCATTTTCTGATTAATCAATTTTAAATATGAAAGCACACATATGTATCTATTGAAGTGTATTGAGTCTGCATAAATGTGAAATTGATTTGCATAAGATTACATTTGATTCGCAAAAGGCTGAACCGAAGAATCGTCCAAGTTAAATTCGCTGGTGGAGGGAGCGTCTCGCGATTAGGACACCCAAAAATGGATGACGCGCTCGTCAGCTACGTAGGAGCGTGCGACGTACGCAAGCAAATTGTGTAACGCGGGCTTTTCGATAATAGGGTTACGCAATGGGCGCTAAGAAGCATAGTAAAGCGTCGAACGGGCGTGTTTCTCCGAGAAGACCCGGTTCCCAGAAAGCGGGACTCTTCCCAGGTGCGTCGGCCATGGGACCCTGTTCCAGGACCCTGGACCGATGTAGAAATTTCTTTTCCCGCGAATCATCAACGTCCACTGTTTCGAGAACCACCGGAGGATCGCATTCTCGTGGAATCCCGACGGTATTATATAAAATATTTTCCTAAATGCATAAAGACTGCAATCCTGCGTTTACGAGCAGTCCGATTAGCATAGAGACGGCCGGCCGCAGCTAAGAAAGTTTCTCCGCGATGTTTCGCGGCATCGCGCGGGGAAAGTGAGCCGATGATTGTTCCAAGTCGGAAGCCTTTTTCCGATTTTGGCAGCGGACGAAAGCTTCGCCGAAGGTTAAGAAGACGAAACGAACTGGCGTTGTTCGATCGCCTTTTTCATAATCCTCTCGCTCTTTCTCGCACCCACGAGTTCCGGGAGAAAGTGCTCCTCGCGTTGACGAAAACTCGGATCTATTCGCGATCATGACCGAAGATCGTCCTCTTCGGATGGCTATTGTCTCTTCCAGGGTTGCCAGCAGCTTCCTCGAAGATCGCGGATCGATCGAGGATCGCTAAACCGGCGTTCGATGTGATTTCGGGTCAAACAGCTCAGCGATCGAAGCCAACAACGCTGCGCGGCGAGCGACGCCGTTGCATAATCTGGGTTTTCCACCCTGTCTCGTAACCCTTGGGGTTTTACGCGGAACAGCTCGCGCTCGACCCGGTTCGATCGCTATCGATTCACATTTTCTCCGGAAACTCGTTCGACCCGTTGCATTAAAATTCTTTCGGAAGAACTTCTACATTGCTATTTCGCAGATCTAACGGGCAGCGATTGTCAAACGATGCCAAGGTTGAAGGAGCAATCGGTTCATTTTCTCTTAATTTTTTCTCGGGCTTGATAATTTAATTCGAACTTTCTCTGAAATCGCGTTTTGCGAAACGAGAGCGCATAGAAAATTTAAAAGATGGGTGAGAACGCGATGTCGATTGTTACAGTTAGAGACGTTCGGAGAAGGCTCGCTCGTGGAGAAAGCTATCGTCACTTTCCATTTCGATTCACGATCGGAGAGGCAGAGGGGAAAGGTTGCTCGTCGACAAGGTTCTCGTGTCTCGTTTTACAGAAGGAATATGTATTTCAGTTTGCTGGTCGCGTGAGCACGCGTAGACGAATGAATTTATCGATGCAAGGTACAAGAGGATCACCGGTGAGCGGAGAAGCCGGGGTCTGGCAGCTGATGCACTGATGGTTCTGGATCTGCTGGATCAGCGGGCGAGGTCGCGTTGTTACCGCGCGGAGCGAACGGGAATGCCGATCGCTGCCGATTCGCCAAGTCAGTAGGTAATGCGATAGCCGTGTTGTTCGACGGAGTAGCTGGAAGGTGCCGCTGCCAGTTCCAAGGAAGCGATCGCTGGGGCAGTGTAGATGTACGGCGGGATCTAAAAACAAAATGATCCAATCGATCAGACAAGTCGCTGTTACGACGAACGAATATTGGCACAATTATTCTCTTCGTCGTACCTCTTCTATTCGACTCATTCGCACTTTTCTGTCTGTACTCTCGTGATCGCCGGTTTTACGTATTCACGACAAAAATGGGGAAAGGAACTAAAAAACGGTGGAAACATTTATAGGATTTCAAAGTGTTACCTCCTGCTGCAATTTGTACAGGCAGGTTTCATGCAGAGTTGGGCATTAGTTAGGGCAGGATTTCAAACACTTAAAGCCAGATCTACTTATGGATTAATTAATCCAATAAATCGCATCATAGCAGACTCTAGTACTCTCTATAATCGTATTGATTTCTTTACTGAGTCTTTGCACAATTTTAAAAAACAATTACGCAGGATTATAGGATAATACCATATCGTTTGTACCATTATTTTCTGTGCACGTCCCTTCTTTGTTATTCTTTGTTATTATGCGTATAGTCCTTTATCCTTTTCTATTGTAAACATTTATGTAAAAGGACCTCGGTCCGTCTATAATAATAAATAATAATAATAAATAATAATAATAAATAATAATAATAATAATTAGTCGATTGAAATTTTAATCAAGATTTTAATCATGATTGATTAATGTGTACGATTGGAAAAGGTACTCGGTGAAAAATCGATTGGTGAAGTTAATCGTCAATCGTTGATTAAAAAAAGAAATCGAGAAATCGACGATTGGATGAATCGATTGATGAAGTTAATCGTCAATCGTTGATTCAAAAAAGAAATCATCGAAAAAAAAGATTAAAGCACGTAAACAGAGTTTGTATAATGACAATACACCTAAACTCAGTTAACATTTTTTTTAGTATTCATATATAGCTTTGATTCCGCATTTCATTTCGAAATTTCAGCAGTTAATCATTAATCAATTATCCGATTGACCGATTGAGGTACTTGAGGTACTTGACCCCATCCCTATTAACGACTAAACCAGGAGATTAATTGTTAATTGCGATTAACGATTGAATTAGAAATTTCTTCGTCAACCGTTGATTAAATTTTTACCCGACTCAGGTTTCATCGTGCATAAAAATGTATATACCACAGACTGTGTTGTTTAATGCGATTGAAAGTTTCTGCAGCGGTATGAAATTCTGGAACGAGAAACAAAATGGTCGTCTCCGCGACCCGAGAGAGGGGTAGGTGTCCCAGAGTTGGACTCTATTTGCCGAAACGAATATTTCAAATACCATTTAATATTCTGGTTAGAGAAGGGGCGTGCGGGTGAAAAATGAGGATAATTTAACGATTTCGTCTACAGAACGTTATATCTGAGCACAGAGTACTCTGAAACGAATAATCATTTCGATTTGGAAGCTTTGAAGGGTTTCTACTCTGTTGCAAGGAACATTTCGTCTTGAAAAATTGACTTTCGGCCACAGGAAACAGGTTTCCAGACCACAGCGCGCCCTAAGCCGGTTAATCGAGGTCCTACTGCATTTCAAATACTATTTCACCCAGCTCTGAGATATCCAGAGAACTTAGCCTCGGTTGCCGAGTGGACAGAGGATCGAGTGAAGAATTGTGAAGAGAATATTACGAACCTGGCGAGTGGAGAGAATCGGCGTGGCGAGCGGCGCGATCAATGGCGTGAGCAGGGGGCTCCTGATCTCGGAGATGAGGGAGAGAGCCTTCGGGGACGGGACACCAGCCTTGAGGGCAAGGGGTGCAGCGTCGGCTACGGCGGCGGGAGCTGCAACTCCGGCTGCTGCGAGTGCAGGCGCGGCTGGGTCGGCAGCGGACGTGGAAATCGGAGCTTCGGAGAGCAAGGGAGCAGCAGCTGCGGCACTAGCATCCTTGAGCAGCAACGGGTCTGTTGCCAGCGGTTCTTGGGGTTTGACCTCCGGGTTGGCGGCCGTGTTAGGCTTCGTGGTTAGCGGAGCGGCGGTAGCCGAACCGATGACAGCAACTAGAAGAATCTGCGAGACCAGAAGAACAGACAAACGGATAGGTTTCCTCCTACGAAAAGGACTTGTATGCTGTCTCGAAGAGTACTCACGTAAGCGTACATGACGATTTCGTTTCGCTGGATTCTGCGGGTACCTCTCAAATCGCACGACTACTGCTGAGTCTAGAGTCATCGCGAGCAGGCCGGTACTTATAGAGATCCTGCCGGCGCCGTAAAAAGGAAACTCGTCCTCGTTCCTGGGACCTACCAGTCCCTGCGCATCGCTGTTCGCCCCGGAGACCGCGGGGCGGGACTTATCGTCCCATAACTTCGCTCCACCCTGAACCCCCCGTGTGCCGGAACGCGACAGAAAACTGCGACGAGTCTCCTCCGCTCGGACCTATCCGCCGTCGAAAAACAGGATTCGGCGATCGTTCCGGCGCCGCGAAAAAAAAGTTCACCCCGGACAGTGCCCCCTGGCCGTAACCTCGGAACAGGCCGGTTCCCGCGAGCAGCGTCGAGCGAGTTTCGGCGAGGGAACGCTCTTTTTTGCCGATTCTTTTTCTCAACCCGTGAAATTTCACGGTGGACGCGGCCGATTATTTCACAGATTCCGTGTTATAAATCGCGAGCGAGGAAACACGCTCGCCCGTTGATTTTTTCCTCCGGTACTCGCCGTTGCGAGGAGGAGGTAAGGGCGTACCGGTTCCGACGACAAAAATCGAGCGGGATGATTATAACCGGTTCCCGAAGCCGCTAAGTACTCCGTCCGTGCGCGGTCGTCCGCGAGCAAGCGTTCCAGAAGATTTCCCGGCTGAATCTCGATTTCCAGAGTCGTATAAATTTACGTAAAATGGGATAGCTGGCTGTGTCTCGTCGATGAAAAATCCGTTTCCTGCAAGATTCCGCGGTAGGCGACTGGTTTAAGGTGCTTTTATACCGAAGTCCGCGGCGGACTTGGGTCCGCGGACTCGGCCATAAATTTCCTGCGTGGCACAAAAAAAAGGTCTCTATGGGCTCCACGGCTTTCACGGTACGTTAAGTTTAGGGAAACGATAGCTTCCCTGTTTATCCTACCGCTTTAGAGGGAAGCTATCGTTTCCCTAAACTTAAGGCGGTAGGATACTGAGATTTGTAACTAGAAAGGAACTAGAATCTTACTAGATTAAGGACGCGTGGGACCGAACATATACCACCATCGGCGAACAGGTGAACTAAAAACAAAGACAGAGAGGGAGATATGTTTCTCGCAGGAGAGACACTGACAGAGAATACGAAAGCTTGATTTTTCGATGAACTCTCTCCCATTTCCTGAAGCGAAGAAGCAATATTTTTGGATGCTCTTTGCGTTGAAATATTCTCCGTGTTATTTCGGATCGTAGTAAAGAGCCCTTTTTTGCAATTTGTCTCTTGAAACTTTATAAACAATAATAGCGTGTTTTTATAGAAGAAAATTTTTCAGTACACTTTTTCCAAAAAAGGGCTCTTTACTACGATCCGAAATAACACGAAGAACATTTCAACGCAAAGAGCATCCAAAAATATTGCTTCTTCGCTTCAGGAAATGGGAGAGAGTTCATCGAAAAATCAAGATTTCGTATTCTCTGTCAGTGTCTCTCCTGCGAGAAACATATCTCCCTCTCTGTCTTTGTTTTTAGTTCACCTGTTCGCCGATGGTGGTATATGTTCGGTCCCGCGCGGTCTTAAGGGTGGAAATAAGGGTTTGCCACTTTTCGTTGTTTGTCTTTATTCGAGCAAATTTTGGGCTGGTTGAGGGCTCAATCTAAAGAGGAAGGTTCTCCGCATGGTGCTCTGGTCATGAGTCATGACCCCCCTTCAGATTGTAACTAGAATCTTACTAGATTTCGTGTCGAAACAAGGTCTTGCCAATTTTCGTTGTTTGTCCTTATTCGAGCAAATTTTGGGCTGGGTGAGGGCTCAATCTAAAGAGGAAGGGTCAGCGCATGGTGCGCTGGTCATCACAGCAGTCAAAAGAGTCTTTAGTGGCAGAAAAATACATTGGAATCTGCGGGTGTTTTTTCTCGACTTTCCTCCTACTTTGGACACTCATATTATTATATATAAGCATAATCTCGTTAGCGTCATGACCAGAGCACCATGCGGAGAACCTTCCTCTTTAGATTGAGTCCTCAACCAGCCCAAAATTTGCTCGAATAAAGACAAACAACGAAAATTGGCAAACCCTTATCTCTACCCTTAATCTAGTAAGATTCTAGTAAGTTTCTAGTTACAAATCTCAGTATCCTAGCCCCTTAACGTACCGTGAAGCCATGGAGCCCATAGAGACCTTTTCTTTTGTGCCACGCTCGAAATTTATGGCCGAGTCCGCGGACTTCGGTATAAAAGCACCTTTAGCGGGAACCGTTGCCTCTTCCGATAAGCGTCCGCGCTGCGATCGGTCTACTTTAGCTGCTCGAGAAGTTTTAACGAAACGCGACAGATAAGTGGCGCAACAGGTATCTCCGAGGTTATTCCAGGGCAGAGATAAGTCTTGGGAAAAAGAAGCTCCGCATGGCCGATTTCATAGTATACGTATGCATCTATGCAGAAATGGAATAAGTTCGCGGCGACCTGTTTCTCGGTTACTAAACAATCTGCGTGTTTGTTTTCTCGAGCGACAAGTTGCCAGAGAAAAACGCTCGATGATCCTCCTCTTATCCGGCATATCTTCGGCTGTACTGGCTGATTTTCTCGACAGAGGTCTCGGGACAGTCTTCTAATGCCTTCTCATTTCTGTCAGGCGCTATCTTGTTGTCCTGCTGAGGGTACTATCCTCCTTATCTGTACATAATGATAGCCACATCGTCACGCTACGTCAGGCTGACTATTACGTACTGTGAGAAGACGATAGGCGTTGGTGACGAGAGCGGAGCATAAAAATACACATCCCGTGTCGTTTAATGATGAGAGTGTTTAGATCGAAGCGGCGAGGAGAGCAATGCTCCAACGTGGACGTCCTCTACGATGAACATGTAAAATCGACTCTTTAGAGACAGTGTAGACCTCTCTCTAGACCAGGCTGTTCCTCCGTATCTCTAAAAATGATCGCAGCAGATCAACTCCTTCTCCAGTGATCACTACATTTCTAGAAATGCGTGTGGAGCTTATACTACGCAACTTCCGTTACTCCAATCAGTGCGATCGCCAGATTCTGATAGTGTTTGGTCTTTTTTTTATTTATTTTACGTCGCTTTCCTAACTGCTAGGGTCATTTCTCGACGGGATCTACAGTTTTTATAAGGTGAGTTCCGTTCCGAACCACCTTGGGCACCATAGTGTTCGGTCTCAAGCGGACCTATCGTGAGAATTAGACACGGTGTAATTCGGTATACGGATTTGCTGTACTCTGAACGCTTCAAATAGCAAATGAGGAGAATGGTGGTTAAAACCGGGGAATGGGCATTCGAAGAGAGCGGGGGAGGAACGAACGAAAAGAATAAGAGACGGATCGTTTCAGCTGAGTATCGATAAAATTTATTGTGGTAGATTAGCCGGCGCGATCGCTCGCGACAGGCTCGTGGATGGTCGCTGGCGCGTGCATGGACGCGAGGTGTTTTTGGGGAGCAGATCAGGGTCGACTAGAGCGGCTGGTCGTCCATCATCGTCCATGGTGGAGCGGCAGGCCGGTCGGTTGTTGTTGTTGATGTTGCTCAGAGGGTGTATCCGGCGGCGACGACCGGGGCGTGAGCGTAGACGGTGTGGGACGGCGCTACCGCGACCAGAGGAGCATGAGTCTTGACGACGGCAGCGCTGGCGTAGGGAGCGGCGGCGTAGTACGGGGCTGTGGCGATCAGCGGGCTCTTCACGCTGACTTTGTAGGTGTTGGCGTAGCTGGTGGCGACCGGGACGCTGTGGGCGACAGCAAGTGGAGCTGCGGCGATCACCGGAGCGGCGTGGAACGCTGCTGGAGCGGCCAGGATGCCAGGTGCCGGCTCGGGTGCTGGTGCGCTGAGAGCGCAAGCGAACAGAGCGAACAGAGCCACGAATTTGAACATGGTTGCGGTTGGTTGACGTTGGTTGGTTGACGTTGGTTCAACGAGAGAACAAAAGCTTCGTACTAGGCAGCTGTGATCGCTGAGAGACGAATGATGCTCTACCGTCGAACTAGCAGCGCCTTTTATTCCTCCGCCAGCCCGAGACTGACCTCTCCCACCCGAAACGCGATCACCGTATGTCGTTGTACGTTTCGTTTGGTTTCGCCACCGCCGACCCCGATTCCTCCTCGTCCTGGGACAACGCTCGTTGTCTGCTTGCCTGCGCAACGCTCTACCACTTCCCTCCTATTCTTCCTTCGACCAAGTACAACGTACGGTTCAGGGTCTCCTCCGACCGATACGGCTCGCTTCCCTTCGATTCCTTTCGTTTCGTTCCTCGCCCGTGGAAGTACATTGTCAAGGACGATGAACCGATCGACCAGGCGAGCCAGGATCCGCGTGCAACGTACTCGAACGGCCCTTCGACCCCTTCCCTCCTCCTCCTCCTCCTCCTCGTCCTCGTCCTTCTCCTCTTCGTCGTCGCCGCCTTCGCGGCAACTTCGCACCGGCGCGGCGCACAGTGTGTCGCACGATGGAAAAAAATCAGAACGTCGAACGCCTGAGATCTGCGAATCGGTCTATCCTGAAAGTTTCTAAAACCGCCATCAATTTATTAGTAAAATTGAGGCTCGAACTTCAATATCAAAATCCCTGCATTTTCCTAATTTTTTATGTTTTACGTGTGTCAACTTTGATTCGAGTTTTAAAGAAAGTACCAAAAATGTCCTCCCGCGAATTCCTCAAAAGCACTGGCTAGATTTTCAACCTCCCGATCCTCGCATTCTTAACTCGTTAAAATCGTTCGATTTATCTATCCTTTTCATTTTTCATTCAACCAACAGCCCCTTCGTCTTGTACACGAATCTCGTCGATTGGACGCCCTAACTGCTGCTCGACGCATTATTAGACAGGAAAACATTGTTCTTGGATAATTTTTAGCGTCGTTCGTCTCTACCAATGCATAAAAGCGGTGGCTAGATTTTCAACCTTCCGATCTTCGCATTCTTAACTCGTCAATCCTTCGATTTATCTATCCTTTCCATTTTTCATTCAACCAACAGCCCCTTCGTCTTGTACACGAACTTCGTCGAATGTACGCCCTAACTGCTGCTCGACGCATTATTAGACAGGAAAACATTGTTCTTGGATAATTTTTAGCGTCGTTCGTCTCTACCAATGCATAAAAGCGCTGGCTAGATTTGCAAACTCCCGATCCTCGCATTCTTAACTCGTTAAAATCGTTCGATTTATCTATCCTTTTCATTTTTCATTCAACCAACAGCCCCTTCGACTTGCACACGAATCTCGTCGATTGGACGCCCTAACTGCTGCTCGACGCATTATTAGACAGCAAAACATTGTTCTTGGATAATTTTTAGCGTCGTTCGTCTCTACCAATGCATAAAAGCGCTGGCTAGATTTTCAACCTCCCGATCCTCGCATTCTTAACTCGTCAATCGTTCGATTTATCTATCCTTTCCATTTTTCACTCAACCAACAGCCCCTTCGTCTTGTACACGAACTTCGTCGAATGGACGCCCTAACTGCTGCTCGACGCATTATTGAACAGGAAAACATTCTTCTTAGATAACGCGCAGCGCATCGGATCGGTCCCCTATCGACTAGTCTATAACCGGCGATCAACCCTCGCATTTAGAGATAACTCCACTTAATTAACGTATTGACCGACCGTTGATTAATAAACGCGATCCCCATCCGGTAGTTCGGTCTCCCTATTTCCACGATAACGTAACGGGTATCTCTCTCTCCGCGCGCGCGGACTCGTCGATGCTAATGCCAATACAGATGACGTTACGTTATACATCGTGTTTACTTCGAGCGGCAGAACACAATTGCGCAACAATTAGTGAACCATTTCGACGCCCACCCGCCACCACTTCGAGGCGCATACCGACGAGCCTCGGGCCTAAGCAAGAGTTGTTGAACGCATCCAAGGGACGCGGACGCGCCGCGATCAGCCGCGATGCGCTCGATCGATCGGCAAGCTTGCGAAATCGAACCGGCACGCGGTCTTGCGCATTTCATTTCTTTTGTTACTTCTTCCTACTCGATTATGGTGGTTCTTTTCCTTTTGTGTCCCGTCAACAGCGATTGTCTCCGTTATCAGAAACAAACCTTTTTGTTTCCATGTGCACCGCTATTACACGCCGCCTTGCTCACAGCTCTCGTCACCGCTCCACTTTGAATAGTTGCATTTAACCCTTTTAAAATAATTCCACTCTACACGACTTTCTTCGTTTTGCGGATATGAAATTGATATCATACCTCATACAATACAATTTAGTAATCGATTAGATAATAACATATTTAATAATGTGAGCAATATTGTGAATAATGATTAGACTGCGGATCTTCATGCATTTATAGCAAAATTGAGTAGATGAAATTCAAAATTGTCGGAAAATTTTAAAACTTCAAGATGTCAATATATGATTTCTCCTCCATTAAAATCATTAAGGGATGACATAACATTCAATTTGATTTCTATCTCTTGCAATCGATGCAGACAATTTCTATTTTGCATGAAGATCCGCAGTCTAATATTGATACAGCAATTTTTAGTGGTCAATTACATTGGCTTGATTTTGCTGCGATCTTCGCCGCTCCACTATATCTGGATCCTGAGCAGAAATTCAAAAACGAAGGATTCTGCAATGATCGGACTCGGCTGCAATCTGCAGAATCAATCACAGGTTCTTTTTTAAACATGAAATTTCGCCGACATTACGTACCCGAGCGATGTATCGCAATTTCAGCAATCCCCGATTGTTCTTTCCAGAACCTGTCGACCCGGTGTAACCCTCCCCTCGCCGTTGGCTGACGCCCGTCGCCGTTCCTAGCTCTCTCCGGTCCGTTGTTCCGTCTCTCCTCGTCTTTCCTTCTGTTTGTCAACCACGCTTGCCGAGCGATTTCGTAGCAAGGTCGACGATTTCGTAAATCGCCGCTCTCCCCGCCGAAGAAATCGCTAACGATCTATCGATAAAACTCGTGCTTTCAGCTCTCCGTGTTTCTTCTTCTTTTTTTTTCTCTCATTCGCTGGTTTTTTAACCTCGTTTATCCGCCGCTGTTTTGACGCGTCGACGGACGGCTGATCGATCAAGAGAAATAAATAATAAAAGATTGAAGATCCGGCTCGCGCGATAGCTACGCCCAAATCCGGAAGACCTTGGCCTGTCCTGTCAAGACGAGGGCCGCGAGCGACGTTAACCAGTTTCTTTTCAGACCGGCCGCGCGTCTGACTATAAAAGAACCCGTCATCCTCGAGTCGCGGATCAGTGGAGGTTTATTAGGGCAACCGAGCAGTATCGACGTCGAAGCTCCACGCGAACCCTACTCCAGGACGTTGCCTCCTCGGACACGATCCTGATCCTGCGCCGCGATATCGTCCTCGCGCACGCACTCTCCGATCGAGCGCACGGTTTCCTTCCGGTCTAACGCAAGCCTAGATCCTCGATCGCGATCGTACACACGTCCGAGACCCGCCAGATCCATTCGAACTAGTCTCGCTCGGTAAATAGGGTTTTCGAAGTCGTTTCTACGTTCCGAGATTTCCACTGGTCGATTAGGACAAATTTTCTTCGTTCAGAAACCTGTGGCTTTCGAATTTGTTGTCATGGCTTTCGTTCTGGTAAATATATACGTAAATCCTGCACTCTAAAGCTCAATTTATGCATACAGTTGACTCGCGTGTAACGCTATCTAAAAATCATTTTAAAGTTCTGTATACGTATACAGTTAGGAGCAAAACTGATCACACACACTTTAAATCACAATAACTTTTTTATTAATGGACCAAACGACTTCAATTTCTTTGTAAGGCTGAATTAGTTTAGCAAGTGACGTCTAAAAAATATGTTGAAAAAATGCATTTGGCAAATCAATCGGTAAAAATCAATTTTTACTATGGTTTTTCACAATTCCGACCGAATGCATTTTTTCAACATATTTTTTAGATGTCACTTGCTAAACTAATTCATCTAGCCATACAGTGAAATTGAAGTCGTTTGGTCCATTCATGAAAAAGTTATTCTGATTTAAGTATTGGACCATACGATTTAAAAATTTTTGGAATGTTAGAATAATTGATTTGATGCACAACGTGAGCAAAATTTTTGGAAAAAATTGCAACCTGTCCGAATTGCAGAGAAACTACTAAAAGTTGTATGTTGCAACGTTTTTATGTGGGCTTATATGGAAAATTTAGAAAACATCGTACGTCTGTATCGATTAAACATATTCTGGAAATTTCATAAAAATCGGTCAACGTTGCGATAATCTGCAATCTAATCTTCAACCTCCAACTGCAATAATTCTAAGGATTCATACATCTTTCATTGCCTGTCGATATTCCCCGCATCAACCGATTACGATGAAACTTTCACAGTGCATATAATTGACACAGATCTACGAAACGTATTTTCTAAATTTTCAATATAGGCCCACATAAAAAAGTTGTAAAACCTAACTTTTAGTATTTTCTCTACAATTCCGACCAATTGCAATTTTTGAAAATATTTTTCCACATCCTGTACTAAACTAATTGCACTAGCTTTCCAAAAAAGTTCAACTCGTATAGTACAATATCGAAAAAGTTATCGTTTTTATAAGAGCGTCCGAATATTAATGAAGTCACTGTAAATATGCAGTGTTTTTAATTACACGAGAGTTTACTCTAAAATCAAATTTGTTGAAATTGTGATATGCAGCGTTTACAACCACAGTCCTAGAGGATCAACGTTGCAGGAAATACAGTTTTCCGAGTCGTCTCTACTTCCTGTCGATTACATAAACGTCGAACGTAGAGGACACTTGTAAATGTTGATCATGGGAAATAGGGTGATCGAAATCATTTCCATCTCGAGAGGCTTTTAACGTCGTCACCGTGTACTCGTTTCATTGACGGTGTTCGAGGCGTTGCGCAGGCGGTTTCCCTGGAACACGCCTGCCACAGGGAGAACCTTGAAAACACTGGACTTCTAACGAGCCCGATAGTCGGTCGAGAATAAAAGTATTGTTTCTATCGTGAGAAAGGTCCGCGCGTTCGCCGCGGGATCCTTGAAACGTATCCACCGACGCACGTTTCCGTCGATATCGATGCTGTTCGCGTGTCCGCGATCTCGTCGAGTTCACGCCCCATCCAGTTATCTCTGTCGAGACCTCGAACGTGGAACGTGTCACGGCTAGAGGTGGAATCGCGAGCCACGTCTACCGTGACGACGATCCACAGCTTTTGTTACGAAGTCTCAAAATTCATTTGCTCAGATAGAATTGTGTCTATGGTACACAGTCGAAGAGTTAACACTAGACTGCGGATTTTGATGCACTTATGAAGAAATTGGCTGGGTGAATTATAAAACAGGAAGATTAGAAAAATCTAAAGCTCCAAATTTGTGCCTTTCTCCTACGAATTATGATGTATTTGGTATGTAATTCAGTAGATTTGTATCCGGCACGGATGCAGATCGAAGTTTCGAATCTCTGAGATCAATAGTTGAGGAGATATGGTCCCTTAAAGTTGAGCATATTTCACAAACCAATATGACGGCGCCCTTACCTGTCAAAAATGCTGAACTCTAATAGCTTCTCAACTATTAATCCTAGAGGATCGAAACTTCGATCTGCATCCGCGCCACGTACAAATCTACTGGATTACATACCAAATACATCATAATTCGTAGGAGAAAGGTACTAATCTTCAGTCCGGTAAAATAAAGTTTACCCAACTCTAAAAATATTGTTATGATGTTTTCAATGTAAAAAATCTATGAATTTAACTCCTAAACAACTCCTAAAATATTTTTATTTTGCATAAAGATCCGCGGTCTAGTCAACACTAAACCTACCACCACCGGTTCCAGATTTTCTATTTTACAATGATTGAAATAATAGAAATGATTGTAAAGTTATCTAGGATCTATTTAGTAGAGCGCACACAATTACAATACGACCCACGCAAACTCTAAACAAGGTAGGTTTAGTGTTAAGGGATGGTCGAACATTGTCGAGATGACAAACGATCCGGCGATTAGAGCGAGCCGGAAACCAGCGGGCCATTTATTGCTAGCCAGGTAGGATAGAAACAGCTGTAATTATATTTCACATGATGTATTACGACAAGTTTCGAGAGACAAGAACACAACAAAGAATTAAGTTTGTAACGCGATAGATGCTGCTGAAACGATCAACTACAAGTAGGGGGTGGTATTCGGAAGAGCGTCGATCTGCATTCGCATGCGTGCGAGCGCACGTGTGTTATGTACGAGAGGAGGGTACACGCGCCCACGCATGTGCATACAGTCGGCGGGATTGATTCCGTGGAAGCTGTACCGTGAGAAAAATGAAACGGATCGTAGTAGAGGCGAGAGATAGGTAGAAAGAGATATCTGAACGCGATCTTCGCGATGCCGGTTTGCAGGCAGGGCGAGATTCGCGTGGAAATTTCCGCCGGGACGGTCGACTTCACGGATTTTCACCCTCGCCTTCCTCTTCCTCGTCGAACTCGCCATCCTCCTCGGTGGTGGCTTCCTGGTATTGCTGATACTCCGACACCAGGTCGTTCATGTTGCTCTCAGCTTCGGTGAACTCCATCTCGTCCATGCCCTCCCCCGTGTACCAATGCAGAAACGCTTTCCGCCTGAACATCGCCGTGAACTGCTCCGACACTCTCTTGAACAGCTCCTAAAACGATCGTTTTACCACGTTTTTATTAGCTTGCTTTCTTGTCTGTCTGTTCGGAACTTTTGTAATTGATTTTAAACTAACTTCCTAATGAGCTAGAGACTTGAAATTTTAAACATAGCTCAGAACTGGATGACAATGCAATATTATAAAAATTTTTAAGAAAGCCTATGCGTTTAGGAGGTATAAATTATTTATAAATTTTACCGTTACGTTATAAAGGACCCCGCACTAAACCACGTGAAATGGGTCCACGGCGAAAATGTCAAAAAATGGACAGTTTCGGTGTTTCAACCCTTCAAAAGCCGGAGGTCAGACCAGCAGAGATATCACTTTCGGATCAATGCGGTTACCATTATAAAGGAACAATTTGCAAGAACTGATTGATGATTTAAAATGGGAAAAATCATAACGGATAGCGCTTTCCTAACGCATTATTTGTTTTAAAATAAGCAGTACACAAATAACCGATAGTTTAAAACGAATAATGCGTTAGGAAAGCGCTATCCGTTACGATTTTTCCCACTTTAAATCATCAATCAGTTCTCGCAAATAATGACATTTTCAAATTGTTTAAACAATACTGTCATAAACAATTATTCCTTAACTATTTTGTTCACTAAAAATTCATATTGTTCCCTTACAATGAAAGCGATGTATTTGCTGCTCTAACCTCAGGCTTTTGAATAGTTGAAACAACGAAACTGTCCATTTTTTGACAGTTTGCCTGACATACATTTGTTCAGTGACCCAAAAGGTACAACATATTTCAAATTCAGCCATTTTAGCAAAGGACCCATTTCACGTGGTTTAGTGCGGGGTCCTTTATTATTATTTTAACGATCATTTTTCAAGATACCGATGTTCCTAAGAAATTCACCTGAATAGCCGTCGAGTTCCCGATAAACGTCGCCGACATCTTCAAGCCGCGAGGAGGAATATCGCAGACGGCAGTCTTCACGTTGCTGGGTATCCACTCGACGAAGTAGCTGCTGTTCTTGTTCTGTATGTTCAGCATCTGCTCGTCCACCTCCTTCATCGACATCCTGCCGCGGAACACCGCTGCCACCGTGAGATAGCGACCATTACGGGGGTCGCAGGCGGCCATCATGTTCTTCGCGTCGAACATTTGCTGCGTCAGCTCGGGGACCGTCAGGGCCCTGTACTGCTGCGATCCTCTGAAACAGACGGTTTCAGTACCATTCCAGAGATTCATTCAAATAGCAACTATTTAATTTGAAAATTTTCATAATGAAACAATAACACGACGCGACGCGAAGTGAATAGCCCATTCACTTTGACGTTCATTGTACTCACTCTACCTACGCTCATCTATACTTGTAACAATGCTGCCGAACAGAGTTTCCCAACTTCCTCGAGCTCTCTGCTCGCTTTTCTCTGTTAGAAATCTGTACGATGAATGCTTTGAGTCGTGGATGTTCGGGATTACAGCAGAGTTGGACAGTGATTAATTCTTTTGTGATCGATTGTTTAATGGAATCGTAGTGGCTGTAATCATTAGACTGCGGAACTTTATGCAAAATAAATATGTTTGCGTCAACTGCAACAAACAAGGGCCGAGCAATCATTTCTTTCAGTCTTTAATAATGCTCAGAAGCTGCAACTAATACATCGACGTTCTTAAATTGCAAAAGATCCGCAGTCCTGAATGATACACGGTGTTGTTATTATAGCAAAAGTACAGATTAAATCACAAATAATTAATAAAGCAATTACTGATTATTTAGTAATCGGTAGCCACGATTAGGATTCTATATTAATCGTAATTTTCAATCATTAATCGCATTATGTATTACGTTTTGCCCGAGTCTGGATTACAGAATGTTAAAACGTTCGATTGGGAGAAGATAAAATGACTAGAAACTGAAGGTTTAGTTTGCTCAAAGTCCATCGAAGCACGACAACGTCCACGCGGGGAAACTCTGCTCCAAAACGATTTCGTTAGCGCACCTGGAAGTCAGGGGTGCGAAACCAGGGATGAAGAAATGAAGTCTCGGGAAGGGCACCATGTTCACGGCGAGTTTCCTCAGGTCGGCGTTCAGTTGTCCTGGGAACCTGAGACACGTGGTGACGCCGCTCAGCGTCGCGCTCACCAGGTGGTTCAAGTCGCCATAAGTCGGCGTGGTCAGCTTCAACGTGCGGAAGCATATGTCGTAGAGAGCCTCGTTGTCGATGCAGTAAGACTCGTCCGTGTTTTCAACCAGTTGGTGCACCGACAGGGTGCAGTTGTACGGCTCCACCACCGTGTCCGACACCTGTGCAACAATCGAAGATTACTATGTTAATAGTACTTTAAAAATCAGCTTCGTATCTTAACCCGTTGCCGTATTTTAACGAGTCAGTGTCGTGATGAACATTTGAACAAAATCTAACACATATATGAATGTTACGCCTTTCTTTTTAGACGAAATTGAATTTGAAATAAATCCAGCTGTACAAAAAATATAAATTTTCTAGAATGTAAATTCCAGATTTATACTAAATTATTCAAACTTGGCCGTTATTTTTTAACCCAATGGCCAAAAAAGGTGTTAGGTAGCGGGCAGGTTTGAATAATTTAGCCCTCCATGTAACTCTTTAAAAATTAAATAGCGTTCTTTTAAACGAATTTTTACAAACGCTTTTTTCAGTATTGCAAGAGGTATTTCTTGGCTCCTGTTTACAGGATGTTTTTGTTGGGATTAATGCTATCGGCGCACTGGTTCGATCATTGAAATTTAAAAGCAATTTTGCAAATTATCACATTAACCTCGACGTTTCGATCTGAATTTCGATCATTTTCCAGAAATAATTGCGTTTGCTTTGTGAATCAGTGTCTTGTTAACCGGCATAAATAGAACACGTGTTTCACTTTTTCAACGAATATAAAAATTGTTGCAGACGCAATTATTTCTTGAAAATGATCTAAATTCAGATCGAAACGTCGAGGTTAATGTGATAATTTGCAAAATTGCTTTTAAATTTCAATGATCGAGCCAGTGCGCCGATACCATTAATATTATTCGTTAACAACATTACGATCGATAAAAGGAAATATTTATTCCGATCGAACCGTTTAGATTTCTGGTGGACGGACACAAAATATCCGAAAACAAACTTTGCTCAAAGCAACATTTATCGGCGTGCTTTAAACACGTTTATTCTGAGAATTTCAGTGTTTATCGATATTCGTTGAAAAGGCGGTTCCGCGCGGATACTTTTGCCCATTACGGTAGGCGTCGGAACGGATGAAAGGGAGTCGAACGAGCGTCATCATCGGATACCTTGGGAGACGGAACTACACTGAAGGTCATCATGATCCTATCCGGGTACTCCTCGCGTATTTTCGAAATGAGCAGCGTGCCCATACCGGCTCCGGTCCCTCCGCCGAGGGAATGGGTCAGCTGGAAGCCTTGAAGACAGTCGCAGCTTTCCGCTTCCTTGCGTACAACGTCCAGCACGGAGTCCACCAATTCCGCGCCCTCCGTGTAGTGCCCTTTGGCCCAGTTGTTCCCGGCACCGCTCTGACCGAACACGAAATTGTCTGGTCGAAAGATTTGCCCGAACGGCCCGGATCGGACCGCGTCCATGGTTCCCGGCTCCAGATCGACGAGAATCGCTCTGGGCACGTACTTTCCTCCGGAAGCCTCGTTATAGTAAACGTTTATGCGCTCCAGCTGGAGATCCGAGTCGCCGTGGTAGGTTCCGGTCGGATCGATGCCGTGCTCGTCGGAGATCACCTCCCAGAACTGTTCGGGATCACAGTTAATTTATTAAATTCGAGGATAAATTTTGAGCGCCAAAAACAAGTAAAATTTTTCAAATTTTTTGCGGTAATGAATTGTAACAAGACGATTATCACAGAAATCACGCGACGTCTTTTTAATGTCTGAAATAAAACGTCTTTGTGCTGTCTGGGATTAGACAGCTGATTTTATGGATTTATGACAACAATGAGTAGGTATAATTTAAAACAGTGGACATATTAAAAAGATTTAGGGCCACCAGTGTATCAGTTTCGCCTTAATAAGGTAATTAAAAGAAGAAAGAGAATTTTATTTGGCTCCTGTATCTTGCAATCAATGCAAACATTTTTTATTTTGCACAAAGAACCGCAGTCTATCACTCAACTTGATTTCAAACGTTGCAATTCGGGTAGAAAATGTTTATTTCGCGTAAAAATCCGCTGTCTAATGATCATGTACAAATTTTTCTGCACACTTCGAATTCCGATGCCCGTAAGAAATTCTGAAGATTAATTTTTCGTGCTCTAGAGTAGCTTCACCCCCTATCCCTCGAAATTAGGGAAACTATGGTGTTCTTATGGCTCACCTTGGCTCCTATTTGATTGCCGCATTGGCCCGCTTGGAGATGCGCGATCTCACGCATTTTCGCAACGGTTCCCTTGCTGCGTTCTGTCGATTTTTATTCGGGATGAACGATTCGTTTCTTTCTCCTCGCGGCGGAGTCCCACTATCTCTCGTTTGGAACGGGTGTAACAGATTTGGACGAATGGTAAGGGCGACTCGCCTGATTTTTCTCCGCTTGATCCCACCAGCGAGATACGAACGTGAAGTTAATCCGAAACGAGGCGATTGTCCCGAGCGCACGCACCAAAACGGAAAGGCTCGACCTCGGCAACGACGATCAACGAGTCGTCGTTTGTTCGCCGGTTACCATGCATCTTTTGTTTCCGGCCGGGAACGTCGAACTGGATCGCCTCTCCCGGAGGTGCCTCGAAGTTATGGTTCTCTTCGTCGGAACTACTTTGTCTCCGCGGGAATCGCTCCGTAAAAAGTCCGAGAGCAACTTCTTTTCTTGTTCGGCTCTGTTTAAACACGCCTGGAAGCCATGCATTTTTACATCTTTCTTAAGACAAGAATGGAGTCCACATAGTGTATCTAATTATTTGCTCTCGTCAACAATTTTTGACAAAATTTCTTTCAGGGAAAACCTAGTGTTGTTCCAAATAATTGAAAAAAATCTATGCAAAGTTTCAGCTTGATTGATTAAACATTAAAGTAATTAATTTAATAAACTATTTACTGCGTCGAAAAATATGTTAGACAAAACCTGTAGATCTGGGCAGGCTGCGTTATTTATTTTAACCATTATTGGGCAATAAATAAATTTATTTAAATAAATAATAATGTAAAAATAAAAATTTAAATGACAAGTTTTTTGTTATTTGGATATTCAAATAAAAAGCAAAAATAATTATTTATTATTTGAGCAAGATTAAATGAATTATTTAAAGTAATAAAGTTAATTGTTATTTACAAGTACAATTTCAATTATTATTTGTATTGTCAAATAAAAAAAGGTTGCTATAGCAAACAGAAAACGCGCACGTGTACATTGTATATACAAAATACTAGACATAAGAGAATACCAGAAGCTATTTATTACCACGTTTTTTGATTTCCACCTCGATCCAAATAATAAATAATCTTTTATTTGCAAATAAGAAATAACAAATAGATCACGTTTGGAATTATTTAAATTACTTTTATTTAAATAAAAAGTTTAGTTATTATCTGCAATTAAAATCACACGTTTATTTATTATTTGAAATAAAATTTGCCCAGCACTGATTTTAACAAACGGTTTTCGAAGAAACGGAGAAAATCGTCGGACCAAAGTCCAAAAATTTTTCCGAGACTTGAAAATTCAAGTATGAGTTTATGATCTTTTATCAGCAAACATTGGCGAAAAATGTGTTGTTCTCTGAACTTGCAGAACGTATTCACTCATCCTCGGTGGGCTAAATAACCCATTTTTTGGAAAAAACGCCTAACAGCGTGCAAGAATAGGGTAGACACATCGCGCAACAGACAAGAGGTAAAATTAAGAGAGGTAAAGAGTTTGTTTTATTCAAGCGTTGTGGAATGTACATGGTAGAAATTGCCAATTCGATGAAAGGAAACTAGCGAAGACGATTCCTGGAGCATCCTGCGGCGTCGTTGGAGAACGAAGACCGGAAACGAATGGGTTCCTCGGCGGAGATGGCGTTTGCAGCCGGATGTTCTAGGATCCTCGTCTTCTCGAGGTAACGGGTTAAAGTTCGCACAAGACTCAGCGTCTGCCGGCGATCAGGGCCGCTGTTGGGTAGCCTGTGTAGGCGTAGGATGCGACTGGAGCTGCGAAGGGTGCAGCGGCATGAGCGACCACTGGGCTCGCGATGTAGGGTGCAGCGAAGGCGTGATTGATCGCATGAGCGTTGTAGCTGCTAGCATAAGTGCCAACAGTCAGAGCCGCTGGAATCGGCGCTGCTACGGCCGCTGGAACGGCAGCTGGGATCAAACCGGCGGAGCACACGGCGATCAGACCGGCGAAGAGGATCTGCGGAAGTGAAACGATGCATCGATTAGATTAATAGCTCTTGCACTTCATATTTTATGCAATGATTATATGTACTCAACGTTCTATCATTTTATCGATATTTTATTCGAAGTGTCGTGCAATTGATCGAAGGAAGCCCTTCGAGCACGAAAGGTTAACGTCTCAATAATTCACAGAATAATTCTTGTGCTTTTTGGATTGAAAAACGTTCACAGAATAATTCTTCTGATATCTAACATATCGACGACATGTACTTTTTGGTTTTAAAATGAACAATATAAAACAGTGATATACAGGGTGTCCCAAAATTCCTTCAACAGCCGGAAATGGGAGGTTCCTGACTTTATTTGAAGCAACATTTTCCTTTGTAAAAATGTTATCCGCGGCTTTGTTTAGGAGTTATTAACGAAAAATACGGACCAATCAGAGCGCGACATAGACGCGAGTTGGCACAGTCGGCCAATAGACAGTTGGCGCGCGGACTAGACTGTGCCAACTCGCGTCTAGATCGCGCTCTGATTGGTCCGTGTTTTTCGTTAATAACTCCTAAACAAAGCCGCGGATAACATTTTTGCAAAGGAAAATGTTGCTTTAAATGATCTCAGGAACCTCCCATTTGCGGCTGTTGAAAGAATTTTGGGACACCCTGTATAGATTAGATTAACAGCTTTCGCACTTGATATTTGCAAGATCTACTATTCTTCATACAATCTGTATATCATTTTATCTATCTATCATTTTATCGATATTTTATTCGAAGTGTCATTCGTTACTTGCTGGCAATTGATCTGAGCAAGCCCTTCGAGTACGAGGGGTTAACGTCTCAATAATTCACAGAATAATTCTTGTACTCTTTGGTTTGAAAAATACACAATATAAAACAGCGATGTATAGATGAGATGAACAGCTTTCGCTCTTCATATTTGCAAGATCTACAATTTTTGATACAATCTAGAGTATATCAAACGTTGATATTCAACGTTCTATCATTGTATCGATATTTTATTCGAAGTGTCATTCGTTAATTCCTGGCAATCAATAAGAGCAAGCCCTTCGAGTACGAGGGGTTAACGTCTCAATACTTTACAGAATAATTCTTGTAGTTTTTAGTTTGAAAAATGTTCACAGAATAATTCTTCCGATATATGTACAAACATATCGACGACTTGTACTTTCTGGTTTGAAAAATGTTCACCGAAAGAGTCAGCGCGTTTCCGGCGACTCCACTTACCAAGAATTGTGCGGAACTCATTTTGCTTGTTGGAGATCTCGAGGGTGTTTCGAGTGGAACGTTGAATGAAACTGTGATACCAAAACGATTAGGCGGACCGCTTTTATAGGTGGTTTCCGCGCGAGACACATACTCCCACTACGCGTGCTAATGGCGACGGAAGGTGGTTGCGAGGCACGATGCGACCAGGAACACGCTTCTGAATACCAAATCGCTTTGTTCGTTTTGTACAGAGTGCCCGGGTTCGTTACTTTCATCGGCCGAGCTTTAAGGTCGAATCTACACGTTTTTTCCGAGCGCCGAACCGGAGATCGATGGCCCGTGGATAGACTAATTGCAGGACCAATCGGTTCGTCGGTAATCTTCGATCGGATCTAACTCCTCGTTCATCCGGGTTCAAGTTGTTGTGGACTATGGACCCGATCGTGTTTACGACGTATTCTTCTTTAGGAGAGATCCAGTATTAATTTTTGTTGGGTCCTTTGTGATGCTTGGAATGTTGCTTCGATGTGCACTACCTTTTGTGGAAAAATTAAATTGTCCCTTTGGTTGCTCAAATGTATCTGAACAATCTTCATTTTCGTTTAAAAGGTTCATCATTCATTCCTTGTGTCAGGCGGTCTCTTTGTCCCTTCAGCAAAGAATTCTCTATTTCTTTCACTTTGTTTTCTGATTTCATTTAGATGATTGCAGTGAAATAAAATGTTTCTTTTGGAAGTAAATCCCTTAGCAGTAAGTCACCACAGAAAATTGCTGTACCATTGTTCACAATATTGTATTATTCAATATGTTGGTATCAGAGTTGGGCAAACTTTATTTTAAATAATAAATAAGTAAATAATAAATAAACGTGTGATTTAAATTGCAAATAATAACTAAACTTTTTATTTAAATAAAAGTAATTGAAATAATTCCAAAAGTGATCTATTTATTATTTCTTATTTGCAAAAGATTATTTATTATTTGGATTGAGGTGTGGAAATCAAATAAATAGTTTTTGGTCTTCTCTTATTCCTTGTATTTTGTATACATATACAATGACCACGTGCACGTTTTTTGTCTGCTAAAATACGTAAAGTTATTTGTCAATGCAAATAATAATTGAAATTGTATTTGTAAATAACAATTATCTTTTTATTATTTCAAATAATTCATTTAGACTTGCTGAAATAATAAATAATTATATTTGCTTTTTATTTGGATATCCAAATAACAAATAACTTGTTATCTAAATTTTCATTTAAATAATTATTTATTTAAATAAATTTATTTATATATATATATATATATTGCCCAACACTGTTGGTATCTAAGCAATTACTTAGACATCTAAGCAATTAATAAAATTAAAAAAATCATATACAGCGAGTGAACAAAATATTCATACGTTTCAAGAAATGTTTAATTTTCAAGTTAAAATAGCTCCGACTGCAAAGGGTTAATTAGAAGAATCGATGTGCTGTTCCCGTCGAGAAGTATTTCCCGAAGGGTTTCTAAGAATGGCGAGAGGATTTCTCGGAAGACGGACGGTGTCATCGGCACCGCGAGGCCGGGTCATCCGTCGACCCTTGGATGACATAATCGTTGGCCAGCAGGTATGCCAGTTTCACTTGAACCAGTAATACAGATTGGGTGCGGCTCGTTCACGTTCTAAATACGAAAAACGGGCGTACATACGTTTTACGTCGCGAGGTTGTGACACCATGAGTTTCGAAGATCGTTCCACGATCGTGACTCGAATTCCTAGTGGAATGGCGTCTCGTCTACGATTCCCCATCGGACGCTAAGACTTTCCCTCGGTTCGCCGTGCCGCGCCGCCCCGGAAAAAAACGTGTCGACTCGTAACTGTTCTTTTTCGGTAAATTGGGTGACGAGAAAAAGCGGGATCCGGACGATTTATCTTCATGGCCAAGGACCGAGCGCGTCACGAGAGCCCCGAGGGAAGAGCGACGACGATCGCCGGCGAGGTGCAGTGTCGATGAACCGCGATAGATTGCAGCGAACAGGCTCGAGAACGGTCGAAAAATTTCTCGACCTCTCGCTCGAGCAGTTGTTACATATTTCGATAAACTGCCGCAGACGAGGACGAACAACAATTTGCAGTCGGAGCTTTTTTAACTTGGAAATTAAACATTTCTTGCGACCCAGAATAGTTCCATTGTGTATGATTTTGTTTGTTTTATGGATATGAAATTGATATAATACCTCACAATACTGAAATGTGTTATTAATTAATAGTAGACAGCGGATCTTTGTTGTAATTCGGGTGGAGAATTTTTATTTTACATACTGCAGTGAAATACCGAGTCTATTTCTGCGCGGAGTCGTTGTTTCGCGTGCTAGATCGTTGCATTTGAATACAAGTACGCGAAATAAACGCAGGAACACCGAATCGGCAAGCCGGAACGCGATTCAATCATTTTCTTTATTGATATATTTTAAAATTCTTCTAATATTTTCACTGCTTTAAATTACGCCTACAGTGGGCTCCCGTATAACGCGATAAAAAAATTGTTTAAACAGACCGTGTACGATCTTTTTAAACAACTTTTTGGTCGTGTTATACGGGAGCCCACTGTAGGCGTAATTTAAAACAGTGAAAATATTAGAAGAATTTTAAAATATACAGGGTGTCCCAAAATTCCTTCAACAGCCGGAAATGGGAGGTTCCTCAGATCATTTGAAGCAACATTTTCCTTTACAAAAATGTTATCTGCGGCTTCGTTTAGGAGTTATTAACGAAAAATACGGACCAATCAGAGCGCGACCTAGACGCAACTTGGCACTGTCGGCCCGGCGCGCCTACTGTCTATTGGCCGACTGTGCCAAGCTGCGTGTAGGTCGCGCTATGATTGGTCCGTATTTTTCGTTAATAACTCCTAATCAAAGCCGCGGATAACATTTTTGTAAAGGAAAATGTTGCTTCAAATGATCTTAGGAACCTCCCATTTCCGGCTGTTGATTGAATTTTGGGACACCCTGTATAATAATGTGAACAATATTGTGGACAATGGTACAGCAATTTCTGACTCCGAGTCACCCCTCAACGTAGTCGTGGACACAGTTGGGCAAAGATTATATTTAAATAACAATTTTGCCCAATTCTGTCCACGACTACGTCGAGGGGTGACTCGGAATCAAAAAATGCTGTACCATTGTTCACAATATTGTTTGCATTATCAAATATATTGGTACAATACAATAGACACTTTATTCGATTATTTAAATAAAATGTTTGCCCAACTCTGGACGTGCATCGTGTGTTTCATGCCAGAGGGAAAGGTTCGATGAAAGGTTCTGGTTAATTGCATCGGCGACCTTCGCGGCTAGGTATGGCTTCATTCCTAGACTTTCTCTGTGAACTTAATTGTTAATTTGGTCGCGTAAGTTTGATGTCTTAATCCGCGGCCGGTTTTCAAGCTGCTCGGCGTAACGCGCGTTTTCGCTTCGGCAGCTTCAAGGCGATCCTCCGCGTGAACTCTGTTACGCTGATAACGAGAAGTTACAGTATAAAAAGTATTCGTACACCCCCCGCCCCTCCTTTAAAATAGAATAACTTTTTTAAAATTATACCGAACGACCCGAGTTTTCATAATTCATTAGAAGCATCGGTTTACGAAATGATATGGTGGAGGTGGACGAAATGTCCACCGATCCAGAGGTGTAGATTCACCCCTAGGACGGATGACCATTACTTTTTATACACCCTGTACAGTCGACTTACGCAATGTTTTGTACATGCACGTACTGTACAATTACTGCAACATACAATACATGTATGCGCCCATAATTATGAAAGTAGTCTAACAAGACAACGGTTACCCAATCGTAACGCGCCGATTTTAATGGAATTTTTATATGATACAGAACTCAAAAAAATATTGACACGTATTTTGTGTATGGCTGCCGGTGAAAATAGTCTTCAAATTTGGGGTGGAAACAACAGCCACATTATTGAATATCTCCGAAACTATTAGGCCTCGACGAAAGTTTGATAATCCAATTTCTGCGTCTTCGAATGATCAAGCCGTAAATCAAATCGGATCTTTATGCAAAATAAAAATGTTTTGCTTTGATTGTGGGAAGCAGGAATGACATAAAAATTGATTTCATCCCTTAACGACTTTGTCACGTTAAAAGCAATATTACATCATTCTCGAATTTTTGCAATCTTTTACTGTTTTATATTTCACCCAACCAATTTCTTCATAAATGCATAAAGATCCCCAGTCTATAGTCATATATTTCTTGTTTCGAGATATTTAAAGGAAAAGGATGTTAACACTAAATGAATTCCATATAATGTTGAAATAACGAGCACTATCTAACATTTTGGACAATATCGTAAAAATTACATTGAATCAATTTAGTTTAAAATAACGCGTTGTGAAATAACTGATAAACTCATTTTTTATTTCATTTCCACTTAGACCGCTTTCATAATCATGGGCACACACAGAAACAGCTTTTTTAAACAAGTTTCTGGTCGCGTTAAACGGGAGCCAACTGTATTCTATAATTGAAAACATTTATTCGCGAACCGAGTCTCGAAGCGGATGCTCGCAAACTTAATCTATATTTAATTGTAATGAATATTTTGTCACGTAACGCGCCTGTTGACAAGAGCGTTCGCGCGTGTTTGAGAGCGTGTTACACCGCTCCGAATCTCTAATTTTATATAATTTTAAGTATAATTAACTATTCGGTTTTCGTCGCGAATCACCCTGCCACACCGGTTTCACCGCGTTAACGATTCTCCCGGCGCGTGAGAAATTCCGAAATTCTGCTGTTGGACAACGTGACGCAACGGAACAGGAGAACGGATCACACCGTTATTGTTGTACACCGTCGATGTCGATAGACGCGTAACGTTCGCACAACGTAACCAACGCTGGAATGCTTATATTAACCTGTTTGCATCACGCGGAGTTATGAATAATATACGCTTATAACCAAATTTTTCCCTTTGTCGCTTTGTTGCGTGCGTGGTGCAATCCGTGGCGCAATCCGTCACAAGTAACATTATCGTGACGGGGGCCAGTCTCTATGGACGTAAATACATCGAAGGTGTGTAACAGTGTTTACCGTAGGAGGATTAGGTACAGGATTAGCAATTCGTCAAGGGACATAAGTAGAATCGGTTAGCTTGTGCAGACAATCAACAACACCCTGCTTTCAATCGCCTCACAGCTTTCGAGCGTCTAGCACTGCCGGTCAAATGATAATTATTCGAATTATACACTTGTTTACGTGGAAATTCATTATCGGTTTTATCGGACACAAAACAAACTTTTTAGCAGGGACCATAACTGTTGTAACTAGACTGCGGATGTTTATGTAATTTTCAATTTTTATAGACAAATCTTAAGAAAGTGGCCTGAGATGAAATCCTATTTTTAATGGGAACAATCTTTGTAGATCCAAAACAAATAAAAATCTTACTCAATTCTATAAGATTTTATATTGTAGAATTTTTTGAATATTTTCATACGCCATAAATGCATAAAGATTCGCAGTCTAGTTATAATCAAAAAGGAAATGTCATAGAATAACAAGTATTTCATCGACTAAAATCGTATTGGTTACAAATAAGGATTATAAGTAACCGAACATTTTTTCTCTTGTTGGTAAATCTTATCGTTGGGAGAACTTCATTTCGATCACTTATAACAGTTACCACTGAGAGAAATTTATTTCAGACGGTCATAACAGTTATTGATGAAAGTTTGTAATAGTTTGTAATAGTACAATCAATTATTTCATAAATATTTTATTCGAAAAATTAATTGCTGCAATCAAAATTTAATGTGACGAACAAACAGATTTTGTATTGTTTTTATGGTCTGTTGATTCGTCTTGTTGTACGAATCCTTCTCAATGAATTTCACAGGCTTGCTCCATTCGAAAAAGAGTAGACGAGTCAATAATTAAATAAGCAACCAAAATGAATTTTCTCATCAATAATTATTACGAACAAGTAAAAAGAAATTCGATCATGAGCGATTGAAATAGATTTCTCAACTTTATATTAATGATTTTTAGAAAATTTTAGAATAACTGTTATTTTTGGTCCCTGCTTTTTAGAAATTTATAAAAATAACATGTGAAGTACCTAGTATAACTTTATTTTTAAAAGGAAAGGAATGTGGCAAGGAAATAAGGAGTTTTTTAAAGCCAGACAGTTGACTGCTTCTGACTGCGAATGCTTTTCTTTGTCATTTAACTAGCCGTTTCACTAAAGACCCAGTCATAAATCAAAAATAGTGTCCGGGCACGGTCGTTGTCCGCTCAAACCCCCGGCCTTTGGACAACGAAGGAGCTTTTACTGAATTTATAAAGTTGGCTTCCGAACCACCTTAGAAAACATTAGTTAAAAAGCTTATCCCCGAGACAACGCTATTTTTCGTTTCCGGATATAGAAAATGCTAAGAAACTCTGACATTATAATACACTGTGACATTCCTCGTGGATGCATCTTCGCAATCCCAACAATCGTGAATTAAAAACATTAGAACGCGTCCCGCAAATCCAGTGTTAAGTAGGGGATTTGTTTGCACCATCTTTTAATCCCCTTACGGGCAATCGACAAATCTCTCCTCCGTTTGTGTAAACAATTTCTACACGCTCCTGTGGAAATGCCATAGCACGCCTCGTAATTCAATGTTTGTCGACCCACGCGTCGGTGTAACTATTCGAAGATTCATGAGTGTTATGAATATAGAATAGGACGAGAAACGAATGTGGTCACTGAATCGATGCATTTCCGAAGTCCGTATTGAAAGTCAGCCCGAGGCAAGACTGATTGTACGGATTTAATTCATATTCGAAGCTCGTGTAAATGCAATAGGTTCTTGCGCACGTCATATCGCCGACTTGTATTTACAAGTATGTTCTTGCACATTTCACGCACACATTCCCACAGAATTTGATTATCTGTTCCGGAAAAAGATGACGCTGTTACAGGATTATATGCAATTTCCGAAATAAATTGGTGCGTCGCCGCGGTATCGATTCGATTCGTGTGCCAGGAATAATGTTGTGTCACGGTTATTATATACCCAGTATAAACAAGGAGGGTTATAATTAGGGTAAGTCGAGCACGTACACGCGTTAATTATTCGCGAGCGTGGGGTCCGGATTTGGAATGTGATGGGCCGAGGGTCGTGGGACGTCGAAATTTCGAGGGTCGCAAGTTTCAAAGTGCGAAAATGCGTTTGATTGCGTGTTTAGAGAGGCGGTTTATTTAATGGAACAGAAAACAGAGAATAAATCGGCGAACTCGATGAGCCAAGTGTCGTTCAAGGAAGGACGTATGGCGCGGAGTAGGCGAACGGAGAGTATGACAGCGGTGCGGCGGCTGGTGCAGCTGCGAATGTGTACGGTGCAGCTGGGAAAGTGTACGGTGCAGCAGGTACAGCAGCGTGTACAGCGAGCGGTGCAGCGAGCGGTGCAGCGGCCAAAGTGTTGTAGTTCCTGGCGACGACTTGGCTACTCCTTGCGGTGACGATCGGCGCTGGGAGAGCTGCGAGCGGAGCCGCTGCCAACGGGGCTGCTGGAGCCGCTATGTACGGGGCTGAGAGCACACCTGCGGAGGCCATGGTGGCGATGGCGAGGATGAGGCACTGAAAAATCAAACGCAGATGCAATTGCAGTTCAAACGATACTCGAACCGGACGCCATTCGGACTTGCTCTTTCGGGTCGAATCTAATTTGCAAACCAGAGTCTTAGAAAACATTTCTTCCTGTCCACAGTATCTCAATTCTACACGATCTTGCTTATTTTAAATGTATTTTGATTATCGATCGTTGTTAATAACAAGATCTATTGATGATCTCGGCGCAAAGGTTCGATCGGAGATACAAAGTTTTTGCATGTGCAGTTTTTTCTTCTTTCTTGAAAAGGATCCATGTTAGGATCGAAACGTAGAAAGTTTAATCAAACTAGCAAAATTGCTTTAATTTGTATCTCCGATCGAACCTTTGCGCCGAGATCATCAATACATCTTTGCTTACTTTGTTCTGCATATGAAACCGATGCAGTTTACTCGAACAATAGTTAGTCGAAAAGTGTAAGCAAGTTTCCATGGCGTCTCAAAGTCGGATAACACGAACAGAATTTTAGAAACAGATTAAAAATCTAAATGCAGCCGGGTACCAGTCCAAGAAAATTCTTGCTAACGACTGGCAGCTCAACCGAAAGACTTGGAGGATCGAATCGGTCGAACTCCTAAGACAGTTAGAATAGCGAACCGTGGATGGATCCAGGGTGCAGGATCGAGAACGACTTACCGCTGACTTGATCATGTTGAAGCTTAGCGATCGATTCGGTTACTCTGGGGCGAGTGTGAAGAATCGTCGGGGCGTCCTCACTTTATACCCGATGTCCACCGCTCTTGTCGCGCGTCGCCGGACTTACGAAAATTTTCGAAGCATGGCGAGCGGCGCGGAGCGGAGCAGAGCGGAGCGAATCGGCGCGGCTTGCGAAAGCCTCGACCTCCGCACGTATACCCGGCCGCGACACGTCCCGTATCGATTTCGTCGGTAGCGCTCGCAATTGAAATGCCGAGCGCGCTTCCGTGCGCGCTTTCTGCGCGCGAGATCCTTGCGTCGATTCCGCCACAGGCCGTGGCCGCCGCGTTCGCAATGCACGAGCCTGGTGGTGTCGCACCCCCTCGTTTCATCCCCTCGTTTCATCCCCTCGTTGCATTCGCCGGCTCACAGGATCGGTCGATCGATTTCGGTGACCTTGATCACCGAACAGGGACGCCGCGACCGGACGCGCACCGCGCCAGTATGGTCGAATTATGTAAGCAACTATGCCGGAGAAATTGTATAACACCCTCGACTATTCGCCCGTTCATCCGTCCGTCCGATTGAAAAGCGTAACAAGGTTATAACGGATTACACGGGCCGCGTCTCGCCACCCACACGATCCGCAGCTTCAATTACTTTGTTTTCACTTTCCGCTACCTTTGACTCGCCCTTAGCCAGCCCGGTTCACACTTTCGCGCCGTGCTTCCCCTTTCGATCCACAGAATTCGAAACGTCATGCGAGTCATCTTTTTAGTCGGCCGCTACGAACAAATCAAGATCCTTCCTTCTCGGAAAGATTCCGAGCACTCCACGAGAAACAGAAAAAGTGGACACGCTGGTAAAGAAGCGCCTTTTGGACCAGACGTTGTCTTTAGCCTCTTGCCGTGACATTTTCTTTACAGTCACGGTGATTAAAACGTCTTTGTCTCCAAGAATGTTGTAAAAGAGAAAAGAACTGTGCCTCGGATTGACACGAGGGACGAATAAGGGTTAAAAAGAAAGGCTTAGCATTCATTATTGTTAGACTTTGTGTTTAAAGTCTTCGTCGACAACAATAAAGCCCATCGTCATTTTTATTTTCATCCTGCAGGACCGCAAAGGATCCACGAGATGAGACAGCATTAAGACAATATTAAACAGTCGTTTAACTCCAGTCGCTGCATAATTCTTCGCCGATTCCCAGTGTTCCGTGGACAATTCCAACGAATCCGTTCCGCGATTTAGTTTCGATCCGTTCGCTCGCTCGCTGTGTTTCGTTTCGGTCCCGCGGTCGCTGATCGCCGCCCTTCTCTCTCTCTCTCTCTCTCTCTCTCTCGATCTCCCTCTCGCTCTCGCTTCGCCGCTGCAACAGCGTCTTCGCTCTGTCTCTCCTCTTCCGCAAGGCCGGACAACTTCAAGGCGAAGCACCCGGTTTTTTCTCAAGTTCAAGTTCGTCGAGTCGAGAACGGGAGAACGCCTGTTGCTTCCACCATAGGTGCGCCACGGGCTTTTTGCGAGGGGTAATTCTCCGGCCTTGCGGACATCCATATACGCATTGTTCGCTGGTCCAACGAATTCCTGCGTTTCCTGGTCGAAGGCACTGCCCCCTTCGATGAAAATTTTACGCCGTTGTTTTCCGGCGTGGGCGTCGAGGAGATTAGAACGTGTTACGTGGATAAATCGCGTGGGATCTTATCAGACCATTCGTTCCGCTGAGGAGTTCTCGCCGATGCTCCAATTTTTGGTTGTCCTCTAATTCGTATCTAGATCTGCAAAGAAATATAGAATCACGCGAATTTTGAGAGTTTATATTAAAGAATTTAGAGAGTTTATTTAATAGAGATGGATAGAAACTGTACCGACAACTGGTCTGCGGATTTTCATACAGAATAACAATTGTCAACATTGCAAGAAATAGTAGCCATATAGACGTCTCTTTCTTGCCTCTCGTTTTTGTTACGAGTGCAATAAGTTCGCAGATCACTAACAATATAAGAGAATATAAAATCTGTAATTAAAAAAAAAAACACATTTTTCGCTAATGTTTATTGTTAAAAGATAATAAAACCACAAATCAGTTTGCAAATTCCAGAGAACACTTTCGGATTTTGGTCTGACGTTTTTCTCGATTGAAGATATTCGAGGAAAATGATTTTACAAGCATCCAATTAATTATTCCAATGTCTAATCCATTTGGGCCACGTTTTCCCGTTATCCGATCGAGCTCAAACTCCGCACAGATTTGTTTGGAATTATTTGGAACAATTCTGGGGGGTGCCGTAAAAGAAACCCAACAAAAACATCCTGTGAACAGGAGCCAAGTTCCTATGGCCGTGAAAAACTCGTGAGATCAAACAAAATACGGCCAAGTTCGTTAGCTTAGAAATACCTCTTGCAATACTGAAAAAGCGTTTGTAAAAATTAGTTTAAAAGGACGCTATTTAATTTTTAAAGAGTTACATGGAGGGCTAAATTATTCAAACCTGGCCGCTACCTGACACCTTTTATGGCCATTGGTTTAGAAAGTAACGACCAAGTTTGAGTAATTTAGCCCTCCATGTAACTCTTTACAAATTAAAAAGAGTTCTTAGTATGTACCCAATTATAGAGTACACAGTATGTACCAAATTTCAAGCTTGTAGGTCAATGGGAAGTACCCAAAAGGTTCTGATGATCTGTCAGTCAGTCAATCAGTGACAAATTTAGCGATTTTTGAGGTCCTATACGTCGGAACCTACTAATGTTGGAAGATTAATGTTTTGTCAATATTGAGACATGATAGCATTTAACAAGTGTACGAAATTACATCTCTCCATCTGCCTCCAGTGCCGAGTTATAAGCTTCTAAAAAACGGCTAAGTTGTTTCGTGTAAAGGGAGGTAGTGCGAGAACTTGGCTGGTGCACTACCGTGCACCTAGATTTTGTCAGAAATGTTTGACAAGAGAAAATAAGAGCCAGCCTAGTGAGAGTTAGCAATTAGGAGAACCCCTATGCGTGACCCAAACGAGGATCGAGCCGATCAAGAGTGAAAAATGAAACAGGTTCCGTAATTTCTGGGCCGCACAGGGAGCAGCGTGGCTCGCGCAACTCGGCCCTTGTAAGGTCGCGAGGAAAAGCCGTGGAAAAATCGGCTGGCTCTCGAGGACAAGGTTTTTCTGTGGAGCGAGCGCGCGGTGCATCGATAAAGGACAAAGGCTGAAGGATAAGGGAAGTTGAACGTTCGACGAGATCCGGCACGAGATCCTCGACGAGTTTTCGATCGGCGAGGTGGCGTTTTTTCGAAATTGCAAGGACACCGGTGCGCCGGATGGATCGCGGAAAGGGGAAAACCAGTTTGCGATTTTGCGGGGAAAAAACTCGTCCGAAAGAGCGGGGGGCCGGTAGCTGCGGCGGCGGCGAGAGAGAAATAGAAAACGGCGAAAAAACCGAATGGAAACCGAGCGCATTGTTGGACCACGCCTGGCGCAGAAGCTAACCCGGGGGAGGCGTTCTCGAGACCTTGAAGAAATCCGCGGTTTCTTGGGCGCAAAACCTTTCTCGGCGAGAGCGGGGCGAGGGGAGAGACGAGTCGATTGGTCGAGCCGGACTCGGAAAAAATTGCCGGGGCATCGAGAAGGGGGCGAGTGTATCTCCCTGTTCGTAGGTAGGTTGCGCGGAGGACTGGCTGTTGCCCTTCGCGGAACGATGAAAACGGGTAAAAAGAACGATCCCGAGGGAGAGAAGCCGTCGCGACGGGGAGGGGGTTGCGGAAAGATGAGAATCTTCGTCGCGGTGTTCGCCTATATAAACTGCGAATCCTCGCGATTTCGAGTATGATCGTTTCAACTCCCCTGTTGTGCATTCAAGTATCACTTCTTCACGTAGCCACCATGTTCAAGACGGTGAGTAGCATTCGACAAGAATAACGGCTAGACTAACAGCATAGAGCTAAGAGCTAATGTGATTTTCTCGGCACAGCTGTTGTTCGCTGGATTGTTGGCGGTGGCCATCGCCGCTCCTTCACCGGTTCCGGCTCCAGCCCCGGCTCCTGCCCCGGCTCCAGCTCCGGCTCCTAGCTCCGGCGCTCTGATCGGTGGCCCTCTGATCGCTCCGCTGGCTCCGTCTCTCATCCCGAACATCGCCCCGCCATTGTTCTACACCAGCTATCCGGCGCAGCTCAACTATGGCTACGTACCCTCGTCTCTCATCTACAAGAACGTGATCTACTAAGGTGGTCCCGTGACCGCGGCCCATCGGAATCATATCGAATCAAACCTAACCGAACCACATTGCCGAACAGCCAACCGATCGATCGACCCTCTCTGTTCATTCCCCGAACACGAATCATTAATCGCGCGACGCATCCTTTCATCTCCACCTACTTGTCAGACTGCTCCATGGAATTCTCTGTTCCGATAATTCGGTGTGAATAAAACCGCTTGAAAGCAGCCGTTCTTGTCGTTCTGTCTCGTTCTGCGTCGCAACCCCTCCGTTCGATTTCGGACATGACCGCGGACCGTCCGAACCGATCGCTCAATTGCCCGCTTGTTAATGAGCGGCTGTCGCCGCCGCGGGGGAGACTCGTTACGCGATTCGCCGTCGCTTTATAAATCCGATTGCGTAACAGCGGACGTGGGCGTGATCACACTTCAAACGATCGTTGTACATCCACCCGCGCATACCGGCGCGTACGTGCACCAGTAAGAACAGTACGAGTTGCAATAGTTGCTCTCCGAGCCTCGCAAGAAGTCTCCTGGCAGGAATTGATTCGGTCAAAGCAGGCACTTTCGGTTCCAGCCGAATTATTGGCTAAATTGTATAACAGCACGGCCTAGCCATTGGCTGCGAGCGGGGAGCCCGTTTGTCCCTGTGTCGTCTCGTTCCACTAAAAACGAAGAGTTGACTTTAGATAGGTTTGCGTAAGCGTCCGATGGTAAGGCAACAAGCACTCACGTCCGAGAGCATATCTTCGCGAAAACCATGAAAGAAGGGATTCTTGATCCAGGAGATGAGAGTGGGCGTGGCCACGTGGCTCTCGACTCGAGCGAAGCCGGGGCGTCCGTGTTCCTGTTCGATGCACAAGAGGCTGAACCTTCTCAAAGCAAAGGACTATTTACCTCGTTCCCTCCACGCGCAAAGTGTGCCGAGTGGGAGCGATTTAGTTGTCAATCGAAGCGTGAATCTCGCCTCGTGGACGCCTCGCGCACCACTTCTGGGTAATCCGATGAAAATCCGGTAAATCCGTCGTCCGAACGAACCGGACAAATTCTAATACCATGTCATTATCCACGTGGATGATCGAACGAAAAGCCTATCGCGATCCAGGAACGACGTTAAATACCGTCGAAAGGTTAGGGACTCGCCGCTTAGCGGATCGCGTCTCCGCGCTCCCCCGCGGGCGCTTTTGTTCCGACGAGTTAATTATGCAACGAACAGAAACAATACCGAACGGTTACGTAAAGGTACACGCAATGTCCTCGCAGCTGTGTGTGCAGCGGATGGCGAACGGTGCGGAGCAGATGCGTTTTTTGCAGCATTATCGTCAGGTCTAGTCGGTTTTGCGTTCAGTGACGGGTGAACATCGTCGTTGGGGAACGAAAAGCCGGGCCGGTGACGGCGGATCAAATCGACAGCCTCAGTTTTTCTCGGATCACTAGGAATCGATCCCTCCGAGCTGCCCAGCAGGGCCGGATTAAGCCCCGTAGCAGGAGTAGCAAATGCTACGGGCCCCGCGCCATACAAACAAGGGCCGTTACATGAGCGCCTGTCTATGCCAGGGGGCACAGATAGTTTTCCTAAAAAAGAGCTCATTCATTGTGACTGCCGCAAAGGTGCGCTACATTTACACACGAGCGGCCCTGATGCAAAGCCTTGGGCCCCGCCATAATATTTGCTACGGGCCCCGCGCTTGCTTAAAGGTGATTTTACGGCGGGCCTCCGCGGCCCGGGCCGCCAGGGCCTTTTCTCGTAAATTTTCGTGCGGGTCGACAGGCCCGCTGTTCCCCGCTGTGCGTGGCAAAAAAAAATGTCTCTTCTCTTCACGGTTCGTTTAGGTCAGGGATGGGCATTTTGGCCTCAATTGAGGCAAAACCGTCCCCACCGTAGCGCCTACTGCCCCCCACCAGCTTCCATCGTTACTATGAAAGAAAGACGCGCTTCGTCCGTCGCAAGCAGTGCGCAGGCCTCGTGCATCGGAGCCGCGAGCAGCGCCACGGTAAGGAAGCTTGGTGGGGGAAGCAGGCGTTTGAGGGGCCCCACCCGTGCCCATCTCTGGTTTAGGTAAACATTAGCTTCCCTCTAAAGGCGCGTTTACCGCGAGCGTTCGGCGCCTAGGCGCGCGCTCCTTTTCTCGTAAATTTTCGTGCGGGTCGACAGGCCCGCTGTTTCCCGCTATGCGTGGCAGAAAAAAAGGTTTCGTCTCTTCACGGCTACTTACAATATGAAGGTATCCTACCGCCTTAGAGGGAAGCTGATGTTTACCTAAACGAACCGTGAAGAGACGAGACCTTTTTTTTCTGCCACGCACAGCGGGGAACAGCGGGCCTGTCGACCCGCACGAAAATTTACGAGAAAAGGCCCCGGCGCGGCGGCCCGGGCCGTGGAGGCCCGCCGTAAAAGCACCTTAATCCGGCACTGCTGGCCAGGTGATATCGCACGATAACGAGATGAATGACGCGCGTCCAATGCATTCATTCATTTATGCCCATACCCTCGCCACAGATTCGTCGACTCTGATAGGGTTCGTGCTCTTTGCAGGCTACCGACGCTCGCCATCGTATTTTTAACTAGTCCGACGCGAGGCGCGACGCGCCGCGCCGCCGTCGTCGGGTCGGTTCTGTGACGACACTCCTTGCACTCGCCGCTAGGATTCCGTCATTTGCTCGATCCGTCATAGACTTCTATTCGCATCTCAATTAACGCGTAACTACCGCACCTGTCATAAAATACCACAAAATCAAACTAACTTATACAATCCCCGAGCACGGACTTTCTATTTCGGACACGGTTGATGACGGCCTTAACGGTGAAGGTTCATAATACTTGTGGGTTATTAATACAATATAAAGTGCAATATGCGAAATATATAATTCCGATTCCGTCTACGCACGTGTTCCATAGGATCTCATGGGTATGATTCGATTGACGCCTTCGACTGTCTCTTCCGGTTTTGGAAGCATCTGTATGCTTGATCCTTTTCATAGGGTGACGACCATACGTACTCAACGTGTAAATTGCAGTTGATGTCAAATGTAGAAATGCACGGATGCAAGGAAAATTGCACGAGATTCGAATAGTTTGCAGGAGGATCGGGATTTAAGATTTTGTGGAGAGATTAATGTCTCCCGATGATTCTATAAAATTATTGATGATTCTCGAGGATGATTAATACAATATTGTTGCTTCTGCCTCCGTACGCGTTATTGAGATTTCACCAGAGGTTCGCTAAAGAAGTTCACACTAAAGAATGTCTGAGGAAAACGTATTTATAATTTCAATATTTCTAAAAGAAAACAGGTCGGGAGCACATTATTTTGACTCATCCGGTAATTCTAGAATGAAACTAGGGTAACTGCACCAGTGAATGAACATTTAAGAAATTGTTCAGGAAGATATTTAATTTAAAAAAAAACATGTGAATTAATTGAATCTCATATATGCCAAATGGCTCCCTATACTTCGTTTGTCAAAAATAAATGAACACAAATAAAATAAAATTATTATTATTTTTCTTTATTGAACGTTAAATAAAAAATATAAAAAATACCAGTTAATGGACACTACATTTTTAGTCTTAGGCTTCAAATTTGTTGACATATACAATAACGTTCATTTACTGGTGGCCGTTTGTTCATTGGTGCAGTTACCCTATATAAATAAAAATCAAATGCTGTTCGTTGGTGAGCGCATCACTTGAGAACGGCTGGACCGATTTGGCTAAGTCTTTTTCAAAAATGTTCGTAATAGTCCGAATAAGGTTTTCCGGCAAAGGAAAATCGGAAAAGTTTCTTCGGGAGACAATGAAAGTGCTTTTTTCTATGGGATTTCTGAATATACTCAAGACCATAACTCACGATTCGAACGATGGACATGCGTAATTCTTTTCTTGTTTTGTTCGTTATGGTCCTGGAAAAGTTTTCAGGAAAAGAAATCTGAGATAATTACAAAGGAAAATCGGACAGACTGCAAAAATCATAGTTCACGAGCAGCTTGTATCAAATAAATAAATGCACGATTGCAACGAAAACCGCACACGGCGGAGATTCGAATAAATCACCGGAGGATCGGGATTGAAGATCTCGTGAAGAGGAGGACGCAGGGAAGGGATTAATGTTTCCCGATGATTCTATAAAATTATTGATCGGCGGGATGCAGCAGCGCACGATGCGATCAGCTCCGGCCGGTGCATCCACCCCTTGGCATCGACCGCCGCGTCGGGTTCACCGACCTACGGTTCTCTCCTTACGAACGACGTTGCAATACTCCACAGCCCCGCTGCACCCGCTCCGCCCCGTGCATCCCCAGTATATCCGGCCGCTTCCCTATCGTTGGCCCAGTCCGTCGCCACACTTTTAACCGTACCTCCGTTAAATCGGGCCATCGTTAAATTTAACGAACCCGTGTCCGTGGAGCGCGGATATCGATCCGCCTATATTTGGGGGCGAACTCTCTCCGAACAATTGGACGTTTCCTCTTGATTTGCTCGTTCCTCGCTTATTATAGACACGTCGTAGACGAACGCCTCTGTCGACTCCGTCCAGGATGTCTTTTAAACTAATTATAGCGACGTCGTTATCGCGTAAGTTCCATGAACGACGGGAGAAGATCGAGGAGGAGAGAAACGGCAAGATGAAATTCAATTACCGACTCGATATTTCTTGTTCTCTTGATAATTAGCGGAGGAAAGTAGGAAGACGCTGAATCAAAGGATATTCAATTCAGACTGATTTTATAATTTTATAAAATTGTTAAATATTGATGAATTACTACTCGCTAACACGATTGAGAAATGAAATAAATGTCTGTGCAGCTCGTGTACCTTGAAGCGAATACTATGGTTTCCGCAGTTAACGCTAAGCCTGCCGAGCGCTAAAAACGATTCGAATGATTTTTGATTAACTAAAGATTAAACGGTGCAATTTTCATAAGAATATGTGCTTGGATAAAGAAACTCACCAAATCAATTTCAATATCAGCAACTTGATAATTTCAATAATTGTGAAATGAAAAATATAAAACCGGTGTCTAAACTGTAATCTATAAACACGAAAGAAAATGTTGAGGGGATGAGGATCAAATCATGCGACGCAACAATGGGGAGATGTCAACCGGAAAGGTTTTCTGAAAGCGCAAATAAAATAGAATAGACATATAAATACAAAAAGCGGAGGCAGCATACACATTAACGATGGTTTCCCGGAACATATAAATTGCTTTCGAAGAATCAGTTCCGCTCGAAAAGAGAGAAACATCCTCGCCGTTCTGAAGGAACGATATCGCCAACGTGGCACCGGTCGCAACCGATCCGGGACAGGTCTAGCATAATGGATATTTGATTTGGATCGCGGAGGGTCGGTGAATGGAATCGAATTTCCTGAATCGGCGGGTTGCGAGGAACGTACCGGTGCGGTGGTGCGGTTTGGCCTCGGATCGGTTAGTTGCAGTCGGTACCGCGAGGGTGGAACGCGCGTCGATGGCGGTGCAGCGTCCTCGCGGAGGATTCGTAAGCCTCACGTGGTGAAGAGGACATGCGCGCACCCTCCGACGAGTCGCGAGGGTATAAAAGATCGGAGCGCGCACCACCGAGTCTCAGTCCACCCTCGCAAACGCGCTCCACCACAGCGAACCCGAACCCCGACCCGAAACCAGAGAAGCATTGTGTGACAACGCGCGCTCCTTGAACAGAGCCGCAGCTCGGAACTTCGAACGGGCTTCCAATCTAGCGAGAAGCTAAGGAAGTTTACGGAGAGGCTGACCCGATCACACGAGGGCAAGTCTTCGTAACAAGGGGCAGAGGGACAGTTGAAGGCGAGAGAGAGGTTTGCGCAAAACACGAGGGTGAGCGGAAAAATTCAATCGCGGCAATCAGCGATTGCGACGAGAACTTGTGAACGTTATGCGACGAGTGCCGACAAGTCAGTTGGATTAACGGTCGGTGACGAGTGCGAGTGTTTGGTCGAATCAGCGTGCGTGGTGCGACCGATTCCGGTGAAAACTATAGCCACGTTCGAGACGTCGAGAACGCGAGGCCGATCGCCTTTCAATTTCGATTGGATCGCCGGTGGGCCAACAACGATGGAGGACGCGACCAAACTGACGGATCCGGAGGAGGATCGTCGCCGACGGGGTAGTTCGAGCGAGAAGAGTAAAGACAAACGTGGGAGCAATTCGTCGAGCGCGGGCGAGTCGTCGAGGCGTCGCGGAGACTTCGGCGACGACGAGTGCAGCACGGACAGCGGGTGTAGCAGCGGCGGAAGCATCGGCAGCGCGGAGAGACTATCCCGCCGCGGTTCCAGCGAACGCCTCTGCCGAGCTACCAGATCGCCGAAGACCCATTGCTACCTGGACCGGCTGCGGGGGAGACCGACACGCTCTCAGGAGCGGTTGTCCAGCGTGCAGAGAAGCGCGGAGCGGGTGCGAGCGAAATCATCGCGGTCCTGGAGCCCCGGCGACGTCCGAGGCATGGTCAGGACCAACGACTCGCTCAGCTACTCGCCCAGCCCGTCGGACGTGCAGAGCAGCAGCAGCGACAGCGACTCGTTCAAGAAGTCGTTCACCGCGGACACACTTCGTAGGGCGTTCCAAACGCTGAAGATCAGCTCGAAGTGGGAAGGCAAGGAGAACAAGCACGCGAAGAAGAGTCCCAAGAGGATCCTGCGCAGCCCCGTCACCTACACCTACGTCAGAGGACTGTCCGGCTTGCCGACCCAGAGGGTCCCCAGGAGCGTGGCCCAGCAGCTCTCCATGCCCTGTTCCTGCCAGGAACACGTCGGCCACTATCGATAGAGCATCGCTTCGATCGTTCGACTCTTCGCTTCCTCTCGAAGCCTTCCCTCCTGCACGGGCTTCGTATCATCGCCGGTGCGCGTCGCGGGACCATCGGATCTCGCGATCGAGATCTCCTCTCGCACCGCCTAAACCACGTTTCCAGCGAGACGGAGCATCATCTCGGAGACCAACGACCAATCCAATGGCATCCAACCGCACCGGGAACACGGAGCATCGCAAACCGGGAGGATTCCACGCGGCCCAACATCCCGCCGGGACGTCCGACGCGGACGTTCTCTCCTTCCCGGACAGGCGAGGCGGGAAGTTTTCGAAAATCGGCGGCGCGAAGACGATAGCGTCGTAGGTTACTCGATACTGTTCGTAATACCGAGGATAGAATCACGTAGAGAGAAACATAGTCGTTCCACCACGTATACATACTTATGTACCTTCTGTAGGGACGGTTAAGTACAACCGCAAGTACTTACGCACGGAGACGGTACACGCGCGAACCGTTTCGAGCGTACATCGGCGAGAATATCGGCCTATGGAAGTGGCGACAGCCGATACCTCGACGAATCGATCGTCAGATTTTAAATGTCGCGACACATACATACATATATCGTTATTCCGATAGAATCAGAACACGATCCGGTCCGTTCTGACCAGAATCCAAACCGCGGCGGACGTTGAAATTGCGCCGGAAGAGCAGCTGCGACACACGCTCTCTCTCTCTCTCTTCACCGAAAGCCTATCTTCTTCTAAACAATATCTTCGTGCGAAACGAATTTACCAAGGAATCTTTACTCGTATCATAGGTCTCTTTTAATATCTAGATACTTTCCAAAGGCGCTAAGTCCCTCCGATCAAATCTCTTGTTATTGATAGTCGTTGTTCGTTGACTACCAACGAAGCGGCGCAATTTCCACGGCCACCGCTTTCCACGGACTCTTCGTCTTCTATCGTAGATTCATTTTCTGCGATCGACGATCTACAAATTGTCTGCGACTTCGCGATTGGTCGAAATGGACCCCAAGCTGTTCGGTGTACCCACCGTACCGTCTAATCTGTAAAGTCTAAATCAAACCGCGCACCATCCCTACGAGCGCATCGGAGATTGTCTATTTAAATCGCGGCGAATCCACCCCGGACAAAAGGGTGAGCCGAGGACGAGGCGCCAGCTGTCGCGCGGCCGTCCGCGACCAATCGACGATCTTTTTCCCCACTTGCGCAACAAAACTCTTATTCTCGGATCGCGAAACGAGGCCAATTTCTCTCTCGCGCGCTTCTCGCGCGGATCGTTATTCTTCGCGGGACGGAATCCGAATCAATTCTCGCCGCTTGCGAACGTAAGCCGCGCGACGTAACATACATATTTATAAGTCAATTATGTGGACACGTTGGAATCGCGCGGTACGACGCGACCCGTCGTTCTGTCAAACAGGGTGGAAACGATCGAGAGTCCATTGTCGAGTGCGACTTTCGACCGTGTGTACTCGGCTACACGCACCGCGCGGGGACTACGACATTTGCCGGTGGCACGACCGGGAACAACCGTGAAACTAACGAAAAACATACGGAGCAAGTTGGAAACAGTGAATATCAAACTTTTGTCGCGCGAGGCTTCGTTCCCGGGTGATTAATCAAAATCGGCCTCCGCGTCCGATCGTTGCCTACCAATTCTACTTATATCCCGCGCCTAACAGTCTCGCTTCCGCGAGCACACCGCGGAGATATCGTGAAACGTTCGTGGAAAGTTCAACAATATTTCCGCGCGTGGATCCGCGGTTTGTCTCGCGGGCGATCAATCAAACGAAGCGTCCGGATCGTGCCACGATCGTCGCAGTCCCCTGCGGGGTAGAATATCTCGTTTTCGTTAAGGGTACTTTTAAAAACATATCACGATTCGAAGATCGTAGCGCGTTTCGCGCGACGAGGCGTTCAGGTTCGCGGTCGTCCGCGTTCTCGTCGGACGGCTGCAGCGAGCGAATGCGGGCGAAACGCGGCGAGAGCATCCTTTGTCTCGTCTCGTCATCGGACCTATCGTGGGCAATTCTCATCGATCGGAGAACACGAGCGTGAGAGGGCTCGGGGCGAGCGTCGCCGTTTATCCTACGAGTTGCGCGACGTTGTTCGATCGTGTTTTAGCGTCGTCTAATCCCCGGCAGTGCACATGCCTGGGATTGCAATGATTTTGCTCGACGATTCCACCACTAAATCGCGACGCGCGCCAAGCCCTTCGCGCCCTTCGACCATCGATCGGCAATTATCGTTTTGTTGCTATTCGGCGGCTCGCGGGACAGCGAGCGCTGTAATTTGAAACGAGTCTATGCCTCGCGGGCGATTTTGAGCTCGAGGACGTTAGGCTCGACCGAAGAATCGGTGGTCGAAGGGCGGAACACGCGTTAATGTGCGATCTTCCAGTGCCTTGTAAATATTTGCCACGTGATTGCACGGCACGCACGTCGCGAAGCAATCGGCATGTACGTACGATGATTGAGCGTTACGCGCGGCGTTCTACTCCTCGAGAAAACGCGAGGAGAACGGAGCAGACTCCGTCGGGCGAATGCGAGAATGGCAGAATATCTCAGGACTGAATGTTTTGTATTTAAGTATTACCTATGTCGATACTCGTAGTTTACTTATCAAATAAAGAATTTTTCATTCGAACGTCTCCCGAGCGTCGTTTACAATACCCCCAGTGTCTTTGCCGGAAGTTATTACGTACCGCCGTTGTCTACCTTTCGATCGACGCCGGAACGTGCGTCCCCTGTCTCGTCGTTTGTCAGGCTGCGGACTACTTCATGAATGAATGTTGCGGAATACAGAGCGGGAGGATAGCCGTTTAAGGATAGGACTGTTTTAGAACGATGTTATTTTATCAATTTGTATCCAACTCCAGAAAATGTTCACTCGGCGCGAAGATCCACGGTCCCACCACTAGACACCGTGGATATCCACGCATTTATAAACGTCTGTATTAACCAAGAACCACTAGTACTTTCGCTTTATTTGAATACCATTCTCCTTCTTTCTAGAATCTATGCGAGCAAAGAAATCCGCAGTCTACCGATCGACGTCGTTCGAACCTGCTGCCAGCCGATGGCAATCATATTTTTCCAGTATTTTCGCGTGTCTAAAGCGCACACTTTCACCTTTCGAAAAATCACGAACAAAAGCCAATCGAGCGGGACAGGGCGAGGGTTAATTAGGAATAGGCGAAAGGCCAGTGCGATGGCATTTTTAGGCAGACAACGGGAACGACACCGCCTCGTTCCGGTGTTCTTTGAAGTAGGTGGAACTGGAGGGGGAACGCTGCGCCCGGCAAAAGTCCAAGGTGACGGACCGTGGCGATCCGCGGGAAACTGCTTCCGGAAAACGGTCCGCAGGAACACGCGAAAACGAGGAAGGACGCCGCTGGTCCGTTTATAGCCACGGCCATGACAGCGTCAACGAGTGACCCACTTGCAGGGGTTTGCACGCGACACCCCGTGACGTCACTACAGCCAAGCGACGCCATTCACGACCCTTCTTTGACCTAGATCGGACGACGCTCGGCCCATCCCCATGAAATACCATAGTTCATTCAAAGATCCCGTCTGCCAAACGTCGGCGCAACTCTTCCGCACGCGCCCGATCTATAGTTGGATCCATGGCCTCGTCGATTCTCCTCTTCCTACCGCCACCCCCTAACCAAACCCGCGAATTGCCGTCCCCTTGCAGGTACCGTCTCCTTGGGGAACCGCGACGTCGCGCAGTGCGGAGAAATGGGCAAATTTCGGCACTTCTCTAGATTTCGTTACTAATGTGTACTTGTATATAGGTAATTATTCACACAAATTTAAATTTATCGGTATAACTAATAGATCTAAAAGACATTAATAATTTCTTACATAAATAACAAAATTTATATTCCATTCTAATACGCATTTTTTGCGAAAGTATTTCATATCGTGATATACACGAATATTGAATTTTTCCAGCAAGACAAAAATCAAAAATTTAAAAAAAATTAACTAAATTTATGCATAACTGTATAATATGCAGTTTTTACCATAGAAATTGAACACTAAACGGTCAAATGACCGGTGTTAGGTTTACCAATTATCGGAATGATAAAAATCCATTTATGAAAAATAATAGAATAAATTTCCTTGTCTAAACATCTATTATATCGCAAAATTACGATAAGGCTGTATTTACCAGATACTTTTAATTCTTGGTAGATAGAGTTGTGCAGAATTACAATTGAATTACTCCTGGAATTATAACTACAAAGTAATTGAATTACATCGTAATTCAGTCATGTTGTAATTTATAATTCAGATCTTCATTCAATTAAATTACAATGTAATTCGTAATTGCAGTTGGAGTACAATTATAAAATAGCATTACGTATTATGAAGGAGGACGAGGAATAGAAACTATATATGCCGCATAGACAGCGAACAAGTATATAAAAGAAAACCATAAAAATATATCGCACTTCTCCAAAGTTCTGGGTTATAATTTGGAGAGCTGTATTTTAATTATATGTATTGTATTTCAATCACTCATCGGATTAAAATACTTAGTAACAGAATTAATTGAGCGGTTGAATTATGTAATTCAGTTACGACGTAGCTGAATTACCATGTATATAATTGAAATACGATGTAATTCAATTGTGTGTATTTAAATTACAATGTAATTAAATTATCACAACTCTGTGGGTGCGTTTAGTGTTAATCCAAAACTTTTCATCTCATTTCAACAAACTGAAGAAAACAATATAAAACAGCATCTTTAAATTCGTTATCACAAATGCATAAAACCCGCAATTAATAATCCATAATTAACAGAGGGGCAGAATTTTGTCCAGCGTCTCGCGATTCCGGCGCGCCGTGCGTCGGAGAAACGTCATCGGATCGTTTCTACATATATTTCCCACCGGCTACGCTTATCGCCCTTTTCCCTAGAGGCTACCTTGCGCGCGGATTCACCGCCGCAATAACCAACCGATCGGCTCCGAATGACTCGTCTAGAGTTTCTCTACTGACCGGAAACCTATAAATAGATCCTCGATGATCGTGCCGTATCGAAACGATCTTCTTTCTAAAAATAAGGCTAGAAGAAATTCTGAACTGATGTCACTGGGGATCACTTGGACGCGAAACGCTCGGTAACAAGTCCTCGGCTGTGAATTATAGACTGTCGAAAGCTGTCGAGCAATTGTTGGTCATAATTAGACTGCGATTCGCTCTGCATCGATTGTGGGAAACAGAAGTGAAACAAAAACTGATTTTATCTAACGTTTCATGGTATTAATCGTTTCATAAATGCATAAAGATCCGCAGTCTAATCATAATAAACGTTCTCGTCGGTTTTACGAGAATCCAATCGGTTCAACTGCTCGGTACTTCCATCGTCAAGTGTCCATTAATCGATACAGACGTTAGCGACGTCTAAAGGATGCACAATAGAAAAATGTTTCCGATATGATAAGAACTATCATTGCAAGCTAAAAAGATGTCGAGGACCCTTTCCCTCCGAAAATTAGCCTCCCTGAAGTAATTACTGTTGGAGCGAGAAACGAAGTCGATGCCTCGACTAGATTCTAAAGTAAGAGCGTTTTAGAAAAAACGTATAAGTCGCAGAGCTTTGGCGGAAGATATGCGATCGTGTCGACGCCGCGACGTTCCTGGAAAAATGGTAAAAGATAAGTCAGCCGATCGCGAGGAATCGGCAAGAGATAACGAGCGTACAGCAACGTCGACGTCGGCCGATGATCGCTCCCCTCGAACGCGTTTCTTTTTCTCTCCTCGTTTGCCCTAGTTTTCCTTTCAAACAGGTGACGTCATCGACGTCATTGAGGAGACCGCCGACAACGCGCCCTAATTCCGAGCTCGCGATTGAATAAACTCGGTTCCAGCTGGTCTCCCTATCCTTCGATCACTCGGCGTCATTGCGCGCACGTACGCACGCATACGAGCCTCTCCGGGACCCCGACGCTTCCTTCCTCCTTCGATCCCGATTCATGCAGGATCCTGCGCCGGGCTCTCCCCTCCCCTCCTGCGCAATCATTGCAATTTTATAGAGAATTCCGTGCGATCGCTCGGATTCCATAAGTTCCATAAGATCCGCACAGATTAGGGAACTTTCTACGTTCCGTTTCATTGTTTCTTCTGTAAACACCAAATAGGGGATGAATTTCTGTCTACTAATATTCATTCACACCCGCGTTTCCTCGCGTTTTAAGAGTCCGTACATGCCACGGAAGATTTGTATACTTCAACGATCATGAGAGGGATTTCGCTTACTTGAATACAGCTCGCACAAGTGGCCCAGCAAGGATCGCTCCGGTTTCGCGAGCAATAGTAACGCAGTCACTTGTACGTTTTCTCCTCGGTTTGTCAGCGATTCGGCAGCGTGCCTCTTCTATTTGAATAAAGTTGTTCGCAAGAGGAAGCGTCCTTCGCGATTCACCGGGAACTCCTTCCCTGTAAATAATGAAATTATGCTTGTTAACAAGTGCAATAAATTCTTCGAATAATTCGTTTCTCTTTGAATATCTTAATTATCGAAAATGGCTAACACTTTTATGTTTTCTTTTATATTCTAATTAGTTGTGAAAGATGAAAAATGAAATTTCGGCTAGGGATCGCCCAGGCGACTGTGCATCGCGTCACCGGCAGGTCTGTTCGGATAAGAGGAAACGGGAACGCGTTTCGGATCGGGATTCCGGCCCCGAAAACGAGGAGAACGGGGAGAACGGGGGAAGCCGGGTAAACTGGGCAACGAATCAATCGGGACGAGGATAATGGAAAATTCGTCGCAGCAGCCCATTCAAGCCCTTGGCGTAGCCGCGTTGCGAGAACGTACGGGCCGGGTCGTTGCGCTTTCCCGATGACGTGCTCGTTGCGTCACGTCGTCATGGATACCCCGTTGTTCCGTCGTCGACGAGCAGCCCGTTCTTCGACGAACCCGCTGGAAATTGGGGCTTCGACCGCGAATTAGGTCGCCGCGTTGCTCCACTTTGGGGCAGAGCGCGAACGTAAGAGCGAGAACGAGAACGAGAGCGGGCCGAATCCGAGCCCCAACCTCCAACCTCCAACCTCCAACCTACGAGAGGAGGAACTGCTTTCCTTCCTTTCTTCCTTCCCCCCGCTATGCGCCAACCTACATCTCCGCTGCTCGACGAATCGCGGTTTCGGGATTTTTCGCTACTCGAGACCCGCGTCCCTCTGTCCAACCTCGATATCTCGCCGCCAACATTGCCTATCTTACAGATTTCCAACCCTTTGCGGTCCCAGCTACTTTACACGCTTCGTCCCACACCCTCGTCGCACTTATTTCAGCATTCTCGACTGTACTGTCGAATCATTCGGGATCCAAATAAAATGACATAGGCTTCTGGTTGAATTTAAATCAGCGCACAGCGGGGTATTTGGCCGAACTGCCGGAAAAAGTCGATTTACGTACGACGTGGTTAACTCAATAATTAAACATGTCTTCCGACCTGGAATAATTCCATTCTAGATCATTTCTTTTATTTTATGGGTATGAAATTGACGTAACAGCTCCTCCAATACTTAAATGTTTAGTCATATGCATTGATTAGATACCAGCATATTTGATAATCTAAACAATATTTTGAATAATGTTTTAGCAATTTTCAGTGGTAACTCTGAGTAATGATTTCGAAGAAAAACTGATCGAGACTGCAGCGGTTTAACGTCACACGCTCCCCTACCTTTTATTTCGTTAATAGATTTACTAATTTAGATAATAGATTTACTAAGACACGTCTTAAATATATATAATTACAAATAAATAAGAGTTTTATTTATTTGTAAATATGATGGTATGAAAATTAATTTTTTATTAAACAAGTTTGGGAAAGGGAAATTTCTAGAATACGTTTTATAGATTCACGTCGATCGACGCCCCCACACGAACGATTCGAAATCATCTGAAAATACTTCGAAGGGTTGGCCAAAGAAAAGAAGAAAATGCGACTAGCGCGAACTACATCATCGAGACATCTTAACTCAAATTAAATAATGAAAATCCTCGCGTTGAAATGGCTCGAAATAAATAGCATATTTTCTATATTTCTACAGCAAACCAACAAAAAGAATCTACGTCTATAACATCCGCAAGTGCGCGAATGAATACTTTCGGAAAAAAGAAAAAACTATTCTATTACGTGTTCCTTCGTATTTTTCGTGGGAATCTACAACTGTCACATTCTACGTCGTAAAACAATTTTAATGTTTTACGCTGTCCCGTTGCCAACAGCAACTGCTTGTTAGACGTACCAAGCGTTAATTAAACGTACGAAGCATTAATTAAACGTATTGATCATTAATCGTATTCGTTCATTTAACCTACCGAGCCAATAAGTAATGTGTAACGTTACTGTTACAAATCAGACATTTCACGTGCAACGCTAGTAGATAAGAATCGAATAAATAAATGCTGCACTTATCGACGCACTTGATCGTAAATTGGAGCCACAGGGACGCAGGAGAGGAGTCGGTGTGGAGTCTGAGACGAGAATGAAGATCCACCACAACGTAGAATCATAATGTAATATATTATTCTTCTTATTATAACACAATATTGCTATCGTTATCATAAACCGTAACAAGTTTTCCTTTCTCCGTCTCTATTCCTCAATCGTTGCCGGGGCGTCGCGACACTCGATCCACGATCCTCGATCCGATCGCCGAGGCAATAGCATACAGATCGTAATAACGTTATTTTCAGCCGAAATATTAGAAGCTTTCGCGCGTAGAGGCACTGTGTATCGTCGACACGTTTTGATTATCGCGGAACTCCGGTTTTTCGCGAATCTTGTTTCCCCGATCGCTTGACGACCCTTCCCGTTTCCCGCGTCCGCTTCTCGAGCACGAACGAGAACCAGGTGAGAAACGAGATCGACGAAAACGGCTGGAAGAGAGAGAGTGTACACGCGAGACACGACGTTTTTTGTAAGCGTGAAGCTTGAAATATCGTTAGAAAAGTCGAGCCTTAACGTAGAATGGAAAAGGATACGTGTTCGTCGAAGCGTAAAAAACTGCATAAAAATCCGAGTGAGAAAGAACGCGACAATCTAGAATCACGGGCGGACGATCGATCCTCGATAGACCGGCGGATGTTTATGCTTTCCAATAATAATTTTCATTTCGTTTCGACCACAAGGGATCTCTCTAGAATTCAATCTCCTTTTAAGAATTCGCGTAAAGATCCGCGTGGTCTGATCGTCGATCGTCCGCCGTCACTACGTTTTCGATTGCCTTGGTCCGAGGACCACGGCGAGAGAGGTATGTAAAAATATGATTATCTCGTTCGTCGATAGAGTTAAGGTGCCGCCGTATCGATCCTATCCGCGTGATTCTCTTCCATTCTGTTCGCTCCGTTTCGTTTCGGTTCGTTTTGCTTTCGCGCGTTTCGTTTCAATAAATTCTTTGTCGTTCGTTCGTGCCGGTTTCGGAACCGCAGCAAACGAGACACGCTGCGCTGCCTCTCTCGTCTGCGATCTTTATCCGTTTGATTTGCGCGCGCGGCTGGCTCTCGATCCCCGTTGCTCCGGCAAGCAACAGCATATATCATTCTATTAACGATATAGTCGTGGCGTTGAAAAGCGCGACGCGAGTTTGCTTATCGCAAAATTACGAACGGTCATCAACGAAGCGATTCGAACAACAATTTCAGGGCAAAATGACAACGCTGGTTACACGGGCGATGACTCCAGCGAAGCGGCCGACGTCCGTCGAGCACCTGCTCGGCTCGGTCCTGGTCAGCAGAGCTGGCTGGATGGTATCCGTTCGAGTCGTGGAACTTTTATACACGTTCTAGAAAATAGACAACTGCTTTCTTCAGACTGCCACTCTGCGGCGATCACGCGGGACGATACCGGACAAGCCTGTGCGCGCGAGTACACCGCGGATTTTATAGAAAAATTCGCAGGGTACTCGCGAGAGAGCATCTCGTCTAGGTATTAGTAGCCACAACAGGGACGACTCTACTTGCGAAAATCAAGCAGCTCCGGGACACAAACAGGACTCTGGTTTCTAACAAGGAAACGCAACCAAAGAACATCTGCACACATTGCGAAAGTAGTACAGTCAGTTAAATAGGATCCCGATCTTTCAAGGGCTATTCTCACCCCCTCGACGCAAACTATGGTCAATACGACAGATACACAAGGTGGTTACATTTAGGTGGACCACCCTGCATGCTCAATATCTCTGTAACTAGCTGTACGTAGTGACTCAAGCAACCGAACGATTAGTCGGACAGGCAAGAAAAGAAACAGCTCGTCAACGAAGGGGAGTCAATCATAGAAAACGAGAAATCATGCTCAGCTGTCTGGGAACTTCTCGTCGACTTACCCATCCTATTCACTGAGCACTGGCAGTAGGGACCTTACGCGAGAATCGAATCAACAGAAAATAGTATTAGCTGATCGAAAGAAAGAGATCTGATCCGTGGAGATTAATTCGATCATTCGCGAGGAACAGGGAAACGAATTCACTTACAGTTCAATATTCTGTATGGTGGATGTGGGGCAGGTAGTGTCCACCTTGACGTGACAATGCTTGTGACACTTCATTTGACAGTCCCTGCACTCGTAGCCCTGTTTGCCCAGCCGTCTCGCCAGCGTTCGCTTGCAGACTTCGCATACCGTTCCACTGAAACGCGAAGATTATTATTCGAGATCTGTTTCTCCGTTTGGTTGTTGTATCTACTCTGCTTACCCTGGCATGTGTTTCGCTATGAACGTGTGATCGTTGAATATGTGAAGCTTGGTGCCCTTTTTCCTCCACTTGCTCTTCTGTGCAAGCGACAGAGGTACCAGATAGTGCCTGAAATAAACCAAGAACAAAGTTTAACGTCTGTTGGATTCGAATGGTTTCGTACGAATAATAATTAATTGTGCTCCTTACTTTCTGATACCGTTCTCAAGGGTCTCGAGAACCAGCGTGGAGGCTTCATTGACGTACGTCCTCGTCGACGCGCCGCTTATGCCGGAAGCCTCGCTCAGACTGGACCGCCTCGAGTGCTCTTCTCTTCCTGGTATCGATAAACGAGCTATAAAAACCCAAACCAAACTATCGTTTGCACTCTGTTGCGTTAGTCGCACTATGGAAAGTAATAACGGAGGGAACCAGCACTAGCAATAGAGTTAACACTTTATGCTACAATCAGGAAAGTAATTCAAGATTGTTTAACAACTCCAAAGACGATCAATCGATTTGGCCTGTGAACATCTCGTATAGCAAGAAGCCTATCGATAGACGTCTAGTAGCTGAAGTGTTAACTTTCGCTCTGGTAATTAGCACCGCTTAGGGCTGCTTAGCAATGCGGGGAGACCCTCAAGCTTTCGCCTACGTCTACAGCTTGGAAATAGAATGGCAGCTACACCGATGCGAGAAGACCTATTAGCAGGACTGCGCCCGAAATTCCATCGCCAGCGGGATTGGGATCGACATCCGCTACACCGATAGCATCCTCGCTAACGGTACGGGTGATAATACTCACCGAGCGTCGCGCACACCGTGCCACAGGCAGTTCGTACGCATAACAGACAAGTTCAACTTAAGCTAGTGATGGACCTAGTTCTACGCTACACGAATTAGGCGATGATTTTGTACTTTGATTCAATTTGAACAGTGTACACCTGTCTGTGCTAAGATACGCTACAGAAACAGCGGAAGGGTTAAGCAGAATCGTACCGGATCCCGGATCGCGTGCTCTGTCCGCGGATATGGATCTAGAATGAGGATCCTCGTGATTTAGATCGCCCTCCGGCCCCACGGACCTGCTCCTCGTTTTCGATCTCGTCAGTCGCTTCTTTATGGTGCCGAAGAAGTCTCGCCGTTTTCTTCGGGTCCTTCCTCGTTCTGCAAGAAAGCGAACATCGTGAAAACTCGGCTGGATGAACGTTTACAACTAGGGCTTGCAATCCCACAGGATCCCATGTCATTTTTTAAAATTGAAAATGGCGCAGGATTGCAAAAATGGTCGACGGATAAAATACCTTCGGAATTGGAGGAATTCGGCGTGCTTTCTGGTCCCGACGTCCCGCTGGTGTCTTTCGTTCCATGCTAAAACGGACACAGTTCGCGTTATCGTCCATACTCTTGTATTCGCGTGTAATCGATACTTTGCAACGTAGGAGTTAATCGACATCGAACATTGAACACGTAGACATTCGAGCACCGAGCATAATTACCTCTGGAGATATCTCCTGCCAGCTGCCGTGTTCCGTGAGGGCGACCTGCCGAATTAGTTAACACACGCCACGCAGCTGACGATTATTAGTGCACTCGTGATACAGAGGGTTGCTTGTAAAGCTACGGGGCTACAACTATATCTACGGGGTTCAAATCACGCGTAATCCGCCGTGTTATAACGTCAATGTATCGTGCGGTCTGTGATTCTAGAGAGCGAAAATCACTTTTACACAACGCTTGAGTACCACGAAATACACTGTCGAACACCTGTTTAGTGTCCAGCTAAAAGAGGAATTCTTTCTGTGAAGAATCTGTCTCTAAAAGGTAAACATGCGTTGGACAGTGTGATCGATACGAACGGAACGTAAAGAAAAATCAGAAAAAAAGACCCGTGAGAAGATAGCGAACAAAGTGTAGAGTTTTCGGTGATTCGAATCGAGGTGGTGTGGGCGTGCAGAGTTTATCGTCTCGGATGATGCCATGCACTGTGTAACGGGTTACCTTAACTACTTGCCGCTCCGGTTGCTGCAAAAGAAAACCGAGAAAAAGACACGGTACAGTTAGTCAGGTACGAGTTAGACGAGAAAAAGGAAAAAGTATTGGCTGCAATTGCGGATCCATCGAAGCAGAGATTTTATGGGGACACGTACCCTCTGCTGGCTGTGGACGATCAGAGTGCCTTTATTCCCGTTGCTCTGGCCGGTCCTGTAGGGCGAATCGACAGCGTTCCCGTTGGTCAGGTAATCTACGAGAAAGCATAGAACACGTTTCAAGTTCGATCGGTGTCCTCGTCGGTTCGCGGTCCAAGCGCGAAGAAATACACTCGTGTGATCGTTCGCGCGATCGTGTGTATGGGAGACGCTTGAACATTGTCCATTGTTTTCTCTACGAAGCATCGGCCATTTCGTTTACCAGATAATTTTTCGCGTTTGGCTAAGTCCCGGGCGGTTACGTAAATCGTGATTTACTGTCACCGTCGCTCGTCAAGATCGGTTCTCTGGTAGCCGAAATAACTTTTGAAGGACTGCGTACCGGGAAACATTCCGATCGGGAGGCGAGCGTGAAAATCATTCAAAATCGTGCTGGGCGTTAAACACGAACGTTAAGGGGCCCATAAACGTGTGTTACGATTCGTCGCGTCGTGGCACGCTTCGCTTGCAGATTTCTGACCGATCGAAGCGTTACACTGTTCTCTCGAGAGAGTTATTGTCTGTTTCAATGTTTAGCGCTCGTATGGGCCGCTTAAGGAAAGAAAGAAGAGGTATGGGGATAGACAAAGAATCTACGCGCTACACGAGAATGTCTACATGCGAGTACGACGCACAGTGTTTCGACGAAACTATAATTTTTAACCCTCGGATAGCGGACCTTCTCGACGTCTGTGTAATATGGTTGACGATGCTCGGTACCACTCGCAGCAGCTTTATAAATTTGGTTAGAAACGTATTTTCGGAGGTACTTGCTGAATTGAATTTGGCCGAAATTTGAACCTCGGCTCCGCCATCCAAGGATGCAGTAGTTAACGCGAATTTTGAAAGTAATTTGTCATGGCTCTACGACAGTGATGAGCAACCCGCGGACTGCAGTGGGCCAAAAGTGGAAACTTAAATACTTTGTTGCGTCGCCAGCTCTAATTCAAGTCTGTATATACGCTACGGTCTCCAAGAGCCTCTTTGACGAATTTTACGGCTGGAAAGTGCCAGCGGATTTTCGGATTTTCTTGCAAATTATTAAATTTTAAAGAGTGTTTGCTTTCGCCGGTTGCTCGTCACTGCTCTACGATGTGGAGCGCTAACTCTCGGAACACTGAGCGGCGTTTCGACGACTTTGGCCGAAGAAAACGAGGGCAAGTACGGCGGGCCAGGTTCGTTTGACGGGCAGGTGACTGACAGAACGGTACCCTGCGCCGTGAAACGAAGAGAACGGTAGTTCGCGAATGGAAAAAACAGCGAACAGTTTTGCGCGTCGGTGTGTGGGAGGTACGGTGTACGGACGCGACACTAATCACTATGATTCCACACTCGTGAATAGGAACGCAATGCCTTTCAGATAATGTAATTGGTAATTACCCCCATCGGACTGAACGGTAGAGTCGTACAAGATAAGTGTGCTGTTACCATTGTTGTAATTTAGACTATTGTCGCTGATGAGATTTGTCGTATTGTAGCTACGAGGAGTCGGTGACACCGGCTTTAGCGTCTCCTTCACCTTGTAAGGTTTGCTCCCAATTTGAGGCACCTCTGCACCCTCGATGAACAGAAACTGGGAAAAGAGAGAAAGAAAAGAGAGAGAGACAGGGGGTGACGGGGCTGGAGAGAAAGCGGGTGAACAGAACGAGCCGGCGACGCGGTGTTCGACGAGGTTTCTTCGGTTTCGCGTTTACGATCGGGATTCTTATTTACCTCGACGGTCAAGGTGCCCGTGATGTCCTCTTCCTCGTACGGCCGACACTGGAGAGGTATGATTTGTCTCTGACTAGGATTCGCTAGCAGTTCGTCCACCCCGACGATTCCCAGACCCAAGAACCGCTGGGACTTGTTCGCGCGATCGTACACTTCCAGCAGAACTTCGGTGGTGTTCCGGTTGACGTCGCTGAGGTTCAAAAAGTACCGTCAAACTGTATTCGTTTCGTCTACCCTTTCGCCTTTCGAAAAGATTACAGAAACATGTTGAAGAGAACTTACAACAAGAACGCCTCGTCCCACAATGGGTTCCGGGTATCCTTTTTCACCGAGGTCTGATTCTTTTGCGGTGGCTCGTCTAGCTCGACCACACAGTACGGTTCCGTGGCACCATGCTCGCCGCCAAGCTCCGACGCTCTCACCACTTTCACTAACAATCTCTTCTCACCCAACACGTACTGACTCTGGCTCGGGGTCGGGGTACGAGTCCGCATCTGCTGCTGACGCATCTGTTGAGCCTGCAACGATCCGCTGGACGCGCTCTGCGAACGGAGCAACGAATTGGATTCGAGTCATCGCACAGGACTAGGAAATCTTACCATACTGTCGTAATGCACCGGCACGGAGAAGCCTGGATGGCTGGATGTTTGTTCCCTCCATAGTCGCGGGCAATTTGGGTACTGGAACAGGTTCAGGTGGACGTTGGTCCCTCTCAGAGCACCGACGACGATCTCTGTAACGACCTCCTGCAGGTGGTTTTCGTCGAGGTCCTTCTTGATCGTTCCCACAGCCGCCAGCGAGACTTTCACCTGGCGAATACGATTCCGAACAGTGTCAAGGATCGCTCGATCGATTAACCGCTACTGAAATGAACAAACCTCCGGCCACCCGTCGCATTTCAGGTCAAGAAGAAGCTTCTCGGTGATGCAGATGACGTTCAAACGAGCGCGAAAACGGTTCACGTTGACGCGATAGTGGCTGACCTCTAGCTTGTCCGCCTTGCGGCGGAACGCTTTCATCTGTAGCGCGGGTGTAGCTTCGCAGTCGCACGTGATCGTCTGTAATGAAACAGCAGGCGGCCGGTCTTTATCCAGGCTTAACCGGATTCGAGAATAGATCTCTTATCCCTTGTCGATCGAAGGATTCTCGCATACGTACCACGTCGTCCTTCGAGTCGCATTCGCAAAATATATTGGAGAGATTGGGTGGATAGGTTTCAGGGAGAACCCGGACAAATTCAACTCCAACCCCATGCTGCAAAACCAGTGGTCGATTAAATCCATGAACTTGCTTGCCCGCGAAAATCATTCCAGTGCAACTTAACGATACGTTAAAAGGAATTATCAACGCTTTACCTACTGGCATCTCCTTCCAAGTAAATCAAATTAATAGACTGTCGAGACGCGAGTGATTCGTTGTCGAGACAATGGAGTCATCGTCGATAGGCAAAGCGTTAAATGCCTGTTAAATACTCGATCGAGAAAGTCCCGATTTGCAATCGCACGGCAGTGACTCGTTCGCAAACATTTTTTCCCCGTTCATGCACGGTGCGGCGGAATGCCTCGGTTAAATAGGATCACTTGAATGCGAGAAGCTTCTTTTGTACGACGATAAACAAGACAATTCAACACGTTTGGACACGAGACGCATCATATAGATCGCGGACTCGGAGCGCGGCCGAGAAAAAACAGAGGTGGGAAAAACGGTCGGGGACACGTTAAATGTATTCCAGTCGTAAAAGTTCGCCTCGACGGTGCGTCGAGAGCGTATGCGCGCATCTGTCAGGCGAAGTAAAATTGTCCGACGTCGAGTGGTTGCGACGAGGCAAGACGAGACGAGACTCGTCGAGTTTCCGTTGGTGCCGCGGCCACCCACGCACGACCAAAAATTCGCCTCGCCCCTTATCTAGTCCCGCGACTAGTCGATCGCCGTCTCGACTGGCGGCCGCTGGCTCACCTCATCGACGGAGTTGACGGTAAACTGGTTCAGCGAGCCGACCCAGACCGAGAGCACTTCATCGAGGATCGCAGGGTCGGTGTAGAGCCAGACAATGATCTCGTTGACCCAGCGCACTGCGTCCGGGTCGGCACCGGTCGCGGTCGGCAGGTTCAGGCTCCTGGAGCTCCTGGCGGGGCTGACCAGAGCGCCGGATGTCTTCCTGGCGGTGAGACGCTTCCGAACAGGTGGAGTCGGCGGGACATAAGAGCTGGGAGACGCGGAGGGAATGCTGACGCTTCCGGTACCCGCAGACGGTTGGCTGCTGGCGGATCCGGTTCCGGAAGCGGAACCGGTAACAACGCCACCACCTGCGCCACCCGATGCGGAGGACTTCCCGGTCGCCGATCCCGAGGATGATGCTGGTTTCTGTTTTCCTAAAGAGAGCAACTTGCTGCCGCCGAAGATACCGCCACCACCGCCACCACCGCCACCACCACCACCGACACCAACGCTATCACCGTGAACGATATGGCCGTCCTTCGCGGCAATTATCGTACCGGAGGCGGCCTCATTTAAAACGAACCGATTGTAAACGTATTTGCCGACGCACAACACCACCAGCCCGAACAACATCCAGCCGAATATTAGCATCGATAACGTATCCATGGTCGTGTCACCAGCCGAGTCGAAACTGCATATCAGATCGTCCACCCGCTCGGCCAAGTCGGCCATATTGCCCCATCGTTCGACCAACCAAGTCCAATTGGATTCCAAAAACATTCTTTTCTATTTTCACCCGCGAGCGAACGCGACGCCCCCCACCAACGACCTATCGCGGGCTATTAATACGCTGCACCTATACCCTGGGCCCCCAGGACTACGGCACTGGCTCCGTCTCGATTTTGACTCGTGCACCGTCGGCCGCGGACGGCCACCGCGGAAAACTCCTCCGCCGCGCCGATCCGCCAACCTCTTCGCTCCCTTCGCACTGCTTTCCCAAGCGATCCTCTTACTTTCTCGATCTACAAACCGAAAAACAATTGGCTGACTCGCTCTCTCTCTCTCCTCGAGGTTAACTTATCATTTCTTTAACCCATTTGCATGGTTAGCGAACGTGCACAAGCTGTTTCCTGGCGGCTAGCTTATCGTTAGAGCGCACATGTACGCTCAACTTTTCTGCACGTCATTACCAAAGCTAATTTCCGTCTTAACATCCTAAGCAACAGTTAGTGTACATTATAGTCATCGTTATCGGCAATGGCATTACGTTTCATTTTCCTAGCCAAAATCGAGCAACTTTCTGTCACCTCCGGTGAAAATGTAGAACGCAACAAGACATGACAAATAGTTGCTCGATGTTGCTTCGCTGTGGACATGGCTTTACGATGCAAATGGGTTCATCCCATCGATTGTACGAATGCTCTGATTTCCTGAAGAGTGCGCAAGGGTTAACATCGTTATCTCTACACTGTTTTTTTGGCTATTTTTGGACAATACAATCTCGTGGCCTTGAACTGTACTATATGTTCGCACATTCTAGATTGTATATCAGTAATTCGTCCACTGATTCTTACTCTGTTCGGTATTATCGCGTCGATCTGAATCTCCTCAAACGAGTCTAATCGTTCACGATTAGCAGGTTGAAAAGCCGTCGATTCCACAACGCGTCGGCCGCGCCTACGCGCCGATCCCTCGACTATTCACGGCTGGCTCGACCATCGAGCGCTTCTATCCAAGAAAAATTCCAGTGGCTTGTAAGTCCGATCTAAATCCAATCTAGATTTCTCGATGAGGTCATCGGGTCGATAAGAATCCAGAGCCGTTCCCACGGTGTCCAGCGATGCTCCAACGTCGACGACGATCCTCATCGCCCCTTCGAGCTGAAACCAGAGTCGCACTGTGAGACGATGAACGCGTACACAATTGCTTTTCACCTCGTTCGGTTGACAAACGAACGATGGCGTCGATTACGGATTATTCCACGTTTTTGCCGTGTACAATCGAGTAGCATGGAAGGTGCATAGCGAAGAGAATTATGGAGACAACCGACAATATAAACAACGCTGTGTTACCTAGCCGGAGAGCGTCGCCGATCGATGAATCGATGGTTCTCGTGGAGCGCGATCCGTTCGCGGCTCGCGACGAACGGACAATGAAGCCTCGATAAGCCACGGCGACTTATCACCGGCTCGTGTTCAAGCTCGTTCCACCGCGCGCAAACAGCCGCGCTGACCGCGTGGATCGCGAGCGGACCTCGTGCTCGGATCGACGTTGCTGTATCTTACCGATGCTCCGTCACTGTGCGCGTCGCGTCATCTTCTATTCGTGGAATCCTCTCCACGACTTTCCCTCTCGTCAGTCTCCTCCGATCCACGATCGCTGATTTATCTCGCTCCCTCCTCGGTGGTCTCTCCGATCGGCTCGACTCCAGTGTCCCCGCTTTCACGGCGTTTCTGAAATGCGAATCGTTGAGTTGCCGGATCCACTGACCAACACGATCGCGAGAATCGAGCAGAATCGTTCGAGGTGGAAGCTATCACAGTCGTGAATCCGCGCGACCAACCCCCGAAACCGTTCGGTCGGTGACGCAGTCGGCGAGGGTGGCGCGTCGCCGACGCATAATCTCGGCCTCGGATCTGCGACCTCACGAGCACTCGTATCGTATCGGGACCGTGACGCATCGCACCGTGTTGCCGATCGATCGATCCGACTCCGAATCCCAGGCCACCCTGGTCTTCTCCTCCTGCTGACTAGCGAGGCTAGTTTTTGCGGTCGAGCTCGACGCGACTCTGCGGTTCTCCGACACTCGGTCGTCGCACACGCTGGACCGTCGGCTCCGAGGGGCGCAAGCGCGCGCGACACACCACGGATTGCTGCGGATTTACCTTAACAACGTTCGATTCGTCGCTGGTTCCTCCGGAATTCTGCACGAGCCGTCTCGGCTGACCTGGTTTCCCTGGGACCGGCGATGGTGGCGGCGAGGCGATTCACGGTCGCAACCGGTCGCGTCCTCGTCGACTTCCGGTAGGTCCGGCCCGCGAGGACGTCGACTTCCTTCCCTGTAGACCCTGAGGATCGCGTGCACCGACCGGCCGGCCGCCTGGTCGGCGCCACCTTCTTCCCCTTTCAACTCCCCTTCGACGATTCCTTCGACCTAGAGGCGGACCAGCCGAGACTTGCCGTCGCGCTCCAGATTCTCCGACGGTATCGATCCGGACGCGGTCGCGAAAACACCCGCAGGACGCACCCACGGAACCCAGCCGTAGCACCACGTTGCAGCACGCGGCCTTTAACTCTCCCTCTCTCTCTCTCTCTTTCTGCGGTTGTATTTATGGCAACGTACGCGCGCGCGTCTCGGCCACGCGGCCTCTGGAAGGTGCGGCCTCTCCCGATCCTGCGAGCGGAAACAACAAACACCGCTCTGCCTCTGTCTGCCTCGCGATCGACCAAACTAGATTCCCCGCTCTATCCCACTTCACGCGTCATTCATTCCTCCCCCCATGCCTTTCTCGCCCATCTGTTCCACTCCCACCCATCGTTCCGTTACCTTGCGTCACGCTCTCTGGACGACCGGCGACGTGTAATATCACCGATGTAACCGCGAACGGTCAAAGATCGCCGACGACGATCACGCACGCTTCCATTGCGATCCTAGCCGAGACGAAATTAGCCTTGCCGTCATCTTTCACCGTACGTGCGCGCATTTTTAAACTACACATTCCTCTTCTACCTGTCGCATTAGCGATGGACGATCCGATCGAACATCAAAGCGAAGTCAATCCAGAGATGACTTTTATGCGAAGTAACAGCTTTCTACCTGAATCGCGACGAGCTCGAGCGAGAGGACAATTTTATTTCTCTCTCGACGCGGTCGTGATCTCATCCTTTGTCTGAAGAAAATCAACATGACATACAGCGTGACATTCGAAGAGCTTATCATATTTTTGTGCACTTTAAAGAATGATAACTAGACTGCGGATCATTATACAGGGTGTCTCAGCTGAAGAAGGCCACCTAAATATTTTAATTATGGCATAATTTGAATGAAATCGAAGGAGGAATATAGAACAATTTTTTTTGTCCGGTTATTTTTTCACAGTTTTTTTAAGGTCATCGTTACTTTTTATCGGGGAAACTTATTTTTTTGTATTCCATCTTGTTAATGACTTAAGTATATTCGAATGTATTTTTTCAGTCGCTATTAGATGGAATAGAAAAAGAAAGTTGTCTCGATAAAAAAAAAACTATGACTGAAAAAACGATGAGAAAATAACGTGACAAAAGAAAGTGTTCTTCTATGATGGTTCACCTTCGATACCATTCAAATTATGCCATTAAAAATAAAGGAGTATTTAGGTAGCCTCCTTCAGCTGAGACACCCTGTATATTGACATCTTGAATTAAAAAATTTCTCAACAATTTCGAATTTCACCTGCTCAGTTTTGCTATAAATACATCAAAATCCGCGGTCTAATGATAACTATGCAGCCTGTGGCCGACATAGCTGCTGGCAGTAATACAGCAGTGTCTTTAAATTCTTCTAATGTTTTTACAGTTTTAAATTGCACCTATTCCTCTTTTGAATAAGTTCTTCTTTACGAAGAAGAGACTAGAATCTGACTAGCTCGGCCAGCAGTACATCCGTCGATCGACGTAGGTACTGTGGAAGGCAACGCGCGAGTACATTCGTCGATGACTCAACTCCCGCTCGAAACAAATCCCAAGATTTTTCAGTCTGTCCAACAACTAGTTCTACCAGTTTCTTGCTGGAAGTCGAACTTTCGTGTGTTTCCGTACACGTTCACCGGGTCTTGGCGGACCCGAGGAGGGACAGGAGCAACAAGCGGTCCGCGTTGCTCCGGGGCCAATGACATCGGAGGAAGAAGAGCGCCCCTTGGAGCAATCGGCGGACGAGTGTGACGACACGTGTCGTATCTGGACTACGAATCTTTGCTTGTAGATTCCTTCGACGACTTTATAAAAATCTGAAAAAGAGTATCTAGGATAGAAAAAACGAATGGGAAGTATGAAAGTTCGTCGCGGCGTTGGAATAACCGGAAGATCCGCAGTCTGATCGCATTAAAGAAAAAGGAAGCAGGCGATTATCTCTGATAGTAGAAAGTTTGAAGCGGTTGCATAAGCGCAGGTGTAATCGGGTTCCCGGGGCCATGCGCGCGGTGTTACAGGCGGGTATGTTCGGCGTATACTTTTTATTGTTTCGTCATTCAATTTACATACAAATATTTTCAAGATACGTCTTAAGAAACAGTGTGCTCGGCATCGATTCAAACTCTCTTTCTCTCTCTCCCATTCGCTCCCTCTCGCTTTCAGCGCGCACGAACGCTGCTAAACGTATTTTTCTCGTACAAATTGTTGTCTCGCGGGTCCCGCGATCACTTAAAATACTAGCAAAATAATACGCTACGCGGTTCTGGTGTGCCTCGTCGAGCTCCCCTTCGATGCGTCCGGGATATATTTCCGTTCCGTCGTTGTCGTCTCGCTCGAGAACAAAGATCCGTCGCCGACACCGATCGACGATCTCGCCTCTGTCGAGCTGCGCGCATCCGAGCCGCACGCGACAACGATGGTTTCCGGTGGCGAAAAATCACACCATCCGGCGGGGCGGGTCGCTTCTGCGTCGCTCGAGGCTCGACGGAGCGGGTCGGCGCGGATTAACGAAACGTCGGCGTGCATTCTCTATTCGAACCATCCGAAGAATGCGAATTGGACGACGCGCTGTCCCGCGCGTGTAATCGCCCCCGTCTGTATATCTGTTTACAGTCGGCGACTATACAATCCCGATGCACTCGAGCCACGCGATCTTTAACCCTCTCGTTATGGGACCTTCTGATGCGCGTCGAACGCCTGCAAGAATCACAGGATCCCCCGATCAAGCTATCTCAAGTTAATCCTCCGTACACTTCGACCCAGAGTATCAAAATCGACATTGAATCGCTCAACGTCCGTGAATTCAAGTATACATAGTTACATTGGGAACAGTCGGAGGGACTGGCGAGTAGACCGCGCGGATCTTTATGCGAAATCGAAATTGTCTCTTCCATTTTCCTTTGATTTTAAGAATCTCTTGAAATGCATAAAGTCCGCAATCCACTAACAAGTCTGCGAGAAGTTTCCTTCAAAAATAAAACTGTGAAAGGTCCTAAATTTTAATAATAGACCGAATCAGAGTCCCAGTCGCCGTTGGCAACGAAAGGATTAACGGAACATTGCGCAGCTGCGTTCGAACACGTTCGGGCCAGCCGTGAGTAAAAGTTCGGCCGAAAGCGGTCGTAAAAATGTGAAGCATGAATTGTAGAAAGGCGTTGCGTTAGGAACCGATACCGGTCGATTAATACTGATTTTTGAATATGTATTCGCGACTTTCCTCATCTCGGTTCGAGCCGTTCCGAACGTGTTCACGCGGAATCGCTGCGGTATTGCGTCGCTCGCGTGCATCGGTCCTAGAAGACGTCATCCGCGTCTCGCATCGGCAGGCTTTCGTTTTGACGACGCTCCCGAACGATTCGTTCCATTTTCTCTTTCTCTCTCTCTCTCTCTCTCTTTCTCTCGTTTCGATGTCGTTCGAGGTAATCCTGCGTGAGAAACGGCGACGAGACGCGATCGGCGGTCAACGCTTCGCGGTCCATCGACAACGCGGCGCATATACTTCGCCGACCCCTGTTATCTCTAATCGGTGACACCCCTAATCGCCGGAGACGCAAGCAACACCGTCCGAACGATGACGAACAGCTCGAATTTTGTATTAGTATCCGTACAGGATGTTTCCGAAGCGAACCTCTACGCGAATATGTACCCACGGTCGTTTTTATAAAAGTAAAAAATGCAGCGTGAATGCGTTTCATCGAACCGGAAAGCTTCTTGCGGCTGATAAAAAGGGAACTACTAATATTAATCTCTGTGTGGAAACGCTCTAACAGTCTTTGCGGTAGTAACGATCTACTAAATGCAACGTGTATCGTCTTATAAGATATGAACGAACGTACCATCATAGAAAAGTTGTAAATTCCCCGCGAGTATCGTGCTGTGTGCTATAAATGTAAATAACGACATTTGTGTGGAGTTCAGTTGTTTTTCTTTATGCAAAATACAAAATCGTGGACATCACACTATTCTAGTAATACTAAATCATACGTGTATCGTACAAAGTTTCTCGTCCGTTTCTTTTTTTTTTGTTTGTTCAGTGCCGTAAACCGCGCGTAAAATGCACGCGGGTTCTGGCGACAGCGATTGGAAACATCCTGAAGAATAGTAAAACGGTTCGAATGGGCCCGCGGATCGCGAAGCGTTGAAACGGGACGCGGGGGGGAAACACGGGGGGTCGTTCGAACATTGTGATGCGCGTGGCTCCCGCGGTCTCGCGCATGCATGTATGTATATGTACAGAAGTCGTTGTCCTCGGATAAAAGTAATAGCCGAGACGATAACCATAATCGCGAGTTATCGAAACGGGTACGGTCGGTAAATAAAAGTGGAGCAATAATTAGAGCTTGGTTCTCGCCTTTCGTCGCCGCTTCTGTGTCATGCCCGCGACACGTGCAACAATGCGACGAGTGCAGCGATTTCTGTCTGTTGTCTCGCCGCGCGACACGTAAACCGTTGAACGCACACGTTGCTTCTTTAATGGCCCTGGACGTGGTATGCCTCGCGATTCGATTCATATGATGCGGTACGACTCTCTCTCTCTCTCGCTCTCTCTCTCATCGGCTCGTCGGTGTCGCTCCTTAAATAATTGCAATCGTAACAAACACTCGTAATACTCGCGCGATAAACTTGCCGTATTAAAATTATCCATCTATGATATATGTATATAAATATACATATATTAAATACAATATAAATGCATCTAATACTAGTCGCTTCCCCTCGATCAGCCGTCTCTCGTACCCCGATTTATGCGATCACGCTCTCTCTCTCTCTTCGCTCTCCGTTCCCCGACAAATCTTCCATCCAACAATTTCGTACACACTCTCTCTCTCCCTTGCGCTATCACTCTTCGTTCTCTCTCTCCCTGTTTCTCGGTCCTCCGCTCGCTTTGTTCTCAGCCGGGGCTCATCGTGATGCACCATCATCGTCGGTCGCGACTACACACGCTCTTATCCTCTAATCGATAGACATCGGACTAGTTTCGTGCGGTTCCCCTGTCGATGGAAATCTACGATCAAATCGAAGACGTTATCGAAGTATTCCAATACATTGTTAGCTTTTTTTGTTCAGAAAATCTAGCTGCATTCTCGAATCGGAAACGTGCCTACTGAATCGGTTGCGAGACGGAGGATGTCGGATATGAAGTTCTACCACATCCTGCTCATAGTTCGGACTCGTGTCCTTGCGGCTATCGCTTAATCCTATCTTCGTCGGCCTGTGTTGCCGACAGGCGCTTTAGTAACCATTGTTGACTAACCATTGTAAAACTTGGGGAGAGCGCGCTTGAAAAATCCGCACGAACTTTCCGTTGTCTAATGACCGAGGCGTAGTTTCGCAAGGTTGTACCCTCGCTCTGGTACAATCGTTATACACCCCCGCATCGTCGGATCACGCTACTCCCGCTTGTAAAGCCGGCGGGTAGGAAAATCCGGCGCGTTGGCACGAACTTCGCGCGCGTTCCCCTTATCTCGCATCGCCGAATAATGGTCCGGGAGGTCGATACAGGAAATTGATAACGAATACTGTCATACTGGAAGATCGACGCGGAGAGTCTGGTGCGCGTGGCGAACGCGCGATTCGATGGAGATGGCGGATCGGTGCGAGAACAGAGGGAATGGCGTTCGACGAAGTCGCGGGATCGATCGGCCTGTTAACCGAACGACGTTATTCCTTTCCACGATCGCGAACGCTTCATCGAATCAAATTCTTCGACTTTGTACTGATTCGGATCCAAAGGTGCAACCGAATAAATCATCGATTAAATAATATAAATAAGGTAAAAGGCTACCGAGGCTACGGCTCGAAGTCGAGGACGATCGTCTTCTCGGCCGGTTAACAGGCGGAAAAACCGCTACGATAATCGAAGTAGGTGCGCGTGGAAACTGTTACAGGCGAAACGAGGATGGCAGTGTGTGAATACCGCGCGTGTCCATTCAATGGCCGACAGATGTTATCGCGAAACGCGCGAGTCTGACCGTGCACGTTGAATCGCCGCGGACGTTCCGTTCTCTGTTCTCCGATTTGCAGTTTTCCTGGTCGACTAGAAGATTGTTGCGTAAAGCGAGATTCAAAATTTAGACCCGCGGATATGCTTAGATAATAAAAAAGACGTCGTCCGTGTTTCGATAATAAATCAGGAGAAACTTGACGAGGTTGATATAACCGTGTCAGTTTTTCGAGTCTCAGTCGTTGCGAATCCTTCGCGCGAACGTTCGCGTTTTCTTTCTTTTTCTTTTTTTTTTTCTTCGCCTTTTCGCGACGTTAAAAGTTTGACATCCACATTTCGTTTACGAAATACCGATAGAAAAAGATACCGCTGCTACACGGAACGATGGGCACCGTTTTGTTCCTCCCGCTCTCTCGGCCCCCTCTCATCGCCTCTGCCATGCCTTCTTCTCTTCTCCCTCGTTTCTCTCTCTCTCTCCCTTTTTCTCTCGCTGTCCTGTTTTAATTATCATCTTTTTTTTCACGCAAGTCTCTTTGTAGCACTCCTTCGTTCTTTTTTTCCTGTATTTTCATTGTTTTGTATTTTCGTTAATTGCAATAAATGCCAATAAGCCGGTGCAGATCAGCGTATATACGACTATATTATAGGTACATAGAATATATATGAACTGCAACGTTACTCTTCTCACGCTCCATGAGAATCGTACGGGAGACGATAAAAAAATATAAGAACGGAGAATAATATACAATATCAATATCAAACACGATCGTTCAATCGTCGTGCGGTCAGAGTGTGGAATTTCGTTGAGTCGGTTCTGCGTGAAATAGAAAAATCGGTAAAATTTCTAAAACGCTTCGGATGATCGGTGTTTTACGCGTCACTGCGAGCGCGTATGTGTGTGTGTCTATATATATATATATATATATATATATATATATATGCACGCGAACGTATGTATGCATGTATATACGTATATGTGTGAACGAAAACGGTACTCGAACCGTTTCAGGATTCGTTTGATTCGTTCGAAGCCGCGGCAGTCGATCGGTGGACCGCTTCACGTTTTTCACGTATTCCACGTGTGTTCGTCTTGTCTCTCCTCTCTGCCGTTCTCTTTCGTTTTCTTTTTTTCGTCTTTTGTTCGCGTTTCGCGGAACCATTGCGTGTGTCTCTTGGAATGTAACGAGCTGTGCGTATCGATTTCATATGTACACGGAAAGAATGGTCGTGCTGTGTGTGTATGTATTGTGTATGTACGAAAAGCGTGAGAAATCAGACTGGATACAGGAATTTCGAGTTTTACAGCCTCGCAATGTGCCGCGTGCAGCGCGGATTCGGCGCGCCGACTGCGCTGTCGAGGCGCTTCGAGATTAACGAAACGCGAGAATGTGCGCGCAGTCGGTCGCTCGAATCCCAGTCGAAATCGCGTCTCGGACTAGAGGCATCCTTTTTTTTCAGAAATGATCGCGCGCGCGCTCGCGTTTGTTCCCGGGGCTGCGCGTCGACCGATATTTACATAAATTAATTAGTCGCGGGTGTCCTCGATCGGCGAGGCATGGGTGAGGGATGGATCGACGCGTTTCTACGATGATGAACGGTTACGTTCACAGAGATCGATTCCGGCGATCCCACCGAAGACAGTGCACGCGTTCTCGAACGTGGTAGCATCCAACTACCGAGCGGTTCATGACCAAAAATTGTCTGTTGTGCGTCGAATTGGCAGAATTAGAATCGATTTCATTGTTTGTTTTGTTATCCATAGTGGGACGTCGTTTACCATCGGTCTAGTAAACAACGAGAGGGTACGGTTTTTACTTAGAATGCTAGGCTAGATAATAATGTACTTACGCACGAACGTGCCTGATATACACGGGGTATAAGTCCGCTTCACTCTCGCGAATACGTAGTAAAAAAACCTGTGTTGCGCGCGCGGCCATCGACACGATCGTTTCGGTTGTCCGACCTACGCGATACATTGTTCTCTCTCTCTCTTTCGCTCTCTGCCTCTCTCTTCTCCCATTGTCGCTTTCCTCGAGTCTGGCCCGGCGTCGCGTCTTTATCTTCTGCTCAGCTCCGCTCTCACAGCTAGAACCGTTCCAGAACAAAATTAAGATGAGCAGTTTCGCAGGGAAACCTCAAAAATAAAACCGGTACGACCGGAACAAACGATCATCCGATCACTCGGATCGCTTACCGTCCACGATCTCCTGCTTCATCTTCTGGCATTCTTTACGCACTTCCTTGATGATCTCCGCTTTGAACGCCTCCATTTCTTGAGCGGTGAGCACAGCTCCGTCATTCACGCCGTTCACTTTCAGCAAAGTGTCCTCGGACGCGGAGCCGAACCTCTTGCGAACCGACTTCGGCGATTCGGCACCGTTCGAGAATTTATTGTTCGACGAATTGTTCTTGTCCCAAGACTTCTTGTCGGGCGAGCTTTCCGGTTCCTGTCGGAGCGAGACGAAGTGCGTGAGCTTGCATGACGAACATTCTACTGATATTAACACTACCGAATCGTAATAGAGAACGAAAAGTGTACCTGCGGCTGCTCGGGCTGTTTCTTCTCGACGGCGGCTCGTCTTCGCGCCAGAGTCTTCGCCATCTCGTCCATCATGGAAGCCATACTGCCACCTCCTCCTCTGCCCAGCGTACCGTAATTTCCACCGCCTCCGGTATTGCCGCTGTTGTTGCTATTCGAACCGCTGCTATTCTCCACGGTTTGCTGCGCCGACTGAAACCATGCGACAACGATCAACCAAAGAATACATTAACTCGATATAAAACTGACTAACAGGAAAAAGTAACTGGATAGAAATCTCTGATCCAGGCAAGCGCGAACCTGCTTCTTCTTCAAACGAGCCGCTTGAAGAGCAGCAGCCAACGAGTTGGCGTCCGGTGGTGGATCCGCGTTGCTGCTGTTGGAACTCATTGACCCGGTGGAACCGGGAGGGTTAAGGCTGATGGCGTTCGCGTTTGGCACGGGTGGCGGAGGAGGTGGTGGAGGTGCAGCGGGACCGGTCAACGGTACCATGGGCGGGGGTTGCGGACCACCGCTGCCAACGGGTCCGTAAACGTTCGAATTAACTGTCGGCCCGTGGATTCCACTAGTTGCGGAGGCTGCACCGCCGCCACCGCCGGCGCTACCGCTGTTGTATTGATTCACGGAGTTCGCGGGTGTTCCATAGGGATTTGTGGTGTTCGACGCGGCTTGCACTTGACCGGTTCCGTACGGTGGCTGTGCCTGGGACACGACACTGTACTGAGACTGGCTCTGTACTGGCTGGCCAACGTTCACGCCAGTCCCAACGCCGACACCGACCACGTACTGCGCCCCGCCGGTCGTTGCTGCTCCACTACTGGCGTACTGACCCATCGAATTCCCACTCGCGTATTGGTTTCCACCGCCACCTACACTGCCTCCACCGCCGGCGCAGCTTCCGCCTCCATACTGACTCGTTTGACCCGGCTGTCCGCTCGAGTACGTGTTGGCGATCTGGCCATTATTGCCGTAGAAGTTGTTCTGATTCCCGGAGGAATACTGACAAGGACTCTGACCGACCACCGAAGCGGTCGCGTACTGATTATTGTTCGCCGCGGCATTGTACTGACTTCCCTGCCCGCTCCCGTAGATCGACTGAGCCTGCGGTTGGCTCGGCAAGTTCGTCTGAGACGACGGCGACTGCGCGTACTGGTTCATCATCATCGGAGGCGGCGGTACAGGTGCGTTAAAGTTCATCATCACCGGCGGACATGGTGGCACCGAGCTCGGCATCGGAGGCTGCGGAGGTGGTACCGGAGGAGCACCGCCGCTCGACATTTGTCCCGCCCCCGTCCCCAAACCGCCGACCGGCTGAATCGACTGCATCATGGATTGCTGTGGTTGCGGCGCAGGCGGCGCCGAAGAAGTTCTATGGTGACCAGATTGCTGTTGCTGTGGCTGCTGCGACTGCTGCGTTTGATGTTGCTGTTGTTGCGGCTGTTGCTGAGGCAGTGGAGGGGCTGACGGTTGTTGTTGCTGCGGCTGTGGTTGCGGCTGTTGCACTTGAACTTGTTGAGGTGGTTGTTGTTGTTGCTGTTGTTGCGGCGTCTGTTGTTGTTGCTGCTGTTGCTGTTGACTACCCAGTGGACAGCTCGGAGATATTGCGTTCGGACTACCGGTTGCTGGAAAGAGAATGCGGTTTTCACGACGGTTCCGAGGTCAGTTCTTGTGGCTTCCACTTAACCGTACGGTGAAACGCGATAGATACAATACCCTGACTTTGCTGAGACATTCTACGCTCTTGGATTATCGCCACGTCCTCCCTGGTCATGGTTCTGCGAACCGATAACGAAATTCTTAGTCACGTGACATAATAAATTCCGCGATATTGCAATATTGCGAACCTGTAGCCCATGTCTTCGTCGTATTGAGCGTTGCCTTGTTGTTGTTGCTGGAAAACGGGTTGCTGTTGCGTGGTCGAGCCAACCGCCGGAGCAAGACTTCTCGATATGTTGCTCCCATTGCTCAGCACCTGCAGAAACAAAACGTAAAAATCAACGAACTAAGAACGACAGACTGTGACGAAGGTTTGCTGGTGTTTCTCTCTGTTCAGCTCACATCGAGCGCCTGCAGCATGGCCCTGGCGAACGCGTCGGCGTCGTCCTTGCTGGAGAAATTCAGGCCGTACACTTGCTTGTTGTCTCTCCATTGGTGAAACGTGACCGTCGCTTGATTATACTTGAGCCCTTTGAGGATCGCGCAGTTGATGACGATCTCGTGATCTTGCAGCTTCCTGCCGACCACGCGAAACGTGTTGTTCACCAGATGATGGTACAACTGGACCTTGGAGAGCCCCGACGAGGTGCCGCTCGGCACCCATTTCTTGTTGACGTCGTCGTACACCATTACCGACGCACGAGCGGACGATATGCTCACTTCGCTGAAACAGAGAGGGTAACAAAAGGACCATTAGAAAATTCGTCCTCGAGTTGCGACGGCTTCGAGATTTCGTTACCACGATCGGCAGTCCCCTCGTCGCGGTATGAAGCGCTGGCTATCGCGGGAATGTCGCTCGGAAATCATCATGCGTTAGGGAGAGCTTTCAAGAAGAACTCGCAGGAAACGATTCTCGCAGCCACGGCAGGGCACGGCCTCAAGGATGATGAAGCGATTCGCGTGTTCTCGCAACGGCGGAAGAACCGGCGGATTCCATCGAGCCACGGTGTTACGCTCGATGTCACTTTCACCGTGCCACGGGCCACGGGCCGAGTTGGACGGATTGCTCGCGAAACCAGAACAGAACCGAGCGGAATACGAAAAGATACTGACCACTACCTCCTCCTCTACTGCAACAGCCAGCCAGGAACGGGCTGGCGTTGCGATAACGTGCCGAGTAATATACGCGGAACAACCAACCATTTTTAACCGTGTGCATCCCGATTCCTTCCGCTAGCTTTTCCCCTCCACAGGTGAACGTTCCTCGGAACGGTTTTCCTTGAAATGGCTGACTGAAAATTTCGGTTCGCAGAAGATAAGACCAAAGCAAATCTTATTTCACCGAGCAACAACCGAGGATTTGATTTCGCACAGTTTTCAGAATCCCTATTGAAAATTACCTCAAGCCGAGTCTAAACGAAGACAACATCAGGGTGGTCCACCTACATATATTCTTTATTTGCGAATGTTTATCAAGGTCATTTTTTCAGAAGTTTTTAAGGTCATCGATACGTTTTCCTGGTTATCTATTATTTATTTGAATGCGTTTTAATGTCAACTAGAATATGAAAGGAGAAAAAAATACATTTATGAGAAAAATAACATCATTGACCTTGAAAACTCCGGAAAAAATGACCTCGAAAAGAAATAACATTTGTAAAGCATTCACCTAGCGATAAAACATTTGTTATGCCGTAAAAAATAAAGCAGATATGTATTTAGGTGGATAAATTTATGTGGACCACCCTGTATATGAACTGCTATAAATTCATATTACTGTTTCTCAACCTAATGTCAATATTAATCTTTTTACAAACAACATGTCAAACATGATATGTATAACCAATTATAAACCATGTGGTCGTTACTGACCTCAAATAGATAATAAATAAATAAGATTCGAAATTGCCAGCGATACGCATCGCGAGATAAGCAGCCGCGTGGATGCTATCGTTTTGGGTCAGGTTTCAGATATACTGAATTTCTCTCGACAAATTGATTTACAGTTGCAGAAATACGTGGCGTATCCGTTTCGCGTATTTTCGCGTGATCCGTAACAGATGAAAGTATCCCACTTAACGCGTTACCGAGTCATATTCATAAGATGTTACAATGACCTCGCACTGCGACCAGCTCTGGCATAGTTCTGTCTAAACTGTAATTGTATGCAAGCATTGCACAATAACACGGTCGTGGTACGAATGAATTCTTGAATGATATCAGGAAAGGCATTGGATCATCATTGTTGACAAACAAAATATCGAATACTACTCCTCCGCGTCCCGAAGTCAGTCGATCGAAGAGACTCGGAGGATCAAGATCACAACAAGTTTATGGAACGATGCTTGTGTCTATCTATTTTATCTGCTAGATGTAGCAATTCCTGTTGAGCTTTTTCGATAGCGCTTCAACGAGCTCTATCGCGAGGTAATCGAATGATACATCCCGGAACTCTTTCCCTCTCCCTCTCTCTCTCTCTCTCCCTCTCTCTCTCTCTCCGATTCTCGTTGTATCGCAACAATAGAGATAGAAGCGTGCCATGGTAGCTCGTAATCTAAGGTATTTCGTGTAATCGCTCGAACCAGATATGAATCACCCTCCGGAGGACGCACGGGAAATCAGTGAATCAGAAATCGACGCCCGATTATCGGGAATTCCAATGACAGCACCGATTACGAGGTATTTTTTCGAATACCGGAAGCACCCGGCCGAATTGTCGTGAAATCACCGAGATAATCTTTAAGTGACAGCATAATTGCGAAACGCGCGCGCCTGCGCAACAGCGGACGCTTCGCCGGACATAAACAAACGAGTGACATACAATTTTTCGGCGTTGTATTTCCATCCCGGTCTGGCTGGTTCGCGAACTGCAACCGATGCATACGCCGCGTAAAAAGCACACAGGACGAGCAACGAGAAGATGAAGCACGATTTCGGTTTCGAGGGACGCGTAAAGATGCGACCCCGCAAAGTTTCCGATTCAAACAATCGACGTTTTACCGCAATTTTTGTTCGAACGTCAATACTATAAATCGAAAGACAGAGATTCCGAAGACATAGACGTTCTTCCTGAACCCTCACCCAACCCCTACGCTGTGTTTTTCAACGACAATAACGCGTACTATTAAGTACATTTAAACGCGTAGAACGCATCTAGCAATTACGTATTCCACGGATGAAATACGATATTCCATTCAAACGTCAAATTGATGGGCAAAATAATGAAAAATATTTGCACGTCTCTAGCCTATTACGAATCGCTGCGCGAAACGTTGTACGATAGAACCCGATGCTTTGAAAAAGTAGTTTTGCAGAGCGCGTACAAGAAAAGTCTGTGGCCGGTTTGCGTCTAGCCAGGTATGGGGTTGTCTGCGTCATTGTCAGTTGATCGGCTTTATCGAAAGGTTGATAAATATGATAATACAATCCAAAAATCGATGTAAATCGAACGGTGGAACGACCGATATCGAAAAGAACGCTCGACAGAATTCCCCGGGACCGGACGAGAGACGATAAAGAAAAAAATGGAAACGCAAACGGAAACGTTCGACGAAAAATGATATCGTTATCGTAGTCCTACCCCCCGGTGTAAACCGAATGCTGCACCGGATGGGAATCTTCCCCTTTCGCGAAGCAAAACGAAAACGCCGGAACGCCGTTACGGAACGTCGAAGAAAAATGAGAAGATCGATGTGAATGAGGGGGAAGAAAATCGAAATGACGGACCGGACAGAGGCATGCAGGCGTGGACGACGATCGGGGACGAAACGGAGCGGTGATCGAAGCCATGAACCCGAGTGACTGGAATCGAGACTCGGGCTTCTCTTTTCTTCGAATGCTATGTCACGTACGTGGAACTTACGTCATGTTTGTCTGACTTGGGAGCGTATGCTATGCCTTCATGCAAGCCGTATTCCTGCTTCTGCACAATATATCACCGATTCCATGAAAACACGCAAGATTCGGGCAGGATTTACGGTAGTTCGACATAAATAACGCACAGGACACTAACACCACCCCAACACCCTGCCTATGCACATCTGGCCGGCCATATTGCCGACTCCAAGCCCATACTCCTACCACCCTTTGTCTCGATGCACTCGGGCATACCTAGAGCGCACACTCGAACACTAAACGTTACTCCACCGCGCTGTGTTTGCTTCCGAGACGAGATTGCGGTGTGTTTCGACAACTGATTCCTAATGTGTTCGCGTCGGTAAGTAGTGATCACAGAATCACGATCACGGTCGTCGATTAAAAATGAATTTTCAAGCAATGATAATTTACAGGAGGACTGATATACTTATTTTGAATGCGAGCCCAAAATGTTCTTTTACGAAATTTTACCGGTTTTACGAAATAAATGTAGCTTTGAAAAAAATGTCAGATTACCTGATTTATTGTGACTTTCACAATTCAATTCTTGAAGCCACGTTCACAGTGTACAAGTTCCACGCATGCGCGTGAATGTAAGTACGTCCGAGAGAACATTCACGTTATTTGTTCTCACAAAAACGGCAAAACTTTGATAATCGAACGCGTCGATCTGTTTTTTTTGTTGCAAACGGATTCGGCTCGGTACCAAAAAACTGTCTATCGAATCACGCGGAAAAATATGCATCTTCTCCACGCGTTCGATTATCGACTTCGTGTTGGCGAGGAGGTCCGTCGATCTATCGAACATCATTCTGACGCGTTCAATTGCAGTTGCGATATACCACAATACGAGATATATGTAATACGGTTGCAATCGAAACATACCTGTTAACCGAATACTTTCTTTTATTGTAAATTCCCTTACGGCTAAGTAAACACGAATTGAAATATCTGACGAAGATCCAATTCATATTTCTCGCTTAATATACGAAATGTTTGACAATGCATTACAAATGGATCCGAATTCAAGCGCAATATTTGAGCTCGCGGTTGAGGACCAGCAAACTCGAAGGGAACGAAAAGTACAATTTTATATAAGCCGCCTGCGAGAGTGTAACGGTAACGTTGGTCGTTAGATGGCGCGACAATTTGAGTTCTACTTGAATACACGGGAGTTTCCACGGGATTCTGTCGCCGACGCACCTGGCGCATCGACCGAGAAACAGAAACAGCTGTCCGTGGCGAAGCAACTTGAGGAATATCGTCGGTTAATCGTCGATCCAGAATTCTGTGGATCCTTGGCCGCGTTATCGTGAGATGCGGAGGAGGAGGCCCCAGGGTATCGTGTCTGTCATTCTCCGCGTTACGAACCTACTTCTTGCTTCACCACTCTTCACCACGCTTTAGGCGCTCGCTTCGACAATAACGTGCTTGCCTTTTATTTTTTTTTCACTTCTACGATCTGGAACCTTTCTCCCCCTTCGCTCCCCACTCCTTCTCTCTCTCTCTCTCGCTCTTTTTCCCTCTCTTTCATTTATACGTTGTGCCCCTTCTCTCGGTTGCTTGCTCTTATGCTATCTTTCTCACGTCCTCTCTTTCTCTCTGTCCGATCAACCGTTCCCCTGTGCTCCTTTCTCTCTCTTTCTCTGCCTATCCCCGTCTCTGTTCCCCCCTTTCCTTTTTACTCTCGAGAGATCTCTGTACGCTTCATCGACGATGTAAACAGAACGATCGGTTTTGGATAAAATTCGTTGGTCTCCTGCACCGCCTCGTGTGCCGTTTACGCGTGTATTCGTGTTACGTTACCGTTGCCATCGTCGCTGCTGTTTGCGCGTACACAAAAGTGACGCGCGTGTACCCGAAATACGCGCGCATCGACGTACCAACGACGCGTAACAGATCCACGGTGACGGTGTCTCTGATCGTTACGAATCATTTTCGAAGCGAACTATTCGACCGTGGGAAAAACTCGTCCGCTTTCCAACGGTCATGATTCTGCTCCGTCGATGGTCGTACCTTCGACGAGGTTATACGTAAACGATCTCCCGCGCTTCGAAACACTCTCTCGTCTCCCACCCGTGTGCGAAACGGTGGAACCGTTTGATCAAATTGGAACACCTTAACACCCGAATACCGATCGAACATCTGTTTCTGTTTCTTCGAAATATTATGCTAATCCGGTCAGTAAAGAGTTTCGAAAGATTTGGAAACTTCGATGACAGCAACCTTGTGCTCTCTTTTTCAGCTTTGGGCGAATCTGCAGTCTCCGGTAATGGTACAGCAGAGGAATAAACCCATCTGGGTCAATTAAGATCCGAATCTTTTAGATATTTTGAATGTTTTTCGAATTTAGCCCGAATGGAATACCGATAGATAGATCCAGATTGCTGGTTAAGTTGCTTCGCTGGGTTTATTATCTTCTTGTATCGTTACCTGCGAGTATCGCTTGCATTCACTTCCATTACTTTGGCTACCCGTATACGATAACAAGTTGTCTGCGCCCGCCAATGTTGTTTCTACAAGGGAACCTGTTTGCATTTGCTGTTGCAGCTATATATAATTATGAATACAGTGTAAACACACTTGCGTGGAACATCGGACATGAATAAGCGAACATGGGAGCGTTACCGATACGCATAAGGTTTAACTATCGTATGCTTTAAGACGGACATGGTTTATGAGAATACCGAAGAAGTCGATCAACCAACAAAATCATAAGGAATGGTATTCTATTGGATTCTATTGGATGTTAGATAAGCCAAAAAATGTCCGGTGATTCAGGATGGAGCGCTGTCATTCACCATCCTTCGGAGTTAGAACTACAGACTTGGAACTGGGAAGAAAACGATGGGGAGCAGGAAAGAGAACTTCCTTCGACCGTTGACATGGATGCCATAAAAGGTGGAGGTAGCTGGGATCCGACCACTGAACCTAATGGTATTAAACTGTTTGCTTTATGAATTTTCTTGTTCGCAACCTTGTCGCTCAAGTGTTTCTGATACAAATATTTGTTCCGCGCAGGAACACATTCTGTCGACTCCGAAGAAGATTCAGATTCCGAGGACGAGAGTTCTGGTGGCACCGAAGGCAGTTGCTCTTATTCAGATTCGAATTCGGACTCAGACGACGAAAGTAGCGGCGACGAAGAAGAGGAAGATACAGGTTCAAATTCGGATTGCACGTCTGAGCACAGCGAACAAACGTTCTCCATTCAAGAAGCCAATTTCGAATCGGTACGATCGGAACACGAATCGGCTTTTAAACGAATCTACCATAAAATAACTGTCACTCACGTTGCAGGGCGCGCTTAAATTAAAGATCACTATGAAAGGACCGAAAAAAGAGGACGCGGAGAAGACGCGGTGCGACAAAACCAGAAGGAGCTTAACGAAGAAATCTAAAACTAATTGCGAGGCGAAGGTAAACAATTTTATTTCGTTAGAACGCGGACCAAGCGCGACCAGCTAGTGTCGACAATTTCTTAATTTTCTGTTTAGTCGTCGGAATGCAGCAGCGACGATTCAGACTCGTCGGAGGGTCGCCTGCCATCGCCGAATAATTCGCAGAAGGAACAACAGCCGCAACAACAGCAACAACAACAGCAGCCGCATCAGCAGGAACAACAACCGCAACAACCACAGCAGCAGCAACAGCATCCTCCGCTACAGGAGATAAATCAAGAGGATCTGGCGGCTATCCTGCCGGATCAAGAGCACGAGGACGCTCCGTTCGACGGATTCGAGGATTCGGAAAGCGGTCGGCTGGTATCGAAAGCTATAGAACGAATGTCGCTCGGAGCTGACTCGGATACGAGTGAGAACGGCGATCAGAATCCTGTACCTGTGTATAGTTCGACTTTATTGCAGCAGTTCGTCGAGAAAACGGCTTTGTTGTCGGAACCGCGGAAGAGACGGAGCAAAGCGAGCAAGAAGCTAAACGATCCGGAGTATCCTTGCGCTTCGAACGTGTCCCCGGACTCGGGAATTCAGTCGGTGGACAACAGTCCGCTGCACTTAGCAATCAGTCCCGTGAGTCCACCAGCTCCGACGCAGTCACCGGTCCAAGCCGTGGTCCCGAAGCCAGCAGTAAACGTGGATCGGGTTTTGTATCCGCCAAAGCGAAAGCCTGGCCGACCGGCGAAAACGGTATCGGCGCAGCCGCGAGGTCCGGGCAGGCCAAGGCTCAAGCCGGAAATAGTCGAGAAGATCGAGAAGATAGAAAGGACAGAGAAAGTGGAGAAGAATGAGAAGAACGAGAAAAAAGAGGTAACGCCACAGCAAAAGCCTCCGAAGGAGGAGCCGAGTAAAAGGGGAAAATCAAAGTCGGTGCAGCACAAAACAAGTGGTGCGGCCCGAGACCAGAAGGAGGACGAGACCAGCGAATCAGCAAAAAAGTCGAAGGAGAAGCCTTCTGGGGTTTGCCAGAAGAAACGTAACTGTAACGTTTCGAAACAATTTTCGCAGGGGAGGATAAGCGGAAAGAGGAACAACGCGAGTTCCTCCACGCGCGTCAAGTGCCTAAGTAGAACTGTAACGAGTAAGTACGGAAAGAATGCGAGTCAGTGCGACGGTAGGATGTGCAAGAAGATGAGAAAAGACAAGCCCGGCCCGGGTAACAAGTCTACGACGCCGTTGCGCCGACAGAAGCAGTCTTCTTGCGAGAGGATCGCAGCCGATAGGAAGCCGATCAACTCCGGTAGAAGAAGTCTAAAGGAGAACAGAAGTAACTCCGGCCCGTCGTCGAAGAGACAGAGCCTGCTGAAGAAGAACGTCGCGCCGGTAACGCGACGAGTTTTAAAGGAGAACAAGAACAGCAAAAGAACGTCGTCGGCCACGTTCGAAACAAATGGCGTCGGGGTCCAAACTCTGATCTCGTTGCCGGTCGGCCAGGTGCTCAAGTCGGAGAAAGTGGAGCGACCAAGCAATAAATGCGACAAGGCTACGCAACCTATACACAACCATTGCCACAAGCATCATCATCACCACCATAAGCACCGGCGACGATTGCCGTTGAATCCTCCGAAGACTCCGATTCGGATCGATCCGTGCATCATCCAGGAGCTAGAAAAACTGATCGAGGAGTTTGCCAGATCGTGCAGCTTGGGCCGGAACAACGCGAGCGTTGGTTACTCCGAGCTGCCGCAGATCTTCCGTGTGAAGAAGTTAACGAAGAAGAGGAAAGGCGACGTCGCGTTGAGCGACGACCAGAAGCTGAAGAGGCGCTCGAAGAAGGAGAAGATACCGGCGGGGACTGACTCGAAGAGCGGCGTGAACGCGACCGCGAACTCGAATCCGAACGAGCAGAGGCTGCCCTTGAAGAAGAGGCACTATCACGTTTCAAGTCCTCACAGCTCTCAGAGTTCGAACGCGAGCTCCAGCGACCCGACCGCAAACGAGGGTAACTGCACCGAAAGTCACATAGAGGAAGCAATCGAGGCTACGATCACGAGATACGGAGGCGGCAGTTCCGCTTCCTCTTCCCAAGAAGACGCTGTACCGGTCACTCCGAAGAAAAGACACAGGGACGCGGAGAGCTCGAGCCCCGACAAATCGGCGACAGCCTCGTTGGAGGCGCTGGACGAGAAACCGCTCAGCCAAGCGGACATACAGCCGCGACGGAAGAAAAAGATTGTCAAAGATCTTCGTGTGACGGTGACCAAACTCCCGGTCGAGAGCGGCCACTCGGAAAAAGCCGAGAAGTCGGAGAGGGTCGAGGGAAAGGTCGAGAAGACGGAGAAATGTGTTGGCGAGTTGAAGAAGGGCCACGCTACCGAGAAAAGCTGCGGGAAGAGTGAGAAAACGATCACCGAGAAGTCGATCAAGTCCGACAAAAGCCAAGCGGCGGAGAAGGTGGAGAAGCACGAGCAGTCCTCGTCGGAGCACGTCCGTTTGGAGAAGAATATCAAGACGGATTCGGCGGAGTTCAATGCAACCGAGAGCTACGAGGACGGCGAGACCGCTGGAGAAAGCAAACCGCCGCGGGACAATGTTGCACCGAACCTTCCAAACCCGTTGAGCTCGGCAGCAGCCGCTGCGCTGGTGCTAACCAAGAAGAAGATGAGACGGCGCAAGGCGATCAACCGCACCGGGTTCCCGACCCTGAAGAAGAGAAAGAAAAAGAAAAGATCATTGAGCGCGAGCGAAACGTCGACTGGCACGGCGACGAAAGCCGCTCTGACCAGCGACGACAACGCGGACCTGGACGCGGATCTGGATGGCGACCGGAGCTCGTCCAAAGAAGGTATCGAGGACACCGTTGAAGAGAGCAAACCGACCGTGTTGAGCGCGGAGATGGAAGAAATCGCGTCCGGTGAGAATCTCGACAAGCGCACTGACGCCGGGAAAACGGTGTCAGACAAATTCGGCTTGGCGGGCTCCGATTCGACGAAACGGGAGGGATCTTCTCGCGCTTGCGCGAACGAAGTGACCGAGTCTCGCGCTGGTCAGCTGAGGGTGAGGAAGGATTTGGTGGAAGCGGACAGCGAAGAGAATGCCGCGCAGAAGTTCTGTCCGGTCAAGTTCGAGAAGATCCAGGATCTGAGGACATACGACGAAAACGCGCCCTTGGAGGAGTCTCTGGAAAGGTACGAGGCGGCTCAGCAGCAGCAACGTTGCGCCGTCGCGGAGGCCTTGGAAGAGAACTCGAAGCATCCTCCTGAACGGGCTGCCTCTCAGACGAATATCAAAACCGAGCACGCTGCACCGTTGAATGGAAATCAGAAAAAGCGGCGCGGTTCCGCTAGCCCTTGCACCCTGGCGCCCAGAAACGTGAAGCGCCTGCGCAGCTCGGGCTACGATACTGAGAACGATAACTCGTCGAACAATAATGTTCTCGAGGCCGGGAAGCACTCGAACGCGACGCACACCAGAAAGAAACAATCCAGATGGAAAAAACGGTATTTGCAGGGCGGTGTGCTGCAAGATTTCGGCAAAGACTCCGAGTCGAAGACGAGGAGCGGTGCCAGTGGAACTGTGGAAGCTGCTGGAAAGAACAAAATAGGTGGCGATGCGAACGACGCTGCCTCCGCTGTTCTTCTATCGGCTTCGTATCAGTGCGGCAAGTTCCTGCGTCAGAGGAAAATGTCGTTCCAATTGCGGTACGATTTATGGTGGTTGCACACACAGTCCAGAACGCCTGGCAGAGAATCGGTACCATCGTGGAATTACAAGTAAGATCATTGATGATTATCATCATTGTTTGAAGCAATCTCGATCAAGCATTCATTCATTTTTTCTTCTGTCCCGCAGGAAAATCCGTATGAATGTTTACTACGACGTGAAACCGACTACGCTCTACGAGGCTCAAGCGTGCGAATGCAAACCGGAAAGTGGCTGCGGCGACGACTGCATTAATCGCATGGTCCTGAGCGAATGTTCCCCGCAGCTCTGCCCATGCGGGGATAAATGCGAGAACCAGAAGATTCAGAAGCACGAGTGGGCGCCTGGTTTGCAAAAATTCATGACGGAGGACAAAGGTTGGGGAGTGAGGACTCAGCAAGCCATCAAATCCGGGGTTTTCATCCTAGAGTACGTGGGAGAGGTTGTGTCCGAGAGGGAGTTTAAGTCTAGAATGGCGACTAGGTATGTCAACAGAAAATATAGTGTACCAGCTACTATCAGGTTGGAGGAAAAGTTCTGTCGTATTTGAAATAAGCAGTTAATTTTGCTTGTAAATGAAACACGACAGAACTTTCCCTCGAACCTAACACATACGCGAACCGTTAGCCAGAGTATGGAGAGTGTAAAATCGTTTCAGGTACGCAAACGACACGCACCATTATTGCCTGCATCTCGACGGAGGTCTGGTGATCGATGGTCATCGGATGGGAGGCGATGGACGCTTCGTGAATCATTCTTGCGAGCCTAACTGTGAGATGCAGAAGTGGAGCGTCCACGGGCACCCGCGTATGGCGTTGTTCGCATCCAGGGACATCAAGCCGGGGGAAGAGTTGACTTACGATTATAATTTCGCGTTGTTCAACCCATCCGAGGGGCAGGAGTGTAGGTGTGGTAGCAGTGCCTGCAGGGGCGTAATAGGTAATGAGACTTAGATCCGATCGAAGCGAGAAACGTTCATCGCATTAGCAATTCTTTGACCGGATTCGAAATACTGTTCTATTTCGCAGGTGGAAAGAGTCAGAGGGTTCCAAAGACAGTTGTTCCCCTCCCGTCTCAATTAGAACCGACGGAGAGACGGTCGGTCGGAAGACCGAGGAAGAATGTGCGGAAATCGAACTCGGTGCAGTCCGTCAACTCGAAAGGCATCTGTAAATCGCGAAAAGTCGGCGACTCGAGTCTGTTGCATGCTCCCGCGTTGAAGCCGATGTCTCACCAGCAACGTTGTTTTGCGCAACAGCACCACTGCTTCCTGTTACGGAACTTGGAGAAGGTGAGGCGGGTGAAGTCGTCGGTGAATCAAGTACAAATGCAGAACGGCAAGGCAAAGTTCGGCAACGCGGGTACCTTCAAAGAGAAGAGTCCCGGTGACGCGAAGATCCAATCGGACGCGTTCTTCTCGCAATTAACCGCTCTGACCAATACCAACACGCGAACGGTGAGGACGAGGAGGTTAGCACAAGCGCAAGACGATCCGGAGGTTCATAAAACTGCGAAGTTGGCGAAGGTGAATAAATCAGACTCGACAAATCTGTCTCGTAGTCGTGTTCGGTACAGAACCATTTATCGTTTTTTCATATTTCAGGTATTGAAAGACCTGTACAGTGTCGTGGCAACAGCTAACGACGAGAACGGCCAACTGCTGTGCTCGCCGTTCATAACGTTGCCCTCGAAAAGAAAATTACCGGATTATTATGAGAAGATATCGGACCCCATAGACTTAACCACGATTGACCAATGCATCGGAACAGGCCACTACAAAACCGCCGAACACTTCGATCACGACATGATCAAGCTCTTCGACAACAATGTCCGGTTTTTCGGAAGAACCTCCGAGTTGGGCATCGCTGCGGCCAGATTGAGAAAATTGTATCTTGGAAGCAAGCCTGACTTCGTGAATGCGATAACGGAAGCCATAGGCTGTCCTCCTTCTCAAGGATTTTTACCACCCAGAGGGTCCACTGCTGGGGAGGAAGACGTTATTAGGTGTATATGCGGGTTGCACAGGTGAGATTAGAATGAGAAAGCTACTAACAGGAAATGAAAATTCCAGCTGGAAGATTTTACTATATAGAAAATCCTTTTCTACGCAGGGACGAAGGTTTGATGATTCAGTGCGAGCGTTGTCTGGTCTGGCAGCACTGTGATTGCGTGAAAGCCGACACCAGCATCGAGTCGTACCTGTGCGAGAGATGCCAACCACGCCCCGTCGATTTGGAGATACCTTTGGAAGGAGACGAAGAGGAGGAAGGCAAGAAACACTATGTCACTTTGATGCGCGGCGATCTGCAGCTCAGACAAGGAGACACGGTGTATGTGTTGAGAGATACGCCGGAGAAACATACGTACAAAACCATTCAGAAACCTGATTACGAGCAAATGGACATCTTCAGAATCGAGAGGCTTTGGAAGAACACAGAGTAAGAACGTTCCTTGGGAATTTGGTTATCGTAGATTCGTACAGATGTTCACAATCGTTTTGCTCTTACAGAGGAGAAAGATTCGTCTTCGGCCACCACTATTTGAGACCTCATGAAACTTACCACGAGCCCACTCGAAAATTCTATGAAAACGAGGTCGTTTGCGCTCCCCTCTATGAAGCGGTACCGTGCGATTTGGTTGCTGAACGTTGTTGGGTCCTCGACCCTCATACCTATTGCAAAGGTACTTATCTTTATCTCCCCTTTCTACGTAACTGGTTACATGGAACTTTACATCACTCCAACATAAATCAATTTTTATTCAATAAAATAACTAGTTTAATGTAAAATAGATATTTGCTAGTGGGATCGACACCTTTGTTTATACTTGAAACACTAAATTTAAAGTTTTGAGATTGTAAATACTCTAATTCAAAGTTAATAATGTCGCATATTTCTCCATCCATTCTCCTTTGAAACAAAGGCCGACCGGTTGGATCCACGCCAGAACACACATACGTGTGCGAGTACCGCGTCGATCGAGCAGCTCGCCTCTTCACCAAGGTAGCCAGAGCTAGGCATCAAGTCTGCACGAAACCTTATGCATTCGAAACGTTCCCGCAACGCATTAAACACTATCGAACGTATTTGGTGAGTATCGCAAATACAACGTACACTCTCATCCAGGAAGTAAAATTTAATGCTCACGAAAATGTTACAGCCTCACAGTCTCGAAGGGATACAGGTTGGAAGTAAAATGAGCAAGGACAAAAAGAAAATGAGCAGCCAAGATCTTGACTCTAATCAAAAGTCGGAGTCGAGTGATAGCTCGAAAACGCACGGCAAGGATCAGCTGAAATCTTCTACGAGCAAGGGTAGACGACGATCGAATGAAATCTTATCTATCTCTACACCGGCGACGTCGTACGCTCAGGTAATTATTTAATTAATTTTTCAGTTTTTTTTCTGGATAAGAACGTGTGAGAATTCTTCTTCGCAGAGAGAAGAGCAAAGGCGGAGATTAAACAACATTTTAATCGGTTTGCTGCAAAAAATGCCGAACAAGAAGGATCCGTTGGATTTGTCGTTCTTGTTGGAGAGGAATAGACGAAACCGGAAAAGGCCTGGTGGATTAAATCCGTGACATTGGATTATACAGCAACGATAATGCGGCATTAATCGGCATCCGTACTACGCGATGCGGACCATTGTTAACCCCTTTACAGAGATGTCTGTAATCAGAACGTTCTGCTTCGTCGTGAGTTCAATTGATTCCATTCGATCCGTTTCATGGGGCAGACTGCGAGAAAGTTTCGCGTTCCCTTCTTCTTGCACTATTAATGCGACCCGTCCATTCGTATCATATTTAATCGTGTACCCGAATGCTGCGCTATTCCTCCGCGGAAGACTCGCAACGATCAGGATCTTTTTATATGTTGTTTTTACACGCGCGCGCGAAGCTGTAGAAAATTTCAGACGGCTACAGATGTAATCGAAATCTTTTACAGTTTCCTAGCATTATCGTTTACGCAATCGCGGATTAGCTATTTCCGTTTCGCGCTGGTACCGCGTCGCGACATCCGGGAAGAAGATAATCTGCGATCGTCTCTTAGAGTATTTCAACTGTTGTGCCGCGTCAAGATTGTAAGTATCTTCTCTATCGAACATAGGGGGTGATTTGTTTTCGTAAAACGGATCGACTTGGATCGAGAATCTGGTCCCGTAACGCGAGACGACGCGTGTCTTTGAAACAAATTCGATCTAACAAGAACTGTTACTCGTAGAATTCTAATATAATTAGAATCGCGGAATTGTATAAAAGTATTTGTAAATTTCTTTCGTAACGGATACACTGAAGTGTACAAATTATACGTTGGCCGTCGATCGAAGGTTCGTCGGCCAGCGAGAGAGACGCGTGCGCGAGTGTATAAATGACACAGCCGCATGTAAAGGAGTGGATTATAGACCGACAAGAACGAAATCGAGTACATGCGAGGCTTTATTGCACAAAAAGTACCATTATATATTTTTCATAAGCCCAGTGTTATTTGAATTAAGTGTAATATATATATAGGTTTTTAAATTAATAGATAAAACTCTACTAACATATTTAATTTATTATTGATCGCGGATCGAACATAGCTAATCGTTGCTACGACGAATATACGCAGGATTTCGTATTTATTATTACATTATGAAGTTAGTAAATACAATACAATTAAACGCTATTTAATACGTATAAGTCTTGTTTTACACCATGGTTCTTTTTTTCTCTTTTTTCTCATTTCTCTGCACTGTATCCGAGATGTTTTGTCGCATAGAAATGGTACTGCAATAACACTTTCTGCGATTAGTTTCGGGTTAACGCTTCGAGGAAAAAAAATTACTTACATCTTTGTACTTGAGTAGAAATTCACGATTTGGTCCTTCCAATTACGAATTTCATTTAACACTGCATTCGTCTCTTATAGAATCTCTAACAAGAAACTATCACCTGTCTCGATATCGTTACGTTCAATCAGTATACAGTTCTCTACATTTGCCGAGTAAAACATTGTTTCGAAACGTTATTTGATAGTTTTCACGCGATATAGAACCTACACAGCTTTGTCAAATATAAAGTACAGTAGTAGTTAAGACAGTTCCACAGTTCTACCCCCTTCGATCAAAACTGTCCGTGCGATTCCAAGAATGCGTTACAAAATATTGTCGGATAAATTGCAACGTGTTCATGTGTAAATCATGTTGAATTAATTTACAAATTCTCGTCCGTAGACCAACAAAGTCGGCGGTTGTCGTTGACGATTTACGTTAAGTATGCGTGAAGACTGAATTAATGTTACAGGATATTTCTAGTGGGTAATAGCGCTGATCCGATCTGGGTTGTAAATAGTTTAAACTCCAAATAAATAGAAGATATTTTTTATTTTTACGATTTAAGTTTGTACACTTTTGTCAACAAGTAAATTCTCCGATTACGAATATTAGTTTGCTGATACTCTTATTCTATATATTCGACCGGAAGAGAAAATATAGATGAATTTTGTTCATTAGCTCGCGATTCGTGACGTATTTATGTAGTACACTTTGATCGTGGCCGACTTCGAATCGTGGTAATCATCCTCTGCATATCTTTCTTACTTTCTACCACATCCTCTTCAAGCTCACCACCCTTGGCAAAAAATATTTCATCGAACAATCTGAACATCTGATCAAAAGAAGAAGATGAGTCGTTAGAACCGTCCGGAACGGTTAGGAAAGTAGTTTACTCTTGGCGGTCGGGACTTAGAACCATTTCGCTCGAGCTCCGTCGCGCAACCACATATCGGGACAGAAAACAATACGTAGATAAATATCTTGGAATATATATACAAAAAAGCAACAGAACAATAAACTATAAAGCAATCGCCAGACATCATTTAAAAATAGTATTTTTTTTACTACCTCTACGGTGTTCCGCTTTTTGCTTTGAGAAAAGATTTAATTGCCAGAACGCGAAAGAAATATTAATAGTCCATGCAACATTATCTTAAAACTTGTTTGATCGAATAGATTTTGCCAGGAATGCAATTCATGCCGTTTTACGATTCGAAAAGGTACCTTAATTCGAAGTCTCATACGTTGTACACAAGATTTAAAAAAACAAAGGAGGTAAAAGACAATCATCCTGTAACTATGAGCGAACGATTTTTTTTCGTTAGAATCGACAGAAAAACAAAATATAAAAAGATTAGGTACTATTTGCTGGTAACTGGGTTCGTTCCAACGGGTAACCGATAGTTATTAAAATAAAACGAAATCGGTAAGGGAGGGGAGCTGGTTAATATACGTGACGAACAGTATACAGACTTGCCAAAAAGGAGGAAAAAAGGACGACGAAGGAGAAAGTACGTTGGGTAATGAACGCATATTTTTTTGACCACGGAACAACATGACACAGTTACAAAATAGAAATTTCGATTCGAAAGCGTGTAGCATATTCTGGTGAACGTTGCAAATTCGACCTCGTTTAATAAAACGCGGATAAATAAAAATCAAGTCTAATAATTTATTCGTGACACGATATTCTCTTTTTTTTGTACAACACTGTCATTAGTATAGAAAGATAAGACAAAAATCATATACAATATCACTCTCATATGTTGTCGAGAACCTAGATCAGTTTCATTTTTTTTCTTTTTCCCCTTATTACATGGTACTTCGCTTAATATATGTATAAATAGATTTCCAATAAACGTTCCGTGTAATACGTTTGAAAATCTGTACATATTTACACAATTCTTTCCCGAGAGCGATATATCGTTGCAAGTATTTAAATCATTTTCATGTTAATCGTATATAGCATACATGCGCGATGCTTGTTTTTCTCTTGACAGGTCCCATCGTTCAAAAACGTTACAAGACGTTATACTATACAGAGTGTTTGTTTTATCCACATACAGAAAAATATCTTTTAAGGAAATGATGCTACAACATCGGTTGTTGAAACTGAAATAGGACAATCCTACGTTTATGTTATTATTGTGTGTACAATTCATTAAAATTTCAACAATTTTAACCTCTATCGTACCAATCAACTTACGTTCGAACGTCGTGTCCGTAGCATTATTCCTGTAAAAGATATTCCACTGTATCGGGATGAAACAGACACTCCGCACAAATTACCCCCTTTTGTTCGTTCAAAAAATTATTACGTACGTAATCTAAATTGGCGTCGTAACGAAAAACTTCTCTTCCAAAAGAAAAATCAATCATGAGTTAAAATTACGTAATGCTTACAGTTCAATTCTTTATATGTATTGCATTTCCCAATGCAAATCAGTTTGACGGTGCATGTGTAACGGTGCTTTTCACGCGACAAATCTAAATTGTTGCTTGAATCATGAGAGACCGCAATAACTTTGGAATCGGTATATCGTATACGATATACGAACAGAACATCGTGAATATATTGTCGTGGAAAAGTTTGTCCATTTATCTGCGTGCGTGTGATCAAAACCAATGTGTGGTAATGACGACACTCGAGGACGAGGTGTATATTTGTTTTCATATATCCCCGACGATTTTTGAGGGAGACTATATCCTACTGTGGAATCACCAGCTAAAGCAGTTTTTACATTATCCACTGTGTTTGCCTGCAAAAATTAAACCGGAATAGCGTTAAAAATATTGCACATCGCGCGAGTCAACTTCTTTTCGGAAAAAATATTTCTCCCGCAATATTTTGTTCTCTCTTTTCTTTTTTTCGTCAACTATTTTACAAGTATCAAAATTGTTTGACTTAGTACCGAGAGATTACTTGAACGAGAATAAAATTACAGCCATTCATAATACCTCACTGTTCCACTCTTGTGACGTTTATCACGGTGGATTATTGTTTGTTTACAGTTTGATCACTGCTTGCGGTTGTCTGACCGCCCTGTAGTTGTTGTTGCTGTTGCTGCGGCTGCTGTTGTTGTTGGCCCCAATACTGATTGTAATACTGCTGATTCCAACTGTTCCAGCTTCCGTTACCGTAACCTTGTTGTTGATTATACGACGAGCTCTGTCCGTAGCTCTTCCAGCTTCCTCCCCAATGCGAACCCCAGTTATTCTGTCCCCATCCTCCTTGGCTACCCTGTCCACTCGACCAATTGCCTTGATTCCACGATTGCTGTGAACCTGAATAATTTCTGAAAAAAAAAGAAAAAACAAACCACATTATATAATCGGCATATTTAAACGGAAAGACAAAAGGTCCGGAATTTGAATTACCCAGCTGGAGCCCAACCACCACCCTGGCGGGATGCCACTGCTCGACCTCTGTCGTTTCCCATTCTTCTATCCATATTGCCGCCCCGTCTGTCCATTCCACGATGAACAAGTGGTATGGGTGCTCCTCGTCCCCTCCATTGTCCTGGTGGACCATAGCCTCCACCATGCCTCATATGACCACTCCTTTGAGGTCTGTCTCTCCAGCCCATTTTGCTACCGCCTCTCCAGCCTGCATTCCGATTCCTCTCGGTATCTGTAGACATCGTCTCTTTAGATTCTTTCTACTTTCTTGCATTACCATATTCTTCTAACGATACGTACAATTATTGCTCCGTCTATCACGATATTCACGGTTGTCGCGGTTGTGTCGCGTGCTGCGGTTATCTCGAGAATTCTCTGGTCTTGACTCGAGTCGTGGACGTTTACTCTGTTGCAATCCATAACCAGCTTCTTTTGCTTCTTTGTTGTATTTTCCTATAAGTTTATCACCCTCTTCGTGATTGAGCTCGATCCAGTCGACTGCGTCGAAATATTCGCCGATGATCGGAGCTCTGAAGTTTGCTGAAACCGTAAACACACGCCGTGTCAGATGCAATATATAAAAGAACATACAGCAGTATCTCAGTCTCAACAAACCTTTCATTTCCATCAACATAGATTCGGTAGGTTCCTTGCCCTCAACCGGTTTGTGCTTAGCAACGCGTGATTTGTATTCCTCTTCGGATGGTATCAATACTATCGCTTTTCTCTGGTATCCACCGAAAGTCTTCATTTTACGTCTTTGTGCGGAAGGGTATACGTTTGTCTGTGACAAGATTGAATAAGATATGAAATTACGTGTTTCGAAAAATCGAAAACTAAAACGTCCGATATATACCTGATCCAATATGTAATTGCGCCTTCTAGTTGGAGCCAGTTCCAACAATTTATCTAATACGCGCGTACACTTGTCGATAAGGACCTCCCATTGATAATTGTTGTTCTCTTTGTGAGACAAGTCCGAGTCCTGGAACAATATCATCGAAACATAAAACATGTTACAAATTCATGTGCGTCTATCGAGCGGTTTAAAGTACGCACTTTGATTTTGTCGATTAAACTACCAAGCCCTAGAATATTGTACATTTTGTAAGGCTGTCCAGCCGCGTGTTTCGTTGCCCAAGTTGTTTTCCCACAGGCGGGTAACCCACACATCATTATTACTTCGCATTCCTCTTTCTTGGTTGGTCTGCGCGGACCGGGAATCTTTGACTGAGAATCCATATTGCCGATTGACATGTAACCTTCTAAAACTTCTTCGGCCCATGGATTTTCTTGACCGAAGTTGCAGGCGAAGCTACAGTTCTTACTCAAGATATGCGGAAACAATGCTTTGTCGCAGAGTTCTGATTTCGTGATGTTGAATGCAGTTCCTTGGTCTTTCCCATTCACCGTATAAGATAAAACGATGTTATCCTCGGATGTTGCGTCGAGGTAACAGCCGACAACATCATCCTTACCAAACTGAAGCCCATAGTCTTCGAACTGATTGTTAGTCAATTTTCTGCCAATACTACTGTAACCGAAACTGAATTTTTCTTCTCCCAGTTGCATCGACGTATACGGGGTAGACCAGCCCACTCTAAGTATGTACGGATTCTCTTCGTTTTCTGTATCGATGGGACAGAGATCTACTATTTTCGCCTCATAATAAACTTTCCCGTGAAGAAAACCGTACGAAGCTCTAGCACCAGCCCACATGTGCGAAAAACCATCGTTGTGCATAGGCGTAGCAGTAAAGAACCCCTCCTTGTCGATGACGAGATTTAAATCTGAATCATCTGAAAGTAGAGAATCCCGTTACATCGTCGTGTCCACGTAAAGTAACATTAATTTTAATGAAAGCTTACACCAAGATAAAGTCAAAGCAGTTTCGTCGATTTCGGGTTCGTTCTCGACGACCTCAGTTGCCGGTGAATCTTCGCGCTCTTCCGAAGGACTGGGCGACCTTTTCCTTTTCCTGTCCACTTCCGTATCATCCTTATCTTGTTCCTTCAAATCTACATCTTCGTCTGCATCCTCCTCGGCTTTCGCTTCCTCCATTTCTATATCCTTTACGCGTAAACCAAGATAGCAGATTAATAATTTATAAAACAGACTTATACTAAAAATAGTACTGTCGAAAGAGAATGATTGACCCATACCTGTTCTTCCAGTTTATCGTCACGTATATCGTCCACTACTTTCTCATCACCTGATAAAACATTTTGATCTTCCATCGAAACATCGTCGGGTTTTGATTCATCGTTTTCGTTCTCATCAGCATTTCGTTCTTGTTCGAGCGAATCGTCTGTTGCTGCTTCTGTTTTAGGAATGTCGCTAGTCTTAACATTACTAATAGGTTCTACGGTTCCCACGTTATCTGTTGCTTCTACATCCATTTTGCTGGTTTCGACGATATCCTCTTTAACATCGTCTATCTTACTTTCTTCTGCAACTACTTTTGGTTCATCATGTTTTATTATATTTGCTTCGCTATGCTCGCTCTCTTTTGAAGTCTCTTTATTTTCAAGTGGTTCTCTTATCAAAGTAACCACTGCATGCTGCTGCAGTTTATCTATTTCATCTCTGTTTTCCTGTGGCTTCTTCGGAGACGCATATTCTTTCACAGGAGACTTTTTCGGGGACAAATTCTCATTGACGATAGACTTCTTTGGAGATAAATTTTCATTGACACTGGACTTCTTTGGAGATACATTTTCGTGAACAGTAGGTTTCTTCGGAGACACATTTTCGTGAACCGTAGGTTTCTTCGGAGACACATTTTCGTGAACTGTAGGTTTCTTTGGAGACACGTTTTCATGAACAGTAGACTTCACGGGCGACTTTGTGGGTGACTTTGTGTTTTGTAGTTGCACACTTTCATCCGTATCTTTCGCAACTTCCTTCGTACCTGCACTTGTATCTCCCGGCAGTGGCTCCTCTTCCGCTTCCTCGATTCTTTCTAAGGAATCAGTTTTTTCTTCTTGCGAGGCAATTTCTTCTTGCTCGGTAGTTTCCTCCGGTATAACAGGTTCTTCTTGCTCAGTAATTTCTTCCGGTATAACAGATTCCTCTTGTAAAGCAGGTTCCGAGATTGTAGGCGATGATTCGCGAGACAGATCATTTTGATCTGATTTCTTTGGAGATGTTCGTTTTCTAGAGGAATACGAAGAGACCCTGGAAGTTCTTCGTTTCTTGGTTCCAGGAGTTTCTCGTGGCGTTACTGCCACAGCACTTTTGGACAATCTACTGGATTTCTTCGGCGTCTGCGGTACCTTCGCGGACTCTGACTTTTCATCATTCTCTTGGTTCGCTGTGTCGTCTGTATTGTCTGCATCGACATTTCCTTTTTCTTGGTCGTCTTCTACGATACGAACACATTGCCAAAGTTAAAAAAAAATGCGTATTTTTCATTGAAAAGTTACGATAAATAACAAGGACGATGACGAAGGCAATTAGAGTGTACATCGAGAAGAAGATTATCGATTGACTGTAAAGAAAATTTTCAAGAAGCGTCGCGCGCAGGAACATATGTAAACACGCGAGAAGAATATAAAGTTATCGCGTATATACCTTTCGAGAATACAAGAAATATGTACGGTGGAACTGTTTGTTGGTTCCAGCGAGGCAAAAGACGCGATTCAGATCGTTTTGACTGATCGTTCAGTCGTAGAAAGACATGGGACAAGACTCGATGGAAGGGTAGCTATCACCTGATTCGAATGTTTGTCAACATTGGAGAGAACGGATCGAGAGATCGTTACGGGACGAAGAACCCACGTGTGGATGTAGTTGAAACAGCGGGAGAGCGTCGAATGGAGTGAATAAGCGTAACTTACCGCTTGCATTTTCCTCTTGTAATGCTTTACGAAGTCTTTCAACGAGCACTGACTTGACGCCTTTCGTATCGAGTCCGCGCTGTGAGAGTTCTGTCCTTAATTCGACCACTTTCAATTTTTCCGGATCCATCGCGCGTGATATTCGACAACCGTTGTTTAATCCACGCGCTTTTATTCGGTAGAAAATGTTACAGAAAGCCCATACACGCGCCAGTAAACCCGCGTTAAATATACAATATGGCGACGCAACTGCAAACAACGCGTTACGTGTTGTAAACGGATTTTATTGGTCAATGTGGCATTCGTTCGAACCGACGCCAACTTCACTGCTAATGGAATTATTTGTCCCCGTTTGCATCGACATCCTAGAAGTGATCTTATTGGTCACCTTAAGGCGGGACTGATGCTGATTGGTCAACGGATCGTATATACAGGGTGTTTCCCAATTCAACCGAAAAACTACTCCGATATATTGGAGAGACTACAAGAAAAAGTGTCGTAAACAAAAGACTGATTCAGCTCTGTTACCGAGATCTGGATTAAAATGTTCATGCATCTATTGCTATAATTATCATATCTGATCTATACTCTTTAAAATTATTGTATATTGCTCTACAATATAGGTAGCATATTTTAAATGTAAAACGATGGCATACGATATTTTTTCTTCGCATTTGTTAACAGTTTAAACATGCCGGCAAACCTTATCTGTTTACATCGCAGAACACCCTATATATTTACATGATATTCGCTGCTGCTTTCATTATTTGTTGCTCTCAAATGATTTCGTAATGAATTAAACTGAGAAAAGCGTGTTCGTTTGATTGTTTGTCAATGTTTTAAGGAAGGACAATGTTCTTTATATTTTTCTTCCTTTCCTCATAACCGACTCGATCAACTATTTGTTAATTAATAATCAAACTTGTTTTTTATACAGATTGTGATACTGACTGCCACCTCCGATGTTTATTAATGATTCTTGAGATTGTTGCACCATTGTTCAATCGTGTTGTATTCGATCATGAATGCAATAAATGTGAACTGGTTGCATTCGGTGGAGGGAGAATCTTTGGTACACCACTTTTATGTAAACACATCGAAAAAGAGAAGATTCTATGGTAAATCATTGATCACACAATCTAAGAATCCGGTAGATTTGATTTCTGTATTCATGTTTCTTTATAATGTTGTAGGTATACTTGAAAGACCGCCTCTACCATCTTCGATCGAGGAAGTTACTTATAAAATTTTTATGGTTGGTAGATCAGGAGTAGGGAAAACTTCTGTTGTAGCACGTCTTGCTGGTATACAAGAATCGAATAATTACGTAGAAACAAATGGCATAAAGAAGACAAATATATTTTGGCCAGTTAAGATATGGGATAAAGTTGTATTATTCAAACTACAATTTTGGGACACCTCCGAGACAAGCATTAAAAAATATAATCATATATTGCCTGTAGGTAGGATAATATCCCAATTGTACGGGAGCAAATATCACAATCGTTTATTTTTCTAGGCTTGCAAGGATAAAGTCGACGCAATATGTTCTGTGTTTTGTTTCGACGATGCCACAGGATTTAACGATGTTCCTTATTTGATGAATACAATGGCTGCTATCAAGGAAAAGCCTGCTAATATTATAATAGGAACTAAGTAATTTAATATTTTCATATATATACATCGGCAGGAATATATCACATGATTTTTAATAACATCCTGATTTTTAGATTTAAACCTTGGTCAAGTTCTACAATAGAAGACGCAAGAATCAAAGAGTTCGAGGACAAATGGAAAGTTAAAGTTATTAGACTTGATATTAATAAATTGTCGGCTAGATCTGAAATATTTGATTGTTCTTATCAATTGAATGCTATATGCAGTATTCTGTGGAATAGGGACAAGGAATTTATATCGAAGCAAATGGGACAGAATTAGGTAGTCTATAATTGTATGTTCATTTTTATATTTTTATACGAATATTAATACAGATATAATTAAGAGTTAGATCAAGACTTCACTGTAAAAAATTAAATGGCGAATTAAATCGAAAGATTTTCATTGATTATACTAAACGCCTTTCTACTAAGTAGATTCTTCCGTCGTGTTCAGACAGATCTCGCCAGCGCCCGTTTCCGACTGCATCGATATTTTACGGCGACCACAGGTCTCTGCATTATCCATCCGAGATAACAACCTCCTACGCAATCAATTCAAATTAGAATTTCACTCTTCATTAAAAGAACTTTCATTTTTCTCTAAAACGCCGTGCATCCGGAACAGAAGGGAACGATCAGGAATGGTATTACGGTTGAAAATGATTGTCAAATAACTTCAGAAACAGTGGTTCGATCCGTAAGTGTGTATTTTCTCTTTCAACACTCGCTCCGTCAACATTCGTCTCGAACCCACGCGTTTCGCAGCGAATCATACACGCAAATCGCTCGAGTTCCAAGCCTCGATTCCTGCGGGACGCGACAATTTTTCGAGAATCAGGAGGGGAATACGTTTTTCAGAAAGATTCTTCGTTCCAGGTAGTTTCGGAGTCTCTCGAGTCTGCTTCAGGGGGTTCGATTCTCCAGGTGAATACGGTTGATCGTCGAGGATCAATTTTGAAAGCGGGAGTGCCTTCTCGTCCAGATTCGCCGAACCTGGAAGCGGAGAGGAAGCCATTCCCACGGGGTTCCCATCGATAGGAAGCGTGTCTGGAACTGCCAGAACCCCGTAGACCCCCAACAGCAGCACGGTGATCTGCAATTATTTAAAAAGTCACATACCTTTCAAACAATAAACAATCCTTGTGTATTTCATTCTTTTCAGATCCAGTCTTAATCAATGTTCTATATATTTGCCACAATGTATGGAAATATCATTGCTATAACAATGTAATTTCTGATAAAATTTAAACTTTTTCAGAAGAGATGTAGTTTCTTGTTCTACGATTTGCTACGATTTTCATTCTTCTGTGCTTAGTAAAAATAATCATTAGACCGCGGATTTTACGCATTTATGAGAAGAATGAGTTGGTGTAATTTAAAACGGTAAAAACATTAGAAGAATTTTCAAATACTGTTATATCTACGAAAGAAAATAAATGTCTATTTCACTCCAGATTGTCGCGATTCAGGTAGGAAATTTTTATTTTGCATAAAGATCCGCTGTCTAATAATTATATATACAATAAAAATGTTCTACTTGAATTGCAACAATCTGCAGTGAAATAGAAATTTATTTTTTCTCTGAATATGTTTAACCATTTGCAGTCGGAGCTATCTTAACTTGAAAATGAAACATTTCTTCCGACCTAGAATAATTCCATTGTGCATGATTTCTTTGATTTTATGGATATGAAATTGATATACATAGTATATATACCTCATACAATACTTAAATGTGTGTAGTAATTGATTAGATACATATATAATAATGTAAACAATATTGTGAATAACGTTACAGCAATTTTTAGTGGTGACTCTGAGTCGCCACTCGAATTTTAAGGAATAAACTGCATTCCTCGGGACCGTATTCTCTCGGAGCCCCATTAAAAACCTACCGCGTGAACAGCAATTTCCTTGTCGCAGGTATCCCTTACCTCGATCATGTTCGCTCCGGCGGGCTCGATCGACTGATTCCCTATCTCGAAGACCGTCGACGCTTTTATACGCACGCGACTCACGCGGATCACGGGACGGATGCAGGCACCTGCATCATCTCTCAGGTGCGCTTCGAAGAGGTATTCATCGGATTGGGGCAACGTCCTCGTCGAATCAACTTTTTCAATTTCAAAACGAATGACGGACCACAACCGTTGGCAACGACACCTCGATCACAACGATCTACAAAATCGGATCGGATTGCACGTGGAATCGCGAACAAATGCAAATATCCGCGGGAAGTAAATATTGTCCTAAGGAACGCGGCAAGAGAGCAAAGAGAGAGAAAGAGAGAGAGGGAGGAAACGAACATTTTGGGCTCCGGACGTCCCATGGGCAAAGGTCTGTTTATCTAGATCCGAGATCCAAGCGCGGCTTCATCGTTCCTGGAATATCTGTCGAAGGAAAAGCAATCGATCGAACGACGAGATACAGGTTTCGCACTCGAAATTCACCATTTCGCACGTCATTTTCTGCGCCAATTGCAATATATGCACATTGAAATCAAGTATAAAGTTCCTTCTAACCCCTTGCCGTATTTTAACCAGTTAGACTCGCGATGAAGATTCGAACAAAGTCTAACAAATATGAATGTTATGATTAGGCAGCGAATTTCTATGCAAAATAAAAATTTTGTACCTGAATTGCAACAAACTAGAATGCAATGTAAATATATTTTGTTTTCCAATATGTTTAATCGAAAATATTAGAATCGTATTGTTTGATTCTCCTAATGTTTCCACTGTTTTAAGTTACACCTACCCATTTTTGTCATAAATGCATAAAATCCGCTGTCTAGTTATGATTTTCTTTTTGGATGAAATCAAATTTGATTTCTTTCCAGAATTGCAAGGAGGTGTGGGATTTTTCAGTAGTCAAAAGATCAATCTAGACCGCTGTCTCCCTCAAAAGTCCCACTTTTACGTTTACGAGGCGTAATTTGCATTATTGATAGAAAATAGATACGTGCGCAGTTTTATGATAGCTACACGCTGCCGAGTAATGCAAATTACGCCTCGTAAACGTAAAAGTAGCACTTCTGAGGGAGACAGCAGTAGATAGATTGATTTTTTATCTAGCGCTTTTGACTATTGAAAACCCTATCTTTGCATTATCAATCATTTAATCCTGAAAAGGAGAACACCCCCTAAAACAAATGTAGCTATACAAAAAATATAAATTTCCTTTTCTCTCCAACTGTCTAATCACTGCAACTGTAAAGAAAAGGTTACGGCAAGCGGTTAATAATGTCGATAAATCGGTAGTATTGAATTCCTTTTACCCCCTCCGTAATTTCTGTCATGAATGCAGAAAATCTGGTTGTTTCATCCTCGAGTCGCCCTGGAGGTGAATTTGATTTGCGAGAGGGTGAATTGAATCGGTGAATTTGGTCTGTGTGTAAGGGTTAATTTCGAGTAGAAAACCTGTATCGAAATGATCGTGTGTCCACGATCCGCCCACGCAAGTCCTTTCCAGCTTGAGAACCGGCTTTCGCCATTTACGGTAGAACGACGCGCACGAGCGTCGTCGGTTATATCCGTCGAAAACGCACGATGACATCGACGGGGCGTGCGGTCATCGGACACAGGTGACGTCACTGAACCCTCTTCCACTCGATGACCCGACTATTATAAACAAGATAGATAGAGAGAGTGTGTCGTGCGTGTCCCACGGTCTGCGACACCATCGTCATAAACTCCGACGAGCTACACCGTTCCGCTGACGTCACCTTGTCCATGCACCTTGACTTTTCTTTCGTCACGCGCCGGCTTTCCTCCATCGCGTACCCTTTGCTCGGATGTCAAACGAGCGGAAAATGCGATCGACGTCGTTTCACCGTACCGGAATCGTTTATTCATTTTTTTCCTCGGCGGTAAAGTACTCGAAGATCGTGTTGATCCAGACTGGTACATACCCGAGCTCTTTATTTAAAAGTTCGCGCACTTAAATAACGAAAATATATATCAAAGCCGAACCTCGAGAAACATATTCTGGCTCTAAAATGGTCCAACAATAAACTCGTAACCAATGCAACTATTTTTCGGGAGAACCGTACGGTGAGATATACGTATTCAAATAATGGAGAATCGCGTACACAAGCGGCGTGACTCTGCACAAGAAATTACGTCAAGAGCGAAGAATAAGAATCATGGGATGTTTATTTTCCAAGATAATCTACTTCGAATGCCATTCCGAGGTTACTCTTCCGAACAGTTTAAACTGCGGACCATGCTCAGACACGCCTGTATATGTAGTGATGGCGTGCAAAATCAGCGTGATCGAATCACGAGTGATCCGATAGTAGTTCCCGCGACCCCTACGTGTACCTACGTAAATAGATCTAACAAAAAAATGTACGATCTTCCCGTATTATTGAATATTCCCATACGTACGCCGTGAAAAATGTATAAAAAGAAACCTGTTTCGCAACTATCCTCCTAACCCTAGATAACTAAGCTTCCGTGCGTCACAGCTTGAATTGACGTCGCTAAATGACAACATGAACATAATGGAACTCTTCCCATTCAACAAGGATATGTTACCTCACACTTCAGAATCGCGACCTTCACTTTTTTCTTCGCAACTGCGACCGATAACTGTTTAGAAGAAAATCATTTTGACATTAGCTAGTGAACTAATCCTTCCAACGTCTCAAGGAAACTTGATCTGTTGTGTCCGATTTTGGAAAAATTATTCGTTTGTACACCCGCTGTGTTCCATTCGGAACTGGGGAAAATAGTATTTTGTATAGTAAATAGTACATAATCCTATTTATTTTAAAGTATGTGTACAACTTTGAAAATAAAATATTTTATTTGATGCAGTAATTGTTGAAAATAAAATAATTTATTTGAAAATAGTATTTTATTTGAAGAATATTGAAAATATTTGTATCTTGTCTTTATTTTCAATTGGTTACTTTTTAAACCAATGACCATAAAAGGTGTCAGGCAGCGGCCAAGTTTGAATAATTTAGCCGTCCATGTAACTCTTTAAAAATTAAATAGCGTTCTCTTAAACTAATTTTTACAAACGCCTTTGTCAGTATTGCAAGAAGTATTTCTAAGCTAACGAACTCGGCCGTATTTTGTTTGATCTCACAACTTTTTACGGCCATATAGAAACTTGGCTCCTGTTTACAGGATGTTTTTGTTGGTTCTCTTTAAGCAAAATAAAATCTAAAATATTAGATAGTATTTGAAATATTCGTTTCGCCAAATAATGTCCACTTCTAATTCCATTCAATTTTCCCCATAGATTCGCCTTCTCCTTGTCTCCGTTTCCTACAACGAGGTGCCACGCGATCGCGTGCGAGGAAAGGAAACAAGGACCGCGATTCAAAATCGACCTTGCCTTGTTATCCGATAATTGCGAGCGGTTCGATTCGAACGATCGTTCGGCGAGGTTGACGGTCGTTAGCCGCGGGTAAACAATTTCGGACGCGGCAACCTTTGGGCAACCGTTCGATAACGATCACGTCGGAGTCAGTAACGTGCGAACGGTGTTTGGTGTTCTCTCCGGGGTCTTGAATTAGTCGTTGTTCGCCGATAATTCGCGTGTTTCGACACCAGTGTCCCGGACCGCGGGCGAGCACGCGTTCGCGTTCGATCTCTCTCGAAACAGAGAAACCCGAAAATACACGGGTTTGACGTAGAACGGGAGTTTCAAAGTAAGCAAGCAAGACCGGCCCGCGGATTTGTTGTTTCTTTTGCGCCCCTCGGCGAGAGCCCGTGCCCACCCCGAACAAACGAACACCTTCTCGCCTCTCGAGGATCGGATACGCGCGTGTAACAGCGTCGAACCGATATCTAGATTCTCCTAAACGACCACGGGCGGTCCTACGCAATCCTATTCCACTGATCGAAAAACAATGATCGCCGGCTGGCCTGGGTCGCATACATTTTCATCTTTATTTACACGTATATCTGATCTTCACGAGCCGTTTGAAATTTTCGATGTTCTGTGCTGAGGAATCTGTGATCAATTGTGCTATAATGATCGTTTAGGATAACTTTGTTTACTCCACAGTCTGCCTTCTTCTTGATAATTGCGCCCATAATTGTGAAACCGGTCTAAGTCAAAATTTACTTCACGATTTCAACGTTACATGGAATTCATTTAGTGCTAATATTAGAGGTGTGCGGGTATTCCCGAAAGTGTTTGAGTTTCCCATAAATTTTCGGGATTTCTTAAAATGCTGTCATTCGAAAACGTGTCTTTTTTTCGTGAATATGACCATAGTGTTATATTTATGTAAATAAAACATCAAAAGTTTTATTTGACTTGATAATTTGTAACTAGACTGTTTATGCAAATGCATATTTTTATAGGAAGTCTATCAAATTAATCAAACTAATCAAATTTTATTTCGTCTAAAAAGAAAAGCGTGACATTGAAATATGTTAGACTTTGTTAGGACCACGAGTCTGGCTCGTTAAAATACGGCAAGGGGTTAAAAGTAACTGGTACACGTTCCCTTATAAATAGACTGCGAATCTTTATGCAAAATAAAAAATGTTTGCATTGATTGCAAGACACAGAAGCGAAATAAAAATGTCTTTCTTCTTTTAATTATCTGATTACGCCTGAACTAATACGCTGATGTATTTAAATCTGTTTCATATGTCCATTGCTTCAAATTGTGCTTGCCTATTTTCGTTATAAATGCATAAAATCCGCGGTCTACTTACAAAACTGATTGATTTTATTCAGACGTTGTCCAAGTTCGTTATTAAAATAAGAAATGATTTAGAATGTCATCCAAGATCAGCGAGTTTCGAAGGAGACCAATTAACTCGACGTTCTTCCTGTTTATTTAGGCAAACTATTTCGCTCTTCGTCAACTGCGCCGACGGAGAACGAATCGCGCAAACGAGACCGCGTAAACGTTTACGTGATAAATCAGCGTAAAGCAACGTTAAACTGTCCGAGATCCTTAAGGAAATATTCGTTTCGCGGATTTTGCGAGCCTCCTCGAGAGAGTGACGTTCCCATAAACAACTCGCGCGGAGAACAAAGATGTTGATCTTCGGGGTTTGATGGTTTAACCCTTCCGGTGGTGGAATTCGTTGGAAAATTAATATACACTGCGAATTTATATCGAGTACCAACATCTCATCCCTTGTAATGTTACAGTTGGATTGCATGAACTGTGGTTACAGCGTCGCTTGGAATGAAAAATCGATGGGCTGAGAGGAACAAATGAGTGCCAAGAGAACTGTGGGAAGGTCCGAGCTCTCGTTCGACGTGGGGGACGGCCTTTTGGACATCGATGAGATCCTGAACAGGGATTCATGGTACCAGATCGACGACTTTGTGCAACGTAACTTCCTGCAAGAAATTCTGAACGAGTTTAACGACCTGCACACGCTCAACCCGGGACGAGCACCTGAAGGTAATCCGAACAAAACACCTCTGTCCTATTCGACAATTTATCGAAGAAATTTTGGAAACAAACTGAAATTGACCCTGAAGTTAACGAGATATTATCCAAAGAAGAAAGACATTTTTTTCGATAATATCTCGTAAACTATTAGATTTAGGACATATGCAGGTCAATACATTTCTACTCAGAATTCGAGAGTCTATCGATTCATGATACAGAAAGTAGGTGTTTCCATTTTAAACAATCAAGTTCGCTCAATCAATCATCTTCACCTCACCTTGGAGTGTCCACAAGGAAAAATAAAAATCCCACCACATGATGTCCCCCTCGGTACTGAACAACTTTCACCTGAAACATTTCTGCGTTTGATCAATATTTTTGGAGACATTCGTAATGTAACGCTTTATAATTTCCACCCTGTATACGGGATGCCAAAAATGTTCGGAATTCCCGACAATGTACTGGATATATAGAATAATATTTGGGATTCCCGAGAGTGTCGTTATTCTGCAAGTATGGAGAAACTTTGAAATGTCGGGAATCACAGATATTTTCCGGAATCCCGAACAATTTCGGGAATCCTGAACATTTTCGGAATCCCGAAAATCCTCGAGAAAAATTCCCGTCCCGACCGGAATCTCGCACCCCCTGCTTTCAGTACAACGGGCGAGATATCTCGTTTCCACAATCTCGAAGAAACGATGGAATCTCGAGGGTATCTCGTTCACGGTGGTGTTAATAATAATAATTTTTCGATACGGAGTTTCACAATTATTCATTTTTTATTAACAGAACAGAAGAAAAAGCAGCGCGCGGTTCGATCGAAGAGAACTCCTCAGACAACGGAAGAGACCTCCGTCGAAACTAAGGCGTGCAACGCGAAAGCGGGCGGTGGTGAAAAATTGAAAGATAAAATAGAGAAACCGTCGATCAGTAAAAAGAAGAGCGACGAGAAAAGCGGAGATTCCGGGAAGATCGAGAAGAAAAAGCAGGCGGCGAGCGTCTGCAAAAAGGGAGTTGGGAAATCGGCCAAGGATCGGAAAAATCAAGGAAACTCCCCGGCAGCCAGTACAAGCTCGACCGTGGCAATGTCGGACGACGTGACCACGACAATGTCGGACGACGTGACCACGGCAATGTCGGGCGATGTGGCCACGGCAATGACGGACGATGTGGCCACGGCAATGACGGACGACGTGTCCCCGGCAATGTCGGACGACGTGTCCACGGCCTGCGATGCGAGCACTCAGGTTAGGCCTTTGGTCCTGTCGGACATAACGGAGACGACGGAAGGGACGAGCGAAATGGCGTCGCAGGACGCCCTCGGTTACTCGTTTGAAACCAGCGTGCCCCAAGGAGAATCCTCGCGAATCGATATGGAAAAGACTGTCATCGAAACGCGCAACGAACCGCAATCAAACGAAGATCATTGCGCGACGATCGTAGAAGCAGAGGAAACGATTTTAATCAACGTGGGAGACAAGGGGAAAGAGGGAAAGCCTTTGGGAACATCGAGAGGCGAATATTCCGGAGGGCAGGTGCGTCAGGAAGTCACCCCGGATAAAGAAATTTCAGAGGAGCATGAGCTTGAGAAGACGAAGAGGCGAAGGAGGCAGCCTACGAGGAAACCGAAGGGTGTGAAACACGATGTTGTTGGCGAGATCGCAGAGGAAAATATTGCATCAGGTAGCGGAGAAAAGAGAAGCGGGCGGAAATCTTCGGAGAGATCGAAAACCTCGAAAGAGAATGTTGGAACCGTTGCGGATGAAACTATTTCGACCAGTCACGAGAAACGTAAAGTGGAAAAGAGAAGAGGTAGGAAGTCCTTGAGAGTATCGAAATGGTTGGAGGAACAGTCTGGAATAGAGAACCACATTTCGGGTGATGAGGAGCTCGGTGGACAATCGAGAGCGAAGAGGAGGTCTTTGAACGCCTCGAAATCTTCACAAGAGAATGTTGGGAAGACCGCGGAGAAAAATATTTCGCACAAGGAACCTGATGGACAGAAGAAAAGAGGAAGGAAGTCTTTGAGGAGGTCGAAATGTTCGGAGGAGCAGCATTCTGCGGAGAAACAAACTTCGGACGTTGGGGAGTTTAGCGGACAAACGAGAGCGAAGAGGAGATCTTTGGAAACCTCGAAATCTTCGAAACAGAATGCTGAGAAGGTCGCGGAGAAAAAGCTGTCGACCAGACGCGGCGGGACTGCTGTAGAAGAGGAAACAGGGAGTGGGTCTTTGGGAGTATCGCAATGCTCGGAGGAAGTCGCAGAAGAGACAACAAGGAGGAGGTCTTTGAGAGCCTCGAAATCCTCGAAAGAGGATGCTGAGAAGACCTCGAAGCAAAACATTTCGAACGAGGAACCTGAAGGAGAGAAGACGCCGAAGAAGTCTTCATCAAAAAGCTCGAAAGAGGTTTCTCCTGTGGGGAAGCGACTTCCACAGGATCGCGAGCAGTCTGTCTCGGAAGAGATACCAAAGAGGAGGTCTTTGAGAGTCTCGAGGAGCTTAAGAGAGGATGCTGAGAAGTCCGCGGAGAAAAATACGTCGACCAGTCAAGAGGAAGCAGGGACGTCTTTGGAGACCTCGGAATCCAGGAAAGAGAAACAAATTGGTAGGAAGTCCGGAAAGAAAAATACATCGACCCGTCGCAAATCTAAGGAATCTGAACAGGCGAAGAATCCTGCGGATGGAGAGAAAGAAAGTGGGTGGAGGTCATTGGGAATCCCGAAATCCTGGGTAGAGAAAAAGAAGGAAGAACAGTCTGCAGAGGCAAGTACATCGACCGGTCACAAGGAATCTGATGGAGAGAAGCAGATGGAAAAATCGAAATGTACCGAACAGGAGAAGAATCTTACGGACGAAGATAAAGAAAAAGCTTTGAAGTCGTTGGGTACCTCGAAATCCAGGGAAGAGAGAAAGAACGATGAACAGTCTGCAGAGGCAAATACATCGACCGGTCACAAGGAATCTGATGGAGAGAAGCAGATGGAAAAATCGAAATGTACCGAACAGGAGAAGAATCTTACGGACGAAGATAAAGAAAAAGCTTTGAAGTCGTTGGGTACCTCGAAATCCAGGGAAGAGAGAAAGAACGATGAACAGCCGGGAAAGGAAAAACATACATCGGGCGATCGCAAGAAATCTGATGGGAAAAAGCAGAAAAAAGTTCCAAAGGATAACGAAGACAGCGACGTGAAAAAGAAAGCAGAGGCGAGATGTTCTAAAGAGGAGAAGTGTCCCCCGAAACAGGAGAAAGACAGAAAAACAGAAGAGAAGAAGCGGAATAAATCCGCGAAGAAAGGTAACGGCGTTCGTTTATTTTCGTTGGTATCCGTGGCGGCTATATCCTCGATTTGCGTCTCATTCGTTCGGTTTGTATTGTAGAGAAGAAAGTCAGCAGGTATGAGAAAATGTTGCTGGAGAAGAAGAAGAAACGCGAGGAAAGGAGGCTGCAGAGACACGAGAAGAAGGCGAACCGAGCTATGACGGAGTTCAGCCATCAAGTGACGAGCATCGCGAAAAAGATGGGCCACTTGCAAGGTAGTTGATTTGTTGCTTACGTTTGGCGATCGCGTTACTCATTCGTCATTCTATTTTCAGAGAGCCAGTTGGATTCGACCGACAGCAGCGATTTCTCCGATTCTTCCTCTCCGTCCGAGTCTGACGAAACTGAAGATTCGTCCATATCTTCCGGTTCCAGCGGTTGCTCCAGCTCGTGCTCCTGCTGCACTTACAGCACCGATGACTGCTCCTGCTCAGATCGCTTAAGTTGCTCAGGTTGCGGCGAAGAATGCATCGACCCAAATTGTCATTGTGCAACTCCATGTTCCTGCATTGATTTCACCGATAGCTCCGATGTATATTCCATCATCTCCGACTGAGAGAGAGAGAAGTCCCATGTGTTATTTTATTTATTGATTTTATTGTGGTTCCGCCGGTTCCTCTTACGAGCATTCTCAATTTTGTACTGTAACTGAAGTGTTATTTTATTTAGTTATTTTTAGATGTTGATATTTTATTTATTTTTACAAGCCGCAAGGTAATATTTTTGTAGCATTGTTTATTTATTTATAGGAGGACGCCTTAGAACGTCTCTCTTCGGTCGTAAGACGTCGACTGGTTGGCCGACGAACAAAGCGGCAAATGCATGTTTAAAGAAGAGCGCTAAGCGCTTATTTTTATATTATTGTTCGATAACGGTGCGCGTGTATTAACGAAAGTAATTACGAATAAAATGTACAAGCAGATACGGCGAGCCATGGTCCTACGCGTGTCCCACGATTTCTCGACATCTTTTTCCCGTGAAATTCCATATTTCCGAGTTATTCTTTTCCAGCAGAATCGTTCGTAAGCTTCGGCGAGCTCCGGGCCCGTATTCTTTTGTACACGGTTTCCACGAAGTAGTTTCGTCCGAGGTAAGACGAAAATCCGTGCCGAGAGGAAAGCGACGGGAACTCGGGGAAACGGATCATTTCTTTGAAGAAACGTTCGCCGATAAACTCGCGCCGCGCCTCTGACGACAATCGCCTCCGCGGATCGAGGGAAATCGCAGCGGGACACACGGATCCGTTTTTGCAGATCTCTCCCGTTTTCTCTATTTATACCGTCGATATGTGGCCGCCGTTGCACTGGTATGTACGATGCATCCCTATGGACGTCGTATACTTGACACACATTTTAAAAATACTCAACGGTACAAATTAAATTCCGTTTGGCCATTGTGGTGGCGCGCAACCCTTCATCGATTCCGCCCGATATCGTCAGCATTCTATTCCGATTGCTTTCCATATGCCAGACGCTTTCCAATCATGGGCACCCCGCATGCACCGAAAGTTGCAACGCGATGCATCGGCGAGAGCTTGGCCATTTTTTAAATACAGACTTTAATCAATTTCAATCATTTAAACTGTGACCCTTGCAGTTGTATTGTTGATGTGGTATTAATGTGCAAGATCGACTCCAGTCGCTTTGATTGTTCAATATTTACAGAGTTAATTGAACGACTGATTGTGAGGTCTTTTAGTGGACACTTAACTGTGCAAGATACCTCAAGGCACTTCCTCACTGAACGAAAACGGTCTTCCCACCAATTGCAAGACAATAGCAACCATAAAATATCTCCAACTTCTTTCAACGCTGAACCTACCACGGTCAAATGACCCGTTTTATATATTTTCCAATTATCGAAATGATAAAAATCCATTTTATTCCAGTCAACGGAAAGTTGTAGAGGGAAATGTAAGGAACACAATTTTTTTTAACTTTGGGACTTTGTTTGGACTAGTTAGGAGGTAAACATACTAAAAGTCCCCACTCCTAGGAGGTGAGCAGGGTGCAGGGGAGCACGTAGCAGGTCCCCTTTTTCAATTTTCTGCTCATATCTCGGAAACTATGCGTCCTTGCGATAAGACCATTCTATACAAAATTAAAGCTGACAAAATGTGCCACAAGATTGATTCTATTCAAGTTTTCGCAATCTCGCATAGTTTCCGAGATATCAGCGCTCAAAGTTTACTAATTGTGAAAAAGAAAATGCCTTATTTGACTAGCTAACTCTTCAGCACAATTAGTGAACTTTGAGCGTTGATATCTCGGAAACTATGCGAGATAGCGAAAAGAAGAATCGAGTCAATCTTATGGCACATTTCATCAGCTTTAATTTTGTATGGAATGGTCTTGTCGCAAGGACGCATAGTTTCCGAGATATAAGCGGAAAACCGAAAAAGGGGACTTGGAGTGGGGACTTTTAGTATGTTTACCTCCTAACTTTGGACTATTTATGGAAAATAATGGAATAAATTTCGTTGTCCAAGCATCAATTGTATCCCAAATTACAGACCATCTCTATGAATTTAGCGTTGCCATTTTTATAATGCAATATTTACCAGATACTTTTAATGCTTGGTAGGTTCAGTGTTAAACATTCGTACATCGTGGGCTGAAACTTTATTCTAAAAACGTGCGAGTAAATTTCGCCGGCATTTGTAAAAGCCACACATTGAAAGAGCCGATCGCGGAACAGACCGCAACAAACACGAATGGAGAATAGAAGCGAATCGATAAACTGAACGAGGCGAACGTATCACCGAAGAGTCGCGTGCAAGAGAGGACTCGAGCTTGTCGTTATTAAAAACGAACCGCAGGTGCGATCTTCTAAAAGAGAACGGGAAAGAGTGTAAACACTGGAAAGCATGGAAAAGAAATGGGCAAATCGCGGCGTTGAATGATTATATTGCACGGCGAGAACGACTTCGCGCTCGAAATACCACCCGGTGGGAAATCATTAATTTATCCGGCGTCACACGATTCGAAGATCCGCGCGCGCGGTACGAAAAACAATTTAGTTGGCTCGACACCAAAGAATCGCGAGGGAGCGTACTCGATACGGCGAACCTATTAGTGGCTAGGTTCCACGGATTCGCGTTTGTCGCGAATCGTCGTCGATCGTCGTACGTTGAACCTCGTTTTCTCAGACACGGCGACGCGTCTAATTACGCTCGCCAACACGTCTTTCCTCACAAAGAGAACCGCTACCGTTCTTACGCTTTTCTCGGAGCTCGCGACGATTTTCCATCGGGATTCTAATTCTCAAAATAAATTGAACGACGCCTGAAAGTATCGGTACACTCACGAACTTATACAATTGTTTTCTGTACTATGTACAGGGTGTATAAAAGTAATGGTCATCCGTCCTAGGAGTGAATCTACACCTCTGGATCGGTGGACATTTGTAAGAGAAACTTTCCGCAAAATTGTTTATAACAAAGAAAATTGTTGTTAAAGTTTTTTTTTACATCAACACCTTTAACTCATCGAGGAGAGAAAAAGTTTGAAAGGAGCCATATGTCGCAAACAAATAGTTATTGAGATATAAGCTGTTATAAGTTACACTGTTCTGTTATCTGTAGATAAATTCGTTCGAAACTTGGTGACTTTTATTTTTTTAATGCGAAACATATAACTGCAAAAACCTCATCAATTTCACGAAAAAAAACATCGAAAAGTAACTGTTTGTCTTGTTATTTTATCGATTTTTTGTATCACTGTGTCAATTTGACACCGAGGGACGGATTCAGTTTGTGAAATGAGGGACGGATGAGGGTTAAAATTTTAGTCGATTAATGCCCAACTCTGTCGTGGACTTATCCGAATAAAACACTCCGAGTTGAATGCGGAAAGCGGGCCAACCGGAAGTGTATTCGGCATGCGAGAAGGTGAAGAAAGGGACGAGGAGGCCCCTGGCCGGTGTGATTTCAGCGGGTACACCCTAGTTTTTCTCAGTCAAGGTGAGTCCCACACTACCCTCGACCATCATCAGGAGGGGTGTGTTTTAACATGCACCCCTACCGCCCTTAAACAAAAAGAAAGGGGTAGAAAAACGTATGAGAATGTCATCGATACCTCAAATAATTCATAGTTTACGCATCAATTTAGTGCAATAAAAAATCGGAGATCGAGCCAATGCGACTTTCTGAAAACTACAGACATCGAGACAAGGATCGGCCACTCGTAAGGGTGTCTACCAGTGTTATTGTCGGAGCAGAGAGAGAGAGAGAGAGGGGGAGAAGATGATGATGGGGTGGATGTCGAAGAAACGGATCTGTGGAAGGAGAATCACGCGGGTGTTTGATCGTCGACGGCACCCTTCCCGTTGTACGTCTGCGCGCGAACAGCCCGGTCTATAAAAGCAGCGGAGGGCGTCGCGACGCCTCCAGACGCGACACACGCGTACCGCTGAAAATGTGACATCGTCGACCGCGATCTTCATCGTAATCGACGTCGCCTGGCGTACACTTGATTATCGTGCGTGGGAACGCCGGTCATCAACGGGAATCAATTAGAAGCTCCGGTTTCGCCGTGATACTGTGACGTCCGATTTAGTTGGGAGCTTCGCGAGTGCTCCGGTGAAAATGTAATTGCATCGCTGCATCGGGAGGAACGATCGATCGCGGACACCGACGCCGAAAGTTTCGTCGATCGAATCGGCACAGTGCACCGTGACTGTAACAAAAACACTCTCTCTTCGTTTATAGTTTGTCTCCGCTCTGATCGCCTGCAGGATATAACGCGGTGAGTCTGTCAACTGTATCTTTAGAAGATAGATAAGGGTGCAGAGGTGTTGAGACTCGAGCAGGGCCGGGTTAAGCCCCGTAGCAGAAGTAGCAAATGCTACGGGCCCCGCGCTTAGGGGGGCCCCGCTTCATACAAAAAGGGACCCTGCACACGGGCGCTTCATCGAAGGGGCGCCGAAACATTAACAATATTTCTGCTAAAAAAAGGAAAGGTCATTCATACATGCGGCCCTGGTACAAGGCCTAGGGCCTCGTGATAACATTTGCTACGGGCCCCGCGCTGGCTTAATCCGGCACTGGACTCGAGGCAAGTCTCCGGGTGCAGCGAGCAAATGTACGATAGCTGTCGGAGTTATTGACTTATCAGCGAGATCGTTAATTGGTACACATGTCGGGAGGACAACGTGACGCGGTTTGAAATGATCCGCGATGACGCGAGACGATAAAACGAGCGGACTCGATGCGGTTTAGCCGCCAGACACGAAGCCAGGCCCTCCGGTAGTATCGAACCTTAGTCTCTCTCTCTCTCTGTCTTTCTCTTTATCGATGCTGTCTCTGTCCGCGTATCTATTTATCCATCTACCACATCACCTCCCCCGCAAGCCGACATTCAGAATAACTCGTTAAACGCGAAGACGTCCGCGCGAAAATATTACTTCGCTAATCTCTAGCGGGTGTGAAAATAACCTCGGTAAACAGAACCGCTAAATATACCCGCGTCCGAAACTTGTCCGAGACCGAACCGGTGGGAACTGGTCCGGGAGCTAGGAAAAAAATAATCAAGGAGGCGGCCACGCGAGCCGCACAAATCATCGGATGCGCGCGTAATCGGGGAGTTCGGGCCGCCGCGCTTCTGTGTGGGAGGTAATTGTCCTTTTTGCTTTGCATCGATTTTATGGCGAGGGTTCGCAATCGAAGGGTCCGACGTTTTGTGCGTGAGCCGATTGTCCCTTTCGCGAGCGCATCTGGTCCGGTTTTTTTGTTTGCCGAATGAATTGATCGTAAGAATTTCGATTCCTTGTTGCTGACGTGGAGTTTATAGTGATCCAGTCGCGAATGATCTTGTGCGCGGCTGATTGTCCCTTTCGCGAGCGCATCTGGTCCGGATTTTGTTAGCCGAATGAACTGCGGCGATTATAAAGGTTTCGTATCGATGTCGATTTAAATAATGATCTTTCTTGCAAACAGTATTTGTATAAACTTTGATTTCAATGGTCTCGCATCGGGTTCACGATTTTGAGGATCGTCTCGCGAGTCTGACGTCCCGGAGCCCAAGCTCATTAGCCTCTGAGCAGTCCAATTTGGTCCAGATTTGATTAGCGAGTCAGTCGCGTGATTGTGAAGGATCAGCGTATCGATTAGTTATTTCTGGTGCGAGTTTATGGTAATTGGGAGGATCCGAAATAGCAACGAAACGGGTTTAAGCACGGTGCCGCAGCGAAATCCTTGCTATTGATCTAGCCAGCTCGAAAGGTCCTGGGTTCACCCGGCCAACCTCCGGCATTCTATCCCCACCAGAGGGATCCTCCTGTCTCGTCCTTGCGTACACGGACGACCAACAGCCGAATTTCCTTTGATTCATGACTCGGTTCGCGAATACAGTCTTCGCATACCCGCGACAAACCCCGCTGCAACGCCAAGCCGTATCGACCCGAAATTATTCGGTTTATTTATACGCGAGGCTTTAGGGATTAATGAGAGAGCTATGTCTGCTCGACTAGATGCTTTCGTTGAAGGATCAAAGGACGCTCAGAGGCTGGAACTCATTAGTAGGATCTCCGTGCTAAATCGTCTTGCATTAATTGCCAGAAACGGAAACCAGAAGATTCTTCGCACATTGAATAATCCGAACAAAGTTGGAAACAATATTTTAGGGTTCTCCCTGAAAAGAGAGACGCCATTAAGTATCCCCTGGTTATCGCAAATGGCATGTTGCATAAAATGTGCAGAAATTAATTGCAGAGTGCAAAATAAAAATGTTCTGTGTAAACTGCAACAAATAGGGGACACTCAAGAGTGTCCGTCTTTTTTTTAAAAACAATTCCAGTAGCTCGAAAGTAACCTGTTTCAATATAACGAGGAAAATCTAGAGAAATTGTCTGCCTCATTAAACGATCAAAGGACCGAAACGAGCGTAATCAGAGTAGTTTATAAAATTAACGCGGACAAAGCTCTCGCTGTAGTATCAAAGGACACTCGAGATGCTGCAATTAATATAATAAAGAGAAAGCCTGAAACAATCCGACTGATTGAATACTTCCGAAGCTCCCACGGAGACCGGATAATTAATTTTGCAATCGAGCGAGTCTGGCTAAAATTATATCGACGAAGCGATCAACAGTCTTGAACATTCTTGCAACCACCGTCGCGCGGATTAGATAAAGCTTCGTGGAACCGAGTAGAGGTAATTGATTCGGAAATTGGTGGAGCTCGGGACGGTAAAATTATCTACGGAGAATAATCTTGAACGTTCGCGACGGTTGCAGGTAAATTAAACGGAGCTTCGTGGAATCGGGTAATTGCGCCGAAGTTGATCAAGCTCGGTGGAGATAGAACCGAGAATAGCCTGCAACAATCTCGGACATTCCTGTCGACGGGAGGTAGATCAACAAACCTACGCGAACAGCAGTGAATTTAAAAAACAATTCGTCCTACGATTGTTGATCGTACATACAATTCTATTTTCTTAACATTGAACCAACCACCACCGGTCAAACGACCGGTCCCAGATTGAAATTATGGAGATGTTTTCGTGGTAAATAATTAAATGAATAAATTAGGTTTAATGTTAACCAGTTTACGGTTAAAACAATTCAGATTTACCGTCCATAAATCATCGGAATACTATTTTTATTTCACAATATAGGTCCTTTATCACTAAACCTATCGGTCAAATAACCGGTTTTATATTTTTCATCTTACAATTATTGAAATGATGAATTTACTTGCATGGAAATTGATTCGATACATTTCTTTATCCAAGCACATATTGTAATAAAAATCGCGCGAAATCTAAATAAATATAGCCTCGTCATTTTTGCAAGCTAAAACATTTTCATCGCTTTTAGTGCTCGGTAGGTTTAGTGTTAACCCTTTGCCCTCGAGTGGTGACTCGGAGGCGCCGCTAGTAATTATAAATATATAATAATAAATTACTAAACGTATTCAACATTTTAATAAACCACTCAAAGTACTGTACGAGGTATTATATCAGTTTTATATCGCTCAAATTAAGAAAAATTCGATTTTCGAATTAGAATAGCTCCGAGCGCAAAGGGTTAATACCAAAAAATCGTCTGCACCAAAATTCGAATAACTATCCGAAGACTTATGGACGGCGTTGAAACGAAGCCCCGAAGTCCGCGTCGAGATCGATCGGGATCTAAATCGGTGAATCCCACGGATCTTCGAGAAACGTCGAGCAATTCTCCGGTGGCAACCCGCGTCGCGATGACGTCGGTTTCCGCGAAGACCGATCGAAAGATGGTCAGGGGAGTTCGAGGGGGGGTGGAGAGCCACGATGATCGTTGCAGCAAAGCGAACGGAGAAGTAACGAGTGGCTTTTCTGTTCTCTGATTACAGATGAAACTGCACGAGAAGAAAGAGTCGGCCATCCACCGGGTGCAGGAGGTGCCGCTGGAGGAGCTGGACCTGTCGAAAGAGTACGACGTAGAGAAGACGCTAGGGGAGGGTAGTTTCGCTAAAGTATTACTGGCTACTCACCGTCCGACTCGCACGAGGATCGTCCTGAAAGCCGTCCACCAGGAGCTCACCACGGAGAAGGACTTCTTCCGCGAGTTCCACTATTCGTACCACCTGAGCCCGCATCCGAGCATTCTGTGCTCTTACGCGGTGGCGTTCAAAGCGGAGAAGTGTTTCGTGTTTGCTCAGGAGTACGCGCCGCACGGCGACCTGGCAGGCAACGTGCGAGCTGGTGGCCTCAGCGAGGAAGCCTGCAAGAGGATCGCAGGCCAACTAGCCTCCGCCTTAGAATTCATCCACTCGAAGCAGCTAGCCCACCGGGACATCAAGTTGGAGAACGTTTTGGTGTTCGCGACGGACATGTCCAAGATCAAGCTGTGCGACTTCGGCTGCACGAGAAGAGAGGGTACCCTGGTGAACAAGATCAGGTGTACTTGGCTGCCGTTCCAGCCGCCGGAGATCTACGAGATGGTGAAGAACGAGAGGTACGCCTGCAAGAGGAGCGCCGACTGCTGGCAGTTCGGGATCGTCCTGTTCGTCTGCCTGACCGGCAACCCGCCCTGGCAGAGCGCGGATTTGATCCAGGATCTCGAGTACTCGGCTTTCCAGAGATGGCTGAAGAGGAGGACGACCAAGATCCCGCCCACGTTCCGTCGGTTCACGCCCAGGCTGCTCAGGTACTTCAGGAGAGCGTTCGAGCACAAGCCGGAGAAGAGGCCGCACGTCGCGGAGATCAACAAGTACCTGAAGGACTCGTGGTGCGTGAACAAGATCAGTCACAGTGCCACGTCCACGTCGGTGGACGCCAGCGAGACTGTCGCTCGCAGAGCTGATAGCTTGCTCTACCTGGACACGATCCTCGATGATCAGAAGAACGTCGATGAGAATAAGAATAAACTGAGGAAGCTGCTGAACAGCTACGGCCTCGAGACCACTATAGATCAGAAGGTGGTCACCAAGAGGATCTGGGAGTGGGTGATGCAGTGCGATTCGAACGTCGGTGAACCATCTCTGATTGGTAGCCTCGGCTCCGAGGGCATGTGAGGGATGGCCAGAGCCGCCAGCGAACCCTGTCTCAGAAGCGTATCGCGCGAACGGAAGTACAGCCTGGACGGCTTCAGCGTCGCAGCTGATGATCACGCCGTAGCCAGCTCCTCCCTGCTTCCCGGCGACAAGCCCACGTGAACGAACACACACGACCCCATGATCGACCATTCATTCCCCGTGGGGTGGCTCTCGGGTCACTCTCACCCATGCGTCCTCGCGTTCAACACTTCGAGTCGAAGTGTTCCGATTGAAGCCGAAATTTTTCATACGATGGATGGCCGCTAGAGGCGCTGCGCGGAAAAACAGTAACGTATCTACTATTGGGTAGATGAAATGGGGTTCCTTGAGCAGCCCGCAGAATTTTAAAAAATTTATATGATTTGATTCTGAAAAATGAATGTATGACAAGTGTATTCGTGTATATTTTGTAACTCGTAGGACACGTCCTGGAGTCTTTTTGTCCGGTAAGATTATTTCGGTACACTCCCGCCAATATAACTGCCTCAGGGCTCTGGTCGCTCTGCTACCCAATAGTAGATACGTTACTGTTTTTCCGCGCAGCGCATCTAGCGGCCATCCATCGTATGAAAAATTTCGGCTTCAATCGGAACACTGACTTCGACGGCGTCCTCGGGGACGATCGATGATTCCCACCCTTCCACATTCGTTCTTCTTGACACCCGTTACCCTCTTCGCGATCTGTTCACTGCTCCTGCGGAGATGGGATTTTCTGAACCTAAAATCAAGCGGGGTTTTTATCGTGCACGTGTTGAAATTGGAGGTGAAGAGTTACTACGATAGCTAGATAGCATTTAGGTTCAGCGTTGCGCCGTGTTAACCCCTTGCTGTATTATTTTAAGTGAGACGTCTTTATCCACAACAATGTCGTAGAAGCAGTGGCCAAAAATAACAGTTATTCTATTCTACGATGAAAATCATTGATAAAAAGTTGATTATTATCGAAAACGATAATATACACAAAATATAAAGAAAAAAAATCGAAGAACAGCATGATTACAATGAACAGTTATTAGTGTCCAAAAAATTGGATCCTCCTCGATAACTGTTATCGACGAAGAAAAACTGCTTCGATTGCTCAAAAAAAATTACGGCTGCTTGTAATCTTCATTTGTAACCAATACGATTTTAGTCGATGAAGTACTTTTTATTCTATGACTTCTTCTCTTTTTGGTTATAACAGTTATGGTCCCTGCGTAAAAGAGAAAATAAAATGTATATTTTTCGTATGGCTACATTTACTTTTAATGGTTAAATATTGATTACAAGCGAATCAAATTCTCTTTCATTTAAGAAGCAACGCGTACCGTTCATATTTGTTAGACTTTGTTCAAATCTTCATGACGAGTGCGACTCGTGAAAAATACGGCAGAGGGTTAACTCGAGTCCGACTGGGATAGGTCGGTACAGTTTCAAGACGAAGATGCAATGATTGCATTTGGCTCAGATTCGAGAGAACACACTGACACGAAATCCCATTTCTCTACAAGTCTCTCTTCCTCCTAATTTTCTTCGACTTTCTGTGTCTTTCTCTCTCTCTCTTTTTTTCTCTACGAGCGGACCAATGATCGATGATCGCGCACCACCGATTTTCGTACGGTTCCTTCGACTTTCTACGCGGTAACCCTTTAGTTCTTCTTTCCACGAAACGAATGTGATACGAATAAAATAATAAAATAATGGACTAACACGTAATCGTTAAGACTGCGCGCGCGGCGAACACGAGAAATGTAAAACTGCGAATCGGTGTTTCTTTCGGTGTCGAACTATAGAGACAATAATGACTGCGGATTTCCTAGTAATTTATTACGTTTACGGTTAATCGTATTATACATACATATAGTCCAGAAACACGGAGCGATTGTATTTGTATAGCTAGCTGTGTATGTACGTACGGTTACGTACCTTCGCCCGGGGCCTTGCGCGCGAATCGAGGATCGTGGATCGAGCACGATCATGGCACAGACATGATTTAACCCCTTGCACTATAGCAGCGTGTCTGGCTCGCGGACTGAATCTACTGAATGTTTACAGGCCGATTTTGTCGCTAATCTATAAAATCCACAGTCTGGTTATTAACCCTGGACAAAATTTCTAAGCACCGGTTGAATGTTATTTAAAATTTTCCCAAATTGGGACGAGTTTCTTTATTGAAACACAATATTCAAGGTGCCTCAGCTGAAGGAGGCCACCTAAATATCTCCTTTATTTTTAACCGCACAAAAACTATTTGTGGCATAATTTAAATGGTATCGAAGGAGGAATAGCATAGAAGAACAATTTCTTTTGTCCGGTTATTTTTTCTTATTCCAAGTTATAGCGGCTGAAGAAATACATTCGAGTATGCCTAAGTCATTCACAAGATGGAATAAAAGAAATAAGTTTTCCCGACAAAAAATAACATCGACCTTGAAGAGACTATAAACAAATAACCGGACAAAAAAGAATTGTTCTTCTATGACATTCCTCCTTCGATACCATTTAAATTATGCCCTAAATATCTTTTTTGTGCCATTAAAAATAAAGGAGATACAATTTAGGTGGCCTCCTTTAGCTGAGACTTCTTTTAAACGGATAAAATTCTCTTTTGTCGCTATCGCTAAAATATACAGGGTGTCCCAAAATTACCTTAGTTTAATGAAATGGGAGGTTCCCGAGATCATTTGAAGCGACATTTTCCTTTGCAAAAATGTTATCCGCGGCTTTGTTTAGGAGTTATTAACGAAAAACACGGACCAATGCGAGCGCGACCCAGACGCGAGTTGGCACAGTCGGCCCGGCGAGCCAACTGTTTATTGGCCGACTGTGCCAACTCGCGTCTAGGTCGCGCTCTGATTGGTCCGTGTTTTTCGTTAATAACTCCTAAACAAGGCCGCGGATAACATTTTTGCAAAGGAAAATGTCGCTTGAAATGATCTCGGGAACCTCCCATTTCATTAAACTAAGGTAATTTTGGGACACCCTGTATAGGCAAAGTCCGGCGAGGAACTGATTATTGCAAAACGAGTCGTAGTGCAGGGGGTTGAGGACGAATCGAGAGTACAGCGATTCGAATTCAGCGAACGCGTCGGAAGAGATTAACGAGCGACTATTTAACGTTATTAAACGATCATAGAGTACGCATACGCATAGCGCGCATATATTCTTCTAGCGATTTATTAGTAGGACGAACCGGTAGAGCTAATTTATTACGAAAGAACGGCGCGCTGTTCGTCGTGTCCGCGTGCCATTAGAATGTCTCCCCTCTGTCTTCGGCGAGTCTTCACGCTATCTGTTAACCGGGCAAAGACGAGCTCATCCTTCTCCCTCTTCCCTTTCTTCCTCTTTTCTTACTCGACCGTCCCGAAGACTCCCGAACTCGATTACCGTGCACCGTTTGTAACAGTATTAGTTAAATGGCACACAAACCAGCAGCGGATCGTTATCGTTTATATCTGACCTGTCAACCGGACGATCGCTCGCACCTCGAAGCTCGAAATCGTTCATTTTTATCCTCGAGAAAAGAACGTAATCCGCCCGGAAAATATAACAGGTTCTGGGAAAATAAAAAGAACCAGTTAGTGATTGAAGAGAATGTTGATTTTTTTATTTCGAAGAGGCGTTAATCGTTCTTGATTCATGATGATTCAGTTTCGAGAGGATTGAGTGATAGAATTAGCTGGTACGTAGAATTAAAAATCCTGTAGCATCGTGTTTAATTGTTACTTTTATTTTTAAGATCAACAATCGTTTCATACTTTCGTCTCATGAGAAGTCGCGACGAATCTGTGCTTATACGAGCGTTTACAGAAGATTGAATAAAAGAAATTGTTCAAATGAGGAACAGAAAAATGAGGTAGCGTCGTATGTTTATTTACTAGTAAGTCGAACAAGAGTTATTTCATCAAACTTGTTTTCCTCCTCGAAAAAACGCAACCGAGATGAAATCTCTGCGTGTTTCGAGGCGATCGAGTGGAACGGACAACAAAACTATGAAATAGAACATTGTTGTACCATCGCGTTTCCCCGGTTGACAGGTTGATCAGGTACTTTCCCCACTGTCACCCGGTTAACAGCGAAACCAGTGCGCGTCGAAAGCGATCGAGAAGGGGCAGAAACGCGTGAACCAAGACGACGCAACTCGTCGGGCCTCCTTAACGCGCGAAGCAATGTTTTCTATATAAACAATATCGTAATAAACGTTGCTACTACATGGAGTATCGCAATGCTTTCATCCAAAACCCTGGTCTCATCCTTCGCGCGTATGCTTGCCATTCCACGCCGCTGGAAATCCGTTTCTTGCGGCCAAAATTATTTCTGCGTTGTGTCAAGGTTTGAGATTACAGTGGATCGTTGAATTCGTCTCGACACCAGCTAGAATGCTTCTTCAAATTCGTATAACTCAAAAGTTAGAAGTAGTTGAACAAGTCTCGCGTCGGACAGCTCGAGATATTTTTTAAAAATCCTTCCCGAAGTTTAAATTGTTATAAATAGGGTAAAGCGCACAAATATGAACCACTTTTTGTTGTTTTTTTTCATTATTTTAGAATGATCTTTTTCGACCAAAAAATTACCAGTTGTAGATGCATTTCCTCCTTACAAGATTCTCGTAAATAATGAACCTCAATCTCTTTCGTGCAACATTTATTCAAATAGTGTATGTATACAGGGTGTACCACGTAACAGTTTTCACGATTTTTCAATTAAGTGCTTTCGATAATCTGACAAAAAAATATTTTAAACAAAAGTCGATCAGTTTTCGATTGTCTATACATTGCAATAAAAAAAGAGTTCGGAAATTTTCTTTTTTAGTGTTGTTAAGGCCACCTTCATTTTTTTAAATGGCACTTGGTTCTTTTGATTTAACAGTATTATAGCCCTTATCAAAACGCATTCAATGACCTAGTGTACCATGACCTTCGGGTGACCTTGAAGTACTATTTAAAAAAATGAAGGTGGCCTTAACAACACTAAAACAGAAAATTCTCGAACTCTTTTTACTGCAATGTACAGCCAATCGAAAACTGATCGACTTTTGTTTAAAATATTTTTTGTCAGATTATCGCAAGCACTTAATTGAAAAATCGTGAAAACTGTTACGTGGGACACCCCGTACATGCAATATTAATTCGAAGCTTTCGTAATAGTTGGCTTCATTTTGAATTGATTGAATAATTTGAACAATTATCTGAAACGGCTAACATTTGAATGAAAATGAATAGAGAAATTCTTTCCAAAATTTAATTTCGACCACGAAGAACAGGTTTCCTGCTGATTCTCCGCCGGCTCGATCTTTGCTCCACGGAGGCATCGATGTATCGAGGCTGCCGCGCATCACCGGAGGTAAAAAATTGGAAAAACGTCCGTCGGCGACCTAGTTCGGCCGATTCCCGAGCGATATAACTGTTCGACGAAGTACACGCGGCACCACGTTCGTTCCCGTTTCTTTTCACCGTTTTATCCGCGAATCGGAAACGTGGAAAAGCGCAAACGAGCGACTTGTCGACGGACACTCGACCTCTGACCTTCTTCCTCCACGCTCGATAGCGTGATCGTGCCCGACCTGCCCTTAACCTACGAGAGAAACCACCCGCCGACATCTAGGCAAAGCGAGCCACCCTCGAAACGCTATATTTGGAGACCGGAAAATCGTTTTAGCTGTTGGGCCGGCCGAAGGGAGAGGACGTGAGAAAGCAGGAACAATTCACTTTCTTACAGTCGGAGGAACACGGATCTTCGCGGTGCTCTCCGCGAGCTGATCGATCGCCGAGATCCTCTTCCGAACCCCTATTCACAACTATAAAATTGAACAGTTTCAGTGGCGGATCTAACGGTAAGCGGGCTAAGCGGCCGCCTGGGGCCCCGGGATACCATAGGGCCCCGAATTTTAAATAAGTTTATGAATTTTTAAATAAATCTATTTAATGTGTAACGGTATGAAATTTTTCATTACTTTTCTTTTTTTGTTAATAAGTTTATGAGAGTTTTCTTGCAACTTCTATTTCTAACTTGAGTTATTTGAGGGCCTCAAAGTTTTTACTGCTTGAGGCCTCCACTTGACTCGAGCCGCCACTGCACAGTTTCATCATTTTTTGAAAACATTGAAGATGGCTGCCATTGCATTATGCAATATAAAATGTTCTGCATTGATAGTGGGAAGCAGGAATGAAATAAAAATTGATTTCATCCCTTAATGACTTTGTTACATTAAAAACAACATTACGATATTCGCAAATTTTTCTAATCTTTTACTGTTTAATATTTTGATGATCCGCAGTCTAGTAATCGTAATCGAAGTACATATAATACCCTAACGCGTCAGGGGACCTGGTTCCACGTGGCACTTTCTCGCGCAATTAATTTGTGTACGGTCATTTAGTACATTTTCTGATGCAATGAACACGAGGAAACTGTGAGGATGACGCTATAAGTTCAAAAAAGATTAGGCCTTGCCCTTAACCAACAGGGGTGAGATCTCCACTGACGTCTAGGGTCGCGAGCCACCCTCGAAACGCTATATTTAGCGACGAGTGTAATGGTTTTAGTACCCAAGCCTTCGGAACGGAGGGAGTGGGAGAACAAGCGGAAACAAGGTACTTAATTGTATCTATAGAAGCAACAAGAGAGACGCGTGGACCTCTGTCTTTGACATACACAAGATGCACCGATCGATTGCAATTATCTGCTGCAACTCCACTCTACCTTCCGTAAGCATACTTCTATCAACCCGAATCATTATCACACACACACACACACACAATTATATTAATATTTCTTACAATTAGTTTTATCGATATAAAACTAGAGTTGTGCTAATTCAATTACACAATCCAATTACATTGTATTTCAGTTATATAGTAATTCAACTAAGTCGTAACTGAATTACATAATTCAAACCTTTCAATTAATTCAACTACTAATTGAAATACAATATAATTAAAATAAGATGCATTGAAGAAGTGCGATATATTTTCGTGTTTTTCTTTCATATACTTGTTTGCTGTCTATGCAGCGTAGTTTCTATTCCTCGTCCTCCATATCATCTAGCCACGATACAAAATTATTGTGATTCTGAATAAATTAAACAAAAATGAAATTCATTATATTACTCCTTTAGTTATCGCTGTACAAGTCATTACACAATTGCGGGAGAAAATGTAACATGAGGTAGGAATTTTAAAATTAAATTGTAAAACCAGTCATTTTGACTGGTTTGGTAGTTTTAAAAAATTAAGGAATAGTCATCGGTCGGTTAATCAAGGAAAATAGAGACCTTCACCAACATCTACGATCGCGATCCAACATGTAAACAATCAAGATCAACGCGGAGTAAAACGATTTCGGCAACCCCTTCGCTAGAAGGCAGGAAATAACACGATAAACAAAAACAAGCGATTCGGATCTAGCCGACTATCAACGAAAGTATCGGCTTCGACAGAAGTGTGCGAACAGTCCCGGAGAATATCAGCCAACAGAAGTAATTTACTGCTAATCCACTCGTCTTCCGCGAGGTGATCAATCGTGTTAAGGAACCGTCTTTCCCTGAAGCCGACGCGTTCGTGTTCAGGGAATAGGTCAAAAGGAGATTTTCCGAAGAGCGAAAATTTATCGCACGCGGAATCAGTTCGAAACCGGGGAATCCTCTTTGTAAATACCGATCGGACGATCCCACTCATCGACGAATAGGTCTACATCGAGTCAACGAAAGCCAAACAACTGTAACGAACAGCCTCGGCTTTTATCGTATCTGGATACAATGCGTATTTCGGGATTGCGCGGTACTATTTCCACGCGGCGTCCAGCTATTCTTAGCGAAGCTTCGACACGCTGCGCGGAAACCGTTGCCAGTGATGCTACCAGCTGCGAAAGGTGGACGTTTCGTTCCAATTTGTTTTTTCATGCTCGTGGAAACCGTTCCCAGGAAGATAGAAGATGGAAACCTAACGATCAACCCCTCCGGGCAGAATTAGTAGCATTTGAAGAAAAACGAATTTTCTTGACGAACCACTCCTGGAAAAATGATTGGTTGACATTTTCAGAAATCAGAGCATTTAACGATCAACCCCTTGAGGAAGAAGAAGAATGAATTTTGTTCGTGAACCACCCCTAGAAAAAATGGTTTGGTTTATTGGAAAAGTGAATGTTTCGTTCCAAGTTATATGTTTGCGATTGTGGAACGAGATTTTTAGAAATCAGAGCACACAATGATCAACCCCTTGAGGAAGAAGTAGTAGCACTCGAAGAAGAATGAATTTTCTTCATGAACCACCCCTAGAAAAATGATTTAGGTCATTAGAAGAGTGGACGTTTTTAAAAATCAAATCATAAAATAACGATGCACCCTTTTTTCTTGAAGAACTACTCCTGCAAATTATTCAGTCACTACGAAAAGAGGACTTCCCGTTCGAATATATATTTTTTGAGACCGAGTTAATGCTACCGAAAAAAGAGTAAGCTTGGAAAAGTGGTCCTGCAAAAATAATTGAACAGCGTCTACGAAAGATAGCCATAATAATTATTCTACGAATGAGCATTCGCAGCTGCCGAAAATCTTTCGAAGGTTCGCAGACCCTGGATTTTAATTGAATCTAGGTCTTACTTTATTTTCGCTTCGCTGACGTCAATAGGGAAGAATATAAAATTCTGGCCGACTTCTGGTTCTTCAAATTCTACTATAAAAGTGTAAGTTGGCATAAAATTCCTTTAATAATAATCAGACTACCACTCTCTGCTCCGTTTCTGGCTCGTAAAACATCCCCCATAAAGTTCACTGACACATAACACGGTTTCGTTCTATTTTTCGTCCGAGCGTGTACAGTCCACCACCCCGAGGGAAAATTCAATTCCCCTGCAATTTTCAGTCCCTTCAACTTGTCTACGAAAATACGGGCTCTCTCGCGATCAATTCGCAAACACCGCCAGCCACCGGTCTAAGAATAGTTCTCCGTATATTAGAGGCAGAAAATTCGTGAATGGCGAAGACAAGCTGATAACGGCCCGTTACGTGTGTCGGAGCATAGTATTAATAGAAAGATGACTATGTTCGTTTCTCTGAACCGTGTAAAATAAGAAAAGCCGATATCGATTCGGGGAAACCGTTCAATTGTCTCCAGATGTCGGGAATTTTTCTGACATCGTCACCATCTTTTTATAATCTTTGTAGGAACACAATCTTACGGCACAACGGCGGATTAATAGACTTATCACGAGCCAAAAGCGTTATGATAAATGTTTCTTGTTAAACAGCTTCTGTGTTCCTCATTCCCTGACGTAGCAATTCAGCGTTTTCATAGAAACAAAACAGCCAATTGTCACACTTTCCTTAACACGAATTTGCCTAGACTTTCCTCAATACTTCTCGCAACATTTTGACAATGTTCATAGAAGCGATACGTACTATTTATTATGTAATAAATAGAAACAACGAAATGACATCTCTGACATTTCCCTTCAAGCGAATTTGTCTACTTTCCTCGTTCGTCTTCGTAGAAACAAAGCTCCCAAATTTCAATTATATTATTTACGCCTTTATATTTACTACTAGCGGTATACACTGGCGGTATACATGAGAAGATTGTTATAGCTATAGATATAGTCACCATTCTTTTCTAATTGTAAAATTCAACCATTTCTTAATTTTAATTTAACCAATATTTAACCAAAGCTTTAATCAATCTTCAGAATTTAATTAATTGCAATCATCTGATACATTGATATTATTTGGACCGCTATAAGCAGATTACCGCAAAGATGTCTACTATTTTTTCTCGTCTATTTTTAATGCTCTCCGAGTTCTCCGAGCAGCTTTGATCAAACATGGCAAATGACAAGACACCGTGGCCGACGGCAAAGGATCTTTGAAGATAAAAAGGAAGATCTATCTATCGCGACTGAGAGCTCCGAGACAAAAGGGTTAAGGAGACCGTGAATTTCTCGACGGAAGGGGAGGAAGAGAGGGAAGAATGTCCAGCGACTGACCAGTCGGATCGCAGGGGATCATCATCGATCCTTCGGTCCAACGGCCCGACGTCTATTTTCATACGGGCTAGACTATTTATATACACGTACAATGTTCCACTTCTATCGGCCGATGAGAACACCGACTAACCATGCACCGTTGCGCTGCATCCGATGCATCGGCGCGACGATATTTTAATATGTTCCCGCCGAATGCACGAGCCGAGCGTTTCCATCCGATCGCCGTTTATATCGTTAACAGCTGCCTCCGATTCCACGGGGATCCGAGTCCATCGCGTTCCCCTCGTTCTACGTTTTATACTTAATCCCCATTCAATTTTTAAGGGGGCGTTCTCCTTCCCAACGATCCAAAAATCAATTTCGTTTCGTTCTCTTCAAGTGTTCTCTGCGAGGAGCAAAATTAACCCCTTGCCCTGCGATTTATTTTACGATCGCAGTGATTAGAACTTTGTAGTTCGCGATTTCCTAAAAAAGGAGAAAATTTGTATCTATTAAAGCCTACATGTTCTCGAATAATTATACATTAGCGAAACCAAAATACAATTTCATCTCGGTTTCATCTTGGTTTGAGTCATGAAATAATAATACGTGTTCAAGCATTTTATGGAAGAATGATGTGTTCTGAATGCAGAAAAAAAATTGGTGGACCTAAAAACCTTCATGAGAACACTTACACTTGAAGACAATGAGATAAAATCGATTTTGGGATCGTTGGAAAAGCAAACACCCATTCTGAAAAAGGTATAAGAAAGGTGGCAAATAAAAATGTTCATACTTCCATCAAAACATAAATATACTTCCGAGAGTTTGGTTCCGGTGCGCTCGAAGGTAAATATTTTCCTGGAACAAGGTTGCACAGGGAGAGTGCACTCACCGAGTGGCAAATTACGGTGCAGGCGAATCTGTCTCAGCAGGGGGTTTGAGATTGGCCCAGAGTCTCTGAAACTGTTCCTCGAAAGGAGTGACCAGAGACGTGTGATTGGTCACGAGGATGTTTTCGAAGTTGCCGAAGAACGCAGACATCGTCCAGTTGGCGCTGCCATGGATCAGGATTTGTTTGTCCACGACGACGAACTTGTGGTGCATCAAGACATCGGTCCTCTGCATTCTGACCTCGATGCCTGAAACACTTCCGGTCTCGGGGAAGATCTAGGTTTCCGAAAATACCCCCCGTAAAGTGATAAGAGAAACATCATTCGTACCGTTATTGTGGAAAGAAGCGACGTGACTGGATTCGTTGCGTGCCATGTGCTGGTCCATTATCACCCGCACGTGCACGCCGCGTTTATGCGAGCTGACGAAGGCCTTCGACAATGTATGGCTAGTCAGCAGGTATATGCACACGTCCAAACTGTTCTTGGCTCCGTTTATGTAACTCTCCAACTGGCTAAAAGGTTGCTCGCGGATGTAAATGCTCATCGGTTTCGCGGAAATACGACTATTTTTGATCGTGGATACGAACTACCCCGTTCTATTTATGAATACGATGCTCGATGCTTAATTAGCGTTGCTCGTTACCGAACCGCGATTCCACAATATCCCATACGAGGATATTATTTTTATCTACTCGTTGGGAGACTTGTCGAAACATCGCTTCCTCACGGATTTCAATGAAATTACAATTTCGATCGATTTGCTATTTTTATAGAAGAATTTTAAGAAACTCGAATCAAATAAAATCCTATTTTCCGTAGTAGTAGCCATTTTACATCTGAAATAAATCAAAATCGTACTAAATTCTGTCGTGTTTCATATCCTAGCATTTCTTGAAGTGCTGAAATAAAAAGTGCAGTTGTATTTTCTATATTGAACCTAGCCGAGACTCAACTCAAGCTTAAAAAATATTTTGCGAATATCTAAAGAACTAACTAACCAACAACATATTTCAATTTCATCAAAATCCGAGAGGAAGTAACGTTTCGCCAAGTTGACCGGGATTTTTTACTAGGTGATATATAAACAGTTTTCTTTTTAAATTGCTATTAGTCGGAATCGCGATCTAAAGAGGATTGGTTCTCATTTATTCGGAGCACACCATGGGGGAATACCCATTAGTGTAGACCGTCTTAGACGCTGAAATTGATGGGGGATTTACCGTAAATAGCGAACAGGACATGTCTTGGCACAGCAAGGGTCTTCTGCCACATGATCTAGACATTGACCAGACTCTTGAGAGAAGAACATGACCTCCGTAAAATTTGATCCCTGTTCGGTCACATTCCTCTCCGTATTCGCGTGGGTTTTGCATTTTCGAAAGTCTCGGAGTATTTTGTACAACTGCCAAACAACCTCTGTGGCAATTACGAACCCTCCGTATAAATAAATTTTTCTCATTTCTATAATGGAACCCTGGAAGGAAATGGACCGGATAAATAAATCGTAAATAAATCCAGCCGATAAAATGTTATTTATTGTTCGAAGCTTTGGAAACATTTAAAACAATTCTGTGATACGTGTTGTAATATTGATTGTATTTAATCGTATCTACATTATTCAGAAATAAAACAACAGTAAAATAACAATAAAACACCGGCAGCTGCAGGCATTCGAGGCACTGCTGCCATCTTGTCCGGCATGCATTGAACAGATGCGAAGTGCAGAGACAATGTCACCTGTGATCGATATTCTGACAGGTTGAATATCTTGTACTAATTGCTAAATATATAGTGAAGTTCAACATTTATTAGCTTACCTATTATTATCACGAAACACTTCAATCTTTCCACGTTGAAGCACTATTATCACCATTAGCAACTTTACCGCCAGACGCTACTTCTGCATGCGGTCCATATGTTTTTGACTGCCAGTGCTCTCACTCTAGCAACGCAAAATCACTAGTAATATTTTCTATGGATATTTTATGTTGGGAGGTTGACAGCCGTAGAAAAATTAGCCCCGCGATTTTCAAACACTCAGAATATTTTGGTGGTTTACAAAACAATCAACAATTCTATCGGGAATATAGTCAAAAATCGATTTAGAGCAAATTTTCAAATTACAGCTGTAATTAGCATGCGGCGCCATCCATGGCCGATTCCTCAAGCTAGTAGCCGGAAGATACCGACTTGGAAGATTATCTCCTCGGTGCTAATGGGGAACGTTTTCAAATAAAGTAAAATGTGTTTTTGTTCAAGGTATATTCTAGTCAGTTTATTATTTATTAAAATTTAGAACTAATTAATGTTACATACAATAAAGATTCACACTATTGACATCCGCCACAGGCTAATCGACCTAATGGTAAATGCGTTTGTCTACAAGTTTCAACGTTCCGCCACGGATGGCGCCACCAACAATTGGGCCTCCACTTCCACGTCGGTAACATTTGTCTACCAGTTTCAGGATTTTGCCACGGATGGCGCCACCAACAATTGTGTCTGCACTTCCCCGTCGGTAACATTTGTCTACCAGTTTCAGGATTTTGCCACGGATGGCGCCACCAACAATTGTGCCTGGCACTTCCACGTCGGTAACATTTGTCTACCAGTTTCAGGATTTCGCCACGGATGGCGCCACCAACTATTGGGCCTGCACTTCCATGTCGGTAACATTTGTCTACCAGTTTCAGGGTTTTGCCACGGATGGCGCCACCGACAATTAGATTAAGATATTCAATTTTCGCTGTTTTCGAAAAATTTCCGACCGTCTGGTTCTTATAAATGTTTAGAATATGAGTTATGTATATGTGCAATGCAGTTTATGTATGAATCTACAATGAATAAATAAGACAATGTAATAAAAAAGTATATCTGCGTGTATATTGAACCACCAATTTTTCCCGAACATCCTACGTGTCCTAGTATTTTACTACTGATTTCCTCAAAAATGCACGCTCGTCTAGTTAGACGGGTTAGTTGGCTTACTCTACTGTTTCGGAATTGCAAAAGTAGCGAAACTTTAAAAAACACAAATATTTGTGGCCGTCTGGCTTGTCGTTGAGTTGTACTACTAAATTTTGTGCCACCTCCTTCAATATTATGTTCTCCTAATACAAATTCAATTGTTCGAGATTTTCGAAAATTTTCGCCAATTTTCGGCCGCCTGACTTGTCGTTGACTTGTACTACTGAATTTTGTGCCACCTCCTTCGTTATTTATTCCCAATCAAACGTGTACTAAGTTCTACGCATGCAATGGAAGGGAAAAGAAAAACAACCAAGTTCGGTGATTTAAAACAATAATTTATTTCATAAAGAACTATCTTATAATACCGCTAAGCCTAGTGGACAGGTTATTGCATCTGCTTCCTTTAAATAATTACCGCGTACGGTACCGACGAATCGTTCAAACGATGAGTAATAGTTGTTAATACTATTCAACGTATTTACAGAATCGCAGTCGCAGGAGATGTTCCATGCCCATAGAAAACAACGACACATCTCTATGTTACAAACTCGTTCGAGAAGATCATCAAACGCAATATGGAACACAATACAATAATATTAACAATTAACGTAAAAGTTGAACGAAAGATATTCAACGTTGCAATTTATATGTAAAAACATCGAGAACAGAATACATATAATCTTAACAAAATCGAGAAGATCGTGCAAATCCCAAAGAATCAACGTAGACAAAATTTTCTGACAAAATTTCTCGTTGTAAAATCGTTCACGATCTTTCGATACCAATCTATCCTATCGCAATAACTCTGTGCATACAAAAAACCATCGTGGAATAATAATGAACAGTCCATGGAAACGTTGTTCCCACATAAAAAAAGAAACAGAGAAAAAATGAATCTGCTACTCCCCGAACAATTCTCAATGTGCGAAAACATTCGATCACATATACTTCGTTAATGATATCTTAAAAAATCTAATTGTAAAAACAAGTTCCCTTTACAATCTTATCAATGATTGTGGCAACCTTGCCAAGAAGCTTCGCTGGAGTGATTTCCGGAACAGTCGAGCCTGAATCCTTCGTGGAACAATGTTCTAAAGAAAACAATTGATTCAAACGAACGGGAAAATATTTACAGCGGTCGTCCGTTCGACCGAGTCTCGGCAGCGATACTAAACACTAGGGGTGGTCGGGTACTCGAAGTTGAAGTCGGGTTTTAAAGACTCGGATCGGGAACGCGGATCCGTTAAAATCAGAGTTTACTCTTCTTCCAATCAGTATTGGATTGAACAGTAGTTACAAAAAGGAAGAGGAGTTGAAAAATTGTTTTCTTCACAAAACTTTAAAATAAAATTGTTTTCATACAATGCGATGCACAATTTTCTTTGATATAGACTTTTAAAATTTCATTTCATTTACTTAAAACAGGAAAACATTTAAAAATCTGAAAAGCTGCGTATAAAACCAAATTGAGGAACTACCCGACCCGAACCCGAATTTCTGGGAACCCGTCCACCCCTGCTAAACACAGTAGATTCAACAACGAAGCTCTGACACCGTGGAATCAAGCTTCCCGACGCAATTTCAGGTACCCTCTTCAAGGGAGTCACGATTCCGTCTTCTCAGGAAGAGCAGCCTCCTCGTCCACCTCGGTCTTCAGGTTCTGGTTCATTTCTACCTGCTTCTCCTCCTCTTCGTGTTCCATTTGCCCGTCAACGTTGATCTCCTCCTCTTCTTCGCCAATGTCTGGCAACATCTCTTCCTTCACTGTGATCCCATCGTCACAATTCTGCTCTTCAACTTCAGTCGCTTTCACCACCTCTGCGTTCTGCACAGTTTCATGGGGCGGAGACATTTCTCCAGGACGATGGAACGTCAGCACATGGTGATCCAGCTCGGCCCTGAAGAAGAACTTCAAGGTGCACTTCGAGCAGTCGTAAGGCCGCGCACCTAGACCGTGTTCTTGCAGCATGTGGTTCTGAAAGATATTCGAAATTGCTAAGACATTCTCGTATACAATTTATAGGACATTCTTTGAGATTGATAGAGTGATTGTAGACACTAATATTCGGACACTGTTAAACAGACTACAACTTTTTTGATACTGGACCATACGATTTGAATTTTTTTGGGAAGTTAGAACAATTGGTTTGCTACACAACGTGCCGAACATTTTTGAAAAAAATTTCAATATGAACATGAATATTTGATAATTGGATCATTTTTGTTAGAGCGTCCGAATATTAAAGGGCGTCGCTGTAAGTACCTGAAGACCGATCGGCGCGGTGAAAAGGGACTGGCAAATGTAACAGCTGAGAGCAGCGCAGCCGGCGAAAGTGTGCTCTATCAGGTGACTCTGCAACTGCAGGGGGCTGCAGGCTTCGTAGAGACACAGGTGACATCGCAGTGCATCCACGGAAGCTTTTCCTGTAGCTTCCAGGTGCTCTTTTCTGACGTGCTGTTGTATCTTCGCCTCTGATGGGAACGACATCTAAGACAGACGGTACATCAATTAATAAAATAGATCAATCAATAAATAAATGAAATATATTACAAATCCTCCAATTACCTGGCACTGTATACAGGTGTAAGTGTTGGACCCAGCAGCAGGTTTCTCGTGCTCGGCGAGCCGGTGTTTCTCCACCTCTTCAGGGTCCTCGAACTTCACGCCGCAGTCCTGACACCTTCTATTATCGGTCAAGTTCTCGTCAGTCCTCTCTTCAGCCTTGAACACTCTGTCGGAGTCCCATCTATCTCTGGACCCGTCCCAATGGGACTCTTTGCTGCTGGGAGCCCAGCTCCTGTCGTTCTTCGCTCTAGCGTGTTCGTAGGGTGAATTCAAAATAGGTAGACCCTGGGAGTGGCGGATGTAGCAGGACTTGCAGACTCTCAGGGACTGTCCTCCGCCAGTGATGTGGCTGGGAGGCAGACTGACGAAGTCGTCGGCCGAGTAATCTCTCAGACACAGACAGCACCCTGGACTCTGGCTCTTCTGGTTGGGGCTGGGACTGGACGCGGTGCTCTGGGAGCTGGTGGACGATCTGAGATGATGCCTGGCGTGGAGACGACACTCCAGGTCGCTGATCAACGTCTGCCTGCAGACCACGCAGGCGGCAGGAAGATGAGGAAGGGAGCCGTCGAGTCTCTGCTGAGGATCGACGTTCTCCAAACTGTGTCTCTGCACGTGCTCGAGGAACTGAGCTTCCGAGGCGAGGTTCCCTCGACAGACGACGCAGGTGTCGCTCAGCTGGATCTTGCAGTGCTTCTGCAGCTTATGCTCGGCCAGGGTAGCGCCAGAAGGACACACCTCGTCGCAGATGTTGCACTTGTGCCTGCCCCCAGGTTCGTTCGAGGCGTGCTGGATCCTCGTGTGAGACTCTAGCTCGGTCCTAGAGCGACACACCTCCCCACAATAAGCGCAGGTCATGCTAAGACTGGATAGCGACTTGGTCTGAAGCTTCGCGGGAGCGTGAGCCAGCTTCTTGTGCGCTTGAAGCTCCGCCTCGTTCGCGAACTCTCCTCTCTCGCAGAGCTCGCACTGCTGGGACCCTGTGCTGGTGTAATTCGGACGTTTGTTGTTGTTGTCGCGCTGGTTCAGCGAGTTGTTGTTGCTGGAAGCTGGAGAACGACCTCTCTTTTGGGACTTCGGCTGGGAAAACAGAAAAGTTGCGAGGATTCAGAGATCACGAGACTGTTCCAAACGATTAACAGCAATGAATCAGCACACTCACCTCATCCTGTGTCCTCGGGGGTCTCGCGATCCTCCCGTTCTCCCTGGAGCTGCTCCTGACAGCCTGATGATCGCTGGAATGATGCGCCTGCGCCATATGCCTGTCCAACAAGAACTCCACAGCGAAGCCCTCTCTGCAAATAGGACACCTGTACAAGCTGGTCGAGTGGCTGGCCAGGTGAAGCTGTAGCTCCAGTTCCGAGTTGCAACAGATTCCGCAGAAAACGCATCTGGGTACAGCACTGCCGGTGACTCCAGGCGTGGATGCAGGACTCCTAGCCACAGGGCTGCTGTTCGAGACCGTGGACGGCGCATGAACGCTCCTGACATGATTCGCCATCTCCGCTTCGCTTCTGAAGAAGCTTCTACCTTCGCCAGGCGTGTTCCCAGGCGAATTTTCATTGTTCGGAACGGTGCAGGCGTTGCACCGATAGATCCTGCACTCCTGACTGTGCTTCACAGCGAAATGAACTTGGATAGCGACTCTGGAATCGAACGTGTCCCTGCACAAGGCGCATCTGTAAAGATGATGCGCGTGGCTGTCGAGCAGGTGCCTCTGCAGTAGATCCGGATGGGGATACAGCTTCTTGCAAGCTCCGCACGCGTACTCCTTGCTGATCTGGCCTAGGTAGTGCTTGGTGAGATGCGCAAGCATGTCCTCCCTATCTTGGAAGCTAGCCTCGCATTTTGGACAGGGGTGTCTCATCGCGTCGTTCCTCTGATCAGCCTGCAGATGCCTGGCCAGGTGTTCTCTGAACGACTCGAAGTCCTTCAAAGCAGCTCCGCACTGTCCACAGAGCAGGGTGCCAGGATTGTAGCTGCTCTCGGTGGGTCTGGAATGTTTGCTGGTCAGATCGGCCGGCTCCGAGACCGAATCCCTAGTCTTCTGGGCTCTAGAACTCTTCGAGTCGCTGTAGCCTCCGTTGATCTTCGTGTCCCCGTATTCTGCGCCCTCCAGCGGCCCCAATCTCCTATTCTCGCAGTGTTGCAGGACATAGTGCTCCGCGTACGCCGCGGCAGAAGCGCAGGGGATGCCGCAGAGAGGACACATCATCAGCGCCGAACCGAATCCGTCGGTTCTGTGGATCGAGACCAGGTGGTCCCTCAACGAGGCCAACGTGGAGAACTTCATCGTGCATTGGTTACACGTGAACGCGTTCTCGAACTGATCCTTGTCCGTCGATCTCTCCGCGTCCTCCTGGTACTTCCTCTCGTGGTGATCCTTCGAGGATCCTTCCGATCGCAACGATCCCTTCTCGCGCTGATAACCAGCTTGGTCGGCAGTCCTGCTGGGGGACGGAGGCACCGCCACGCTCTCCCCGCTCAGAATCGCCTGGTGCATCGTGTGCACGTGCATCTGCAGCTGCTGCATGCAACTGAACGAGTCCCGCGTGCAGTACATGCAGGCCAACTTCAAAGGAGAACTGAGGATCGGCGTGTTCGACGCGCTGCCGTGCGAGCTTTTTAATCCGGTTCTAGGGTTCAGAGCTAGGTTCAAAGAGGGCGACGGGGAACTGGGAACTGGCGGAGAGGATGTGCTGTGCGAGGACACGCTGCGACGACCGTACTCCACGTCCTGCAGCTTCGTCGCGCTTTGGGATTGGTGGTGGTGCTTCTTGTGCGACTGCATGTGCGACGTTAGCGCCGCTGCTGTGTTGTAGCCGCGGGAACACGCTGTGCACTGGTACGGCTTCTGGGTGTCGTGCGTCTTCATGTGGATCTTCAGGTGGTCGCTGAAAGCAGACATTGCGTTCTAGAGAATCTCGGAAGAATTGGAGGCCTGAAGATCGAAGGCCATTAGAACGGCCGTTCGCCGCGCCGCGCCGCGCCGTCACTGCCGGCAACTCATGTCGGGCGAAGATATTTTACTTTTTCGTTCGAAAAAACGCCGACGCTTGCAAAGGGTGGTTTCTCAAGATAAAAGTCTGCTCTATCGCGTGATATAGTTCGATTTTACGCTGGACCCTTATTTTTTTAAATAAACTGAAAAATATCCTCAACAATTGGTGCAAAAGTGGTGTCTCTCCATCTTTAATGATTGTTTAAACATGTTTAAACATTCATTATATATTAATATTGGATATCACTGTATTCGGGGAAGTCTACAGAATCTTTTGCTGCAAAGAACAATCCAATATCTTTTTTTCAAAATAAAATTCCTGAAAAACTGTGCGACTAGGGGGAAAATTAAGGGCAGGTTCGGAATCAGCGGTTAAAATAAGAATCATCCAACAGTAATTGTTGAACTTTGTTGTTGGACAGTGTAAATCGAATCGGAAACTTTCTTCCGTGTAACACTTTGTTTATTTTCTCGTTTCTTTGTTGTAATAAATGGAAGCTTATGTTATTTTGTTCTTTTTCATTCCTCATTAAGCCCCCTTTCATTTCCCATCAGTTTTAACTCCATAAAGTAATATTTTATACTTCTAAATTGTGAATGTTTTCTCTAAAATCCGTATCGATGCCTCCGATCGGAAACATTCTGCCAGGGGGTGTAGGCGCATCGCGCATCCCACATCCTTGCAGTCTTAGAAACGAGTCTACTCCCTTAATCTAGTGAGATTCTAGTTTCTTTCCAGTTACTTGAATCTTACTAGATTTTGGGTCGAAAAAATGGGTTTGCGGGAATCCGTTTGTTGTCCTTATTTGAGCATATTTTGGGCTCGGCGAGGGCTCAATCTAAAGCGGAAGGTTCAGCGCATGGTGCTCTGGTTATTACAGCAGTCAAAAAAGTCTTTGGTGGCAGAAAAATACATTGAAATCTGCGGGTATTTTTTCTCGATTTTTCCTCTACTTTGGACACTCATATTGTTATATATAAGCATAATCTCATTAGCCTCATGACCAGAGCACCATGCACTGAACCTTCCTCTTTAGATTGAACCCTCACCCAGCCCAAAATTTGCTCAAATAAGAACAACAAACGGATTCCCGCAAACCCTTATTTCCACCCTTAATCTAGTAAGATTCTAGTAAGTTTCTAGTTACAAATCTCAGTATCCTAGCCCCTTAAAGACGTCCCTAACTGGACGTCGCTCGAACACCGAGTTAGAAAACTGGTTTCTAATTGTAGAAAAGAGGATTGTAAAACCTAGAAGAGATTCAAACTGGAAGAAAATTCCGGAAGAATAACTGCGGAGCTTGGAAAAACAAACTAAAAGGAAAGTGTGGTGGCAGAGGATCCAATCCGGGAATCACTGAAGAAGCATATCAACCGGGATCAAAATTACACGATATAGAGCGGTGGTGTTCCACGGATGGTTGAATTGTCGGCTGGCGACGAAAACTGACGTCGAAATTTTGCAGATCTGTCAGAGATCTCATGACCAAAAATAAAGGGTGTCGAGGAGAGGCGAGTCGAGGCGAGTCGAGGCGATACGAACGCGATGGGTCAACAATTTTCACGCGGCCGTACCCACGAACGGATGAATAATTCATCCCCTCGGCGGAAAACTAAATCCGTTATAAGGCGAGGTCAGACACACGGGCGCGCGCGCGCACACACGGGACACTCGCGGACCGGTCAGTGTCTCGATTTCCAGAAACGAAGACAGACGGCAAATTTGCTCTTGCACTTTACGCCTGAATAATTCATAAGCCAGGATTATCGGCCGGCCAGCCTGGCCACGTCCTATTATCGCCTGTATCGCTTCCCGTGTGTCGTCTATCCGGCTGAGGAAAACGGGAAACCGCCGTGTGTCAACCTCTCCGACACGTTTCTCGCCGATGGTAGAGACCTTTCGGTCTCGAGGACGGGGTGTATCGACGAATTTTCACACATTTCTACCTCGGCCGAGGCTCAAGCGTAGTTAGAAGAAACGAAATGAATTTTCAATCTTGTTCGATATTTACAGTTAGGTACACTTGGAGACGGTGTGCTTGGAAAGGTTATGACTAGACTGCGGATTTTTATGCAAAATAAAAAATGATATTTCGTATTGATGGCAGGACACAGGCGCCGAATAAAAATTGTATTCTCCTGAAAGTAATAAATTGGTGTCCTTAAATATTTCTAACATGTCCACTGCTGTAAATTGTACCCTTTTTGTCATAAATGCATAAAATCCGCAGTCTAGTTATGACAAAAATGGGCACGTACAATTTAAAGCAGTGGATACGTTTAAATATTTAAGGAGGTCCATGTATTACTTTCAACTTAACACGATAATTGAAATAAGAACACAATCTTTATTTGGCTCCTGTGTCCTGCAATCAATGCAAACATTTTTTATTTTGCAGAAAGAGCCGCTGTCTAATCGTAAAAGATTGGTAAACTGCGAATTAGAGGATAATGAAGTCGTTTTATACAATTAGGAACACTTGGAGACAGCGTGCTTGGAAAGGCTATGAGCTAATGGGATTTTATGAATTGATGACAAAAATGGGCACGTGCGATCTAAAGTTTACGACTTAACACATGGTTGTCTTATTAAAAATTTCACGAACAATTCGGTACTCTTCAGAGACAATGAGCTTGCAGAGGGTGTAAGATAATTTCGGGAGCGAAGCTGTGGCTTATAAAAGATTGGTAAACTGTGAATTAGGGGATAATGAAATTGTCTCGTTGGTGGACGATGATTTAGAGTTAGAGTAATCCGGGAGGTGATTCCCCGCTAAATCCATCAGCCGGTGGTCAAGGTAATCACGGCGGAGTGTTTAGTAAATGAAAAAAATGGCCAGTCATTATCCCCGCAGGGGTGGAGCGTGCTGTTAGGGGGCCCGGAAGAGAGGAAATAGAAATAAATGGAGCAGAAGCGAGCTCCATCCAGCGAACTCTCCTCGGATCTCCCACGAGTTCCGACGGCTCTCGACCGTCCACGCTCGCAGAAATTTTATTTACGCCCCTCGTTTGCGAAAATAATAGAAGCTTGAAGGGATGAAACCGTTTCGACCGGTCTCGCGAGGATTGCTACCCCAATGCGTCACTTTCCAACGAGCCCGTGACGGATTACTCTGCTCGTCAAACTGTGGATCGCCTTCTCGAACATCTCCGAACACTTACAATTGAATCTCGATCGAGGGAGCTGATGATCTGGTTGGTAGATCGAAAATAATATTGTACCGAAAATTTTTGTGAAACGAATTGATCTCGTTTTGTGTTCGCGTGGCAGATGATACGAGCGCGTCGCGTCGTCGGATCGACCGTCGGCGATCTACGTCGCGCACCGAGATCCCCCGTGGCTGCGGGATCTATGTGAGAACCACGGGGGTTTTCACCCTTTTGTTGGGTCACCCAAGCCGACCGTCAAGCCCCGACAACGAATAGAGATGTGGCGTAAAGATCAGCCGACGCGATTGTAATAATGGCTGACAGGAGAAGGTCTCTGTTAGGACTTCGACTCTTCGTTTCGAGCGACCAGCAATCCCCGGATGCACTTTAAACAGTATGTGGTTGAATAAAGAAACTCGCTTGGTAATTTCCTATGGATGCATTGTTGACTGCAAAGTCGTTACACTCGAAATTCACCCTAGTGCAAATAAAGTATTTTTAGCAATAATGTAGGGTAAAGTGCCCGAATATGAACCACTTTTTGTTGATGTCATTTTTTGATTATTTTAGAATGCTCTTTTCCGACCAAACAATTACCAGTTGTAGATGCATTTCCTACAAGATTCTGGGGTGAAGTTTGTTAAAAAATTAATACATTTTGGGAAAAATATTTTTCTTTGTGGTGTGTCATTTTCAGGTTCCAGCGAAAGGGGTTCTTAATATGGTACACCTTGAGTCCCCAATCAACCAGTTTTTGTTGATGTTAAATTTGGAGTGCAAGAAGAAAAACCTGTAGAAAAGTTTAAGTTCACTGACACATTATTAAAAAAAGTTCATTTCTATGGAGTTCCTACTTCTCACACTGCTTTGGACGGTTTTCTTCCTCATAAAAATCTGGTAATTATAAAACGAGACCGCGGTTGAACCAGTCCCACAGTAAAAGAGACGTTGATAAAAGCGTATCGTGTGCAGAATTCGGAGTTTCCAGGTAGTGTTTTGGATCGCCGGATCAAGGGACGATCCAGAGATGATGTAGGGACGGTCGGCGAAGGGGATGCGAGTTCTGGATCGTGTTCAGAGTCGTGAGCGCGGCGTAAGAGTGTAAGGCCGGTCGGACGAGCGGGAACGAGGCACTTGACTAATGTTCTACCTGTTGTCCCGTAACACCTATGCGCCTACCTGTCCGCCGCTCACCTGGACAAGCGGGGGCCCCTTCTTCTCGCGTGCACACGTAGCATTCAGGAACGGCCGGTTGCGCGCAGGGAGGACGGACACACTCGAACACGAAAAAGGTGAGCGCCGGTTAGGTTCGCCACCCTCGCGTTCTCCAGCTTAGCATTTCAATACGCGAGAAGACCGAGTGAATGCGCTTCAAGGATAGAGAGAGAGAGAGAGAGAGAGGGGGGAGAAGATAAAGACAGGGAAAAGGGGACGTCGAGAAGAAAAACTGAGGGGGGGGGAGAGAGAGGAGAGCCACGTGAGAGAGTAAAGCTTGACTAATGCGAGCCGGGGCCGCGGTCGTCGCGCGATCATTACTCATTTGTCACCCGGTGGATCGGTCCCTCGGAATATCGGGGCCCTCTGTGTTTAACCCCCACTTTACCCGACTGTCTACGGGGCCCGTCGCTTTCACAACTTCCACGACCCACCCGGGGATGATTGATTTTCCTACGGAAGATCTCTCCTCGACCCGACTCCGTTTCCGCGACTGATCTCGAATCGTTTTTTAGAATCTGCGCTCGGATCTGTCCGATAATAGCTGGAACGTTAGGCCCCCTTAACCTTCTATCTGTGTATGTGGTGCAAGTTTACCGCGAAAGCGGAAATGCAAAGTTGACGAATGGAAAATTTCCAAAAGTTTTCTAGGAATGCTATCTGTGGTATGCTTCAAATTTTTTAAGTATTTTATACTTGTCTTTTAACAATCAATGAAAATGTATTGGGTCCAATTAACATTGGAATAGCAGTACACAGAGAGAGGGTTAATCGAAAGTTAATTTCAATGGTTAATTTGATGGCTGTTTTGAACTGTTGATCAATAAGATTTGGATACTAAAGAAGTGGGAATTATTGATTTTTCAGACAAATTATTACTAGACTGCTATGTGCAGAATAAAAATTGCATTAATCTCATGATTAAACTGCGGATTTTATGCATTTATGATAAAATGGATGGATGTAATTTAGAATAGTAAAAACATTAAGAGTATTTAGGAACATCCATTATTTTCAATTTATTACAATTGTCAAAGATAGGAAGAAATTTTTATATGGTTCCTGCATCTTGTAATTGACGAAAAAAAATTTTATTTTGTATAAAGGTCCGCAGTCTACTCATTATACAGGAGCCACGAAGGTATTTATCTCTTTTCTAAATAATTTCAATAAGTGAAAATTAATGCAACAGTATGGAGGGTCCAGGAAGATAGGGGGTAATGGTTGAGCATTTACCGTCGCTGTGCGGCGACGGTGTCCCAAGTTAAAGGTACGAGTCTCCGGCTTACCTCCTGGAGAAAGCAGCCTCGCAGTGCGTGCATCGATATCTTCGATCTCCGGTGTGCAGCTTCACGTGTCGATCTCTGCTGCGTTTGTGTTTGAATAGTCTGGCACACCAGCTGCACCGATATGGCATTTGATCGCCGTGGCTCTGGAACGTTAACATACCTATGATCTATCTATCGGATGGACGTGGACATCGATAACCGGGTGAATAGAACCCCCGACAAATTTATAGGAGTTTACCTTGACCCCTTCGCACAACGTTACACAAATACATAATTAAATTTTAAACAAATTATAATTGGGACAAATTCAATTCTGGAAGAATTAAAGTTTGGACTGATTAAATTTTGGACTCACTAAATTTTGGATTGACTAAATCTTGGGCAAATTATGTTTTTGACTAACTAAATTTTGGACTAACTAAATTTTGGATTAACTAAATCTTGGGAAAATTAAATTTTGGACTAACTAAAATTTAGACAAACTAAAATTTGGACCTAACTAAATTTTGGACTCACTTAATTTTGGATTGACTAAATCTCGGGCAAATTAAATTTTGGACTAACTAAAATTTGGACTAACTAAAATTTGGACTAACTAAAATTTGGACTAACTAAAATTTGGACTAACTAGAATTTGGACTAACTAAAATTTGGACTAAAACTAAAATTTGGACTAAAACTAAAATTTGGACTAACTAATATTTGGTGTAACTAATATTTGAACTAACTAATATTTGAACTAACTAATATTTGAACTAACTAATATTTGGGCAAACTATAATAAAATTTGGACTAACTAAATTTTGGACTAACTAAAATTTAGACAAACTAAAATTTGGACCTAACTAAATTTTGGACTCACTTAATTTTGGATTGACTAAATCTCGGGCAAATTAAATTTTGGACTAACTAAAATTTGGAGTAACTAAAATTTGGAGTAACTAATATTTGGTGTAACTAATATTTGAACTAACTAATATTTGACCAAACTAAAATTTGGACTAACTAAATTTTGGACAAATTAAATTTTGGATTGACTAAATCCCTGGAAAATTAAATTTTGGATTGACAAAATCTTGGACTAACTAAAATTTGGACCAACTAAGTTTTGGACAAATTAAATTCTGATCCAACTAAATTTTGGACAAACTAAAATTAAAACAAATGGGACATTCGAATCTTTCGATACCAAACCAAGTACCGTATGTCTCAATTGATAAATTCGATACAAGTCGAACGTTTTGTTACATAAAAATAATTCAATAACGTTTGTATATTTAATTTGGCAGTGTAATTTCCACAGTGTTAACGCATCAAGTGCACGAAGTTCTGCAATGTAAATGATGAAACGATAAGATTCCCATTGATAAGAATGACGAACGCGGAACAAAATGATAGGACGATTAACCAGTGGCTCGCTGGGACGCGTCAGAGGTCCAGGAGACGAAGAGAGAGAGGTGGGAAAGAGGATCGACAAGTAAGAAACTTCTCGTCTGAGAAGTTCCCCTGGTTGTCACCCAGGTAGATCACTGTGACCGATATGATGGCGAACGGGTCGGGTCATTCTCTTTGTCCGGTCGTTTTTTCCTCTTTATTTCCTCCGTCTTCGTCCCTGCCTTGGCACGATATGCTCTCTTTTCGTAACTCCGCCGGGGTAAGCTCGGCACGTACGACTTTCGAGCCGTTTCGTCGGCTCCTTTGAAGAGACAATCCGGACGGAAGGGCGAAGCGATCGTTGGTCGTTCGTCCTGGAAGACGAACTTCGCTGTCATCCAGCTCCGGAAGCTGGAAGAGAGACTCTCCAGGAGAGAAAGCGTCCAAGAAAACTTTGCCGATTGACATCGATCGCGGAACCATCGAGCAAGAAGCGCGACACGTTGTCGATCGATTAGACAGCGTGGAAACTTTTTTGTTTTTTTTAATGATCGGGTTGTCTTAGATTATTCCACTAGTCATGCTCTTTTTTACTGGGCTTCGAGTGTATGATCAATGTTTTGCTCGAGCCAAGTTTTTCTATAAACTACTTTCCTTGTTGATTGCCACACGCTGATGTAAAAATCACACTGAATCAAAACAACTTATTAAATCGTGCAAGGATGGAAAAGACGAAGTGCGTCGTGACAATAATTTTTGTAACATCGCAGCTGTAGGTCTTTGTATAATTTATGATTCACTTGATCAATTGTAGCGAAAAATTCATTTTCAAGTTTAGGAAATAAATTGTTGCATTACTGACGCGACAATAAATTTTGTGTTTTAAACGACTGTGATTTATCGAGAACACTTTTTAACATGAAAATCAATTTTTCACTAGAATTTATTAACTAAATTGTACGAAGATCTACAGTGCCGAACAAAATGATAGAACATTTGATGTATTTGTATGTTTCATATAACAAAATAGGATATATGTATCATATTAGAATACAACTTTATTAATCAATTATAGATATAGTCACCATTCTTTTCTAATTATAGAGAATTTAACCATTTTTTAATTTTAATTTAAACAATCTTTAACCAAATCTTTAAACAATCTTTAAAATTTAACCATTTTTTAATTTTAATTTAACCAATCTTTAACCAATCTGTAAAATTTAACCATTTTTTAATTTTAATTTAACCAATCGTTAACCAAATCTTTAAAATTTAACCATTGAATTTTATTTTTAAATTGGGCGCGAACTTATGCAATCATCTGATATTACTCACCCTACAAACAGCAGCTTCTTGAGCGCCTTTTGTTGTAGCATTTGTTGTAGCACGAGGTCTGCCAGTACTTTTCTTTTTTCCGTACATTTGCGGATTTTTTATGAAGTTAAACACAACGTGACGGCTTCTATTTAGTATCTTCGCAATCTCTGGGACAGTTCGATTTTGTGAGCGCAATAACAAAATTAGGTCGGTTTCATTTTTGTCTAATCGTTTTCCTCGACCCATTTCGACTTTAATGGTACAAATATTGTGGATGAATGAAAGATCGTCTGCTTCTAGTCACTGCTGATAGATTACTGCCAGCGTACAAAATAACAGAAAATGTTACACGTGTCCTATCAATTCGACCGAGCAAAGTCAGCCTGTGTTTACACTTCTTCCTCTAATTTCTTTCTTGTGCACACTTGCAATTCTATACATATGGATATTTACTTTGAAGGACATACAGTAGCGGACAAAAGTTTAAGACCGCTCTAAAAAAACACGATAACTATTTTAATATTGTACTATACGATTTGAACTTTTTTGGGAAGCTAGAGCTTACTACAGGATGTGAAAAGAAATTTTTTATGTGGGCCTATATATTGAAAATTTAAAAAATATATTTCGTAGATCTGTGTCAATTAAACATATTCTGAAAATCTGCAATTTTTACCATCTTTAAACGTTTTGTAGCTCATTGCAACGTCGACCGATTTTGACGAAATTTTCAGAATATGTTTAATTGACACAGATCTGATAAACGTATTTTTTACATTTTCGATATAGTCCCACATAAAAAAGTTAAAAATTTAATTTCTAGTATTTTTTCAACAATTCCGATCAATCAAAATTTTTGGAAAAATTTCGTTTCACATCCTGTAGTAAACTAATTGCTCTAGCTTCCCAAAAAAGGTCAAATCTTATAGTACAATAATAAAATAGTTATCGTTTTTTTAGAGCGGTCTTAAACTTTTGTCCGCTACTGTATTTAATACATATATGTATAGGGTGACTGTAATACATATGTACATATGTATATCCTATTGTGTTATATGAAATATACAAATGCATCAAACGTCCTATTTAGTTACTTAATAAATTGAACTCCCTTGTCCCATAATAATAGTAGAAAGTGAATTTTTAAACGGGAATTATTGGCGAATGCAGCTCTAAGTTATGTTGCAGCGCAAAATTGCGATGCCTTCAAACAAAATCAATGTTTCATGGCATCTGTCATTTGTTTTGACACATCTTCAATTTCTAGGTTAACCTAATTATTACGAATTATAACTATTTTTCTAATTTCATCCGCTGATCGAAATCAACTGTTTTATTTCAGTTAAACATCAACCCATTGTAAAAGTCAGATGAAAAAAAAACAGTTATGCTGGAAGCAATGAAGAACGATGGCTCCAATAATTTTAAGGGATCCCACCTACAAGTTTAAAATGCAGTAACGAAATTATTGAAAAATCCAGAAACTATCTGAACACTAAGAATAAAAATTAGAAGTAATATTTTCAATTTCTTGTTTCATATAATCTAGCTTTTTGATAATAAATGTTGCGTTCTATATTTATTTTCTTTTTTATACTATTATTATGGGACAAATTAAATCCATCAACTGCTACTATTATTATGGGACAGAAGAAGTAGCAAAAAATGGATTTTCAAGTTAAAAAGTGTTCTCGATAAATCACAATCGTTTCAAATTGAGTGATTGAATGCTCCGAACGAGGCAGGAGCTTTTTCAAATTAAAAGGATGGAGTACTTGAAGCGTCAGAAAACGATTTGTGGGCCGAGCGTGAAGAAGGAAACTTTATCAGAACGGTCGAAGCGGTATCTGGAAGCGCGATTCAGCTCGCGTGCAAGCGGCTTTCATCGAGTCTGAAAAGTCCCGAGGAACCCGAACCTGGCCGAGCCACCTGGACGAAGAACTACCTGACCGGTACAACCTGTTATGGGACACGGTACAGATTTTGACCCGAAGATGACCTGGCACCGACGCGGAAGAGAATCTCTCTCTCTCTCTCCGCTTCTAATGCCACCGACATGCAAAACAGAAAAATCCGAATTTGCCACGCGTCAGCCACACCTCTCAACTACTCGCGATCCTCCGGAGGCGGTTTGCGCTGACAATGAGTTAGGTTCAATCCGGAATACCAGTTCCTGCTACCTGGACCTTGCATCTGGACTTTACGGCGAAGATAACTGACTTCTTCTACCTGGCTCTTGCAACTTCATTTCATTCCGGAGATAGCTAACCTGTTCGCGGAACATCGCGTTCAGATCTCGTTCAATTAAGATCGGGAGTAGTGTAATGGTGCCAGCGAAACACTTTAGGGAGAACTGGATCTACACCTTGATCTAGCGTTTTCTTTGCAAAGCGATCGTCGGAGATTGAAGTTCCCTGTTTTCCGATTGTTTTAGTAGGCGTAAGACTGAATGTTCCACGTTCGGTTCCAGTTTTCTAAATAAATAATTAGGAGTTTCGGTTACCTGTTCGTGCTTCTTCAGGTAGCTCAGCCTCGGGAAGGTGCGATCGCAGAATTGACAAGGATAAGGAGCGGTAGCGTTGTTGCCGTCGGCGTTGACACCAACGTCAGCGTCGACTTCAGGTTCCGACGGGAAGCTAGCGGACGTGGGAGTCGCGCAGGACGATGGCGTCTCTCCTCCTCGACGCGAGTTTGGCCCGCCATCCTCGCTGTGCCAAGACGAACTTCCGGTCCCGAGTGCTTCTGCAATCAGAGGTAAACGTCTCGATCTAGAACGAGTTGGAATCCAAGAAAATGTGCCGTGAGCGTTGGATATCTTAACTCGAAAATGAAACATTTCTTCTGACCTAGAATAATCCCACTTTAATTGATAAAATACCTCATACATAAATGTTTAGCAATGGATTAGATACCAACAGATTTTCAACGACGTGAACAATGTCTTGAATAATGGCACAGCAATTTTTAGTGACACTGAGTCGCTAAGAAGCTGTTTAAGAAGCTGTTTAATCATCATCCGTCCCTCATTTCACGAACTGGATCTGTCCCTCGGTGTCAAATTGACACAGTGATAAAAAAAATTGATAAAATAACAAGTCAAACGGCTACTTTTCGATGCTTTTTTCATTGAAATGGATGAGTTAACATTTAAATCTTAGGTTTTTGCAATTATATGTTTCGCGTTAAAAAAATAGAAGTCACCAAGTTTCGGACAAATTAATCTACAAGTAACAGAACAGTAAAACTTATTTCATGAAAACTGTGTCAAATTGACACGAGGGACGGATGAGGGTTAAGAAGAACCCCTAAAGGAAACCAAGGTCCCCCCGCATCTCCAGACTCTTGAAACAAAGTGTGAAATCGAATACTTCGAAAACTCTGTCTGACAACGAAGAATAAGTTCATTGGGCTTGTAACTTATTGATATAATCCAACAGCGAGATTGGTCAGAGCACCACAAAGAGTTCAAGAAGGTAATTGTTGTATTTAGCATGAAGATCCGCGGTCCGGTTATCGGTTATGGCGTCGAAGGGCCGATCGAAGTGGAGGAATCATCGATGGCGAGGCTGATAAGCTCGCTGTCAGTGGTCGTCGGGTCCGAGCGCGATCTTTTTTCGTAAACAGGTTTCTAAATGTCGTAAGAGGGACCAGTTCTTCCATAAGCATGACCTTACGAACCTCGATGTAGGAACGTTACGAGGCCAGGCTGACCTCAGCCTCGCCCGTTATACGTCCCTTCGCATTGTTTTCGTAACGAGTGTATACCGCGTGCTATACGGTGAAACTGGTACCATTAACCCGCGTGGCTCTCGTCAAGAAACCGCCGCGAGATCCTCGAGGACTGGTCCCCCTGGTCCGCGGATAGAAGCGTTTCTCTCGCGCGGGGAATTCGCGGAGAATTCTCCCGGATCGAGTTCTGCTACCCTTTTATCCGCGGATCCAGTCCACACGCTATCCTCCCTGGGATCGTGTCAACGCGCCTCGCAATTTTTGCCCCTCCTAACGCAACGAATGCTAAGCTTTTTCTCCTAGCCTCTAGCGGTAGAGAACAATCGCGACACGTCCCGCAATCTTCTCGCTTCTTGCTCGCCCTGAACCGATTACTGGCGATACTCCTTCCATAGGATAACAGTAGTCGTTTGCTGCAGTCGCGATTATGTGGTGACCGTTTTTATTTGGAAGTCGGCGATTTGGGGAATCGAGCTTGATGGGAATTTTATTCGCGTTGTGAAGGAACAATCTTTTTCGTATTTATTGCCGGTAGCTTGCTGGATCGATGATTATCTGACGACCAAGATTTTTATCGGATAGAATTCGACGATTTGGTAGAATCAATTCATGTATCAACATGAACGAATCGCGAGAGATTTTATTTCGGTTGTGAAGGATCAATCTTTATCGCATTATTGCCGCTAACTTGCTGGATAGATGATTATCTGACGATCAAGATTTTTATCGGATAGAATTCGACGATTTGGTAGAATCAATTCATGTATCAACATGAACGAATCGCGAGAGATTTTATTTCGGTTGTGAAGGATCAATCTTTATCGCATTATTGCCGCTAACTTGCTGGATAGATGATTATCTGACGACCAAGATTTTTATCGGATAGAATTCGACGATTTGGTAGAATCAGGATTAATACATGAACGAATCGCGAGAGATTTTATTTACTGTCCAGAGAAAGAGTGTAAACTTAGCGGGTCGGGAACGAGCAAAGAAGCTCGACCATTCAGATTGTCTTTGCGTTCCTCTAGCCCCGTTGCCGTCCCGCTAGTTTACACTCTTTCTCTGGACAGTACGTTGTCAAGGATCTTACAATTAGTTGAAAGAGACAATCTTGTTAAGGTATATTAAGTGGAATGAAACACAGTCTAGTGAAAAATGGTAACTGAACAACTTTATTATAAAAATGACCACTACCAGGTATGTCCTGCCTATACCGACGCTTTCATCGAACTGATCTCTCGTCTCGCGACTCGATCGTCGCTTCGGCTGCTGATCGTCATTTCGACCGCCGATCGTCACTTCGAGGTGACGCGCACCACCGTACACAATTCGTAACATTGTATGTACAGTAAAAGCTCCTTCGTTGTCCAAAGGCCGGGGGTTTGAGCGGACAACGACCGTGGCCGGACACTATTTTTGATTTATGACTGCGTCTTTAGTGAAACGGCTAGTTAAATGACGAAAAAAAGCATTCGCAGTCAAAAGCAGTCAACTGTCTGGCTTTAAAAAACTCCTTATTTCCTTGCCATATTCCTTTCCTATTGTTCTCCGTTCTGCGCGGATCTAGACAGTCATGGGACACATCTGGCGACCAGATCCACGCAGGCCTAATCCTCTCGTTGACAGGCAGTGGAGTGGGTAGGCACTGGACAACGATCGTGCCCACGATTCAGGACAACGAAGGAGCGATTACTGTACCAGCATTCTTGGATCCTGAGTTTTCATTTCAGGACTGTTTTATTTCAACAAATCTAAAAACTGTGTATGACCCCGACGAAAATCCAGAAAAATAAAGATGCAGGTAGAGACGGTTGAATTTAGGGCCGAAAATAAATGAAGTGAAAAGAATACCTAGAATAAATGGGAAAATGACGCGAAGAAGTAGCGCGAACGCCAGGCAGGGATTTATAGCGACTATTGCGACCGTGGCGTGGGTTCCAGGTAGAACTGGAAGTCATTGGAGTAGACTGGTCTGGCCGTGGAAAGAAACGCGTAATAGAAGAAACCGTCGACGAAGGAGACATCCGGACGAGGCGAGTCGAATAATTAATAATTGCCAGGAATGAAGAGACTCCCACCGGCACGGATAGAGCAAAGTGGCCCTGATAAACGGTGGAAATGACTCGGCTAGTTGGCCGTTTCCTCATTTGCCCCGGTCCACGCTCTGGATCCGACACCCACCACTGGATTTAAGAGATTTTACGGAATACAGCGGCTCCGACCAACAGGCAAGGAGACACCCAACGAGATCGGATCACGTGGATCACGGTTAAATGGCTCGCATCCTCCGCCCACGTCGCGTTTTCCCCATAACAAGCGCGAGAGATCGCGTGCGAGTAATCTGTCGGCGTCGCGGTAATTGCTCTAATCGCTCATTATATTTTCACCGTCCACCTTCGAATTATACACCGTTCGCACGTGATGCTGCTCAATGAAACCCTGGGCGATTCTAATCGAGAGCAGCACAAGACACTTCTCTTGAACGTTCTTGAAATACAAACTTTCTCATTTTGTCCGTACGAAAATGAATGTACTTTTTTTACGTTTGCTAAACGTTGTTGACCAGGTCTTTTTACGAACATTCGAATAAAAGCAGAGAATGAATTTCAGTCTCACAACAGTTTCTGTTAAGCGTGACTCTTTGTTGAGAAGAACCCCTTAATCTATATCCAGTGTATTGAAGGATCTATTTCATTCAATGTAATTAAAATTAAAATTGTGTAAGGTCAATATGAAGCTAATTTACCTTAACCCTTGTGTAGTCAACGAAAATGATTGAAAACCTTTCTGTATTTAACATATTTGCACAAATTCTCATTATAATAGATTAATATATTAGCGAGTACAGAGTGGACATTCAGAAAAATTTTGTAATATTTTTTAGAGGAACATTAACAAATTGAAAGTTGAAAGAAATACAGTAAATGGGTACCCGGTTGACTACACAAGGGTAAAGCCCTCAGTTTAGGGGGTGAATGTTCCCAATCCAATTTCTGAAGAAAATATTTGAAGAAAAATGTAAAGATTGTTAAAAGACGAGATCGAATGCAATTCGATGCTCTTCTCAGTTATCGGGGGTGAATCGAGAGTGGAAAGCGAGGCTTCCATAACGGCGCTGTGAGATGCTAGGGAGGTTTCGTACATTTCCGGGGCGCGTTCCACCGCAAGTAACCCCCAAGATGCCTCTGTCGATCAGGTGTTCCTCCGATTGTGCAACAGAGATCTCGTGAACGTATCGGGGCACTCGCCCAATTGGCATGCCGCGTGACTCACAGCCGCCGCAGCGCGCCTCTTCTTGCAGAAAGAGAGACAAGGCGGATCGGGTGAGCACGCAATAAATAGAAACCGAGCTGCCGAACGGCACCCAGCTGATCCGCTGTCGTCGGGAATTCGACTGCGAGACTGCCAAGAGAAATCGTACGAGGAACAAAGCCGGTCCCCGTTCATGGAGAACGCCTCTGATCGACGCACAGGCATGCGAAACGCTCTCCGAGCATCCACCCTCCCGAAGGTTCACCTTTTTATTCAATTAATCGCTCGATAATCAGTTGGGAACATGATCTCGCATCATTCGCACGTGAAATACACGTCTCTTTTGGGTATTTCATCCCTCAAATTACTGTTCTTCGATTTTACTGTTGCAACCCCTTGGATGATCAAAGCGATGCTCTGTTTGGGAATTGTACCTTGCTTTAAAATTTTTTGAGGGAGAACAAAAGGTGGTAGCCTGATAATTTCTCAACCTAAAGCGCTGCGAAAGGAAAGTTCTGGTAAAGCTCCCAAGTTTGAGCGGAAGCGATGTCTCTGCTTTCCATTTCTTTTTCCAAAAAAGAATGGAGGGTACCACCACTGTCTAGGTCCTCCAGATCTCTTTCCATCGGCGCGGGTGCTAAGGAAATACAGTCGGGAACCGGTGAAAGTTTGGCAGCCCGTGCGAAGTTAGGCGATCCCTTAGAATCCTCGGGCGAAAGGGGGGCCGGTCTTTAAAAGATCGGCAGACAAGGACGCAAAGGCTCGCAGGGGGATTCGAGGAGGTTTTATTTAGAGTCTCGATTCCGTCCAATCAGCGGCGATGTGTCATCGACGCGAAAATAGTCGCACTTAACACTGGCAGCTCTTTTCTGCCGCGACCTGCCGATGCCAGCCCTGTTGCATTGTGTTTTTGTCTTTGGTAACGTGCGTGCGTGTTCGCGCCCATATACAGTCTCTCTCGCTCCCTCTCTCGATCTTTCTTTCTCTTGGACGGCTCTCGTCGCGTGTGGCTGCGTAATGTTGTCACCTCGTGCCCGTCGCTATTTATAGGACGCTTCGACGTCGCTTATTAATAGGGGGCCGACTTAACGCCTTCGTTAATTGTGACTTATGTACGGGACGCGAACTCCGTCAGTCTGCCAGTGGTTTGCGCGGATTTACAAACTGCCATTGGCGTGGCGACAACCGACCGACTGACTTCCTCGATCGTCTCGATCCTTTCCCCCCCCCCCCCCTACAGCCCTCACGATATCAACCCTTGATAATATTCGTTTGCATTGAATTGGCCGGGGGAAGATCATTTTTCTTTGGAACTTCATGCTTTCCCCTAAAAGTGTCCACCTGAAGGCTAAATCTTTGGCTGGGGGTCTGCTTTTCATATTTATAAGAAAAAATAATGTAAATCTTCATGTCCGAAAGTGGTTTTAAAAACTAAATCTTTGGCTGGGGGGTTGGTTTTCATATTTATAAGATAAAATAATATAAACCTTCATGTTCGACAGTGGTTTCCCACTTGGAAACGAAATCTTTGGCTGGGGGGTTGGTCTTAAAATTTACAAGACAAAATAATATAAATCACCATGGTCGAAAGTGGTTTTAAAAACTAAATCTTTGGCTTGGGGATTGGTTTTAAAATTTACAAGACAAGATAATATAAATCACCATGTTCGAAAGTGGTTTTAAAAACTAAATCTGTGGCTGGGGGGCTGGTCTTAAAATTTACAAGACAAAATAAAATAAATCATCATTTTTCACCCCCTTATTAAAATGTTCCGGAATGGCCCCAACGTTATCCACGTGGACGGTTTCTTTAATTAACGTACATATCTATTCACGAACTAGAAACGTATTAATATGTACGACATATAAAAGGAAAGGACAAGAACACGAGGTAGATTAATTAATTAACCACCGGAGCGGGGTGAAACTTGAAGAATAGATGTACGAGATTAAAATTGGAAAGAAAATCGACAGCCTGTCACGAAGAACCCTAAAATTTAATGAACGATTCGAGGAAATTATTCCTACACAGATAAATCAACGAGATTTTTAAAAAAAACTTAAAACATTCACGCCTGCGGGATATTCTCAGTCCGAATCAATACGTAATCGATCAGTGCGCAACGATGGCGGTTCGGTCGGAAAATTCCCTGTGAGCCCATAAATTGCTCTTAGCAACGACCGAGTTAACCGGCAATTATTAAATCAGATTGAGCTCGAATGAGGAGCACGCGTGCGGTCGCGACGCGTCAAACAATTCGCTCGCGCGGAGTATCAATTAAAACTGCGGAACAACCCGATTAACCATAATGTACCTTTCGATTTCGGCTCGTCCTGGATGGGTTCCTTGTGAGCTTGAATCTTGCCGATCAGCAGCTCGAGCCTGGAGCTGTTTCCTTTGAACAGCATTCTGAGTTTCGGATCAAGCACCCCTCGAGCGTGAACCTGTTCGATCCACCATCACCCTTCGGCTCGTCGAGAGCGAAACCGATTCACCGGTGGTTCAATGCCGATCACAGAGCTCGCAGTTTCCGAAGGAGTCGATCACAGAGTTCAGTTTACGCAGGAATCGATCACAGAGCTCGCAGTTATCAAGGGAATCGATCGCGGTCCTCGGTATCATGCCACGAATCGAATCCTTTTGATTTCGACACGAGAGATCTACGAGTCACTGATACGTCCGACGTGATCCACGAATCGGAAGATCGGCGCAGAGGAGATGACAACAGCAGCGAGAGGAGCAAGGAGCAAGGCGGCAGGATCCTCCGGGAGGACGATCGATCCGGCCTCGATCGTTCGATCGCAAGGACTGACGTTGACGCGCGAACGAGCGAACGATGCGAAGGCAGAGAGTACGAGCGAGCGAGCGAGCGAAGCAGCCAGCTGGTAACACTGTGAAACGCGCACTAACCGGGAACCCACAGTGACTATTATCGCGCACGATGCAAACCGACACACCAAGTCCTCCTCCTGACAGCAAAAGAGTGCCGCGTTACCGTACGTGGAAGGAGAAGGGACCACAAAAGCCGGCACAGAGAGGCTAGGGAGTCCCCTGGGAAACCAGCCACCGCATTGGACGGTAGGCGGGATCACACACTAACGAGTACACCCACCTTCCGACTACCCACTGGCACCTATTTAACCTTTCATCCACCTAATCCACCTATGTGTGCCCTTTCGACGGAGAAGGTGAGCGACCGGGGGCCGCGGTTACCGTTCCGGCTACCGGAAGCCCGCCCGCTCCTCACATAATCAATGAGACAACGCTCTTCTTTATCTTCCCCCTTTTTTTTCTGTTTTTAACCGCCCGCGGAATCGATCCGTCCTCCATCTGTCGCTCGGACGCGCGAGCACTGCTTTTTCAAACGGCCCGAACAATTTGTCACGTTTTTAACGAGTTGTCTCGGCCGTTCATAGCGATTCGGACGCCTGGCCCGTTTAATATTATTTTTAAAGACAATGTCTCTGAGAATCTGTCGTTATTTTTAAGCTCTCCAGACCTCACAAGTGCACTGAATTGACAAATGCACAGTTATCCGAATTTCTTCGCCGTTTGTTATTTCCTAGAAGAATAAGGGTCTGTTTATACCGAAATATTTCCGACCGGATATATCCGACGAGGCAGATATTTTTCAATACATTTTAATGGAAATTTTAGGGCATTCAAATTTATTGAAAAATATCTGTCTGGTCGGATATATCCAGTCGGAAATATTCCAGTATAAACAGACCCTAAGTATTCTCTAATGACTAAAATATTGACAACAAAAGAATGAACTTTTATACTGGTTTCAAAGAAATTAGTAACACATGCATTATGCATTTAATAGACTTTGTACGAAACTTGTATCGCGAACAATTCTTGGATTTTGAGCTTTTTCCAAAGGCGTTTTATTTCAACAAAGATTTCCCAAATCGTTTAATTTGTAGCAGTAAAGGCGACACCCTGACATTCTTCGATTTGAACTTTATTTCATCAAAAGTGTTGAACACTTTGCCCAGCCTATTGCTAGGCTTTCCCAGGGTCCCGAAAACATTCAGCCGGTAATCGCCGAGGGTAATGAAAGAAAGTGGCCGCGAGCAGGGCCCGTCTCGCAATAGCGTCGGACGGCGACGTTAACGAGGCGACGGGACGGCGTCGCAGGAAAATCGACGTAGTCGCGTAGTTTCCGGTGAAACCTATTCGAAGATTCGTCAGCGGGGTTCCTATCGGGGATCCCGATCGTCTGCAGGGTTCGCTGTTCAAGATTGGTGCCGCGAGACACAGAAAACGAGAAAAGGAAGGAGGGAAAAAATAGGACCAAGGGAAGAAAGCGAAATACCGCGTGCTCGGACCCCCTGCAACCCCTGTGAAATCGACTGGAATGGATTCTCACACACGGCTGGAGCTCTGTACCACCTTATGGGGGCCAACAGAGGAGCACCGCGACTCCCTATGGGGATCTACGGGGATCCACGAGGTGCGCCTTGTAACCCGTGCCCCGTTTCGGAAAGGCGCGAGCAGCGCCCACCCATCGCGATTATTTATCTCGTTGCCATCGTGACACTTTAGGTGGTCCTGATCCCGTTCGAGAGCCATTCACACGCACCTCTTCGGCTTTGCTAATGATCGGCTACTCCGGACTTACGGCCTCCGACATCCAGTTCCTGATAGAAAAAAGTTCTCCTTTCGTTTCCTTATTCATTTCTTTTAACTCGAAAATTCTGTGCTCTCGTTGTATTGCATGTATAGACATAAAAGAGTTGGGCAGAAATTTAATCAACGATTGACGAATAAATTTCTACTTCAATCGTTAATCGGAATTAACAATTAATCTCCTAGTTTAGTCGTTAATTATTATTATTATTATTATTATGTACGGACCGAGGTCCTTTTATACATGGGTTTACAGACGTTTTGTATAACTTATAAAAGAAATAGAAAATAACAAAAATATACAAAAAGAACACAGAAAAAAAAAGAAGAAAAAAAAAGAAATTTTCTTAACCTAAAAATTTTTTCATTCGATGGACAAGCGCAGAACTAAACTAATACAGGTACGATATTAGCGAATAATCTCGCGTAATTTTGTTTTTAAGGCTTGTAACGTGCCATTAAAAAAATCAATGTTATTGTAAAGTGTGTTTGATCTCGAAATAATCCGATTTATAGGATTCATTACTCCATATGAGGATTTGGATTGCGTTGTTTGAAATCCTGCTCTCATTAATTGCGATTAACGATTACATTCCTTTCAATTGTAATCGTCAATCGGATAATTGATTAATGACTAACTGCAAAACTATATATTATATGAATACTGACAAAAATGTAAACTGAGTTTAAATGTATTGTCATTTGGTCTATAATATAAACTCCGTTTACGTGGTTTCATGTTTTTTTCGATGATTTCTTCTCTTAATCAACGATTGACGATCAACTTCGTCAATCCATTGAATCAATCGACGACTTTTCGATGGTTTCTTTGTTTAGTCGTACACATTAATCAATCAATCACGATTACAATTTTTCAGGAAATTATTCAGGACGAAGAAGTAGTGTTTGAACTGTGAAACAAACATGGTCCACACGCAAAGGATCATATTACGTGTGTTTAGCGTGCGTTTATCGACGCGGGTTACTCATGGTTTTCCCGTGAACCTCTCTGAGGGGTAGTTTGACTCACCGACGTCGCTGGAAAAACCAGATAACTAATTTCCCGGCCGATAACAATTCGCATCGCGTCTAACACAATTGATTTTTAATTACAAAACTTGTTAAGGGTGCTAAGGGTAGTTCACCATAAAAATCATCCAAGCAATAAGTGTTTTGTACTCGTAAAATCGCCGTGATTGAAGCGCTGCGATAGCAAGAGGCGAACAATGGTCACACTCTCTCGCGGCCGATTTCCCTCGGCCATTTTAATTACCCTAGCTCTGCGTCCGTCCACGGTGTCGGATCGTTATTGAGTCTCGGACGTGGACGCTTTCTGCCCGATCGATTCGGTCGATTCGATTTATCTCGCAACTGGACCGAATCGTTGCTCGACTAGACGAGAACCGTTCGCAACGATGCGAAATCGCCGCACGAGAAAAACCAAAGTAAACCCGCACCGCTGCTCTGCCATTAGAGACCGCCTTGAGGCACGCACGTCCGACGATTCCTCGGACCCTTCGTCACTCTAAGCACCGGAGAGTTATTGCAGGGTTAAGCGACCGTAATGACCCTCATTCGGGGCACCTAATCGCGCCATTCAGGTATCGACGGGCCCCTTGAAATTGCAGAAATGCGCCTTCCCGCGAAGACAATGATCTTTCGCGCGATTATGGTTCCGTTTCAACAATAAGCTGCTTATTCCTTCTAGATTGGGGAATTCGTGAACTCCATTTGCGTTCATTATGGAGTTATAAAAACCAGGGCTTCGGAGTCGGTAGACAAAATTCTTAACTCCAACTCCGACTTCAACTCCTCTTTTTTTTACCTCCGACTCCTAATCCGACTCTCCAAATTGAAAAAATATGTACTCAAAATAACTAAGAGTTGTAAGAAAACTGAATAAATAGTTGAAATATTGTGTTAATGTCTAAGAATATGGAACAGATAACTCCGATACAACACAACACGACTGTTACTTTCTCACTTTCAGGAAATAGTTAGAAAATACTACTGCCATAATTTTAACTGTTTCTCCTCTACATAGTGCCGAGGTATATACATATATACAATACGTCTATACTGTAGATCGAATATTAGCAATTTATTTATGTGTACATAAATCTATTAATGATTTACAAACAAAAGAGCCAGAGTTGGAGTCGGAGTAAAGTTTTACGAACTTTACGAACTTTTATGGTCAGCAATTACTCCCAAACTCCGACTACGACTCCAGGACTCCGACGCCGACTCCGAAGCCCTGATAAAAAAGAACACTTGCACAAGTAGGCTAAACTTTGTTCTATTGCATTTCAAAATTGCGGAATCCATTCTTTTCATTACGAAAATGGTTTGTTGCAATACTTCATATACTTCACTGCAGAAATAAATGGTTTGTCGCAATATTTCATATACATATTTCAGTGCAAAGGAACCGGTACACTAATTCAGATATCTTGAGGATCGTCTTCCGCAGGAACAGCGTCGGCAGCGAGCGGTTTAAAGTCACGCCGCGAAATCTGACTGCGGCCGAAACTTCCGGGAAACTATGCGAAACTTGGTGGTAAATGGCCCGTAGGGTTTCGCGGGATTTGCGGGTTCCCGAGCAACCGAAATCGCTCTTCGAACCCGTTGATTGATTTCCTCTAGAGCGTCTCGCGAGCTGCAGCTCCTCGAGAACGTCTGAGAAAAACTTGAGACTGTCTCGATCAAGGCGATCCAGATCTGTGCGCGCGATTGATCACCCATTGCGTCGAGTTAACTCGAAAATTCTAAAAAGAATTTATTACAATTAGACAGCGGATCTTTATGCAAAATGTTCGCATTGATTGCAGGACACAGGAGCCAAATAAAAATTGTATTCTTCTTTTAACTATCTAATTAAACTGAAACACATTGATGTCCTTAAATAATTTTAACACGTCCACTGTTTTCCGCAGTCTAATTATAGTTTTTTTACAGACAGACATTTTTTTAACCCTTATAGCACTCCATTGGCGACTCTGAGAGAGGCTACACTAAAAATTGCTGTACCTTTAGTCAAAATATGTTTTACTTGATTAAATATATCGTATTGGATGAGGCATTATACCAATTTCATATCCATAAAATTCAAAAAATCGCAGGGTATGGAAATATTCCAGGTCGGAAATAAATTTTCTCTTTTTTCGAAGAAGCGAGGGACAAAGGGAGTTCTAATGAATTTAGTGGAACGGATTGCGGTGCAAGGGGGTAAGTGAAAAGGGAGATTTTTTGACGGAAGAGCAGAGGAATTGGAAACGACGACGACGATCGTCGCGACGCACGTTGTGGGTGGTTCCGTGATAAGGCGCATGTGCCGAGGTTCGGTGTCTCGTCACGATCGACTCCGCCTACGCGGCCACGACGATGCACGCGTTTTCCCTTTTGGCTCGTTCACACGCGCACGCGACGCTTCCGTCCGCCCCGGAGGTGAATCGCGTCGGATCGCTGCTCTTCAGCCACCCACGCTTAGGCCGCGTCCACACGTTCCCCTACCCCCACCATCGAACAGACAGGGGAACACGCAACCCGTGGAAGCGGCACGCGCGATTTCATTCATGCCTTCGAGCCGCTCGTACGACCGCTCTTCCCTCCAAACGAGAAACTGCGCCACTTTCGAAATGTTCTCATATTCTGCCTATTGCCTATTCAAACAATATCGATACTTTGTGATCGGCTGTCAAACCCTGATCAAATCACGTAATTAATCGAAGTAGACTGGGAATCAACCCTCACAATAATATTTAATATTATCACAATAATATTTACTCACAATAATATTTAATAATATTGTGGGGGTTGATTCCCAGTCTACTTCGGTTAATTGCGTCATTTGATCAGAGTTTTATAATTTCAACCAGTGTAGAGATTAAAACAGTTTAAGACAATCAACGCGTTTTCTATTTAATGAAACCACTAAAGACAGAAATTAATTTCTACTTCGTTCTTATATTTTGCAATTAATCCAGACGATTTTTATTCTGTCTAGTTATAATTAGATTGCGGATATTAAATGCAAAATAGAAATGTTCCACCTGAATTGCAACAACCGAGAGTGTAATGGAAATTTATTTCTTCTCCTAATACGTTTAATAGACTGAAAGTAATATAACATTATATTTAAATTCTTCTAATTTCTTTGCTGTTTTAAATTACACCTACTCATTTCTGTCATAAACGCATACAATCCGCATGGCGAATAAAAACATTTTACAGGCGGGAAATTGTGATTACAGTGAGAGCATAGAATGGTTTCAGGATATCGGTAGTCCTTCTATGGGGAAATGAAAATTGCAGATTTTGCAGGAACCGGTGCATCGGAGAAAAACAGTTCTGCGGCCAGTGCGGAACGACAAAGGTATGCTAGTGTACCGATTTGCGGTCGGGAGATCACACGGAAGCGGGAGGAATTGGCTCCGATTGTTCGCGTGGCCTGTGAGAACGCGGACGACGACGTTCCTTCGTGAATTTATTAGATTGAGACGCTCTCACGCGAGCATCGCGAGCAGATTCGCGCTGCCGAGGAGCCGATCTCCGCGACGCTTTCACGATGCCGGTGAAATCCGAGCGAATCGCGCACGAGTTCCTCCGATCTTCCCGCGACTTGTCGATCGCAAAAAATGATACACAATTCCCGTAGTTTCGCCAGAAATCCTCGAACCTGGATCAATACAATCATTTCCAATAGAAATTTTAATTGCTTCGTTTCAACATTTTTGATTCGAACCCCAGTGGAACTCGAAATAATTTAACTTTACATATTTTCAAGCTTTAATTTCCAGTGTAAAATTAACTCTAAATTTGCTCTCATTCGATACGGAACCTCGAAACGCCTATCGCGAACAGGCAATCATTAACAAACAAGCCCAGCCCATTGATCGCGTATTGAACCGGTTCGAAACAGTTGACGGAGGGAAACCCGTCGTCAAGCAGTCTAGAGACTCGGTGTACTTTGAGCTGGTATCGTAAATCGACTCGAATCACGCTCAAATAACGGAAAAACGCTTTCCATAGAAAAGATACAGAGCCAGCAGAGTTATCTGTTTGTTCAGCCAAGATAAATTCCGTGAAGTCGAATTTGTACCTCGAAGGAGTCGTGTTTTCCACCGGAAGCTCGGACCTATCGACAATCCGTCCACAATTAGGCATCGTGACAGATTAGTATGTTATCTCCGTCCTCCCCGAACGTCGAGATAGAAACGGTGGAGACTGCTCGTTGCGTTGATACAGAGTTTCCTTCGATACTAAATCGCTGGAAGACGCCGGCTCCCAGTTCCCGAGGCTTCCCAGAACTGAGAAATGCAAATTTCGAGCATTAACCAGTGAGCAGTCTTCCTACGACAAGACCGACTTCCGGTCAAGGAACATAAACTCCTGGAAACTGCCTTGGCAGCCGCGAGAAACGCGACGGACCGGTAGCTGTTGGCCTCTAGAGCGACTTCCGGCGAGACTCGCTCGTTCCTACGCACCTCCAGTTGCTAAAAGAACCCCTTCATCCCCTGACGAGCCAATTAATTCAACCCTCTGTGGCCTGGCTTCGAGATTCGACGGTAATTTTCAATGCGCGCGATGTTCTCGGCGAATCGAAATTATATAGGGTAAAGTGCCCAAATATGAACCACTTTTTGTTCATGTCATATTTTGATTATTTTAGAATTTTCTTTTTCGTCCAAAAAATTACCAGTTGTAGATGGATTTCCTCCCTATAAGATTCTAGTGTCAAGTTTGTTCAAAAATTAATACAGCTTGGTGAAAATATTTTTTGTGGTGTGTCATTTGCAGGTTCCAGGGAGAGGAGTTCTTAATATGGTACACCTTGAGTCCCTAATGTGACAGCTAGTGCCATATTCGGCACACACACCAAGAACGTCAATAGCTAGACCCATATTAGGGAACCCTTGGTAGTGCCATATTTGGAACTCCGCGTGGACTGATAATACTAAAATGAAAAAAATTTATTTCTGTAAGAGTAACGAGTAAACAATTCAGGATTCCTTATTCGTTATTCACGGGTTAACGCAACTAGGTTGTAAGAGTTGAAATATGGGGAAGGGTTGATCGCCGAGATGCTTCGAGTCTCCGCGATAAATTTAAAGCTGAATGGATCTGGCTAGGAAGAGGTAACCGACACTTCCGGTTCGGTCCGAGGGTAAGTTCAGCCACGGTCAGGAAGCCACGTCCAGAACGGAAGCGGCTACCCTCGGCAGACGTTGCACCCTCGACGTGGTTTATCTTGGCCGCCATCTTGGAAGCCAACGGCACCCTTTCTTAAGTCGTGGAACCATTAGTCTACGGCTTTACGACCGCTGATTAACGGTCGAGAACGAGAAAGCTCGACTGCGGGACTCGTTAATTCACGTCCGCGGACGAGTCGCGACACTGTTTCGACTTTTCGCGCGAATCTCACGGTCCAATCACGTGGGACAATTAATCGATAATTTTCTCATTCATACTTTACTCCTAAAGTGAAAATTTATTTATTACTTATTCATTAGCTTCGCACTTCAATGGCGACTCTGAGAACCTCTGAAAATTACCACAGCATAATTCGAAACAATATTTACTTTACCAAATGTGCTGGTATCAGAAAATTGCATAAATTGCTAAAAATCTATTTAACTATTTGCACAAATCCCACCGTCAAATCACGTGGGACCTTAATCGCTCAATTTTTCATTCATATTTCAGTTCCTAATAAAAATAACAAGTCATTTATTCAATAGCTTCGTGCTTCAATGACGACTCCGAGGAACCTCTGAAAATTATCACAGCGCAAAAAATTGCATAAATTGCTAAGAATCGCTTTTTCTAAAAACGCGAAACTGGGGTACGTGGGCACTGTTTCCACTTTCTGCCCAAATCCCTCCGTCAAATCACTCGGGACCATTAATCGCTAATTTTTTCATTCATACTTTAGTTCCTAAAGTGAAAATTCTACCTTTGTGCGTAACATAGAAACAAATGTGGTCATTTATTCATTAGCTCCGTGCTTCAATGAATCTGAGGAACCTATGGAAATTACCGCAGCGCAAAACATTGCATAAATTGTTAATAATCGCAATTTCCAAAAACGGGAAAGCGGAGTACGAGGAAACGCCCTCAATTTCGGTAATGGCACCTGTTAGAGCTAGACAGATCCGAGTCGCCGATATCATCAGCCCGCATTCCCTGCTAATGCGCCAGTCCTAATGACGTTCGTTAATTACTCTCCCCGAGGATTGTCGCCACGACTGTACCGACCTAGTCATAATATTAAAGACACGTTCCCGGAATTTCCGAAAGCAGGGCTCGTCGTTAGACACGGTCAAGTGCGGAGTCAGGATTAAGATCGTTTCGAGGCAAGTTGGGAAAACACAGGGATCGGTGTTTCCCGGGACGACTGGAAAGTGACTGGCAGGTTTCGAAACCTCCCAGATGGCGTGTCGAAGCGAACTCGCTGGGCGAAATGATTTTGTCAGCGGACAAATTAGTTTTCCATCCAGCGACCTCGGAATTCCGGTAGCTGTGTGCCAACAAAGGGATCCGACCACCCTGCGCGCGCCCTTTCTCGCGGCGAAACTACGGGGCTGGACCTTTCAACCCCTTTTCAAACAAACCGCCCCTCCCCATTCAATTAATTCGATTCCCGACATTCTTTTTCGCTCAATCCGAACAGCAAATCTCTCAACGTTGTTTCCCTAAAGTGGCCCCTACACGATCAATAATATTGTCAATATTCGCGTCAATATTGACGCTCTATACAGGGTGGGGCACTGAAACAGGTCACCCGAATAACTCGCTTGCTTTTGTAGATAGAAGAAAATGCATCAGACCAAACTTACTTGATATCGAGGCGCTCGTAAGCTGATATCATTAATATTTTTGTAGGTGGAGGCGTCAAGGAGATATGAAGGTCAACTTCATTTTTTTAAATGGATGGCGGTATAGGTGAAAAAAGACACTGTTATGCGCGAAGCTATGCCTGCAAACCAAAGACTTTCTATAACATTGAGATACCTAGCGTCTGGAATGGATTTGGAAGACATGAAGTTTATACGTGCAATCGCCCCTCAGACATGGGGAAACATCATTATAGAAACCTGCGAAGCAATAAGAGATGCAGTATTCAGGTATTATTTTTTTTTTTGGTTTTTCATCCAATTGTAGATTCACGGAGCGGAGAAATTCGGAGAAATTCGCCGTAATCCTCACGTTGCGCCGGCACGTACTCGCAAGCAACTGATATTGAAGGAAATATTGACAATGAACCTCCTAGACGTTCAAACGATTCTTCAATGTTGACAGAAAATATAATTTTAATTGACAGAAAATATAATTTTCTATCAATATCCGTCAATATATCCATCAATATGGTCCTCCGTTAATATTGACATGAATATTGACGATATTACTGATCGTGTAGGGGCCACTTAAAAGATACTGAATAACAAGTTTTCTGTCAACACAGTATTCCACAATTTGTCGAAAGACTTTCCGAAAATCTTACGTCCAATTTCTTATTTATTACTGATAGGCTTCCAGTAGAAAAAATAAAGTTAGAAGTTCCAGAAGTTTTGCCGGAAGGTAAAGGCAATAGAGAATTCCCCGGGCGCTTAATGGTTATTTGAAAATTGTGGATCACACCGAGCGGTGGTCTAGTTTATTAGGATAATTCGCGCCATGGCATCCCTTATTTCGTGGCACGAGCCAGCTGGAGAACGCGATCCCCTGAGAGACCGTTGATGCACCGTCCGGGGAGGCTCTCGGCCGGAAGTTTTTATTAACACGAAACTTTTCGGGAACGAGACGTTGTTAAAATATTTAGAAACTGCGCTTGCGAATTTAGTTCGTCAGAAGCCGGGGATCTTTTCAACGCTGTAATATTAAAAATCCGATTGAGACAGACTTTGCCGGCGACTGAAAATAAATTACTACCTGAATAATGCTGAATAAATTCGAGGTTGTAATTTTTATAGACAGCACAGATTGATTTCTGGTCGATGAGTTTAGTGTTAGAAGTGAGAGGATATTATTTCGGCGGCGATCGCGTCAAGAATCCTTCAGGAAACGAATCGTTTCGCGCCGATGATTCCTGGATCCACCCTTAATATCGACGCGGGCGAGGCTCATTTATTTTTTACGCGAGGACCAGCACCCCGCACCAGGTTTTTGTGGGCTCCGACCACGAGGAGGTCAAGCAGGTGAACCTTAATTCGTTGGGGGCCAAGGTATCAAAGGGGGCCGACCGAATCCTCCGGAGGATTCAACGAAACCGTCATTAAGGGCCACCGAACCGTTCACTATACTCCCGTCGTCTCTCCATTCTGTGTACCCGAGTGTTTCGGGAAGAACAAACGCCGACCACTATTGCCCCTCGCGATTATTTGCCTTTTGCTTTTGTTAAACCCGATTGTTGTAGCTTATTGCACTCGATTAGGCAGTCGATATACGGTAGCCACGAAACCATTTTCACTCGAGATCAATGGGCTACGAACTGCCTGACGATCTTCCTTCTTCCACGAACGATGGAACATTAACCCTTTGCAGTCGGAGCTATTTTAACTCGAAAATGAAACATTTCTTATACGGTTAGGAGCAAAACTGATCACACATACTTTAAATTAGAATAAATTTTTTATGAAGGGACGAAACGACTTCAATTTCTCTGTAAGGCTAGAAGAATTAATAAATAATATGTTGAAAAAATGCATTTGGTCGTTATTGTGGAAAACAACAGTAAAAAATAATTTTTACGACTTTTTTAGCTGGGCCAATATCGAAAATTTAAAAGATGTGTTTGGTCAACTCGTATAAATTACGTACGCTCCGAAAATTTCATTGAAATTGGTTAATTGGTTCACGAGTTATAAACGATCAAAAGTGGTAAAAATTGCAATTCTTCAAGATTTTCGGCATTTTTACCACTTTTGATTATAACTCGTAAACCAATCAACCAATTTCAATGAAATTTTTGGAGCGTACATAATTTATACGACTTGATCAAACACATCTTTCAAAGTTACAAAAAGAATCAAGATGTCTAAGGCCTAAGGTATCGAAATAAAAATTGATTCTCTGTCAGGTTAAAATGAAATGTGAATCAGGTGGTTCGTCCAATTGTGGGGCGACCGGAAGATCATTAAAATTCAATTAAAGAGCGAGGATTAGTCGACTAAGGCGGAGTCAGCTAAAAGTCGGGGAGGGATCGAAGGCTATCTGCCAATTACGTAGTCCGTGATTAAGTCGCGTGCCCCTTCGTCACGGTTAGCACCGAATCATCGGGCTATGTCGAAACCACTGATCACCTGTCCCTTTGAGGTCGTCGGTCGCGGTACAGGAGTACTAAAAAACGAATTAAAACGAAGAAACTGCAGGGTAAAAGAAGCACCTGACGAAGGCGGATCTGCGCGGCACCTGCCCGCCTCGATTTCACTCCGGTGGACCAGAACGACCCTCTAATAACTTTCCGAAACACTATTTCCAATCCAATGATTTCGCGTTAATTTACGATAATTTCATAATTGTACGTATTATAACTAGACAGCGGATCTGTATGCAAAATAAACATTTTCTACCTGAATTACAACCTAGTGTATATAATTCTCTTAATATATGTTCAACCCTTTGCAGTCGGAATTATTTTAACTTGATAATTAAACATTTCTTCCGATCTAGAATATTGTATATGATATTTTTCTCGTATACAATACTTAAATGTGTAATTGATTAGATAGCAACATATTTAATAATGTAAACAATATTGTGAATAGTGATACAGCAATTTTTAGTGCTAAGGGTTTATTAACTAGACAGCTGATCTGTATGCCAAATAAACATTTCCTACTTGAATGGCAACAAACTGGAGTAGAATACAAATTGATTATCTTTGTCAATATTTTGAATTGGTTGCAAATAATGTAACAGCATTTCAAAAATCCTCTGTTTTCACTGTTTTAAATTAGACCTGCTCATTTTTGTCACAAGTGCATAAAATCGCCCCTCGACGCCACTAAAAATTTATTCTTGTTTCTTTCGAAGGGGGATGTTTGGAACATTGTCGGCTCTAATAAGATTTGAGACTGTCAAAGTACGCTACAGGTACCAGCGGAGAATTGTCGGTTTCTCCGCGCGAGATCTCTGCCAGCAGGGTGGAAATGAGGTTCGAGGGGGTTGCACAGATAGATCGAAGGTTAACGAGACGACCATGTCTACTTAAATGTCGCAGGTACGCCGGCTTGATGCTACTTGTTGCTTCGGGAGCATGTAGCGCGCACACAAATTCCCGCAGCAATCCACCCCTGGCTGGGATAACGCGATAGATCATCCCCCGATCTTCCGACTGGCGACGATGCTCCTTGACAAAAGAACCAACCGAGCGTTTCAAGCGGTGGCGTGATCTGTATGCCGATGCCTTTTTTCCACATTCATCACAATTTCTTCTAATCTCTTATCTTGAAGTTTGTGACTTTTATGGATTTGTCGAGGAATAAATAAGTGAGATAGGACTTAAGGATGTTATTGTTAGACAGATACAGTTAGGAGGAAAACTGATCACACGCGCTTTAAATCAGAATAACTTTTTTTATGAATGGACCAAACGTCTTCAATTTCTCTGTATGGTTAGAAGGATTAGTTTAGAAAATGCCAGAATATATCCTTCGACAGAATTTAGTATAATCTCGATATGTTTCATATCCACAAAGGGGCTACTAGCACTGAACAATATTTTATATATTACTTTTATGGGATCTTTAAATTACCTGGAAAATCGCAAAGAAGATCGTGGAATAAAATGTTATAAAACTTATTCTAAATTGTAAAAAATCGGCTATCATTTTCCCTTGAGAAAACGAAACGACTTTCCGAACGACCTAATGTATATAGTATATTTCACGCACTCATTTTCGTCACAAATGTACAAGATGAAGGGTTTTAAAAGGGAATTAATGAAGGGAATTAAAAGGGACTTGCTCGAGAGAGGCAGGGGCAAGCAAAGCCCGTGGGTGTTTGTAATTCGACGATCGAGTGTCGAACAAGGAATGCGAGGAACAACGAGCCTCGCTCGTTAGGTGTCGGTCGAGGTGCCTCGCTGGGTGCCCACCGGCTGGGACCTAAATCTCAGATTACAATCTCCCGAGGGAACGGTGCCAAGATTAAGGGCTTCTCTGTGCCCTGATCATCGTGTTGGTAGGGTACACGCGCGAAAGCAATGAGCAGAAGAAAACTAAAGAGAGAGAGAGAGAGAGAGAGAGAATGAAATCCCAGGTTCGTTGCGTAGGGTGAGAAAAAGAAAAAGAGAGAGTGTAGGGAGCATCAAAGGGTGGAGAGCACAGGCCGAGAGACAAAAGGGAGCGAGGGAACGCAATCGCGCGAATAAGAGTCCGAGGGAAACCGAAAGAAAACGACGCGGTCTAACGAAAAAACAAAAAGACAGTGAGACAGAGAAAGGGGAGAAAGAGAAAAGAAAGCGGCGTGACTCGAGACAAGCATCGGACCAACGCGACGGAGACACGGGAACAAAAGGGAGAGACGCTCCTCGCAGCGATAGAAACGGATAAAGGAAAACGGGCGATAAATAAGAAAAAAACGAGTCAAAGGGATGAAAGATACGCGCGCGGGGACCAGATAAAGAGATAGGCTGAACGGGGCGGGGTAAACGGGGAGAGGAGGGGGTGGGTACCTTCAGGAAGAGAAAGGGGGGACGACGAATAGGGGGGCCGGGAGAGATTAAGATGTCACGTGCACACCGAGGGACAAATACGGCCCGGAGAGAGGATACGTGTGCTGCACACCCGTTCGAGAATCTATGTAGAGAACCCGCTCTCTCTCTCTCTCTCTCTCTCTCTTTCTCGGGGAACCCGTGCGTGGAACCCGCTCGTGCCACCGTCGCCACCCGGACCGGTGTACTCTCCTCTGGGATCTCTCTCTCAGTCTCTCTCGCATTCCAAACCGCGGGTCACAGATAAGCCCTTAACCTTCCTGCTACTTTGACGCAGACCGGCTCACGATCAGACCTCCACCTAAATACGTCGCTACCACGGAATCGCGCTGATAACGACAACCGATAACGCTTACACTGCGTTTACCCTTTTCGTACGAGTTCAAGCGTCGACTCCTCGCTTGAAGCTCATTCGAACGATCTATTTCCGATCGGAAGGTGTTAAAATGTACTTCGAGAGACATAATGAATCTATTATTTCACAGAAGGAACGATCGATTCAATTTCAGATTATTTTTATTTATTATTGCACTCGATTAGGTAGCCACGAAACGATTTTTACTCGGGATCAATGGGCTACAAACTGTTTGACGACCTTCTTTCTTCCACGAACGATGGAACATTACCTCTTTGCAGTCGGAGCTATTTTAACTTGAAAATTAAACATTTCTTCCGACCTAGAATAATTCCATTGTATACATATAACACCTCATACAATAGTTAATTGTGTAGTAATTGATTAGTAGACTGCATTTTCAGAAAATGCTGGAGTATCAAATTCGACAATTCCCGATTGAAAGGTGTTGAATACTTCGAGAGACAAAATGAAGCTATTATTCCACACAAGGAACGATCGATTCAATTTCAGTTTCTTTATAAAACCGTTGGTTGTTTCTTCATAGTATCCTTCAATTTTCTAGCCCGAATGATCCTCACTTGACGTGTCACATTCAAATCGTAAATACGTGGTTTGCTTGTGCTTTTCTCGTTGTTGAATAAGTTCTGTCGAGTGAATTTACACAAAGCGCGGTTTATTTAAATACATAATCTAATAGAAGGGTTTGAAATCAAAATTTGGTATCCTAGGGCCTAAATGATAGGGTAATTGTTCCAGTCCTGATTTCACGAGGCACTCGTAAAGGATCGTTTCGATAAGTCGATAAAAATGACGACGGTCTCTGCGGGAGCTCAACTAGAAAGTCCAAGAACGCGACAGTAGAAATTAATAGACTGAGACACGTGTAGAGACTCGGATTATGGCTTATTCGGCAATGTCATTTTACGACATATCTGCGTAACCCTCTCCCTGGGTTCGAAGTCCCCCGGTTAAACGGTGCACATAGAGAGCAGAGCTGAACCCATAGTTGAACACCGGATCGTATGGAGACACCGGCGAAGTTCCAGTTGGACTAATCGGCCGTGACTAACGCGAGGGAAGTGGGTCTTTCGTTCCCGAACAAATGTCCCCGCAGTGTGGCTCGTGACAATGACAGGACAGTTAGCGTGGTACCGGGGATCGGCAGGGGTCCTGCGATGATCCTGGGGGGCTGTCCGACAAGGGAGCCAGGGACCAGAGACTCTCGCGCGACGCGCCGTTCTTCCTCTCTCGAAACGTTCATGGTCCATTAAAGTATCCGTATCACTGCCGGGGAATGGCTATTCTCGTCTTAGTCACTCGTGAGACTTACTTCGATACCTCGATAAGTATCCTCTTAACTGCCATAAGCGAACAATCAGCCGGCATTCACCGGGAGAAGGTTCCTCGGAACCTGTTCATTATTTTCCCTCGTATTTACAGCGCGCAGGTAAATTTTTAGTTGGGGTGTGCGGGAACATATCGGGTTAGGTTCCCGAAAAGTTCGAGACTCCCGGAGGAATCGGGTTTCCCGAAAATTTCGAGAATATGACATGACACTCTTGAAAAGAATTCGTGATTGATAACTTTTTTTCAATGAAAAGAATGTTGTATGTATAATAATTAATAATATGTAGACAGTCTTTATGCATTTATTGAGTAGATGAAATTCGAAGTTGTTGGAACATTTTAAAAATTGAAGACGTCGATTTGGTTTCTACTTCTTGGAACTTGCAACCGATGCAGACAATTTTTCTTTCGCGTAAAGATCCGCAGTTTAATAATTACACCGCGGATCTTTATGCGAAATAAAAATTGTCTGTATAGACTGCAAGAAATAGAAACCAAACTGAATGTTATTTCTTCCCTTAATGATTTTAATAGATCAGATATTATAGATTGACATCTTAAATTTTTTAAATTTTCCAACAATTTTGAATTTCATCTACTCAATTTTGCTATAAATGCATAAAGATCCGCAGTCTACTTATATTTACAAATATATAAAGAATAAACTATTTCGAGAATCCCGATAAATTCGAGAAAAAATGTTTCGAGACACCACTGATGTTTAGCAAAGTCTTAGATAGAAATAATAGTGTGATGCACCAATTCGTGAGAATTCAAGCCAGCTGAATAATTAGACAAGACCCGTCGCCCGCTGGGTCAGACTGGACCCGGACCTCCCGGTGGAAGGTCATCAGGTACTGGGCCTGTTATCAGGCCGAATTCTTCGCGGATAAGTGGAGGAGACAGCAATAATCTCTCGAACGCGAAGATTTCCAGGGCCGTGTTTCTCGGGTCGAATTGAATTTTAAATGTGTTGCTCTCCCTCCGCTTTGGTTGATCAACGAGGGTGTCTGTAGCGAAACGCGGGGCCGTGTAGCATTAACAAAATTTTTAACTGTACCCTGTAGCACCGACAGGATCGATGCTTCTTACTGCGCGCGTTGCACACGCGGTGTGTGCACGAGGTGCAACAGCTCCCCTCTGATAAAGTCCGAGAGCCTGAGGAATCGGGGACCTCCTGTCGCGTGACACGGGGAACGGTGTCGCCTCGCCGGTGTTTCCCCAACACCCACGCGGGCCCCCCCAACCCTCAATCCCCTCGGAAATAAAGCTGAATCTTCATGAATATGAATAAGACACGGGAACCAGCGGAATTTCTCTCTCTCTCCCCTTCTACCCATGGTTCTTCGTTGCCGAGGAATCGCTCGAGTTTCTCCTTTAAATTCGAAACGCCATTGAAGACCGACGATGGGAGATAATTCGTGATTAACGGCGACAGATTAAAGCCCCCGCCTCTCGGTACATCCTTGCCCCCGCGATGCAAATGCTGAAAGAATTCCTAATATGAATGCCACGGCCCCTTCCGATCCGGAGACTGCGCAACGTGCTCCTCTCCGTATTACCATTTCGATGCCACAGGCGCTTTATGTGCTGTTAGATAACCTGTTGTGGCCTAAAACCGTTCCGATAGTAATCTCTGTTCATCCATTTTTGCTCTAGTATTTTAATTACAACGACTTCATTACTTTTATTCCACGGAATTTTTGAGGCTGCTGAAAATGCATAAAATTCTAATACGATTTGAAAATAAAATTCAATGGTTAAATTTTAAAGAATACAACATTATTAATCAATTATACATATAGTCACCATTCTTCTCTAATTGTAGAAAATTTAACCATTTTTTAATTTTAGTTTAACCAATCTTTAACCAAATCTTTAGAATTTAACCATTGAATTTTTTTTTCAAATCGGGCACGAACTTATGCAATCATCTGATAGATTATTCTATTAAATACTATTGCTATTAATACACTAATACTTCAATTAAGAAAATAAAAAAAACGTTGGTTCTCGAATTAGAATAGCGTGCAAAAATCGTCTGCATCCAAATTTGAATGACTGTCCGGTGATTTATAGACGGGAGGTCCCGTTCTGGCAATGAAAAACCGAATTTCACAGTTCGGAATTGGATTTCTGAGTCGCTCATAAGAATCCGCGTAGGTCGAGGACTCGCTGTGATTAAAACAGAAATTGATAGCGCTGTGGACGAAGAAAAGGTGCTTTCGTCGAAGGTCCGGGAGAATATGATGACTCCGAGCGCAAGAAGATCGATCAGGACGTTGGGAATCGATGGTAGCGGATCGAGGAGCTGGGATCGAGTCAGCTCCGAGTCTCCCGAGTAGCCTAAGTCACGTTTTCCGTGGGAGCAGAGCGAATCGTACGGAAGGAGAACGGGGTGACAAGACAAAAGATAAAAGAAAAGCAGACGCGCGCGGTGAGGTCGTCCCGCGGACTGTGGGAATGGCCGGGGTCCGCTCTTTAACCGATGGACATTCCGTTCTTTCCATTTGCAGAAAACAGCTTCATTTTTTCCCCGTCCCCTCTGCCCGTCTCTCTCCTCTTTCTTCAGCTGTCGCAGCGTCAAATCGCTCGTTACGCGCTTTTTGTCTCGCCACCGGAAAGAAACCGTGTACACCGATAACGCGCGAAGCACAATTTCCCCGAAAAGAAATCTGTTCGAGAAAACCCGGAGAAGAAAGAGCGGCAGCCGCGCGAAACCTGTCATCGTTTGTTAATCTTTTTATCGTGAATATTTTACCATCCATCTGGCTCCGTTAGTATTTCTATAAATTCAGTTGCTTAAATAAGCGACTTTGCCCGACGCCGCGGCGTAATTGACACTCCGAAAGGTTTCGAATAGGACCGGTTAACCCGCGTCGGGTCACCCAGGATTTAATTATATTACCGGGAACGTTTAAAAGTCTCCGGATCTTCGAAGAACCCGCTAATCAAACCCGATTTAACCGGCCAATCGGCGTCGAGCTCGATAACCAATTGCTCGGAAAAGTCGTCACGTATTTCGCGCCATCGATTTGCTTATTCCGAAAACGTTAGGTCGATTCGCGGTATTTATTTCTGGCGAAAGTCGCGGGCCAACTAATTATCTTAAGTAAGTTTCCTTATAAAAATAGCGAGACTAAATTTATTTGAACTTTGTGTGGTTCGTGTTATAATATATACATCAGCGCTACTAAATATATTTATTAAATCATTTACCACGGAAGCATCTTCGTAATTTCGCTAATTGTGAAATCAAAGACCCAGGAAATTGGATCTTCTTCGTCATCAATTAACAACTTCAATCGTCCAAGAAGACTCCAGACATTTTAAATCGATAGAAAGGTTCGGTCTAATTATTCAACAGTTTAATTCTAGATGCTATACTTTCGATTCACGTTCCAGTCTCGACAGGAGCGATGATCAGAATCGAAACAATACGATTCGGACGTATCGATCTCTCGAAACAGGCGGAGAAAGAATAATGGTTCTGGAGTCGAATCAAATTAATTTACTTTGATCGAGGAGCCTCGGATAGCCGGTTATCGACGCGGGGAGATTCGAGAGGATGACTGGGTGGAGCATAGTGACTGTGGAGAGAGTGAGAGAGAGAAAGAGAGAAAGAGAAGGAGACGGAGGAAGGGGGCCAGACCTGGCGCATATCATCTTAAAGTTTAATTGAGTCTCGGTCCCAGGAGGAGCCAACACCGGAGCCAATCTTACTCGGCGCGGGCCCTTGGGAACCGGGACCCCCGTCCCTGCACCCTTCCGCGCCGCTCCTGCATCCTTCGCGTTTCCTGGCCCATCCCGGAGGATTATCCTGATACCTCCTGACAAGACCTCCTACGCCGTCTCCGAGGGTCATCATGCTGATAAAAGCTTCTTCCGGAAACCCGCTTACTCCTCAAGTTTAAACAAATACAAAAATTGCAGTATTCGACTCGCGTCTACTTTTTACCACGTCGATGTTTTATAATTTTTAATACTAAACTTGCCGAGCTTTAACAGTAACCGATACATTTTAATCTGTGCTATTAGATATATTTGTTTAATCATTTACCACGGGAGCATCTTTATAATTCCAATAATGATGTGGTGGTAGGTTTAGTGCAGAGTTGTGCTAATTTGATTACACAATTGAATTACATTGTATTTCAATTATATAGTAATTCAACTACGTCGTAACTGAATTATATAATTCAAACCTTCCAATTCATTCAATTACTAAATATTTTAATCAGATGTGTAATTGAAATACAATTTAATTAAAATACAGCCTCTCCAAATTATAGACCAGAACTTTGAAGAAGTGCGATATACATATTTTTATTTATGTTTTTTTTCCATATACCTGTTTGCTTTGTTTCTATTCGCAGAGATCCGCAGTCTAGTAATTATAATTCCTGGAGTAGTTCAATTGTAATTCTGCACAACTCTGGTTTAGTGTTAAAAGATTAATGGCTAAGCAGTTTTCAATGGATCCCTCAACAACAACGGCAATTGTGTACCCACAACTTCTTAATTTCCATTTCGCTAAAAAACATTTTTAATCTTTATAGAATTCCTACGGCTGCTAGCTGGGCATAGAGTTTCGTTAAGGAGGAGGTGTGTTTGATAAAAATTTAGAAGCCCTGAACAATCTAGAGTGCACTGTTCCCCTGTTACGTTTTGTACAGTCCCGAATCAGAGGAACCTATGCGACCGCCAAAGAAGCCTAATTTTTCCACAGAAGCGAAAAATAGACGGCCAATCCGGGGAGCCCGTCGCGCTCTCGAGGAAACGTCGACACGACGGAATCTTCTCTCGCATTAAGACGGATTAATTCGCCGGAATCACCATTGGGATTAAATTTCAGGGGATGAAGATGACGGCGTGCTCCAAGGGTAGCCACGGAAAGAAGTTTAAACATTTACAAGTAATTCGGCAGCATCTCGACCTTGCTCAGAGGTTTCGACTTTGCTCTCGAGAGGGTGGTGCGAGTAAGAGAGAATGAGAGAGAGAGAGAGAGGGGCGGGGGTGGTTCGAGGACGAGAAACCTCTTGCGATGAATTACAGGAGGCCCCGTGGGATTCTCGGGGAGAGGAGAATCAACCCCGTCGTGCTTCGTCTTGCGTTAATTTCGACTTCGACCGGCTGCGTGACTTGTTCGGAGTCGGGCACGGGCCAAGGTTAACTGTGCTTGTGAAATAAAAGTCCCTTATCAACCCCCTTGCTTACATTTCTTCCGATAACGTCCGTACAATCGTGAATTTACATTAACAAATTTAATTATACTCGGGAGGAATTCTTTCGGACGCTGTAGCAAATCATGTGCGACTATCGAGGGTCTACCGTACTTCCCGAGTGCCATTGAATCATTTACAAAATTTCCTGATTAATGATTACTAGACTGCGGATTTTATGATAAGAACGGCTACGCACAATTTAAAGCAGTGGTCATACTAAAAAGATTTAAGGACATCAGTCTATTAGCTTCAGTTTAATAAGATAATTACAAGATGGACAAATCTTTTATTTGGCTCCTGTGTCCTGCGATTAATACAAACATTTTTTATTTTGCCTAAAGATCCGCATTAATTATTACAAATTATGGAAGGTAATCGATGATCACTGATTTATTTCAACAGTGATTAATTACATTAAATAGATTGCAGAAATCGATTACAAAAGAATTAATTATACTGCCGAACTCTTCATCTAACCATACAAATTTCTAACCCTTAGCAAGGGTGACTCAAGAGTCATCGCAAGAAATTGCTGTGCATTATTCACAATATCGTTTAAATTACTACACCTTTAAGTATATTAACGAGAAATTATTCCAGGTCGGAAGAAATGTTTAATTTTCAAGAGACCTACCACTGCCGGTCAAATGATCGGTTTTATATTTTTCATCTTACAATTACTGAAATTATGAAGTTGCTTACGCGGAAATTGACTTGACAAATTTCTTCGTCCAAGCCCGCATTGTAATAAAAATCGCACGAAATCTAAATAAATCGATCCCTGTCATTCTTGCAAGCTAAAACATTTTAATCGCTGTAAAGGGCTAATACACGGATTCAGTAGATTTTCAATGTAATAGAAATCCGCGATCGCACCGATCGTTCGGTCCGCTAAAAATTAGCGAAGGGTGGCGTGGGCGTGTAAGCAGATTTCATAAGATCGCGAGGAAGATCGAGAACGGAGATCGATCGGGGCACCGGTGCCCCCTTTGGAGTAACACGCGCCTTCCGTGTTCCCCGTCACCGGGGCGACGTGTATCCCGTCGAGGCTATGGGGCCCATACTTTGTTTTGTGCCCCGTTCGCCCGCGAAGATATCGGGTTACGGCACCACCTAATGGCATAAAGGGTACGCGGGCACCGTGCCCCGGTGTGGGGCCCCATCGGTTCACCACGGACAGGATATCCATTCTATATTATATGAAATCCTGGGCCCCGTTTGTTTTTTCTTCCGTTCTCCTCGAATCACTCGGCCAAAGCGTCGCGCAACGAAAACCGAAAGAAGAGAAAGAGAGGGAGAGGGTAGAATCGGTTCGAGAAAGGGGTGACCGAGGGTGGGGCACGAAGAAAGGGCGGTGCTGATTTTGGTCTTCGAGGTCCCATTGTAGTGCGCCGAGGATACCCGATACTCTCCGCTCGGCCTCGAAAACACCGCCGCGAAACGGAGCGAGACCAATTCCGACGATCCACCCTTCCTGGAAACTTTAGAACATCCGCCGGAATCATCGATTGACGGAATCCGCCCCCTTATTCCAGCCCCGCGCCGATACAACCGGCCTCGGTCTCGGTTAATTAGCCGGATTACGCACTCGGGGACCCGGACCCTGCTGCGCCGCTCTCCCGATCAAGATTTTCCAGCGCTGATCACGATAAATCAACCCCTTCGGTATATAATAGGTGTACAAATAAGTTCTTTCCCCTTTTCTCCAAATTCAAGATTCTATCACATTCTACCTACATTAAATGTGACTCCCAATCTTTCTGCCAATTCTTCTCGCGTCTGGGTCGGATTTTCGTTGAGCAATTCCTCTAACTGACCGTCATCAAACTTTCTCCGTGCACCTGAACGATCCTCGTCTTCCAAATAAAAATTTCCAGCTTTAAATCTTTGGTTCCACTTTTTGCATGTTTTGTAAGATACAGCGGTCTCTCCCAGTGCCGCACAAACCATTTCAGTAGCTTCAACAGCTGATTTCCTAAGCGAGAATGCAAAGAGTAAGCAGTGACGCAAATGATGCTTCCCGCACGCCATATTGCTTGAAATTGTTACATAGGACTGGAAACTCGTAGAGCGCTCATCACGATTCTTCTTAAAGCTAAAAGAACGCTTTTTCAGATGGCACCAAAATCGAGAAGTAATTCGAATTCAGTCGGAAGTTACGATCGCAGAAAAAAGGGGAAGGAACTTATTTGCACACCTAATACATTCGTCGTACAAAACCTCCTGATAGAAAAACAGAATTCTATTCCGTTAAAAATAATCGTTTAAGGGAAATTAAATGAACGTCCGCAGAATTCTTATCCCGTCGTTCAGGGTCTAGTTTCACCTTTCTCCTTCGAACTAATTATTCATCTGGGAAGGTTCGCCAGTAGATTGGCGAATTAAGTGCACAAAGGGTGTTCGATCCCATTTCCCTCGATCCAGGATCCCATTGTCGGGCGAACGGCAGATCAGATAGCTGGTGAACCCGATATCCCGCGGGTTCCAGGCGAATACGATAATTGCCGCAAAAAAGAAATCGACATTATGCGTCGGAATGTTTTTTCGACGTTTAACCCACGCCGCGTATTCACCTGCGAGATCGTAACCAGACACCCCAATCATCTTGTCACGGGTTATAGAAACGTGTACAAAGGGTGGCACCACAATAAACCGCCCCTGCGAGACACCAAGGGCCGACCACCGAATACCCGCCCCATGGATCTCCAAGTTCTCTCACGAGAGAACCGAGTCTCCCGTCTTTCGTCTCTCTCTCTCTCTCTCTCTTGCTCTCGCCGTGTCCTCGTTTTCTCAGATTCAGAACTTTTGTTCCGAAATCTCGGACGCTCATTCCTCTCCCAGAAATTGCAGCTCGCTGGTCGATCCTCGTTCTATCGATTGCCACCCGCCATTCTATCGATTGTACTCCTGCTTTTGTAGCATTTGTTAGCCGGTAAAAATTGCCACAGCATTATTCAAAACAGTTTTAATATTATTATTATTGTCTGTATTTTATAAATAGCGAAAAGCTCAACTGCTGTGTATATGAGAGAAAACAGAACAGAATAAAAATGGTCTAGGTTGAAACAAGTGTCTAAAATTTGTGTAAGATTAGCGAAAAATTTTGGGCGACCAGAGAGAAGTCGAAAGGGTTGATCTCGAGGATAGTTCTGAAGGGAGGCGATCGAGGGTTTGTCGAGCGTAGGAATCGGTTTCTTTCGGTGGTTGCGGGATTGGTGTAGCAGGATTCGTCGGTGCACGCTATCGGAGGCAGCAAGGAAATCCTCATCGAGTGGAATCAGGAATTATTCGATCGAGCACGTAACACAGAAACCGGAGGAAGCGTTTACCAGGGCAGAGGGTGGTTAGCCGGCGGCGGTGGTGGGCGGACGGGGAGGTATAATGCATTGAATTAGACGCAAATGCACCCTGGACACCAATTGAACGGGCTTCCTGTGCTTCGTGCTCCATCTCTCCCACGGGGACCACCGTCTTTCCTGGATATAACACGCGTGTATACCGCAGTATACCCGGACCCGATACCACCCTCGATTCTCCCCGCCTTGCTACGGCACTGTTCCGCTAACCTCGCGGAAAACTTCTCCACCGAACTGTCCGAAACACTGTCCATAGATCACAGCCTCTGGCTAATTGATTACACCGCGCAATATGAATTTTAACCATTTCTTTTCCGTGCTCCTTACGGGGGTAGACTTCTTTTCCAGGATCGCAAGGGTGCGGGATTAGCCTTGTCATTTCTCGATTATAATACAAACACGGGGTTTTTCGGTTGTAAAAAACGCCAGATAAAAGATCGATCTAGGGCGCTGTCGCCCTCAAAAGTACTATTTTTACCACGCTTATACTAACTTGCCGCGTTGTTGCATCCGTCAAATCTTATAATCGAGTTTTAAACATCTTCCCATAATCCAATCTTGCTGAAATTTTGTATACGCACTTACTTTCGATGACAATAAAATATATAAAAAAACTTTGTAAAAACCACGCTTATATTAAAATGCACTAAAAAAGAAGAAAATATTAAATTAATTCCCTGGTTCTCCATAAAATACCGACCCCCCCAGTTAAATGATTAATAATATTTTTACCCAAAATTTTAAGCCTTATTTCTTCTGTTACAAAATTAGTGTCGGAATAGATAGAAAAATTTAATACAAATTTAAATGAAATCATGACATTAGTGACTATAAAAATAAAAGCGCGGAGCGCTAAACTATAGTGACGTAATCTTCGTGGGCGCTCCACGGTTTTATTTATAGTCACTGACGGCATGGTTTTATTTAAATTTATATTAAATTTTTCTATCTATCCGACACTAACTTTATAACAGAAGAAATGTTGAACTAATTGCTTCTAATTCTGGGGAAAAATATTATTAATCATTTAACTGGATTCGGTATTTTGTGGAGATCCAGGAAAAAAAAATTATTTTCTCCTTTCTAGTGCATTTTAAAATAAGCGTGATTTTTAAAAAGTTTTTTTATATATTATTTTCGTTCATGAGGCGTAATTTGCATTATTCGCCTCGTAAACGAAAGAATAGGACTTTTGAGGGAGATAGCGCCCTAGATCGATCTTTCATCTACCGTTTTGACCACTGAAAAACCGCGTGTTTGTATTATCGAGAAATGAGAAGGCGAATCGCGCACCCTTGCAATCCTGGAACCGAGTCTACCGCCTTGCGCTCTCGATTTTCGAGAAATTGCATTCTGAAAAGTCTCCTTGATTGAAATGATCTGTTTCGATGTTATATGAGACATATTCAGCATTCGTTGGAAGCAACCGGTACTGGGATAATAACACGCACGAAGTCACGTCTGCTAATAAAACTTGGGAGCACGCATCGTTCCGTTCGGTATACACGAAGCGATCCGCCTTGACCCGCCGCGATTTTCGAAAACAACCGCGTGCCGAAACGCTGAGGGACTGTCGTTATATTTTTCTTTCACCTGGCTACACCTGCGGCACGCTAAAATTGTGCAATTATTCTCACAGACGCTACGCGTCATTCTTCAGCTTTTTGCCTAACGGCCGGTAAAAGAATCTCGGACAAACCTCAATCTGAAATCGCACATTAAGACTGTCTTATTATCTCTTCAGGAGTCGGTTGATTCTTTCGAGTTGGATTTGTGAACAAATTTTTTCAACACAACTTCTCTACGTCGTTTGACTATGCATTTATGACAAGAATGAGTAGGTGTAATTTAAAACAGAAAGACATTGAAAGAATTTAAAGATACTATTATATTCTTTTCAACCTGTTAAACATATTAAAAAAGAAAATGAACGTTTATTTCTCTCCAGTTTGTTGCAATTAAGGTAGAAAATTTTTATTTCGCATCGAGATCCGCTGTGTACTAATAACCAACAGAAGGCTGTCGGATTTTATGCAGTTATGACAAAAATGAGTAGTTGCAATTTAAAACAGAAGACATTAAAAGAATTTAAAGATACTATTACATTATTTTCAACCTGTTAAACATATTAAAAAAGAAAATGAACGTTTATTTCTCTCCAGTTTGTTGCAATTAAGGTAGAAAATTTTTATTTCGCATCGAGATCCGCTGTGTACTAATAACCAACAGAAGGCTGTCGGATTTTATGCAGTTATGACAAAAATGAGTAGTTGCAATTTAAAACAGAAAGACATTAAAAGAATTTAAAGATACTATTATATTCTTTTCAACTTGTTAAACATATTAAGAAAGAAAACGAACGTTTATTTCTCTCCAGTTTGTTGCAATTAAGGTAGAAAATTTTTGTTTCGCATCGAGATCCGCTGTGTACTAATAACCAACAGAAGGCTGTCGGATTTTATGCAGTTATGACAAAAATGAGTAGTTGCAATTTAAAACAGAAAGACATTAAAAAAAAATTTAAAGATACTATTACATTATTTTCAACTTGTTAAACATATTAAGAAAGACAACGAATGTTTATTTCACTCCAGTTTGTTGCGATTTAGGTAGAGAGTTAGCTGTCTACTAATAACGATGCAACAGAAGATTGTAAAATATATTTTGATAAAATTGAATAGAGGAAACCGCGCTGAAGCATGATGGAGTATGACGTGCCTCGGGTATCGAAATTCGTGGAGGAGGATCGGAAGAATCGTGGGTTCCGATGGCAACGGAGGGAAGTTGGCGATGGCGGTGGTAGGAAGCCGAAGAGGAAGCCGAAGAGGAAGCAGGATCCTCGAAGGATGCGGCGAGGGCCAAGGGATCGGGCGTGGAGCGATAAGAAGGCACCCGCAGGTGTAATTATGATTACCGCAGTGCGGAGAAAGACGGAGTATTGCGGGGCTCGTATGGCAGCCGTGGGATCGTGGGAAATAGGAATCCTCGAACGGCACTTTCGCGTCTCCGGCTCGAACCTGCCAGCCGGCGTCGACCACCAACAACGCTGTTTTCCGATTGTTGGTCCCCTGACGTTTCCAGCCGCGGCTTCCTCGTACCACGGTCGACGCGCGAGCATATCCTCGCCCGTCCTCGATAATCAAATACTTCCAGAATTCCTCCGCTCTGTCTTCCCATCCATCCCTTTCCTCATCCACTATCCCACCCATCCCACCCTAAATAAAGCGCCAGCCTCTGAAAATGCATCTGCGAGTTCGTTTAACACTCGAGTGGCGAGCACCATCATTCACAATATTGTTTACATTATTAAATATGTTGCTATCTAATCAAGAAATACATTGAAGCATTGAGGTCTTATAACAATTTCATATCCATAAAATGAAAAAATCATGCAGAATGGAATTATTCTAGGTCGGAAGAAATGTTTCATTTTAGAGTTAAAATAGCTCCGACTGCAAAGGGGTTAACACTAAACATATCAGATGATTGCGTAAGTTATTGCCCGATTTTCATAGATATCGCAAAACTGTACTGCACAGCGGAGTGTAAAAAGAAAAATTATATGGTCACCATTCTTCTGTAATTGTAGAGAAGAATGGTGACTATGTAATTGATTAATAAAGCTGTATTCTTTAAAATTTAACCATTGAATTTTATTTTCAAATCGGGCACGGACTTATGCAATAGTTTAGGTTTTATAATTTTCACTTCACAATTATTGAAATTAAGAAGTTGCTTGCATGGAAATTGCTTACAAGCACATACTGTAATGAAAATTGCAAAAACAACATCGAAATAAATAGAGCCTTGTCATTTTTGCAATCTGTAAAACATTTTAATCGCTTTTAGTGCTCGATAGGTTTCGTGTCAACCTTCCCTCCGTGTATGGGGTGGAAATGCACCCCAGGCTGATGAAACCGGAGAGAAGGTGGCGAATTGGAAATTTCCGAAGGTTTTCTAGGAATGTGATAAGTTTAAAATTTGAAGTATCGTATATACTTATCTTTTAAAAATCAATAAAATTTCACAAATTACCTATACATACATAGGATTACAATTACCCTGTACAGGTTAACATTAGAACAGCAGTGCACAGGGAGAATAATAGAATTGTTATTGCGGATCTTTAGACAAAATAAAAATTGTCTGCATCAATAAAACAGTCAAGCTTCCTTTAATCGTTTGCAAGATGAAAATATGTAATATTTTCGGACATTTTTTAAGCAAAGGGGTGTTCCGTAACCATTTCTGGAGCAAAGAGGACTTCCTCTACTGTCCTTCTGGTATTTTATTTTCGTAGAAATAGTAACTGTCCGCGAATGTGGTTAGGAGTATTGTTTTAGAATCGTTGCAAGATCACGCTGGAAGAATCGAGTGCAGCCGCCGTGGTCGCAGCTTATTTAAATGTTCAAGAAACTGTATTTTTAGACGGAGACTTAATTTTCCCCTGATGGATGAAATCCCGAGGAAAAGTAGAACGAGATTGCATTTAATATCGACCAGTTCTCGAGTATATTTACTAGGTCCATTTATAAATTAAGAGTAACAATAAACGGAAAGAGGACAAAAATCGAGTAGAGAGGAGTTCCTCTACTTTTCTTGGAGCGCTCACGATCTCCGCAGACCTGGCGCCTCGGAAAAGAAAATTTCCAGGCAAAATCCGCGAGCGCCACGCGGGAGGAAGGGATGAAGTCGACCCCGGAAGGTGCAACTTTCAATTTCCAATGGTCGGAAGCCGGACGTCTCGAGGCAATCGTTCCGAAAGCACGGATAACGAGAAAACCGTGACGCCTGGCGTGTCTCCCGGTAAGAATCGTGTCGAAAAAAGAGTCGAGCGTTGGATAATAGGCTTGGGGGGTGGGTGTCGGCGGTTCGCCTCTCGGTCGGAGCAGTTAACAGCCGAGTTTTTCCAGCATGGAGCCCATGGGTCCCAGCCACGGCACCCCGAGGCCTCGTTCCGACCTATGCTTTATACGCGTGACCCACCCCGAGAGCAGTTTCTCTCCTCTCTCGCGCAGCTCGCAGCTTCGCACATACGCCCGACGGACACCACACGAGAGAGCCTTAGCGAAACGCTCTTGCGAACCCGGGGCTTGACGAATGGCCCGAATTCGGCCCGGAGAATACCTACGCGCTCTCTCTACTACGGCCATAAATCGAACACGCCGAGGACCGCGAGAGGACCGGGGCGGCTGTGCAACGCCGATGAAACCGGAGAGTGTAATCGAATGCGGGGGCGGGTTTCGCGAGGGTGCTACGTAATTGGCGACAGGGACGCTTCTCTTGATGCCCGGAGACACCGTTCGCGCAAACGTTTGGCCGGAGATCAAATTTATTAGCCGTTTGCATTCGGAGATATTTTAAATGAAACGTTTCTTCCGACTTAGAATATTTTCGTTACCCATGATTTTTTAAATTTTGTGGATATGAAATTGATAGAATAGCTCGTACAATTCCTAAATGTTTAATAATTGATTGGTAGACTGCGGATCTGTATTCGATTATGGCTCCTGAAAGTTTTCTAAAAATGCTGGGATATAAAATACGACAGAATTTAGTACGATTTTAATCGATTTCGGATCTATACTCGGCACTTTTTTACGCGAGTATTTGTTTTACGCGGCAAATTTACCTCAATTTACGCGGAAAGGAAGGAAAACGTTAGGAGAGTAGTGCCTCTGGAAAGGATATTCGCGTAAATTGAGAGATGGGTGTATTTATATAGACAAAGGAAAATAAGATTCTATTTGATTAGATACCAACATGTTTAAAAATTCTGTTGATTAGATTCCAACATGTTAATAATTCTGTTTCGATTAGATTCCAACAAGTTTAATAATTCTGTTTCGATTAGATTCCAACAAGTTTAATAATTCTACTGATCAGATACCAACATGTTTAATAATGTAAACAACATTTTGAATAATGGTACAGCAATGTTTAAAACGTTTCATTAAACGCACCGTGTAATAAATATTTAGTCAAACCGCGTATCAGATGCTAATCGACGCACGAGTTGCACTCGAAACAATTCCTGCCAATTAGCGGCGGTCGATCCCACTCGCGAGCAACGGAAGATCTCGAGCCTAATCGATCGATCGGCGATCGTCGCAAAAATCCGAGCCGTCTGTTGCGTCGATCGCGCGACCACTCTGCAACATTGTAGCTCGCGTCGAGTTTCGAGTCGTCATTCGGTCAGAAGGAACGTGTAAAGCTCGATCCACAGTGTCTATAAAATCAATACACTTTTCGACGTATGAAAATTGAATATCTGGGTCGGTCGTGGAAAAATTGAGAAGCTTACTCGTCGAACAGTTTCCCGAACGACGCGCGTCTCTATTTTCCACGGTGTTTCCGACGCGTACGATCTATCGATCGGTTGTGCAACGAGCTTAAGGGATCTCGCGGCGTCACTCGCCCGTTTTATTGTCCTTATTCCGAGCCAGAGCCCTTATCCATCATCTTCTCCTTCGATTACGATCCACGACATCGAGTCGAGAGCCGGGGCCGGCTTTCGAGATCTCGGACATCGGCGCGAGCAACAGAAAACGAACGAGAGCAGCCGGGGCACAAGGAACAAGAAGAAATAAGGGGCGAGGAAACGGAGTGTAAGGAAACGCGAAAAATCGAGTGTTAGGAGCCGTTGTCCGGCTTACGTCACCCTGGACCGCAGCAGCGGAAGACTTCAGGAGCTTGTGCGACTGCGGGAGGGCAGTGGCCAGACTCTGTCGAGTCGTCAAGTTCGACGGGCGTTTAGAAATGTTGAATTGAAACAGTTCTGGAGAAAGCTCGAAGTCCAAGAATTGGTGCGGTGTATCAGCTGTTACAATGTAATGTATAATAGTAATGAATAGACTGCGGATTTTATGCATTTATGACAAAAATGTTTACGTACAATTTAAAACAGTGGAAATATTAAAAAGATTTAAGGCCACCGGTGTATGAGTTTCACCTGAATAAGATAATTAAAAGAAGAATGAAATTTTTATTTGACTCCTGTCTCTTCGAATCAATGAAAACATTTTTTATTTTGCATTAGATCCCAGTCTAGTAATGAATAGTAACTAATATCATATCCTAGAACAAGAAGCATTAAATAATCCGACATTCTGAATCTAGGGTAAAGTGCCCAAATATGGTATAGTCCCCTATTATGGCACTGCCTTATCAATCCTCAAACAACAGTGCATTCGCACCATTTTATAGAATTTAGTATCGATCCTCCGCCAGTCCTGTCTCCACGTGTTGAATATTTTTGTGGTTCGATTTTTCATTGTATCTTTTTCGAGAAAGGTAAATGATTTTGAAATGTTTCAACATATCTGTAGTTTCAGTTTATTTATATTAATGTTTGCCCACTGTTGGTTTGGGCTGAAATTCATTTTCTCTTTGTCAGTAGCTAGTATTATCAGTCCACGTGGAGTTCCCAATATGGCACTACCGAGGGTTCCCTAATATAGGTATAGCTATTGACATACTTGGTGTGGGTGCCGAATATGGTTTACCGAATAAGGTGTACCATATTAAGAACCCCTTTCGCTGGAACCTGCAAATGACACACCACAAAAAAAAAACATTTTTCCAAGCTGTATTAATTTTTGAAATGCATCTGCAACTGGTAAAATAATAAAAAATGACCAACAAAAGAAGAGGTTCATATCCGGACACTTTACCCTACAAGTTTAATTTTCACGTTGTTTCAAATGTCGTTTCCACCGAGGATTTCATTATTCCCGAACGAAGGAGAAAGAACGAAATTTTCAACCGGGTGCTTCCTTTCCTTGTGGACGTTCGGAGAGATATTGAGAGCCGAGGCAACATTGTGCAAGCTGCAAACCGAAATTAGAAGTGTGGAGAGCACCAGGAGGAAGAGGCGACGTGTAACGATACGTACGCAGACTTTTAATAACGCGTGCATCCTCTTTTTACCGGCACAAGGTGTCCGTTAGCGGTTTACGAGCGGATAATTATAGGACCGCTCGGCTGTATCCCAGCAAACGCTACTCTTATCCCTTTCGCGCCCCTTTTCTACGGATTTCGGAACGCTGCGCTCCACAGGCTCCGTTTCCGTCCGTGTGAGACGCGGTTGTTGCTCGCGCATTTGTTCTGGCTTCATTAACAACGTAAAAGAAAGAAGTATGACCGACTTCTGTAGATTGTATAAATCCTCGAAACCGAAGAGGGACTAAAGAGGGACTAAAGGGAGTCTCAGCACCGGAAGTATCTCCGCCGGAGGATCTCGGCGAAGGGATCTCAGGGCCGGTGAGAGAGAAGCAATCCTGTAACGCGAATTCAATTAAGTGCAAGCGGTTCTCTGCGGTCGACGCGTGGGCACACGCGAGTCGATTATCGCTCGGTACGCAGGCATGCACACGCGATTGCACACTATCGCACACGGAGCCACGTGTGCAGCGACCGCATCGCAGGATGCGCAAGCACTAAGCACCATTCCCCGGCTCCTTTTTCTCCTCGCGCTGTTCGCTGGTTCGCTCTCGGCATCGCGACGCGACGGCGAAACGGCAAATTGCTTCGATCCTTGTCTCAACTGCCCTCAAACCGCAATCGCTTAAGACCCCGGACAATTAAACGGCGCGCGCCGCCGTTTCCTCTCCCGGGATGCGGCCGAGCTGTTGCCGATCCTTACCACCATCCCAGGACCCTGCCAGGACCTCACCATTTGCATCCCTCATACCCTGCAGAAATCTACCGCGAAGCTACACAGCACGACGCGCGGCTCGGAGAATTTCCAATGGGTACTTTTCCATTTTTCGCTGAACTGAAGGAACCGGCAAGGAAATATTTGTATTAAACAAGATCAATGACGTTTTTATAGGCTGTTCTCACAGGAAGAATGATTTAATTGAGTTTTATTTTATTCTGTTTGGTCAAACGAAGAGTTTCGAATGTTTAACAGTGAACCTACTACCACCGGTCAAAACGATTGTACTGAAATAATAAAAATGATTTTATAAGAATTAATTGTATAAATATCTTTAGTAGAGCACGTATTATAATAGGAGCCACACAAAGTCTAAATAAAATCAATCTTGTCATTTTTATAAGGGAACATGTACACCAGTTACTTTTAAGACTTTCGTTTCACGGAGGACTTTCATCACGTTGAATGGATTTCTTGCTTCGAGATATTTCAAGGAAAAGGATATTAACACTGAATGAATTCCATATAATGTTGAAATAACGAGCACTATCTAACGCTTCATTTCTGACAATATCGTAAAAACTACATTGAATTAATTCAGTTTAAAATAACGTCAGCGTAAAATGCAATAAAACTGCAGTGCACGAAGGAAAGAATTGTGTGCTGCTCAAGGAGAGGATGTACCATCGGATTACCATTTTTCTCGTTTCTTTTTCAACATTTTTTATGCAGTATATATTGCTGTATCTATTAATACAGTTTTCGTTAATTAATACATTGCAGTATTTATTAATACAGACTTTATATGAAAAGTCATACAACTCATTTTTTTATAATAAAAACTAGAAATTCAACGAGCATGAGATCTTTACAACAAAATCTCATAAAACTTCTGCCAAATGGTAAAAAATTGGCTTGACTTTTCCCTTGACGAAACGGCTTTCCGAACGACGTAATGGAATATTTATTCTCGTCTTTAAAAAGAGAAGTGACTGCGCGAGGAAACTGGACCGATTCGCGGGTAATGTGAGGCAGGTTTCTCGGTAAGTTTACGCGCGTCGTATGGTAAGAGAATAATTGCCGAGAGGATCGCGGAGCCGCGGAAGATGAGGAACGGTTATTTCGCCGGCGGTTTCTAGCCGGTCCGGTTAAAGAGATGTCCGGTGTCCTCCGCGGAGAACTGCTTCCGGAACAGGGTATACCGGCGAGCGAACCAGAATTCGGAATTCCGTGGCGGAGTCATTGAAGGCGACTCGCGTGTTCCTGCACGGCTCGGCGAGAGACGCATGTCGCGGCAAGTGAAATACAAAACGGAGCCGTGGAGAGCCCGCGGAGAGACGTACCGCGTACAGGAATCTCCTGTGCGATAAAATCTGCCGACCTACACCTCGCCTCCAGAAGGAGAAGGACGTGGCTGTACCTGAAGCCGAAGGGAACAGAACCGGGATCCAGCGGCGATCCGCCTTGATCCTTCATTATTGAAACAAATAGATACGCGTCTCTTCCCTCCACTGTCTCTCTCTCCCTCTCTCATTCGCGACCAGCTGCTCCTGATTGCTGGCATCGATCGGACATCATCGATAACGGATTAAATTAGCGACCGGAGATCGTGGATCTAGCCAAACGCCTTGGATCTTCGTTCGTTCTAGCAGTTACCAAGCTGCTTCTTCTCGTTGATGCGATTTTATAATGTTCTCGGTGGACAGCGCAAAGGCAACGATGATTTGAAGATCCAGATCGCAGATATTAAGAGGATTTAGAGCCTTTAATATGGCGACCGGTGCGGACTAGAAAATGTGGATACGCCGGAGGAAGTTCTGAAGTTTTTGCGGTTCTGGAAGATTTTAATGCGGTGACCATTTGTTTAAGGATCAGGAGAGAATCCTTCTCTTAACTTCTAGAGGATCGGGACGCGATGTTAATATGCTGGAGGAAACTTCTCGGAGATTCTTTTGTTAATAAATTGGCCACTCGTGGAAGGACCTTCCGAAGATATCAAGGAAGATAAAGAATACGGGTATTAAATGCTGCGAGGAAGATCCTTGGAGATTTTTGCGGTTTCGAAGTCGTTAGGCTATTCGTTCGAGCAATGGAAGAACGTTTAAGTTATATGTCAGGATAGAATGGATTATTGTTAGTAATTTCTCCAGGAATTATTCGTTCAAAGAACATCGTGGAGCAACTTTTGAATATCCGAGACATCGGGAAATCCGCCGGAGGACTACCCAAAAGCCAGTGTCAAGCAGAACAGATTGAAACATCAAGAAGCAGGATGAATCGCGCAAGGTTCCACCTTCTCTCTCCGATGAGAAGATCAGAGGAACGACCGACTTCCTAATTTCCAACGGAAAGCTGGAACGAGCGAATTACCCGGGAGTTCCACACACACGGTTCTCCTGAGTCATCCAATTGAGCATGATTTAGCCGGTGAAAGACACGCCGGTAATTGGGCCCAGCGTTCAGAGGGCTCTCGGCTCCTCTCTGAGACGATCGAACGCCCGGTTCGAGAACGGACGCACACGATCGATCGCTACAATGTTGCTCTCATGCACTCGACGTTTCATGATGGACGCGCAAGCATTACGAGTCTCTCTCTCCCTCTCCGTTGAGCAAAAACCCTGTCGATCGTCCTCTTCGATTTTCAATTCATCCGGTCGGATCTAACGCGAACCTTGCTCCAGCGTTTTCTCCGGTTCTTTGAAGCCTCGCGATCCCTGTAGATTGTAAATCGTCGTAGATCGGCAGCTGCGGGAAAGATGCCACGAGGATTGACTGTAGTGATTTTTAGACTACTTTCAGCGTCGATCCTGTTTTACAGAAGCGTATAAAGAAAAGAAACATTTGTAAAAGAATAAGTTTTCTTGAAGGTCACCATAAATATTCTGGAGCCCACAGCGAAAAATTTGCAGTCTGCAGAAAGTATTTTGAAACTGGAAGAAAATATATTGCAGCCTATAAAAATATTTTGGCGAATGGAGTAGTAGAGTGTCGAGAATAAAGGAAGCCACAGATTGTTGCTACAATTTTCATGTAGCTCGCAAAAAATATTCTGGAGCTTACAGAGAAAAATTGGGCAGCCCACAGAAACTATTGTGGCCTATAAAAAATATATTGTGGTCTATAAAAAATATATTGTGGTCTACAAAAAATATATTGTGACCTATAAAAAATATTTTGGAGTCTACAGAAAATGCAGACTGGAGTAGCAGAGTGAAGACAATAAAGGAAGCCAGAGATTTCTGCTACAATCTTCATGTAGCTCACAAAAAATATTCTGGAGCTTACAGAGAAAAATTGGGCAGCCCACAGAAACTATTGTGGCCTATAAAAAATATATTGTGGGCTATAAAAAATATATTGTGGTCTACAAAAAATATATTGTGACCTATAAAAAATATTTTGGAGTCTACAGAAAATGCAGACTGGAGTAGCAGAGTGAAGACAATAAAGGAAGCCAGAGATTTTTGCTACAATCTTCATGTAGCTCACAAAAAATATTCTGGAGCTTACAGAGAAAAATTGGGCAGCCCACAGAAACTATTGTGGCCTATAAAAAATATATTGTGGGCTATAAAAAATATATTGTGGTCTACAAAAAATATATTGTGACCTATAAAAAATATTTTGGAGCCTACAGAAAATGCAGACTGGAGTAGCAGAGTGAAGACAATAAAGGAAGCCAGAGATTTTTGCTACAATCTTCATGTAGCTCGCAAAAAATATTCTGGAGCTTACAGAGAAAATTGTGCAGCCCACAGAAAGTATTTTGAAGCTAGGAGAAAATATAATTGTGGCCTATAAGAAATATTTTGGAGCCTGCAGAGTGATGAGAGCAGAGTAAAGGAAGATGGAGATTGTAGCTACGGTTTGCGAGTGCTATGACGCGATCGTGACACGGGGAATTTTATCGAGAGGGAGGCAGTACGCAGCGTAGCGTGTATTGTAAAATTTGAGAGTGCCTCTGGAATATATGGCCACGGGGACACGACAGTTTCGAATTAAAATTCCACGGAGTTAATGCCCGGTGTATTGCCAGCCGTTTAACCAGCGAGTCGTATAGGTGCAGCATAACTCGTCCCCGCACTCTGCATAGCGTTAGGTATATCCCTTTACTGTTATCGCGAAAGAAAACCGCAAATCTCACCTCAACGGCAATCCTTTCTCTCCGCGAAGAGAATTGCAAACTGTGGGACAATGTCCTTCCCTCTCTCCATCCCTCTCTCTCTCTCTCTCTCTTTTCCATTTTCCTTCTTTATTCGAGGAGTCTCTCCCTCCGGCGAACGTACTTCCGTACGATTACGCTACCGTGCAATTTTTCATCCGACGATTTACCCGTTTTCTCCTCTTTTACTCGATGCGTCACACAGGCAGAAAGAGAATTTTTCAGGAACTCTCAAGCAGATTAAGAAGCCCGTGAAAGAATATTTTGCAATGTTGCTGCGTTTTAAAGATCAGAACGGATAATCCTGGTTCACGGTTTTCAGTCGAGGCAAACGCGATTAAGCATTTTCGAGGAGAATCTCAAGAAGGTTTTAATTCAGTATTTTAATTTCTATCCTATCCTGGTGATCTATACTTTGAGACTGTTCTCATCGATTCATAAGAATTAATAAGGCATTGTTATTCTCGTAGAAATAGTGACTGTCCGCGAATGTGGTTAGCAGTATTGTTTTAGTATCGTTGAAATATCACGCTGGAAGAATCGAGTGCAGCCGGCGGCGTGGTCGCAGCTTATTTAAATGTTCAAGAAACTGTATTTTTGGACGGCGACGATGCAATTTTTGTAGACAAATCAAAATTGACCGAAATCGTGGAGAGATTTAATTTTCCTCTACTGGATGAAATCCCGAGGAAAAGTAGAACGAGATTGCATTTAATATTGACCAGTTCAGGAGTATTTTTACTAGCTCCATTTATCAATTAAGAGTAACAATAAACGGAAAGAGGACGCTTTTCGGAAGGAATCCATCTCAGGCCCGATCTATGGATCGTCTCGTTTAAAAAGCTGACTCGTGGAGCATCCATGCTAGACACAGCGGCTGTAGGAATGCCACGTGTAACCTCTGTCACGTGGGCTACCGTGGAGGCCGGCCTGGTCTGTATAAATAAAGCCGTGTCCAATTAGTATTCGGGCACTGGTGACCGGTTAGATAAAATCTTTGTGATCACTGGGAAGGATCGCCTTCCGCGTGGTCCTCCGATCTCTCGATCCTCTGGATCCATTAGCTGCGCTGACTCCTCGCATTCCCCTCGTTTCACCGCCCCTTGAAAACTTCGATCGAGTCGATTAATTCTCTGAGTTAGCTCTGCAATTCTTCTCCCTGTTGAGTTCTCAATTCTCTATCCCCGATCTGTATTGAGTGGTTAATTCTCTGCCCCCGGTCTCTATCGAGTGGTTAATTCTCTGCCACCGCTGTCTATAGTGTGGTTAATTCTCTGCCCCCACTGTCTATTGAGTTGTTAATTCTCTACCCACGTTCCCTATTGAGTTTTTAATTTTCTACGCTTTCTTTTTATCGAGTGCAGAATTTTTGGCTCCCTCTCTATTGAGTTGTTAAATGTCTGCCCCGCTCTCAATTGAGTTGTTAATTCTCTCTCCACTATCTTCCCTATTGAGTTTTCTCTTTCTATCGAGTGCTGAATATTCTGCCCCCTATCTATCGAGTTCTTAATTTTCTGCCCCCGATCTCTATTGAGTTCTTAATTCTCTGCCCACGTTCCCTATCAAATTTTCAATTTTCTGCTCTCTATTTCTATCGAGTGCGGAATTCTCTGTCCCCGGTCTCTATCGAGTGGTTAATTCTCTGCCACCGCTGTCTATTGAGTTGTTAATTCTCTACCCACGTTCCCTATTGAGTTTTTAATTTTCTACGCTGTCTTTTTATCGAGTGCAGAATTTTGGGCTCCCTCTCTATTGAGTTGTTAAATGTCTGCCCCGCTCTCAATTGAGTTGTTAATTCTCTCTCCACTATCTTCCCTATTGAGTTTTCTCTTTCTATCGAGTGCTGAATATTCTGCCCCCTATCTATCGAGTTTTTAATTTTCTGCCCCTGATCTCTATTGAGTTCTTAATTCTCTGCCCACGTTCCCTATCAAATTTTTAATTTCCTGCTCTCTATTTCTATCGAGTGCTGAATTCTCTATCCCCGGTCTCCATTGAGCTATTAACTCTCTGTCCCCGCTCTCTATTGAGTTTTTAATTTCCTGCTGTTTCTTTCAATGAATCTATCGAGTTCTTAATTTCTTACCCCTGCTCTCTCTGTATAAAGTTTTTCATTTTCTGTCTCCGCTCTCTATTTAATTTCCTGCTCGAAAGATCCACGGCAAATAAGATCGCGAATGATGCATTCACGCGTGCAATCCAGTTATAACAATCTAACTTTATCCAAACCCGCGGGTCCAGTGAACAGGGGACGGTCCAACACGGTATTTAAAATTTTCCTCGTCAACGCCGGTGTCACTCTTCATTAACTACGAACTCTTCGAACGAAGTCTCGTCAGAGACGTATGAATCTTTCATCGGATCATACCATTTATTCCGTGCGTTTCATGGACCATCTTGAAACTGTGTCGCACACCCCGAGACGCCTATTTCTAATCCGATAACGAGTATTTTTAATCTTCCATCACGACTGGTCACTAGCCGAAGGCGTCATCGATCCTTATAGAAACAACTGCGTCCTGCTATCAATTATTTCTCGCGATATTAATAAAACAGCTATATGAAATCTCGATGAAACCCATCGGCATATGAACTCGCTAAATCTATCTTCTCACCGACCAGAATAATCAGTACAATAGGAGTTCAACATTCTTTGTCGGCTTGAAATGAAACCTAACCTGCATTCGATCAGGTAGATACTCGTTTTTTACATTTGTGATATTCAGAAATTATTCAACCCCTTGCCACATTTTAACGAGACAGACTCATCGTGAATATTTGAACAAAGTCTAACAAATGTGAATGTTACGCGTTTCTTTTTGGATGAAATAAAATTTCAAACGAAAGGGGCCATACAAACATCTAACTTCTAATCACTCAAAGTGTAAAGAAAATCTATAGCAAGGAGATAACTAGACTTGGAAAATTGTGATATTCAGAAATTATTTAACTATTGCGTTGACAAGAAAGTAATTTCGGTATTTTAAACTGAAATAGGGGCCCAATCTTTTGGGATATTTTCCCTTCTGTCCGATAATCTTTTTCAAAACAGAAAAAATAAGAAAATATTTTATTGATGAAAGTTCATCGCTCGAATAAAGAAATTCGGTTCTATTCCACCTTAAAATACCGAAATTACTTCCTCTTGCCAACCCAATACACTCGGAAATTTGAATAACAGCGTTCATTCACAAAATATTTTGGCCCACAGAAGATTGGGAAACAATGAGCTAAGTAAGCTCCTATGGTGACGTATGGTGTAAGTGTGATCCAGATGGATGCAGCGTGAAAACACAAGAGCAATTCGGGTAGGTTTCCATCGTCTTTGCGAAACCAGGGCCCGAATCATTGTCTCGGATCAAAAAACTGGGGCAAGGTTGGCCCAGCGGTGTCTGTACGAGGCGAGAATGCAGAAGATGGCGTGCTTAACATGCGCAACGCAACAGAACCGGAGAGAAATCGCCCTCGAGTTTAGCATAATCTCCAGAGATAAAAGATCGGTGCTTTGCGATCCTTTCTGGGGCTGATTCGTCCGTCGAAATCGAAACGGAATGCTTGAAACCTGCCGTCAACGAGAGTACACGAGAAAAAAAACGAAGTTCTTCATTGATTTAGCTCAAATAGACGCGAAGTAATTTTTCTGACAAAATAGCAGATTTATTTCGGATCGCCCGTTGTCGATGGAAAAATGGATTTCTGTTAATTCGGTTGGAAGGGAGGCACTCGTGGAGATGTTGGTAGAGATCGGTCAGCGATCGAGGTTCCCCGGACCGTGAAACGGGAGTAATGGTCATGGATTATTGTCCGCGCACGGAATTCCGAGTCTCGAAGCACCCCAACGCCCTACGAAAACAATAATCCCGGGTAATGATGATTACCGAGCACTCAGCCCCGCCCGGATTAATTTAGCCCATTTGCATTCGTAAGCGAGCTGCCGAGCGGATAGTATTACCTTGTCGCGATCGCCGGCAGCGTATGCACAGCCTGCTCGCTCGAAATATCGGTAGTATCGTGTTTGATGGACGTCCTTTGATATAAACGGACCATCCCGAAAACACACAGCCCTCGGGAACTCGAAACGCGGTTCAAGAAAGCCAAAAACACTCGCAAACAAAAATTCAGAATCACAACCTAACCGAAACGGTGAGAGAAAAAATTTATTTTTCGAAAAAAGCCACGGAAATATATTGTTTCACTGAAGAATTCATTTTCGAACCCTTCACCTCCTGCTCCCAAAAGAGAATTCAATGTGGACCGATTTGTATCTTTGCTTTTCCTTATACCCTAATCCAAATTGTGAGAGAAAAAGATTATATTTGGAAAAAAGCCACGGAAAATTTCATTCTTGAACCCTTTCCAAAAGAGAATTCAATGTGGACCGATTTTTAAACAGGCAAATAATCGATCGAGAAGGGGTTGGTTTCTTTTCTCCCTTGCTAAAAGTGAAGACAGCATCGTGGCTCAATTTTCGAGTGAGAAAAGCCAATGGCGGGTCAGGGGGCGATGGGGTTCGGTTCTCTAGGCGACAAAAGATCGTCCGAGCTAAATTTCGGTGCAGAACGAAAGAAAGTCGGGTGAGTAATCGGATGTAAATGGGTCAACAGCTCGATGCGGCATCGCGGCCGACGCGCGCGAGTTCGAAACGCCGTTCATTAAGCGTTTGGGCCGCTTTCCAATTCGAGATACGATGAGAACGCGGCCGGCTGCTCTGAGTCAACCGGCTCGAATCATCTTCGGGGTTCTTTTGCCCGTCGAAATTGGCACTCGAGGCTCGTCACCCTTGCGCGATCCTTCTCGGGAGCGTTGACGCGCGGGGATCCGTCAGCTCGGGCCATAGATCATCTTTGATCCACGTACACTTGGCGTCCGATGGACTCGACTGCGCACCGCGCGAATCGGAACGTGTGGGTCGAAAACCGATTCGAGATCACTCAAATTATTTGTTTCTTTGTGGTTTCCAGGATTTCAGAAAAATGTAGTATCGACCCTGACTTCGGGTGTCTGGTAAATGGTAAATGGTTAATGAATTTTTATAACTCCAATGTGATCGACCACGCGAGATTGATAAAAATCCGGCCGACAGAGAGAGAGAGCAAAGGAACCGACGGAATTACTTAAGCGAGAGACCGATCGCAACTGCAATCCGCATTAAAACTACTGAGCCAGCAGAATCGAGAGTTCCCTTTCCGCGTCATCGAGGATGCATAATGTATGTTACAGAAACATGAATGACCCACCGCCACGATGAAAAACATTAATGGATCGTGACCCTGCGGCTGCCCTCGGAAATTGCTTCTTCTCCCGTTTCGGAGCCTTCGGAGTCCGACACGATGATCGCAAAGTCGTCACTCATTTGCTGCATTAGGTTCTTCAATGTGAACTCCATCAAAATTCTACGTGGTTTCAAATCCTTATTCGATTTCCTGAATATCGACGACTACCGTGCGTTTATCCGTGAAATCGAGTTCCCCGGTCGGCAAAATAATTATTCCAAACGATTCTCGACTTCGCCACGATTATAATTCGCAGCGCGCTCGTTCCAGAGATAAAATAAACGGTCGGCTGCGGCGGTGTTGGTAGGATAATTCGGCGGATAAATCGGCGAGTTAAGTGGCGGCACATTCGGCTGTTGAGTCGGTCGTAGGTTCTTCAATTCCACCCCCCCAGGATCCGTGTTCCTCGAGAAGGGGTGTGGAGGCTCGTTCGTGTGTACCAGTTGCCGCGGCTTCTTGCATGACGGGGGCGTTGTACTTCAACCCCCTGTGTCCCTACCCTCTCTCCTGTTCGCTCTCCGTCTCTCTCCCTTTCTCGCATGGCACCCGCGGGAATTTAGACGAAAACTTTCGCCGGGCCGGCCGGAGGCGAGAGAAATTCTTACCAGGCGCCCGGAAACTTTTGCCGGCGACGTACTTTGCCGGCCGGCGCGCGGCGATTCCGCGTTATCGCCCCCGTCTTTCGAGGGCTCTCTCGCCGTTATCGTCCACGCCATGGGAGAAGCCTGGAGAGACTCGTCAATGGAAAGTGCAGGTCCAGCTCGGATCACCCACGGAGATTGAATCGTTCCGTGATCGCCGTCGAATCGCGGGGAAATCACTCTCTCCACCCCTCGATATGCGAACTGCAGTCCTTTTCTTGGAAGAACGGCGACCCTTAGGTGAATAGCTAATTCGGACATTGAGTACTCGATAGCTCAATTACGGAAGAGTCGGACCTCTATCTTGCAGCCTTTCTTTAGGGCTTTTTCAGTTCGGATTCCATTTCGCTAGGAGTCACTCTTCATCCGTTGAACTGCAGCCTTCTTCTTGGAAGGACGGCGACCCTTAGGCGAATAGCTAATTCGGACATTGAGTACTCCATAGCTCAATTACGGAAGAGTCGGACCTCTATCTCGCAGCATTTCTTTAGGGCTTCCGTAGTTCGGCTTTTTTTAGTTTTTACTTTCTTATTTCGCTGGGAATCTCTTTCCATCCCTTGAACTGCAGTGTTTTTCTTGGAAGGACGGCGACCCTTAGGTGAATAGCTAATTCGAACATTGAGTACTCGATAGCTCAATTACGGAAGAGTCGGACCTCTATCTTGCAGCATTTGTTTAGGGCCTTTTTAGTTCGTAATCATTTTCGCAGGGAGCTTCTCTCCATCCCTTGAACTGCAGTCTTTTTCCTGGTGTGGGGTTTGCTTTGGAAACACTTACACCCAACTGCAACAATGACAAAATTCCAATCGGAGAACGCAAGAGAAGTTCCATTGTTAATAAGTCGAGACGGGTGAGTGGTAACCGAAATCGAGAGTGAAAAATCGATGACGGCCATGACCGTCGAATCGCGATCCCGTAAATTTCGAAGGTGAGAACAGAAGGGGTTTACCAGGGAAAATTCTCCGAGCGGAGGAAGCTGCCTCAGCGCGTAAATAAGCGTGTTGGCTTGCGGGGGTGTGCGTGCTCTCGCGGCATTCACGCGAGAAAACTCCCTGGAGAAATAACCGGGTTGTGTGTAATGTACGCCGAGGCAATGTAAGGGGGTGTAAAGGTGGCGGCGTGGTACCGGAGGGGGTGGCGAGGCCGAAGAACGCGCCAGAAGAAGAACGAACAGGGTGGAAAGAAGAAGGAAGACGAGGAAGAAGCCGCGGGTACACCTCGGCAGGTGTGAAACGCCATCGCACCTCCCCCGTCCACTACCCCCACGACATGTATTTATTATTTTATTAGCGCCGGGGGCGGAAGCTATGAAAGCGGAAACGCCGGGGGAACGGAACAAGACAAGGCGCCATGGGATGGATGTTAATTCGTTTGCGCGAACACGGAATATTCGAGGAAAATATTCAACTTCCGATACACGCAGCCGATCTCTCGATCTTTTCTCGCTCTTAATTCGAAATCATTTATTTATTAATCACTACATTGCGGATTGAAAATGTTCTGATTAAAAATAGCAAAAATATTTCAAGAATTAAAAGATGCAGCTGTATGACTCCTTCCATTTCTGGGAAGAATTTAAATAATTAAAAAAATTTAAGTTCAAGGAGTTTAATCGAAGGGGTGGCGATCTCTGTTTGATTATAGGGATGAGAGGCAGCTATCGATCGAGCACAGCGCCACGGACAAACAGTGAACTGTAAGAAGACCGCGATTGCATCGCCGGTCGGTAAATTAGAGAGCTACCGGTGAGATCAAAGAGGCGTTCGCGTCGAGAGGTAAAAGAGGATGTTTTCACCCCCGCTAAAAAAGAAATTGAACATTTCCGAACCGACGGAACAATATTATTATTATTTCATTATTTCAGATACGATTTCCGTAAATCATCTGGCTGAAGTGATCAAAAAATTCGATTCGTCGTCCAATTGACGTTCCCACGAATCCACCCCTCTGTAGGAAACAGTTAAAAATTTCGACGGAGGAGCGCAACGAAAGTTCTTTATCAGTAAATAAAATATTTCACCGCAGAAGCGCAACAAACATCCGTCTTCCCGCTTCATCCTCAAATCGATGGATGATCGCAGTGTATTCACCCCGCGGAGTTTGGAAAACTTATTAAACCGCGAGTCAGCTCTCCGAAACGCGATAATCTGCGCGGATAAGACACGTGACGGCGGCGCGTCGGACAGTGACGGAACTTTATTAAATAATAAGCGAATTAAACCGACAGCGGGACGGCTGGCAGACATTTAAAGTGCACGTCCGTGTCCGTGCGCGTTCTCCCTAATTATCGTCGAGTCTCGGTGATGCCGGTCGTCCACGACGTATCGCATCGTATGGTGTCGCGGACAAAATAATTTCGGCGCGGTGCGAAACCACCCTTCCGTTTCTTTGTTTACGCTCGCCTCTGTCATTTTCACGCCGATCAACCCTTACACTCTAATCCCATTCCCACCCCCATCCCACGGACGAGCTTCCGGTTCGTCCCCCGGTTTTTCACCGTTCCGTCATACCACCTTTCTCTCTCCTCTCTGTTTCCACGAGCGATCGATGCCGGTTTGCACGCGCGATTGACACCGTTTTCACTTAACGTCAATTAGGCGAGCGGGATCCAACGACACCGACGATTCCGACGGAAGTCCCGAGGTTCGACGTACCCCCGGAGATCTTCCAGCTTCCGGCAGAGCCGTCTCGGGAAAAAATGTTCCAGCCAGAAACGCGCGGAGATTTCGTTTCAACCCTCGTCCGTCCCTCATTTTGCAAAATGAATCTGCCCCGCGGTGTCAAATTGGCACAGTGATATACAAATCGATGAAGTAACAAGGTGAACAGTTAGTTTTCGATGTTTTTTTTAGAGGAACCCCCCTCTTCTGGTTTTTCTATTCAAATTGATGAGTTGACGTTTATAATATTATACATCTTCGGTTATGTGTGAACAGCGGAATTTATGCATTTATATAAAAAATGAGTAGGTGTAATTTAGAACTGTAAACAAATTAGAAGAATTTAAATATACTGGTATATTATTTTCAATAAATTTATTTTAAATAAATTTCTATCTCACTCCAGGTTGTTGCAATCCGGGCAGAAAATGTTTATTCCGAGTAAAGATCCGCTGTCTAGTTATGTGTTTGCATTAAAAAATCAAAGTGACCAAGTTTCGGGCCAATTTACCTAAATAACGGAGCAGTATAACTTATTTCAGGAAAACTGTGTCAAATTGACACAAGGGACGGATGAGGGTTAAAGGGCGAAGGGCCGGTGAGATCCATCTGGGACGCATTGTTTGCATAAAAAACAGTGCGGTTCAGCAGAAAAATTCTCGATCTGGAAATTAGTTAATGATTTATTTTCCGGTCGTAAATGGATTCTGTGCGTTTGTTACGCATTTTTGCATATCATTTCATAAACCAATGCTTCTAATTGATTATAAAAAATCAGGTAGTTTGGTACAATTATAAAAAAGTTATTCTGTTCCAGAGGGCGTTCGAATACTTTCGTGAGCCACTGTACATCGTATACAATCAACAGAGATATGAATATCATCCAGGTTTTTGCGATTCCGCTCTACTGTGCGACATATTGAGGATGCTCTCTCGCGCAAGGACAGATTCTCCGAGTCTGCGAATAATGCATGACCGAGCGTGAGACGCTCCATGGTGGCCAAAGATGGACTACAGTTAAATTTTCAACGTGTCCACCGAGGCTGTTAGGATTTAGTTAATCAGGGACGACGCTGACCGTCTTCCGGCGAGAGTCGACTGACCAGATCCCTTCCGGATGAATATCGCTGTGTACGACACAATTACGAATATTCTTGATCAGAACTGTTACTGTAAACTCTAGCAAATTCAACAGAAAAACATTGCGAAGTAGAAGTGTCGCGTAATTTCTTCAATGTTCGTCGGATTTTCGGCGTGGATCGCTATACAGGGTGTCGCAGCTTGATGTCTTTGTTGTTTTTAAAGATACGTCAAATGTCTGACGAACAAAGTTGAATGGTAAAATGGGGCTCATACGATACCTAAACAATTTTTGTTTTTATCTAATTTTTTTTAGAGATATGAAGGTCACCTTCATTTTTTTAAACGGAATGAGGTATTTTTTAATACATCAATCGATGCAGCTAGACATTCGTTATAAAAAAGTACTAACCTATGTATGTCGAAAAGTTAGTAGTTCAGGAGATATTATATTTCAATTTAAATAATTCTAAAACACCATTACTGTCGTACCAAGACTTTACACTAGTAAATAAACGCTAATTACTTAATACGACAGTAATGGTTTTAGAATTATTCAAATTGAAATATCTCCTGAACTACTAACTTTTCGACATACATAGGTCAGTACTTTTTTATAACGAATGTCCAGCCGCATCGATTGATGTATTAAAAAATACCTCATACTACTAAAAAAAAATGAAGTTGAGCTTCATATCTCTAAAAAAAATTACATAAAAACAAAAATTTTTTTGGTATCGTATGAGCCCCATTTTACCATTCGACTTTGTCCTTCAGACATTTGACGTATCTTCAAAAACAACAAAGATATTTTCAAGGTGGTCAAGTTAGCTGGGACACCCTGTATACGACACAATTACGAATACGTATTCCTGAACAGAACTATTACTGTAAACTCGAGGAAATTCAACAGAAAAGCATTCTGCAACGCGAAGTAGAAGTGTCGCATAATTTCTGCAATGTTCGTCGGATTTTCGGCGCACGACATCTATCTCTGTGAAGTGGTGTATCTCCGCCGAAGACTGGTATGATGGTAAGACGTAATTAGTGCTCGCGAGAGTCCCAATTAAGGAGGAAAAGGGACGAGACAGAACACGATACGCTCTCCCGTTACGGTTACAGAGCCGGTTGCTGTCTGCGAGACTGGTGTACGCGGATGCCGATTAATCACGAGCGACTAACCCTTTGCCGCTTTGCGAAACCAACCCCGAAACCCCAATTGCAGGGTTTCCGCCAACCCGATCCCGAGATGTCCGACGATCGGGCACACGGGGTCCGGCGTAGATCTGGCCGCGTATAAACATCCGAAATGAATGAAATGAATTCCGAAAGAGAAAGAGAGAGGGATAGAGAAGTGGCTCGAGGGACAACAAGCCGGGGGGGTGGCTCGACCGTAGGGGAGGCTAAATTAAGAGCAGAAAGAAGGGAACAGCTTCGAGCGATCCCCGAACCCGAGAGAAACGAGCCGAACGCTCGTAATGCGAGGCGCTTAAAGTTGCAATGGGTCTCCCGAGTATAAAGAATGGTGGCCAAAGGGGGCACACAGAGAGAAAGAGGAGGACAGGATCGAGTGACTGACTGACTGAGACCGAAAAGATGCGACCCGCCTAAGAGATTGGGAGAGAGCACGGCGAATCCGGCGCTTGTCCACTGGGAACGATGTCGATTCAAGGTGCCCTGCCATTTCCGAGGGTTTCTCAATCTCGTTCGAACATTCTTTAATTGCTGCGACACCTGCACGCGAAATTCATCCCCTACCGGTCGACGCAGGGTCGTGCCGTGGCAACTAAATTCGCGGACCTTTTGTTTCGTAATTCCTTCATTGTATCATTATAACCTCGTTCAGTGACCATTCCTCTTCAAACTGTATATCATTGGGAAGCTCTGAATTTTGCGATTAAATTTGAGATAAAATACTCGTGCTTAAAAAATACATATACAGTAAAAGCTCCTTCGTTGTCCAAAGGCCGGGGGTTTGAGCGGACAACGACCGTGCCCGGACACTATTTTTGATTTATGACTGCGTCTTTAGTGAAACGGCTAGTTGAATGACAAAAAAAGCATTCGCAGTCAAAAGCAGTCAACTGTCTGGCTTTAAAAAACTCCTTATTTCCTTGCCATATTCCTTTCCTATTGTTCTCCGTTCTGCGCGGGTCTAGACAGTCCTGGACACATCTGGCGACCAGATCCACGCAGGTCTAATCCTCTCGTTGACAGGCAGTGGAGTGGGTAGGCACTGGACAACGATCGTGCCCACGATTCAGGACAACGAAGGAGCGATTACTGTATAAATAACTTTGTTTGAGAAAATGTGGAGGTCGCGAATTTAGTTGCAACCTAGCACAATTTGAACCGTTCAATAATTAAACATTTTTACGCGACGCTTTTCTATATTGGTCTACATTACTTCGATATTGACGTATACGATTTATCATTTATCGCACGCCTCTGCCTAAGCGATTTCGCTACCCTTCGATCTCGGTTTCTGGTGGTGCTGCTTCGTTGGCGAACCGAAAGCTTTTGATCTGACACCGCGAAGCTATTATTTTTGTTTGCAATACAGGGTGTCCCAAAATTCCTTCAACAGCCGGAAATGGGAAGTTCCTGAGATCACTTGAAGCAACATTTTATTTTGCAAAAATGTTATCCGCGGCTTTGTTTAGGAGCTATTAACGAAAAACACGGACCAATCAGAGTGCGACCTAGACGCGAGTTGGCACAGTCGGCCAATAGACAGTTGGCGCGCCGGGCAGGCTGTGCCAACTCACGTCTAGGTCGCACTCTGATTGGTCTGTGTTTTTCGTTAATAACTCCTAAACAAAGCCGCGGATTACATTTGTGCAAAGGAAAATGTTGCTTCAAATGATCTCAGGAACCTCCCATTTCCGGCTGTTGAAGGAATTTTGGGACACCCTGTATACCTCACGGCCGGTCCTAAAAGCTAAGGCTGATGATAATTTCTGCTAATGAGATTACAGAGAATCTTGAATTGTCGAAACTGAAGTCAGAACCAGAAGGGAATAACAATTTGACTATGAAGAAGCTGTCGACGAACCCTTAACAGAGAAGAATATATTTAAAATTAACTTTTTTCACGCTTCTGGAAACTAGAAATCCCTATTACACTATTTCATTTCGAGGACTTGCATCATACTGAGAAAATCTACCGCACGGCCCTGGGTCGATGGCTGGTTCCATTCAGGCATGAGGAAGATAAAGATTTCCGTAGGTTGATTCTCGTTCTTACTGATGAACTCGTGACCGAGGTGGAGCACAATTAACAGCGTCCCTATGATCGCGAGACAGGGTATCGCGGTTGATTCTTAATGAATCTTACCGAACCCATTACATCCGAAGTACTATTTCACTAGCCGAAGGACCTGGCAGGGTAGGTGGCAGAGAACTTGAAGGGTTAATTAAGTGTTTGCTCGGTCGACAAGCGCCTCGTGTGTACTGGCAAAGAACAAACTGTTTCCACGTGCACACGCGGATCCTATTAAACCCACCAATCGTTCGTTCTCACTCTTTCTCTCTCTCACCCTCCACTCGTTTCCACTCGTTCCATCTGATTTTCTTACCACAGGGTTGCTGCTGCTGCTGCTGGTTTGTAACAAATTTTCAGCCTGTTAAACAAACCAGATCCCCTTTTGCCAGCCGAGGAATAATACCGCGCGGCGGTAACCGTGTACACGACTTTTAATTGAATTCTATTGATTTCCCTTATAATTAAATGGTGATTTATCCGCGGCCGGCTCAATAAACAAAATTTACACGGCACTGTCCGTTAATTAAAATTGTCAGATACAGTCCAAGTTAAGCAACATCGTTTATTATCGTCGCGGCAATCCCCCGCCCTCCTGTCCGCCCCCTCCCAAGCCGACCACCGCAATTGCAAATTCGATAAAGCATTTCGATGTTCGTCTCTCGCCGAATATTCAATCTTTTCACCGTTGCGCCAGACGAGCCGCCATTAAAACGCATTTGACAAATAACAGCGGCCGGCTGAACCCGTGGCGGTCTTTGTTGCGCCACCGAAATCCTCTGTGCTAATTGTAAGAGACACCGGTTATATGGAAACTCGCCTCTCCTTTCAATGATTCGAGCAATATTTTATGCAACCATTTTTGTCGTCAATTCGAGAATAGAAACTATAAGCCGCATAGACAGCGAGCAAGTATATGAAAGAAAACCATAAATATATATCGCACTTCTTCAAAGTTCTGGGCTATAATTTGGAGAGCTGTATTTTAATTATATTGTATTTCAATTACACATCTGATTAAAATACTTAGTAATTGAATTAATTGAAAAGTTTGAATTATGTAATTCAGTTTTGACGTAGTTGAATTATACTATACAGGGTGTCCCAAAACTCCTTCAAGTCCGGGAAATGGGAGGTACCTTAGGTCATTTGAAGCGACATTTTCCTTTGCAAAAATGGCCGCAGCGGCTTTGTTTAGGAGTTATTAGCGAAAAACACAGGCCCGGCGCGGCGCGCCAACTGTCTATTGGCCGACTGTGCCAAGTCGCGCTCTCATTGGTCTGTGTTTTTCGTTAATAACTCCTAAACAAAGCCGCGGCGGTAATTGTTGCAAAGGAAAACGTCGCTTCAAATGACCTAAGGAACCTCCCATTTCCCGAACTTGAAGGAGTTTTGAGACACCCTGTATAATTGAACTACAATGTAATTAAATTAGCACAACTCTGTTTGAGATTATAAGTACTATATCGGAGAAATGAAAAGTTAGGAAACAGTGATACAAAGAATCGTGAAGAATCAGAAACCGATAGATTTGAGGGAAACGGCGCCGAGGAAAAATTCTGTAATTACGCGATCCGGATGAACAAAGGGCGTGTGGGTGGTAGCGGAAGTTGCAGCTGAAGAGAGACACTCGCATCTTCCCGGTGCGTCGGCCAGGGTGGTTGGCCCGCGGGCAAAGCCCAACCCTCTCGGTCTTATTCACGGGCCAGGGAACCAGCTCAACTTCCTCCTGCACAGCTCTAGAGCCGACACTGAAGCTGAATCCCTGTGTGTTGGTCGACGGTAATCGAATCACCGCGGCCGCATCACGGAATCCGCGGAAACTCGTTCGTCGTCCGGCCGCAATTTCGATTACGCTCTCGAGGAGCACGCTGTTTGCTCGGCCGGCAAACAGGCTCAGCTTGTCCTTCCGCCCTCGATCTCCCCGATTAAAAATCTCCTCGGCTACAACCACTGTTGTTCACGTCGCTCGATATCTCGCCGCAACCACCGATTTCGGCGAACTAGGTTTTTCCGTTTCTCTCTCCGGGAAACTACCGTGGAATTTCCAAGAAATTTACCCTGTTTTCACTAGTTCCACTTCGGAGCTATTCTCATTTCAAACATTTCCTTCCGATAGAAATATTTACGACCTGCAGCGACTAATATTCGGACACTCTTAAAAGCTTCGTGACTTTTAGTTCTTGAATGCGAAACACAACCGAAAAATTAAAAAATATGCAAGAAAACAATTTGAATTAAAATGCAACCTTTAGTGTTTTCTCTACAATGCCGGTAACCAATTACAATTTTTGAAAGAATTCCTTTTCACGTCACGGAGTAAACTAATTGCTCTAACAATATTAAAAAAGTATAAATATATTTGTGCTTAATAAATCACTTTTGCTGTGCAAAATTTTAAAAATCATGTGCAGTGACCCTATTAATATTCGGACGCTCCCAAAAAGACGATAATAATATTAAAAACAATATTAAAAAAGTTATCGTCTTTTTGAGAGCGTCCGAATATTAATGGGAGTCACTGTATATGATTTTTAAAATTTTACACAGTAAGAGTGGTTTATTAAGCACGAATATATTTATTCTTCCTTATGAAAGCATCTTTAGTGTACTCACATCGTGCAGCAAAAAGTGCATTGACCTCTGTCCACCGCTGAAGAAGAGGCAGAACCTTTCCAGCACAATTTCACAAACACTGTCGCGAATTTTACAAACACATTCGACACGTGCTGTTTGACGTTCGCGGAACGTCTGAATTGACCTTAGCTGGTGTCATTTGGGCGACGCACATTTTTCCAGGTAAGAATTATACTCCCTCCCCTCGCGGTTAGTCGTGTTGTCAACCTTTGAGGTGCGTCGCTCATAAATCTCCTTTCTTCCCGTGGAACTTTATATGGAAACTTCTATTTTTATCAATTATTTTATAAAAACGTGAGTGAGAGAAAAATTTATTTCGACAACAAAAATGTTTCTTATTTAAAGAATACCTCAAAGCCGGTACTAATTGGAATATTCACATTGTTTAAAGGAGCGAGTTAATTGTTCTAAAAATTATACAAACTAAAACGAGGATACATGATGCATTTAAATACACACGTGAGTGTTGTTAATACAACAAGAATGTTCTTTATTTAAAGAATACCTCAAGGGAAATACCTGAAGAACAACATTTTCAGGTGTCTCGCAACAATGAAACAATTTAGTCTGTAAAGCCGGTTCTAATTGGAAGCAGATTCGAGCGGCCGAAATGGACCGTGAATCCCATTGTTTAAAGGAGCGAGTTAATTAGTTGTCCAAGGGGTTCCGGGCTGTTTATCGGTTATTTAGGTTGTGTTCTTTCGGGTGGGAGGGAGGGGAGACGCAGGCTTGCCAGAAAGGGCTCTAAACAGGATAAAATTTACGCGTTTCGAGAGGCGAGGACCAGAAGCAGGAACAGGAGCAGGACCAAAGCTCCCGTGGGGACGCGTGCGCATCCCCGGCACACGGACACCGCTGTCCTAGATCAATCAAACGAAATAGTTAATTGTGTCTGTGACAATATTCCTGTGTCTAGTAATGGACTTGGGAGATTGGTCGAGTAAAACCGAGTGAAACCGAACTGGGTCCTCTGTTACCCGGCCGGTAATCGAATTACGTAAGCGTATGTCGAATTCGTGGAAATTCGTGGCCGTGTAGGAGAGAGCCGAATATGCAGTCGATTCTGAAAATGTCCCTAGGGTCTTATGGGAAGCCTTAAGCCTGCCGAAAGACTGTTTCGATGCCTTCAATCCGGCTCGAATTAATCCCTGACCCTTTAAGTCGGTACCGTCGCTTCAAACGCAATGTAATAATTGCATCGAGGGTTTAATGAATTTATTACAGCAATTATTACAGCTGCGATTTAACCCCTTGCCGTATTTTAACGAGCCCCGCTCGTCATGAAGAATTTAAACAAAGCCTAATAAATATAAATGTTACGCCTTTCTGCTTAAATGAAATAAAATTGGATTCGTTTCAAATAAATGTAACCATACGAAAAACATAAATTTTCTTTTCTCTTCTACAACATTTGTGGGGATAAAGACTTGGTTCCTGACTCTTGCAATTGACGATGAGCTTGTTGATTTTGCATAGAGATCCGCAATCTTCTAATAAACATTGCTTCGCTCATCGAATATTGAAGTATGTCGTTGTTAATCCTAGTTTCCCAGTCCGGAATCGTTAAAAATTTAAAGAAAATGGTGGTGCAAGGGGCGAACAACCACCAGAGCTAGACAAGCCGAGTTCTAAATGAGCGGTCGGGGCCGATTGTTTTCGGTCGCTATAAATATTTCAGCGATAAATAATTGCTCGAATTATCCCCGTCGATTTACGAGTCGTCGAAGACCTCGAAATTTAATGAACGCGAATATCATTTGCTCCCGGTAGAATCACGCGGAGACATCCATTATATACACCGCGCGATCGAATTGTTCTACTTTCGGTCAATTATTCAGCGGAAAGTAAACAACGCGCGAACATCAGCCGACAGAGATGGACTTTTAATTCCGAAGCGACTAAACAATTTCGAAACTGCGCTTGAAACAGTTTTTCGGGAACTTTTGTTCGGGGAACTTTCACCTCTTATCTTTTCCGAATTAACGCAATTATTTCTAGTTGCTCGAGTTTGCTGATTAGCAAAGAGATTCCGTAGTTTCGCGTTAATCGCGGTTTGTCGGCGAGAACTCGTCCACGAACAGGCTCCGAATCCTGGATGGTGTGGGTGTACGAGGTTCTATCTCGCCCTCGGAGCCTGAAAAATTCACCCCCGCGTGTTTGCGGGCTTGGGAAGCGTCGAGGCCGAGAAACAAGAAGGGAGGCGGCGTGCGCGACCCTCTTTATCGCCGAGACTTCGCCGCTTGTTAGGATCTTCGAGATTTTTATGGGTCACGGGACTGCCTAAGAGCACAGTCCGCTCTCTCTCTCTCTCTCTTTTCTCCCTGTGTATCGGAGCTCTTCGACCTCGGTTTTCGTGGTCTGTCGCCCGAGTTATCGCCCCGAGAACAAGAGAACGCGGCCCCACGGTTCGGGGAGGAAAACTTCTGATCAAAACTCACCGCTGTCGAGGCTGTTCTGGTTCTCTAGGTCCGGCCCTTGCACCGACGACGGCCTGCCGTCCTGGAGGTAGTCTGCAAAAAGATCGTGCCATTTTCATTAGAAAGAAAAAGGCGAATTACGAATTTTCGCAATTCTTATTGTTCGTCGATTTTAGCATAGTTTAGTTTCAACATACAATCTGATTCCTTTTTGTATGCAGTGGTCCGTGATCTGCGAAAAGATCATGTCCGTTTCAATAGAAAGAGAAACATGAATTACGAATTTATCAATTTATGCAATTATTATTGTTCGTCGATTTTAGCATATTTTATTTCTAACACATCATTTTTTTCCATTTTGTATGTACCCCGACGATAGTCTGCCGTTTTGGAGTAGTCTGCGAAAAGATCGTGCCCTTTTCATTGTAAAGAAAAAGGCAAATTACGAATTTGAGCAATTCTATTGTTCGTCGATTTTAACATACGATTTCTTCCCATTTCGTATACACTGGTCCATAGTCTGCAAAAAGATAACACCCTTTTCGTTAGAAAGAAAAAGGTAAATCCCGAATTTGTACAACTCAAGTTCGTCGTTTATACTTTATTTTTACCACATAATTATTTTCCAATTTCTATGGGACGGCATCGAAGGGCAGATCGTTTCCGTCTCCTTTGATCAGTCCCTTCGAAATCCAGTGGCGTAACTCCGGCACCGTTGGACCCTAATAGGGGTCAACATTGAAATTTCATGGGACTTGGTGCGATCGAGCAGAACGAAGTCGGGACACGCGGAGGTACAAGAGCAAAAAGGGTGGGGGAGGGGGCAGAGTTCGCGTTCTGGCATGGACATGGGCACACGAGTATGGGCGCATACGACCCTTTTGCCACACGGATGCGTATAATACGAGAAAGGGGTGGAAAAGAGACGAGGTGATCCCATGGGAGCCATACCCCGGTGATATTGGCTCCCATAGCCCATTCCTGCGCATAGGAGACCGAACCACCTTGGGCCAACATCGAGGAAAACTGGCCAAAATTCAAATTTCCCACCGGACGTATGCGCAACTTTAAGCGTAACTTGCGCGAAACAACCACGGGCTCGCGCGACTGTGTTCGTGATCCAAGTTTTTCCCCGTCTCCGTGTGCGATTATCGATAAACGGTCTCGGACAGGTCGGGAATTCCACTGAGTCGCTCATTTCACTGTTGGTTTGCCGAATAAACCCGTGGTTTCAAGGAAAAATATACGAAAAAAACTTTTTAAAAACCACGCTTATATTAAAATGCACTAAAAAGGAGAAAATAATTTTTTTCCTGGAACTCCATAAAATACCGAATCCAGTTAAATGATTAATAATATTTTTCCCCAAAATTTTAAACAATCGGTTCAAAATTTCTTCTGTTATAAAATTAGTGTCGGAATATACATAGAAAAATTTAATATAAATTTAAATAAAATCATGACATTTTTTTCCTTTTTGTGCATTTTAATATAAGCGTGGTTTCTAAAAAGTTTTCTTTATATATTTTATTTTCTACTTTTATTGCCATCGGAAGCAAGTGTGTGTACAAAATTTCAGCAAGATTGGACTATGGGAAGAGGTTTAAAATTCGATTACAAGATTTGACGCAAACAACAAACAAACAATTTCATAAAATCTCAGTTTATGCATTAATTGAGTACAGTATAGAATTTACGCATTTACCAGAAAAAAAGTCATAAAAACAAATTCCAAAGGCTTAAAGAATAATGCAATTAAACCGATGTCCTATGTGAAAGCGTTGGCGATAAAAACTTCGAACGGCAATATCTCGAAAGTGAAAGTATGTCAGATGCGGTATTCTTCATGGCAACCACGGAAACAATCGTTTCTGGAATTTTCGAGGACGCTAGCTGAAAGATTAAAATTCAATGAGCGCGATGAGGAATGTTGGAAATGACGGTATCGCGAAAGTCGATTCGCGAGGGTGGTTCGTGGGACTCGGGGGTGCGGGTTAATTGTTTGTCCGAGCGCGGGAATAACTCATTGATAAGACGCGGCGCATGAGACGGCGGAGACGTCGGGTGAATTACGGGCTAAGTAGTCGGGGCATGAAAAGCTGCGGCACTCAAGCTGCTAGAATTATCATCGCTCATAAGTCACCGGGTTGCGAACATTGCAGCGGGTGCAACGGGTGTGGAACGGGCGCAACAGCAACAGCAACGCCCGGCGCGGTCGCAGGAACGCGCGCGCGCCCGCGCGGTTCGCGGTTTCAGAGAAGAGATAACTCGTATAAATAACCCGGAAGTCCGCGGTGTACAATAGTCTTTTTTTACGAGTATGACTTTTGGGAGTTCCAAGGCCGCGCTTGGGACACTGTTGGTAATCAGTTTCTCGTTGCTACCGAAATATACCAGGTGAACGAGCTTAAAAATAAAAAAAATATAACGCGAGGCGAGCGTGCGCGCACGTACCGGGTCGCGCAATTTCAGGATCCGCCATTACGTCGGGATCAGATGTGTCCGTTGTATTGATCATAAAAATGGCAGCTTTTAACCCGCTGCCTTCGGCTGCCTCTCCGTAGACACCAGGACCGATCCAATTTTTATGCAAAGATGCAAGACGGTTCGAACAATTCGAAATTCAATTAAGCGATCCTCGAGATTCAGAGAAGAGAGACGTTGAGTTAGGTCATACAACGAGTGTTCGCAATAGATGTTCACTCGGTTCAATCGTCGGCGAGTTTAGGAGATAACCAAGGAAATGAAAGAATTGTTGCGGCGAGGGCCGAGAGAGAAAGCAACCCTTCCCCCGAAAACGTTTCCAACTCGATATCCAGCTAATCCAATCACTGCCGCGTTTCAACCCCTAAAAGAACGCTAACACTCCCCTCGGCAGTCGGTAAAACCAACCCCGTGGCTCCCTAAATCCCATAAACAACCGGCTCAACCGCCTAGAGAAGCCAAAATTAACTGTTCCGATCATCAATCTTACGACAGCTGGCCTAGAATTACATCACAATTTAACAAGTACGGTTACACCCTTGGTTTCATTTATTGATACACCTGCGAACTGCCAAAACGCTTTCCTTGATCCTCCTTCAATCAGTTTACTCGCAATGCACCCAGATTAACAATTATTTTCACTGTGCTGTACCTTTCTAGCATGTTTCAAAAGATTCTTCAACCCTCGGTGACCTCGTTTCATTAGTTTCTACAATGTCCACTTGCAATACACCGATCTTAAAAATTATTTTCGCTCTTCTACACTTTCCAGCGACTTCCAAAAAATTCTTCGACCCTCAGTCCTCCTTTAATCAGTTTCCACAATGTCCACTTGCAATACACCGATTTTAAAAATTATTTTCACTGTACTACACTGTCTAGCATCTTCCAAAAAAATTCTTCAACCCTCAGTCCTCCTTTAATCAGTTTCTACCTAATTCTAATCTGCAATTTCCCCTTTCGTGGTAGCACTTCTAGTCTTCGGAAAAACTTTCGGGACGAACCGTTGCATGTACATAGGAAGCCGTCGCCGCGAGTTTAGCCGAATGTAGGTGGGATCCCGGCAATTCGAAAATTTGCTGGGTTACCCATTCGGGATTCAAATCGCGCGCACTCGTCGACAAGGGTTCGACTGTTCGAGGTCCTCGACGTCATTACGATTCTCGCCGGTGGGACACGCGCGCGCTACGTATAGAAATTTCGACGGCACTCGAAGCTGTTGGGAACCGGTTTTGGTTTTGTATTAGCATGTAACTCCGGCAGGAGTTGAAGTTGCGATGGCTTGTGGGTGGCTGGGGCGAACGTAGGGAGGGTAATTACCTCCTTGGGGAGTGTGGCCCCCCTTCTCTCTCCCGCCGACCCGCCGCGGTGTAGCCGGGTATAGCCCCAGCACGGGTACAGAGGCTTCCCACTGCTCCCAGTGGTCCCGCGGGAGCACAACAGCGGCTCTCATCCCGCTGGTTCTCATTCGACCCAAATTGGATTCCCTGGTCTCGCGCGCGCGCGCCTCTACCGTCTCTTTCTCTCTTACCTTTCTCCTCTGCAATTTCTTTCGAGAGCTCAATTATGCAACGTCTCCGATATACGTCACGACAGTCGCAGCATGTCGAAATTATGACGGGTTCTTCCTCTTCATCCGAATCCTACAGTTCAATGACCATTCGCGAGGCTTGACCGATCCTTTCCGAGCACGGAATATTCTAAAACTGGAATACATTCAGGGTGGTAGACGTTTTCTTGTACCTGTGGGTTCTTGATAAATACACTGCTGTCTGTAGGTAGACTGCCAGTAGAAGTTCGTCAGATCATGTCTTCAGGGTAACACACATTTTGTTACGGTCTGATCGATCCATTCTAAGCAGAGAATGTTCTAAAAGTGACCACAATGTATTCAGGATGGCAGACATTTTTTTATAGCTTTGGGTTCTTGATTAATACACTGCTGTCTGTCGGTAGACTCCCAGTAAAAGTTCATGAGTTCATGTCTTCAGGGTAACACACGTTTTGTTATGGCCCGATCGATCCATTCTGAGCAGAGAATGTTCTAAAAGTGACCACAATGTATTCAGGATGGTAGACATTTTCTTGTGCCTGTGGGTTCTTGATTAATACACTGCTTTCTGTAGGTAGACTGGCAGCAGAAGTTCGTCAGATCATGTCTTCAGGGTAACACACATTTTGTTATGGTATGATCGATCCATTCTGAACAGAGAATGTTCTAGAAGTGACCACAATGTATTCAGTATGGCAGACGATTCTTTTACAGCTGTGGATTCTTGATTAATACACTGCTGACTGTAGGCAGACTGCCAGTAGAAGTTCGTCGGATCATGTCTTCAGGGTAAGAAAATTAATCATTCTGAACAGAGAATGTTGTTAAATTGACCATAGTGTATTCAGGTTGGCAAACATTTTCTTGTACCTGTGGGTTCTTGATTAATACACTGCTTTCTGTAGGTAGACTGGCAGCAGAAGTTCGTCAGATCATGTCTTCAGGGTAACACACATTTTGTTATGGTCTGATCGATCCATTCTAATCAGAGAATGTTCTAAAAGTGACCACAATGTAATTAGGATGCTAAACATTGTCTTATAGCTGTGGTTTCTTGATTAATACGAGTACACTGCTGATTGTAGGCAGACTGCCAGTAGAAGTTCGTCAGATCATGTCTTCAGGGTAAGAAAATTAATCATTCTGAACAGAGAATGTTGTTAAATTGACCACAGTGTATTCAGGATGGCAGACATTTTCTTATATACGTGGGTTCTTGTCGTTCTTGATGAATTGTCGCTTACGCAGTACATTGTCGAGTACAACAAAGAATATCGACTGTCCCCTAAACGATTTTTGCATGCGTCAAAGTTAAATTGAGTACAATTCTCGATTCCTAATACGACACGGAGGGTGTTGGCATGCATGCGACAGTAAGACTAGCCATCTAGCAGGCCAGCATCGAGAAGCACACGCGAGTAAAATGTGATATGGTCTCCCGCGACTAGACCTTCTTGTTCCGTCATTATAAACTCGCTCTCCCGGCACCGCTATATTCCCCGCCTCGTAGCTAATACGATTGTACTCGGAGCGGTAAACTCGTGCAGCTGCAAATGCAACTGCGACCGGATGAAGCGCCCGCGGTTCCGAAGCCATCGCGGATGTACGCCGGATTAGTGTTTACACGCGGTGCCGCTGTCTGCTCGATCATCTGCAATGTGTCCGGCCCAGAAAACCTCCCCCGTCTGCGTCGTGGCTTTCGATCGATCCGCGATGACATTTTCCAAAATTACTACAACGTGTTAATCTTTTTCCACAGAAAATTTCCAAAATTCTTTCAGGAATGCAATCTGGGACATATGTATTTGTGCTCGTAATCATGAAAGTGGTCCGAGTCAAAATTTAAATAAAAATGAGTTTATCGTATATATTAATTAAATAAAAATGTGTCGGATACTTTAGGTTGTTGCATATGAAATGTCCGATTTTAGAATGCGACTCTTACAAAACGTTCCGATCAAGAAATGCTGTTATAGTCTACAGGGTGTCCCAAAATTCGTTCAACAGTCGGAAATGAGAGGTTCCTGACGTCATTTGAAACAACATTTTTGCAAAGGAAAATGTTGGAACCTTCCATTTCCGGCTGTTGAAGGAATTTTGGGGCACCCTGTATAGGTTTATTATAGTATTAAGATAATCTCGTAAATGAAAAACGTGAATGACCACAATATCTTATTTCTAAAGTAGATAGAATACATTGGGTACAAAATTGCGTTCGTTTAATGTCATTGCTAAAAATCGGACATTTCACATGGAACAACCTAATACATTGTTTTATAAAAATTACGAGACTGAATTGACTCCGATTTTTCACAATTTTGATAACAATACCTGCTCGAATAAAGCAAATGAACTGAATAATTTCTAATAGAGCATCTTCATGATCTCAATAACTAAAGAATAAAGAATGTGAAAGCGGACGTTTGACCGGTCGTGGTGCGGTTAGCGTTGACACTCCGATTGAAGAGGCTAGCCTGAACATTTCCTAAGTGGTGCAATTAAGACGAATCCGAAAGAAGGATGACCGGGCCGCAGAAATTTGAAAACTCGGCTCTCTGCGGAAGCGGCGGAGTGCACTCTGCAGCAAGATAAGCGCAACAGAGCCGTAAAAAGCGGTTCAGCGGCGAACAAAAGACCGGGCAGAAGAAGGAAGGCAGGAAATAATTTTCCGTTTCAGACCAGTTCCGTAGCGGTTCCGTGGGGATCTTTACCGAGTCGGTGTGACGGGTCGGTAGGACTAGTTGGTGTCCTGCGACTGTCAGGAGCAGCTACCGTTTCCGGTAGCCGGGGTGCAACGTTGGTTGCAGCGGGGTATGGCAACTGTAATTCGCGGGGCAAACGAATGAGAAAGCTTCCTCGGAAGTTTCCTCGGCTCGGCTAATAACTCGAGGCCGGTTCTCTCAGCTCGGCTCGGCTCGGCTCGGCTCGGCACGTTGTCGAGGCGTTTTAGTTCACCGCGGTAAAACTTGGTAACTCGAGGAGATAAAGGTAGTCAGTGTCCCGAGGCCATACTAACGATCCTCTCTCGGCTAGATCGCGCGCTCGTATCTTCACGGTCTCATCTTTTGCCGAGGCGATCTCGTCTTCCCGAGCTAAGTCAGCGGGAGAGCTTCGTCAGCCTTCCCTGGAAATTGTCTCGCGCCCCCAAGATTTCGCGTTTTTCTTTCGGAAAACACGCCCCCTCGCCGACACCGCCCTCTCTCCTCGTGATTCGTGAATTTCGTCGTAATTTCCGGGCATTAACGCCGCAGGAAAATGGTCCGTCTTGCCGTCTTCCAGGGTACCACCTCTCTTTTACATTACTTTAATCGGTTTTCTTGATTGTGTGCCCCGTCCCGGACCCCCTCTTCGAAAAACCGAAGCTCCTTTGTCCGAGGAAATTGGATCCCCCCGCGCACCTCGCGGCGAACTCTACCAGCCATCGTGGTCATTGCCTACGCCATAACGCCACCGATTCTCGCGAAATATTGTCCGTCCTCGCGTTTGCTCGATCTGATTGCGAAACGGCGAATTCTTCGTTCAGGGGATAGACTCGTTTCTAGGATTATAAGGGTGCGGGATGCGCCTCCTCGTTTCTTGATAATGCAATCATGGTGTTTTTGAATAGCCAAACGCTCTCAATGGTCCTATTTTTACGTTCAGGAGGCGTAATTTGCATTATCAGTGGATTTTATGCTTTTATAGTAAAAACGAATGAGACAAAAACAAAATTGTAAACACATTCGATAATACACATTCAAACAATATGTTAGGCGAAAACTGTAGATCTGTACATTCTGCGTCTTTTAGGCCATCGATGAATTGAAGAATGTTGTTACATTATTTTCGACTTGTTAAGATTATTGAAAGACGAAATACGTTGTTATCTAGATTCCATTTCTAACAATCGACTTAGAAACATTTTATTTCGCATAAAAATCCGCAGCCTAATTATAAGGCAGCATGTAAAATAGCTACGTGCTTCGAAATAATGCGAATTGTGCCTCGTAAACGTAGCAAATAGGACTTTTGAGGGCGATGGCGCCTAGATTGATCCTTTGACTACTGAAAAATCTCTCTGCATTATCGAGAAATGAGAAGGCGCATCCCGCACCCTTGCAATCCTGGAAACAGGAGTCTACCCTCTTGAATAGCAGGGAAACTGTAGAACTAAAGGGCAGGAATTACTAGGCGGCTTGGAAAGATAATAGTACAACCATCTATTGTATCGGAGTAGCTAATTTTTAGGGCCCATTGTAGGAAATCGAACGAATTCACTTATTTCTGGACATGTTGGATAAAAATTGGATTGAACCGATGATCGAGGAAACACTTGGAATTTCATCAATCATTGTCGGTCATTTGCGCGACGCTGTTTAGCTGATTACTATGTCGAAGGATCCCGCGCGATTCGCGGGACTCGTTCTACGGGAGGTGGTTAATATGTTAATCCAATTAGGAAACAAATCCACGGACGCCCGTTTCACACGAAAATCAATTAGACGATGACGTCGAATGGGCTGGAGAGATCGGTGTCGGGCCATCGTTCCACGGTGGTCATTAGCGACATATTTCATTCGGAGTAATCATAGACTGTTCGGCGCACTAATAACACCGAGTTCCCTCGTTTAATTGTCGCGCCTTAAGTAATACGAATTTAATGCGCGTCAGAATTCCGCCGCGGCGTGTCCCTGCTGCCCGATCAAGCTGCGACAGGATATTATAGATCATCATTCGCGATCGAGAGTCCAATACGTCGAGGAGGGCCATTTCATTAAGTAGCGCCCGATGGAAACCGGTGATAATACCGAGCCCGCGTTTTCATCTCCGAAAAGCGCGCGTGAAATAATTAAAATCTGCTGGTCGGAAGTATTTCGTGAAAAATGTATCGAACATTCAATATTCACCGGCCGAAGCGAAAAGCCGCGAGAAAAATTCGTAAATGGACGTGACTGGATAATTCAGATGAAAAATCGACGTTCGCGGGAGAAACGCGAGAGCGGGCTGGTAGGCTGGTTCTCCAAATTTGATTTTAATCGTTGCTACATCAAAGTGTCGGTCACTTCGAGATAACGCGCTCGATGTTCCAATGGTCATCTGTCTCCGTGGTTAATGCGATTTTAATCGACCTTGTAAGCAGTCACGTTTCTTTCAATTATTAAATGAGGGACCCTTTTCTTTTGGTGGGGTTCCTGGTGGGAGTAATTACGAGACAAAAATGTTCTACCTGCATTGCAACAAAGTGGAGTGAAATGGAAATTGATGTTCTTTCAAAATATTAGGTGAAGTCAAAAGTTCTGAGCGTTTTTCGCTTTATTTCGACGATGAAAAACGCTCAGAACTTTTTACTTCACCTAATATGTTGAACAGGTTGAAAACAATATAGCAGTACAGTAATCGCTCCTTCGTTGTCCTGAATCGTGGGCACGATCGTTGTCCAGTGCCTACCCACTCCATTACCTGTCAACGAGAGGATTAGGCCTGCGTGGATCTGGTCGCCAGATGTGTCCCGGGACTGTCTAGACCCGCGCAGAACGGAGAACAATAGGAAAGGAATATGGCAAGGAAATAAGGAGTTTTTCAAAGCCAGACAGTTGACTGGTTTTGACTGCGAATGCTTTTTTTGTCATTTAACTAGCCGTTTCACTAAAGACGCAGTCATAAATCAAAAATAGTGTCCGGGCACGGTCGTTGTCCGCTCATACCCCCGGCTTTTGGACAACGAAGGAGCTTTTACTGTAGTCTTAAATCCTTCCAATGTTTTTACTGTTTTAAACTTTGAACCGCATTAAATCCGCTGTCTAGTAATTACGATTTTTGAGGGGCGAAGATTCCTCAGGGAGGATTTCGGTCTCGCACACCGGAATATGAAACACGTGTGAGCGGGATCAGGATGAAAGGCAACGGCGACCTTTCCGGACGAGTCCGAACGGATATACTTGCAGAATTTGAGAAGGACTGATCAGGTCCGCCATCGATCTCTTGCGTTGTCCAAATTCGCAAGAATCTGAAATTCTTTTATCAGCAAATTGAACAAAGTCCGAAAGTATCGGACTCTTTTAAAAGGGTTTAATGAAAGCCTATCGTCTTCATTAATCGCCAACCCTCGTTCTGTACCTCCGACCCGCGGGCTAACAATGATTTCGGTGATAGATCCGGGCGAGAACTTTGCTCTTTACTCTCGGAAGATGCCATAAATTGTCGCAGAATGAGTTGCTCTAATTCTGTGGGACTCTTCGAGGTGATCCCTTGGTGTCCTGTTAGCTATTCTTGCAGGCCACGCGGGGACATTATAGTCCAGCGATCGGCTAATTCGAGTGCCGGGCACGGGCATAAAGAAATCATGGTGGAGGAGAGAGAGCGGCAGGAAGGGAAGAAGGGATCGAAGGGTATTGCGGTGTCTTTTCAAGCCGGCGCGGCAGATTGCTCGCGTTCCACGGAGAACGGCGATACTCCGGACACCCGGTACAGTGTCATCGGCACATGCCACTGTTAAGGGCAGGCCCGTCCCGGGGGATCGTCGCAAACAATAGCAATAGGCTAGCCAGAGTCCAAGAGGGAGAGAGAGAGAAGAGAGAGTTACCCTTGGAGGAGCCTCCGGCTAAGTCCTAGGACGAGGTCCTGCGCCAGTATCCTTCGACCTTCCCTTCCCCTCCGTGAACGGCCGGGACGAAGAAGACGAAGGAGGCCGCAGAGCGAAGGGAGAACACGGCCGCCGGAGAAGGAGAGAAAGTATACCGTCGGGAAAACTTTAATTTCTTTCTGAGAAAGATGGCTGTTCCTTGTATTTCGCCGCCGCACGAGGATCGGCCCGGTGTGTGTATGCGTGTGTGCGCGCGCGAACGTGAGCCCCGATGTGCGCGTCCACCAACACTGCGAAACGCGGCAGCACGAGGACCCTCTACACCTTCGAGCGGCAAGCTCTGCGCACCGAGATAGGGACACCGGTGGGCTTGGTAGGAATTAATTTGGCCGGATGTCCCTGCTGGGACGTCTCTTCGCAGCCTCGAACCGTTTGCCCGCGACCACTTTTCCAAACGGACCTTCCGAGACCCCGAAAAATCAGCTCCCAAGACCCCGCGCTCTCGGAATCGATCAGAACCTACGCAATTCCGTCGAAAGAACCCGCGAGCAACCTGTCCGGATCTCGTTCGGGCCCACTTAATTCCTCCTGAAGCGATCGAATCCTAGCTAGATCACACTGTCCATGGAAAAACAGCTCCTGGAACTCCACGCCCCCGAAATCGATCAGAACCTGGACAACAAGCCTTCTGCGTCCAGAGGACCCGGAGGAAACTGTCCGCAACTTGTTTGGAGCTCTTAATTCCTCCCGAGGCTATCAAATCCTTATAGCGCAAGGGGTTAACTTCTGCTTAGATCAGTCCATCTTTAAAAAATCAGCTCCCGAGGCTAGCTGCTGAAAACTGTTCGGAAGAAGAATTCTAAGAGTCTCGCGAGCAGGATTAAGCGTTGCCGGAGCCTAGAGTATATCTCGAGGAGTCGAATCTGGAGGTGATCCGAACGCTCTTCAAGCTATTAGACCCTTCAGGATCTTTCGAGGAGGCCGAGGAACTTGAAGAGGTTCGCCGTCGAGAAATACACTCGAATTCGAGCGATTCTTTGGGAAATTGGACGCGTCTGTTGGCATTCTTTCTAATCGAGGCTTTCGGAGAGGATCCCTCCATTCTGGAAACTAATCGCGGCGAGATCAATCACTGGAAATTAGCGACGGTCGGGCCTGTGTATCGCGGGTATCGATCGAGGTCATAGTTCAGGGCGCGAGATGAACCATAAAGCGACGCACACACCTGCGTATCATAAACATGACTGCACCAGGCCGTAAGCTCTCGGCCCCACGTCAGCCCGACGCAGCCAATTAGTCGAGGAATTAGCGTGACTACGATCTCGAAATTATTACGCTAACCGTGCCTTCCGTCGGTGCAACCTCCGACGAAAAGGGTTGCTCTTCTGTCTGTCCTAAAGGGTCGCGCGTAATTCAGCCCTCCACCACCACCACCGCCCCCGCAACCCATTTGTGCCTCGCTCGGAACTAATGTTTCTCTGTCGAGTTGAATCGCAAATTCGATGAAAACGATGTGCGGACGCTCGCGGACCATGGGACGCTGCAATTAGGCCAACAATGCGATCCGCTAACTAGCTCCATCCTTCGAAAAATGTTTCTTCTGGGCGTTATCGTCCGCGTTGAAAACATTTGTCCTCCGAGTATTTGTGAAGTTATGTTAAGAAAGTTTGCAAAAGTAGGAAATCTTTGGAAAATTTCCCTCCGTCAAATTTTTATTTCCGGTTTTATCAGCCCGAGTTGCATTTGCACCCCTTACACAGTGAGAAGGTTAAATAAATGAAACAGTCTACTTCTCTCCGCCGCGAATCAAATCAACGAAAGTAGAACAGCTATTAATTCCAACTTAAACAAATTGACACGAGTCTAGCGAACTGTTCAAAACTAAACCACCTCTACCCCAGCTATTAGTCAAATTAGACGCTGCATAAAGAATGAATCGCCGATTCGGAATTCCAAGGAGCGCCGGGAAGTTGCCGAAAATATCGTTTCGGTGTTCTCAATCGCGTTTCCGAGTGGAGCATCTGCAAAGTATCGTTCTCCCTCGAAGAAGAAGAAGAAGAAGAAGAGGGAACGGAAGAAAGGGTTTCCGGGATGCGATGAGGGGGTAAAGAGGAGAGACCAGAGCCTCGTCCCACGGAATGGCGTCACAGCCCAACGAGAGAAAGATTAGCATAAAGTTAGCGCGGCGCCTGATACCTATATGTTCGCACGAAAGTTAAGTTGGCTTGCGCGCTACCGGCCCTCCGGTCCCCAGACACTCTGTCCCGGCTCCGTCACATTTCGATACGAGCTTAATACCGTATTCCGGAACATCATCCACCGACAGAATACAATTTCTTCGTCTGCGCTCTAACGAACTTCGACTCGCGCTGAAATATTCGACCGGAGACGTACACATCGCTGCTCGATGTTTTTCGAGAATATCTCGGAGACTAACGCCGAGTGGCGGTACACGTGCGGGAAAAAACATGTTCGGAATCAGGCCCCGAAGAGACATACACTCCCACCATAAGTCGCCGAATTCTTATTTAAATTTGAATGCAGACGATTTTTTATCTTTAAAGGACCTATATTATGAAATAAACATGGTACTTAATTATTAGACAGCGGATTTTATGCATTCATGGCAAAAATGAATGAGCACAATTTAAAGTGTATAATGGACGGATGAGAAGAATTTGAAAATGTCAATTGTGTTATGACTGGACTGCGGACGTTTATACAATTTTCAATTTTTGTAGACTTTTCAGAAAGTGGTACCAAATCAAATCTTATTTTCATTGATAATAACTAGACCGCGGATCTGCATGCAAAATAAAAATTGTCTGCATTGATTGCAAGAAATAGAAACTAAATTGAATGTTATTTCTTCCCTTAATGATTTCAATAAATCATATATTCACATCTGTAAGTTTAAAAATGATTCCACAATTTAGAATTTCATTCTCTCAATTTTGCATATAAATGCATGAAGATCTGCAGTCCAGTAATAACATTTGTAGGTACGAACGAAATAAAAAAAGGCATACTAATTCACACAGTCTAGTTACAACAACGTTTCTTCGCGGATGTAGGACAGGCGAGGTATCGGTGTCGGTGTGGTGGTGATCCGGCGCGTACAGGGAATCGAAGAAAATGTTTTTTTTTCGTTTCGTTCCGCTCCTAATTGTTTCCATTTCGTAATCACGATTCAGCAGACACCCCGCGGATAAAGTGTTCCCTGTATTGTTCATAAACATCTGGCATTCGGGCTCGCAATAAACGCGCGCGAACGGTCTCGCGTAAATACGCGTGTTCGCGTGTAAAATATGCGTGCGTGGCAGCGGAAACATCCAAAGCGCGAGCGAACGTATACACACGGCGCGCATTGTAAATCAAGCCGAGCTGTTCCGCTCCGATGTGTATACACACTCGGTCTCGCGCGGCCCCGGGTTTTCGCGCCGGGCACACGCTCGCTCGCTTGCTCGCGGAAAAATGCTTGGCGCAAAAATTGCATGGTTTTTTAATCTCCGTGGCTCGACGTAATTATTTTCTTCATCGTCAGAGCGGGCGGCGAGCTGCCGCGCCACGCTCCTGATTCCTCGCTCGTAATTACACCCTTCCGCGGAGAACCCGATAACACACCACCTTCCCAAGGACCAGGCTGCCCCTAACTTGTAACTTTTTTCATTTCGCCGTCGATCCACAGTCGGCGAAACCCTCCAACACTTTACCTGGACTCTCCTCCTCCACGCTGCCATACTAAACGATGCGCGCACGGTTGCGATCCACGATCCACGAACCTTCGGCCGATCACGAACGACCCGTTCTACTGCGGAGAAATTAATTTTTCGGAAACCCGTCTTTCTGGCCGTATTTGTTCCGTGTTATTTCGAGGTTCAAGGTTGTGGTACAGCAGGTCGTGTATTATGACGTCAAAAGTAATTGCTGGACTGCGGATTTTATGCATTTACGACAAAAATCCCTAGGTGCACTTTAAAGCAATGGGTGGATTAAATGAATTTTCCTTGGCTCCTGTTTCTTGAAAAGGATGCGAGAAATTTTTATTTTGCATAAAAATCCGTGCTCTTGTAATCACCTTTTTTTACATGAGCATTATGTGATGTTAGAAATGTATAGATTAATCATTGCACTGTTCGTCGATGAGAAACTACGAAACGTAGATAGCAGTCTTTTAAATGAAGAACGTGATGGTCCACAAAAATCCAATTTTACACCCACTGGATTGTTTAGAAAGTCAGAAATATTTATAATCAATAGACTGCGGATTTTATGCATTTATGACAAAAATCCCTAGGTGCAATTTAAAGCAATGGGTGGGTTAAAAGAATTTTCCTTGGCTCCTGTTTCTTGAAAAGGATGCAAGCTATTTTTATTTTGCATAAAAATTCGTAGTCGAATAATTACCTCTTTTTCTACATGAGCATTATGCGATGTTAGAAATGTATCGTTTCTAACTACGAAACGTAGGCAATCTTTTAAATAAAGAATGTAATGTACCAAAAAAATCTATTTTTACACCCACTGGATTGATAACGACGTCAGTAATATTTGTAATTAATAGACTGCGGATTTTATGCATTTATGGCAAAAATCTATAGGTGCAATTTAAAGGAATGGGTGGATCAATGAATTTTTATCTTGCATGAAAATTCATGCTCCAAAAACTACACCAACAACGATCAACTTCCAGGTCCAATCAGCATTCTGTTTGCTGCGATTCTGACGTGCGACGGTGGTCCGTCGACGATTGCCACGCGATTCCGGAGTTGAATTTCGCAAGGAGTCGAAACGGAACGCG